>JALAZF010000218.1:2586346-3229807 GCA_022829125.1 Lathyrus tuberosus | reverse complement strand
TTAAGAAGGATAAAGGAAATGGTTAACAAAAGAAGTCTAGCAAGCCTAGAATAGCATACATCGCATCAGTTAGTGATAGTGAATCCTCCAAGGCGAGTAGCTCAAGTGAAAGTGATGAAATGGCAAATCTTGGCCTCATTTCCAAGCACAAGAAGAAGAATATAAGTCATTCAAAATCTGAACCTATCAATAAAATATCTTATTTTGATTTACAAATTGCTTTTAAAAATTTATATGGTGAAGATAAAGAAGCTTTTAAAAGGTTGGCTTCAAATAAAAGAATAATTTCATACTTAAAGGCCAAGGTTTTAGAAATGAAAAAACAAATGAAAGCTCTTAAGCAAACCATGCTAGAGGTTCCAAAAGTTAAAATTAAGGATGAGAAGTCTTCTTGGTTTGGTTGTGAAACTTGACACATTTGGCAAAAAGAAGTTATTACTGTAAAAACCAAATTGAACAAGGCTTTAGAACCAAAAGTTACCTTCACTATTTATCCAACAAAATTTAAAAGATCTTTAATCGCACAGTACAAAAAGTATAAATTTACTGTAAGGGAATCAAATAGAAAAAAATCACTCTTATCATCACTTGAATTGTCATTATTGTTGCAAGAAAGGTCATACCATTGTAAAATGCAATTTTAGGAGATACTTGGTTCCTAAAGGTGTAGTTCAATGGTTGCCTAAGTGCAACAAAGTTTCCACTCACTCTCAAGGACCCAATGAAAATCGGTACCTATCTCTCTTATTTGATCTTGTAGGTTGAATGTCTTGGCTCCATAGAGAGAATGTGGTTTCTCGATAGTGGATGCTCAAGGCATATGACGAGTGATATTTCCCTATTTATTGACTTCACAGCAAAGAAGAAGGGCTATGTGACCTATGGAGACAATAATAAGGGTGTTATACTTTGTAAAGGTTGTGTAGTTTGCGCATGTCACTTTTGGCGAATCTTATATGAGAAATGTCGGGAAAGGTATTTCTTTTCATGATGCAAGTGTATCTTCAGAAGACATACTCAAAGACACTGAAGAAGGAACTGATCATCTTGAGGCGGTGGAACTTGAGTAGGAGGAAGATGACGAACCCGTAAAAGAGAAGAAAGATAGTCCATTTGAAGTGGATGACCTTCCCTTTGCTTGGATGACTGCTAAAGACCATCCATTTAACAACATTCTTGGAGACATCACCAAAGGTGTAACTACACACTCTAAGATAAGTAATTTCTATTATCACTTTGCATTCGTGTCTCAAATTGAACCTAAAAACACAAAAGAGGCCTTACTTGATGAGCTCCATAGAGAGAATGTGGTTTCTCGACAGTGGATGCTCAAGGCATATGACGAGTGATATTTCCCTATTTATTGATATTGTAGGTTGAATGTCTTGGCTACATAGAGAGAATGTGGTTTCTCGGCAGTGGATGCTCAAGGCATATGACGAGTGATATTTCCCTATTTATTGACTTCACAACCAAGAAGAAGGGCTATGTGACCTATGGATACAATAATAAGAGTGTTATACTTTGTAAAGGTTGTGTAGTTCGCGCATGTCACTTTTGACGAATCTTATCCGAGAAACTTCGGGGAAGTTATTTCTTTTCATGGTGCATGTGTATCTTCAGAAGGCATAAGGAGGAAGAGGGCGAACATGTAAAAGAGAAGGAAGAAAGTCCAATTGAAGTGGATAACTTTCCCTTTGCTTGGATGACTAGTAAAGACCATCCATTTGACAACATTATTAGAGACATCACCAAAGGTGTAACTACACACTCTAAGATGAGTAATTATATCTTTGCATTCGTGTCTCAAATTGAACCTAAAAACGCAAAAGAGGCCTTACTTGATGAGCTCCAATTTCGATCCCGTAAAAACTTAAATGCTCAAATTTTGACATACTACAATTATTCAATGATTAAAATAACAAAATCACAATATATCACCGACTGAGATCAACAAAATCATCAATTTTCAAGGTTTTAAGGTTATGTTTTCAAAGCTTTTTCAACACAAAAATGGAGGAGTTTTAAAACAAACATAAACATAATTTTTACACATAATAGTACACGAATTTCATCATCAGCATCATCACTAACTTACATAATTCAATCAACAACCCAACAATCCTATTGGAGGTTAAAGACTCCTCATTCTATCCTTTATGCATTATACTCATTTAAGAAGAAACTTCTCCCCCTTACATGATTATCCTAACAGCAGTGCAAAATTCTGACTTTGATTCTCTAAATTCCTCCAAGTTCCTAGCTTTGCTCTTGCACCTTCTATAGCCTCCTCTTTATTCCAAAATTCTGATTTTACGTATGATCCTAAAACTCTCTAAAACTAGGTTATATATTAGCTTATATAATTAGGGTGCTTTAATTAAAATTATAAACTCACCTCTCACTTACTAACATTCTCACTTCTTTCTCCCCTCTATTTTTCATAATTCGCAATTTAGCCCCAAACTCTCTATTTTCCATTTAACTCATTAAACTAAAATTGAATATTATTATTTTAATTGCTAAAATAATTCTTAATAATTCTAGCCCACTTCTACCGATTTCTAATTACTCTTACACCATTATCTCGAGGTCACACACCCATCACCCAAATTAATTTAATTATCGCACATAATAATTAAATTAAAATTCAAATAAATAAATTAAGATAAGAACTCAAAAATTGGGGTGTTACATAATGTACCACCAGTCTCCCTTACACTTAATCTTTAGATGAGGATCCATAATCAAAGGAAAAAGACTAAGGATGAAGATGGTGAACAATGCCACATAATATTAACAACCATTTATTTTATGAGTTGTTAGTCAAGTAATTCAGTTTTAATGAATGACGAATGTAATACCCCAAAATTTTCCCTCTCATTTTTCATATCATTTAGCATATGCTTTCATTTCATTGCATTGCATTCAAGTCATAGAAAAATAAAGCATTCATCTTTGCATTCAGCATAGGGCATGTGATCAGTTGATTTCAAAGCATTGAGTATCCAGAGCAAGAGAGCTAGAGCCAAGGGTCTCCCAAAAAGCCTCAAGGGTCTCTTACATCTTATATCATCTCATTTGATCCCACAAGTCATTGAAAGATGGGAATTCATCAAGAGGATGGGACAGTTCATCATCTCTTATCAAAAGCAGTCAAAATTAGGGTTTTGGATTCAAGCAGTCTCCTGATGAAATTTTGGTCCAAACTTGATATCAATATTTTCTACATAATGTCAAGTATCTAAGGATGGAAGATTTCTCATTGGTTCATTTTAGAAGAGGTTCAATTGGTCAGTTGCTTGAGAATCAAGAAATTTGGGGAAAAGTCAACTGTGCAAAGGAAAAAGTGAACTCCTGACTTTTTAAGGTCAAATTCATGAAATTCAAGTCACATATGTTCATTCGGCAAGATTTGATCAAGAAATGTCAAGAGAATCATCAAAAATCAAGAAATGTACAAAGTTGCCAAATTTAGAAACTTAAGGTTTCTAAAAATGGCAAGTTTGGACCATTTTGGCACTCCAAGGCATTCTTTCTCCATGATAAAAGCTTCAAACTTCAGGCCCAAGTTGAGCCAATCAAAGATCACATTCCAAGCTTCAAATCCATACCAAGAACTCTTCCATTGGATCAAAATTGAGGGAGTTATAATCAATCAAAGTGGAGCAAAATCAAGGCAAATCTCAAGTCATGGCAAGACAAGTTCAGGCCTCCAGGCCATAATTTCATCAAACACTTGGTGTGACAAATGTCAAGCTAATTTTCTCCATCAAGAAGGCTTCAAATGAAAGATTGTTGAACATCAAAATTGTTCATCTCCATGTCCTCTTTAACTTTGATGTTGGGCATTTTCTTATTTGAACAAGTTATAAGGGTCATATGAGGGCTCAAAGAGGGATGCTCACAACTGAAAACATGCCCAAGAATGCTTGCCCCATGGGCACATTCTCTTGCCCACCAAATTCAGTTTGTCCACTTGAGTTCCAAGTCATTTTTCATCATCTTCCAAGCTTCCATTCAATTTGATTTCAACATCAACCTTGTTCTACATTGTCTCCTCTTTCCATAGCCACCAAAATCATTTCATTTCATGCCTTGTACATGAAGAAATCTTTCATCAAACTTCCATGTTTTCATTGTTTTCTTGCTAACCAAAATGAGATGTTATGTCATTGTTGTTGATATTCCAGCTTGTTTGCACGCATACAAACACTACACACCAGTCACACATTACTTCATTTGGACCAACACCATCTTACACTCATGCCATACATGTTGCTCCATGCATCAATATGGAAAGGATTCAAAATGACAAACTTATTCAACAAGTATTCATGCTGCTACATCAATATCATAACATCACCATCATCATCTTTTAACATCACACTCATCAACAATAACACAACACGCAAGCCATTTTTTTTAACACATTATCTCCTTCACTTTGCAAATTACTTCAGCCACCCTCATTGCTCATCACACCACAGCTAACCATGGTTCTAACCATCAACTATGATGGTTAACCACTAACCACACATATATAAGGAATTCCCTAACTAACTTTGTGAACACTCTTCATTTTTTTCACTCTCACACTTTGAACTCTCAAAAGCTCTCTCTCTCTGAAATTCTCTCTCTGCACGAGTTCTCCATTGCACTTCTTCAAACTTCATCATCATCCTCAATAGATCGTGGAGCTGACGGCCTTGGATCCTCAATCTCATCTTCATCCTCCAGCTTTCCACTCGAATTTTATTGAATCAAAGCCTGTCACAGCCTTTATTTGGCTCAATTTGAGGCTCAAGAGCATAGGAGGATCATCTGTGGTCTTCTTTCACTTTGAAGAACTTCAAACTCAGGTTTCTTCTTCAACCTTTTTCTCTGAAGTTTTGCTCAATTCATGCTTGTTTTTTCTGGTTAAGAAGCTTAATAGAAGCAGTGTGAGTGATCTGGCTAGTGATAGGCACCTTAAGTGCGTAGATTCAAATTTTAGGGCAAAATGTTTGTGATTGATTCTTGCTGTGTGTGCATTGTATGGTGTTTTTAAGGTTAGATTTGGATTCTACATGACTTCCTCTTTCATTTGATGTACATTTCATAAATTTCAGGAGCATTTGCTAAGTTGCAGTCACCGGAGGTTGGCCGGAGAAGATGACCGGATGTCATTCTCCGACCGGTGAGGGTTTGGTTAGGGTTTAGCACCAGATTATATCATTGCCGTTTGATTTAGTTGATCCAACGCTCATCAACGTGACAACACATTAATGAACCACCCTCTCTCTCACGTGCCTTCTTTTTATTTTATTTTGAACTCTGATGACTTGCGTGTGGGCATGCGTATGATTGTTATCATGTGTTTGCTTTCTGGTTTGTTCATCATGAGTACTTCGTTTGATTGATTTCATTGACCTGATCGTGTGGTTTTCCATGAGTCAACATTTGACTGAAGGTGCACCATAATTCACACACACGCGTGCGTGTAATTGGACCTGAACCTATTTGCTTTTCACACTCCCACGCATTGGGCCCAAATCATTTTGAACTATCATTTTGCTATGTCTGCATCCCCTGCATGTTTTCATTCTATTTTAAATTTCTTTTTCATACTGTTTACATTTCCTTCTTTTAAAAATACTAAAATGCATCTAAAAATTCTACAAAAATTCATGAACCATGTTTAGACATCAAAATAATTTTTTATGATTTTTAATTCTGATTTTGTGAAAATTTGATCTTATTTTGTGGATTTTCTTTTATTTATTTTTAATGTGGTTTCTTCTTTGATGCATGAACTTTAGCTAATTGTTTTGCATAGTCCTAAAATCATTTTGCATCCAATATTTTTTCCATGTGTGAATAATATCTTGAGGCATCTAAAAATATTTTTTCATATTTTTAAAGTCATTTTTGCATAGCTTTTGAACCATATCTTTATGCATTATTCATTGTTGACCTAATGTGACTTTGATGACTTGTTTGAACTAGTTTATTCTTGAGTTTTTCCATGAACTTTTGACATGTCTTTAGGTTCTGACTTAGGTACTTTGTGATTTAATTTCATGATTTTCCTAAGGTTATTTCTATTTTTTCCTTGTTGATTTTTATAAGTCACATTTGGGTGTTTTTGTTTGACTTCTAAATCTTGTTTGATTAGGAGGCACTTGTGCCATTGCATTAGAACTTATGAGATCATTTTATAGGTCATTTCTTAGATATTATAGGTCACCCTTGTTATATCATAAGTCATTTGTCTTCATGTTTTGGTTCATAAATGTTTGGTGCTTATGTGAGCTACTTTGACCTAATTGTGTACATCTTCAACTACATGCCTTAACATGTTTTATGTGCATCTTGGTGACCTCATTAGTGCATTCTAATGTGTTCAAGCATATCATATATTACTGACTTGCATCCATTCTTATTCATGTTCATGTTTCATCCTTCTTTCATAACTTGCATTACAAGTATGTCAAATCTTTTGAACTTGAACATTGTTTGAACTTCTTTTCATCTTGTCTTTATCTTCTTAGATCCTTGCACTCATGCTCATGTATCTACTTCCATATACATTATAACATGTCATCCAATTCTGGTCTTTGACATTTCTTTATGCATTTATCCATGTTTGTATGTCATACTCATTTATGATTCATCTTTAATCCATAACTTCAACTTGTGTTATTTTCTTCTTAATCTCTAATGTGACTTGTGTATGAACCAAACTTGTTCATTTGTGTATTCTCATGTCATATTATAACATGTATGCTACTGATCCATGTTCATTTGCATTTATAATTGCATTTCCCTCTCATGTGTGACTTGTTTTGTAAGTAAACAACATTGTGCATTCTTGTGTGACATTGTTCTACTTCTTCCCACTTCTTCTTCTTGAGTTTTATTCTCATATTATGGATGATGATTCATGGATTCTTATTGACATTTATGAAGTGGTTTCCTACTGGTTGTGGTGTTTCATGTTGCATCATTGTATGTTTTACATCTCTTAAATGTTCATGATGCATCTTTAGTGCATATCATTGCATTCCTTTGATGTTTGGTAGATTGTTTAGGCATAGATTGATATTGTAAGCCTTGGTAACCATTGGTAGATGTAAATAGGCTTTGCTACTACCCTAGGCCAGTACCAACCTTTAGTGATTCATCCTTTTTAGGTTTATCCCTTGAGAAGCTTCCTAGAGTTTCCTTTATAACATTAGGATGTATTTGCTTACATTCTTTTAATTATGCTTTCTTATTCCATTATTGAACTAACCATTTTGTGTAGGGGCTAATGGTAAGTTGGGTGTGTGGATATACTTCCACACACACCTTCTTCCCTCATCTTTTAATGCTTTCTCTCTTGTGATTGTGATAAGCATTTCAATGCTTTCCTTTTTCAACTTCTTTCAACCCTTAGAGTTCTTAACTTAACTTCAATTTTTTTGAAGTAAGTTAGAACTTGTTCTTCTCTCTTCTTTTAGACTTAGGTTTCTAAACCACACTAAACCATTAGGAATATCCAAGCATGATAACATTAGGGTGAGTCTTAGTCCCCTTTAGTCTTTACCTTTGTTTCTTTTTGAGTCTCTCATTTCTCATCTCAAAACAACTTCAAAATACCTAATAAAGGTTGAAACATCTTTATGTGTCATGAGCCTTATTCCATGGGGGGGCTTGCATACATTCCATCTTGGAATGTGTTGTAAGTTTTCTAGCATGATGTACAAGTCTTTAACATGAAGAGATTTCACAAACAAAATAAAAAAAACACTTCTTCATTTAAAAAATAACAAAAAAACATTAAATAAAGGAAATAGGCTAGTGTGCTTAAGCCTTTAACCTTGGAAGTAAGTTTTAGGATCTTCCTCATGCTTAGTGTACTTCATCATCATTTCATTTTGGAATGACGCATGAGATGCACATTCCATTGAAAAAGACTTAGGTATACTCTCCTATGCAAAACACTTCAAATAAAAAAACTTCTAAAACACTTCAAACAAACAAAAACGTCTTTCCTTCGGGAATTCTCTTCTCATCTCACTCACTCTCAACGTACGAACGTGCTTCTCCTTGTTCTCTTGCAATACGGTAACACACTCGATTCAGCGAGCCTGCAACACCTAAGCTAGAACATTAGTCATTCCCTAAAAAACACACATAGTTTTCCCTTAGTTAGGGGAACTACGTCGCTCTGATTCTCATGTTCCCGATAAGATACGTAGGCAATGGGGTAGGGCCCATTCGAGCACTTCTTTTATTTTCCCTACATTTGTTTCTCGTTCTCTCTCAGTTCCTTTTCGTTTATCACCCTTTGAGCAGTACTTCAAGCGTGGATCCCGTCGAGTACGACGGACGTGAAGGGGTGCGATAACCTTCCCTTCACGTAACCGACTCCCTTACCCATTCTCTTTGGTTTGTGAGACCTCGTTCTTTCCTTTCTCCCGGGTTTATGCAGCATTACCCTTCCCTTTCTTTGGGATAAAAATGCCTGGCTGGCGACTCTCTTTCTTTCTTCCGCGCCACTTTCGCGTTTGTACCTGGATGAAAATCCCGGGAGCGACAACTGGCGACTCTGCTGGGGACTGTTGACCTCTTGCTGGTCCCTCCCCGATGCGAGTCTCTCCTAGAGCTTGTTTGTTTACTACTTATTGGGTGTTTAATTTGTGTTTGCTTTAGTTTAGCTTTACTGCTTTTATTTACAGCTTTATCGCTTTACTTTACCACCTTTATTGCATTTTATTTATATCATGCATCATATATTCTGGACTGTCTGGTTTCCTTTGGCGGGATGGGATTGTTACTGAGAGATGAGCAAATTACCTAGGCTCGAGTGTACTTTAGGACTTAGAGTGGACAGTCACAGGGCTCTCATGGTATTTAGCCACGGGAGTAGTTGTGAGTTCCACAGCCAGAGTGCGACTTTCTTAGGATTATCTTGATTTGAGGGTCTTCCTCATTCAGGGTATGACTTTGAGAGTTATGTGCATCTGGTGACCGATCATTGAGAACCTTAGTGGAAACATCCCTCTCTAGTGGTGACAGTGGCATACCACATTCTATGGCAAACCCATTCGCACCCGAGGGCCCACTCTGGAACTTGCATAGGATGACCTTTACTTTGTGGTGAATCAGAGGACGATCTCTTTGTTTGGCGATAGCATTGTATCCTACGGGCTGAATGTGCTATTGCTTCTCATTCCGGGATCCGAATCTGAGGTTCCTACCTTTTAGCACCTACATGTGAGATGGGGGACGTTTACAGGTTTGCAGGTAACCTTGACCTTCTACCTACCCTTTTGTGTGGTTCTCATATGATCAGTGATTTGGGTACTTTGTTATGGTATTCTAGATCTGGTTCTTTACTGGTGCTTGGGTCTGATATTCTTGATATTATGCTACACAGACACTTGGCTCCCTCACAGTTATCGCACCGACACTGCAAATTTTGGCTCTGATCACATGCCTAGCTGCATCTCATTGTATACATCATTAACATTTTATGTTTTTTCTTTCCCAGGTCTCAGTATTGTTTCCGATTCCGGTGGGTATTTTCTCTATTTCAGATGGAAGGTCCTCCGAGAAAGAATAATGTGCATTACTGGTTTCTGAAGCCTAAGGTAGGACAGATCAAAGAAGTGACAGATTTAATGGACAATAACCAACTGGATAGGTTCAGAAAGAGGTTTGGGAACATCTTGAGTTATGTGAGCCTTCTTACTCCAGATCAGCATGACACTCTGCACACTCTCTTGCAGTTTTATGACCCTCAGTTACGTTGCTTCACATTCAATGATTATCTGCTAGTACCTACCTTGGAAGAGTTCTCTGATATTCTGAAGATTTCTGTCAAGGATACTCCTCCTCACTACAGTTCGAAGAAGGCTATTCCCGACAATGTCATCGCAGAGGCTATTCATTTAAGGGTATCTGTGGTTAAAGATAATGTTAAGGAAAATGAGGGCTGTAAAGGGTTCCATCTAGACTTCCTGATTGAAGAAGCAAATAAGAGTTTTGCTAATGGTGATTTGTTTACCTCTAATGCAATCTTAGCTCTTTGTGTGTACGAAATTTGTCTGTTTCTGAATATAGCTGGATTAATTGATATGGATGCAATCAGTATCTTTGTCAAGAAGAATCCAATCCCAACTTTGTTGGGCGATGTATACCATTCCGTGCATTACAAGAATGAGAAAAAACGAGGAAGATTGGTAGTATGCTGTGCTCCCTTGTTCTATGCTTGGTTTTATAGACATTTGCCAAACACATGAGCTTTTGTGGATCTCCGAGGAACTGTTAAGTGCTCCAAGAGGCTGACGGGTTTGACGGCTGAAGATATAGTCTGGTGGCATCGGAAAGATATGGTAGGTATACCTATTCTTATTAGTTGTGGAGCTTTTCCAAATGTGCCTTTGGTAGGAAGGAGGGGAGGAACCAACTACAATCTTGTCCTCGTGCTGAAGCAGTTTGGATATGCATTAAAAGAACCTCCTTTGGAAAAAGATGTGGCGGAATCCTTGTTTTATCTTGCCAAATATGATGAACAGGTGTCATTTTCTATTGCTGAAGCCTGGAACACGCGAGTTAAGAAAGGTAAGATGGAGTTTGGGAGACCTGATCCCACGACTTATTCTCCTTACATTGAGTGGCTGAAGCGCCAGGTAGCCGTCACATTGTTGCCATTCTCTGTCGAGCCTCCGTTATATCCCAAGGTAGTGGAGCCAAGGACCTCAGTACCAATTGAAGAATTTCAAAAGATGGAAGCTTTAGTTCATGAACTCAGGGTTGAGAATGCTGACGTCACCAGCCTGTATCAGAAAGCTACATTTGATAATAGAGGGTTGGAAGAAAGAGTCCACATTGCAGAGAAGATGGCTGAAAGCAGGAAAGAAGAACTCGAAGGAAGGCTGAATTATTTCCAAAGACGGGGCTTAATTGATAAGAATAACGCCAAAGAGCGCCAAAATCTCAAGAAGTCTTTGAAGGAAGCTAATGAGGCTATTACTGAAATTCTGGTACATGTGCAGAATTCAGATGTCCTAGAACATGTTGTTCGACACCTGGTCTGACATGATCACAAAGGGCAAGGTATATTGCAATAATCATGGTACTGAAAAGATAAGGGCAAGACACACATAATTGTTAACCCAGTTCGGTTGAACACACCTACTCTGGGGGCTACCAAGCCAGGGATGAAGTCCACTATCAGTAGTATCAATTCAAAGCTAAACTACCCATTTACAGTTTATCACTTAATCACTACCTAATGACCCTTCTACCTAGATCCTCTCTAGACATGAGAAACCCTTCTCACTCCCAATCACCGCAATGATGTCTAGGAGTTGACAATCCGCCACTGCATCAACGACTCTTTACCTATACAATAGTTCAACAAGAACGACGCCTTTCCAAGACACAACTTAGAGTTACTTAAAAGCTTCCTCCAAGAACAATACTCCTCTTACTTAACAGTTTCGAGGATCACACTAACAAACTGTCCAACTCACAGGTCGAGTGGTACAGGAACCAACCCTAGTAATAGAACTTTTACATCTTTGGTTGCGTTACCAAAACTAGGTTACAAAGCATCTATATATAACCTTTTCCCAACTGGATTTTGGGCCTACAAAAACACAGCAAATGAGCTGCTACAAATCAGCAGAAACTTCTGCTACAAAATAGGACTTCAATCTTTAACTTCCTAAAATATCTCCATATTTAGAAAGTGTATATTTTCCCATATTCTTCTCAATTTCAGACTTGAATCTTCAGACCTATAAATCAGCGCCTCATGATTACATAATATTCCAGAATATTCTGCATCAGTTAAAACCTAACAGAATTAATAAACCACTTCAGTTCTGGCGCGATGTCGAATGGACCTGCTTGGGAAATCTTGATACGACATGTTGTAGCAGATGTTAAAAACTCTTCAGCTCAGCATGTTCCATTGCACACTAGGACTTCTTGCTCAACCTGTTCTTCTTTAGCAAGATAGGTTATCCTATCTAACATGTTGCTGCTATTATTTGTTTTACAAAATTAATGCCAACCCTTAAAATTAAAGAACTAACATTCTCCCCCTTTGGCAAATTTTGGCTAAAACAAATACATAAACATTACAACACAGATTTCAGCAGCAATCACAATTCTATACTACTGTCAGTAGTCATCAGCAACTACTGAACCTACCAGTAACCATCAGCAGCTACTGTGAACAACAATCCTGGAGAAACATCTTCTAGGGAATATTTGAATGATGTTAGGACATCATGTCTGACAACTCTTTTGGCAGCGCATTTCTATGAGCTCCATAACATCACCTTCGAGCATCCCACCACAATCACTTTAGGCAGCACATCAGGAGGTAAGAAGTAGAAAGTCCCGAAGTTATGCACATGAGGAAGAAGATATCTGGTGTACATGAGGAAGAAGATTTCTGACTCCCCCTTAATCCCACACATTTCTTTTTCCTTCCAGCTCAGACCTGGATAATTGTAGAAGACTCCTCCAGAAAAGAGACGTCTGTCTTCACACAAAAGACCAATGGTGGCATACGAGATTTCTGCACACCTTTCTTGATCAGACGCCCCCAGTCAACCTGTGGCATAAGATAAAACTTAAGAAGTATCAATCTATCAACCCAGGTAACTCAGAACACAAGTCACAACTGTGTTCATAACTCATGACACAAGTCACAATCGGAACTCAACACCAGCTCAAGGAAATGACACTCTCTTCGCAGACCATTGGAACTGCAGATTCCAAACAAAGCATCTGCATCTGCATAACCCATTTCACACACTCTTTCTCCCCCTTTTTAGCCAAAAATTGGCAAAGGAGGCCCTCACAGAACCAGACCCAAGTGATGCTAACCCAAATACGAACAAACGCCATAAAGTTTGTGAAACAAGATCACTCACTTGGCTGAAGGAGAAGAGAACAAACCCTATAAATAGCTGATCAGTTACTCTGGAATTAACGAGCGTTGAATATTTCAAAGTTCTTGGTCAAAGAAATGCTATTTTAGGTATCAAAAAACTCCATTCAACATTCAATGCCTACCTTCCAAAAACTGCCTTGACTGCCTTAAATGTTTCTCAACTGAATCTTGCCATAAATTAGGCCAATAACGCTTCATGCATAGGCAGAGACACGTGTTTCACTGTATCCTTCCACTACCGACCAGAATAATTCCTTGTTTGGCTCAAGAGAAACATGTTCTGTACCATGTTCTGACATCCTACCAAAACAGTTTGTCTGCTTGCTCATAAAATTATCAGCCCAAGACTCCACAGAACCTTATACAAACCCATTTTCTTATCTAATGGATACTGAGACGACTTCTCTCAATTCCTTCTAGATTCCTTCAAGACAGCAGAGCAAAAATAAAGTCACCCAGAACCACCAAATATGCTTTTTAGTCATCTCCTACACAGCTATGATATGTCCCATCATGAAGTTTGACATCACACTGCACAAACTTGACCAGCACATATGCTACACAGAAATCGGCACACTTGCAGTAATAGATCATAGATAACAGCCTTAACTTCCCCTGACATGAACAACTAATGCTCCTTATGAAGATGAACACTTGACACCAGATGATATTGCCACATTCTCAACATTAAGAACTGCCACTTCTTGTATTTGTTGAGCATAATCTCACCAGGTTTATGCTGAGTCCAACATAAAAGCCCACTTGATTTGGAATTTCACACATATTCCATAACAAATGTCTTTAGATTACTTGCAACACAAGATAAGGATTGCCACCACTTGTTACTTGTATTAGAAGAACCTTCAGCCATTCTGATCAGATCACACCACTGACAACACCCTTCTGTCCTTACATTCACAAGCATCTAATAAAGTCTTCATCATGAAAGTAGTCATGTATTACCAGAACAAACTACTTATCATTAAGATCAGAATCTGCCCATTCTAATCCACATTATGTCAGAACTGCCACTTCAGACACTAATGCAGCTTCTTTCAACTCCACAAGCACCATCCCAGACCTTCATCCAGGATACACAACCAACAATCATCATTAGATAGAAGATCACACCTTCTGCATTTTATTCAGGTAATCACAACCACCTGATCACAATAGAGAGAAATAAACTCTCACACAATTCAAAAATCTAAATTGCATCCACACATCAGATAACTACCAAGCTCCCAACAAGGTCTTTACCATCAGTCACATACACATCTCCATCAGACTCATACCTAGCTCCCGACAAGGTATTTGTTATCCAAGAAAGATTCACAAACAAATAGCAGATGATGCTTACTTCTTCATTCACACACTTCTGATACAGTCAGCTGATAAGACTACCTCAGGTTGTCATCAACCACAACCACTCAGAAAGAATAAATTCCTGAACCATAATATCCAGACTGCAGACTTGCATAATTCTCTAGAAAAATACTTAGTCTCCCGTCAAGGTATTTACCCTTATGCATAAAATCAATAATAGACAAATACTAAGTCTCCCGTCAAAGTATCTGCTATTAGTCAGAATAAGATTACCTTCTCACACAAGGTATGATAATTTGTTTGTAATCTTCTGCATACGTCTGACAACTTCTGATTCATGACATATATTCACAAGTTACTTTAACTTGGATCAGTGGCTTGATCTTGGACTTCTTTCTGCGCAAAACAACCTTGGCTGAACAAGCAACCACCTGAATTGATGCTCCAACATCAATCTCAGTTACACATCTTCACAGAGCTTTTCTGAAGATATCATCTATAGTCAAGCTCTAGCAGGGGAACACACGAGGAGCAACCATTAGTAGCTGATCAAGCTTCCAGGTCATATCACAAACACATTTAGCAGCAGGAACATCTCAAGAGTCTTCTCTTTAAATCACAGCATCTTGTCTGACTTTGAGATGTTGGATGTCATCAACATTCCACAACCAATCTGCCTCTTCTAATCCTTCAACCAAACTCATCCCAGACAATTTGGCTGATAATCCAAGTACATAGTCACCAACCAACCCCACCGGTAGATTCAACTCCACAGTGCTTAACCCTTGAAGGTTCTCCACTACACCAGAATAAGAGTTCCATGCTCTCATAGACTTGATAAATGTCATCAAGTTTGAGTAAACACCCTTCATCCTGAATCAGAGAAACATCATCCAGACAGCTTGAGAAAATAAATTCTTAATACAATGATGTCACGACATATCTTCAGGTCATCCAAAACATCAGGTACTCTCCCTCAAAATCTGCCAAGAGCACTTCAGAGAATCATACATTCTCCCCTTTAATAGCAACCCAGACTGTGATTAGATCATATCAAACCTTAAGCACACACAGTCAATACTTATCTAGCTTCACAAGATCATTCAGATAATGCTTCCAAATAACAGAGAAAACTCATAACTTTTTTATCTTTGACCTTCATGTCCAAGAAGTCTGCTAGAGATAATACTTCTTGAATCTCAGGTTCTCCACTCCTGCAGCAAGGACCAGAAATAAACTGACCTCAGGAGTAAGTAACATGTTGATCACACCTTGACCAACTCACACAACTAAGATAAGTTCCAGGGCCAGAACCTTCTTAGACAAACCACCCAGATGCCTCCTCTTCCAGATCAGGAGTAGGTTCCAAACTCATGTGATCAACCCACATTAGTTTAGCACCCAGAGCATCCGCTATGCCATTCCTTCAGATAACAGAATTCAGCACAATTCTGAGGAGTTGTTTTAACACAAGATAGGACATCATCAAGAGATCAAAGACTGGAGATTAGCCCCTTTTAAAAAAAAAAACAAAAGTAAATTACTTCTCAGATCTCTTCCTTACAACATCACTTATCAATGCCTTTATGAGTGGACTTGAACAATAAACTTCAAGTATCGTTGACAGAGTAAGTTGAAGCAGTCTTGCATAAATCCCATCACCATACATTCAGAGAAGAACACCCTTCTCAGTTACAATCTCAGGAGTTTTCAGATAAATTCGCAGCGGATCAAAATACAAACTCCTTAAAGCCTTCAGGTGTCACATATCAGCCCTAGCATCATAATTCAGGTGACACCACAATATCACAACCTAACATAACCACTGGCTATCACGAACAATCCATCCTCCACTTCTAGGGACCATTCTCACACCTATATGAACTACTCCAAGTTCAAACAACTTTTCAGTAGACAACTTCTACCTTGACCATGAACCAGAAAGTATCTTCCCTTGGATCTCATCCAGATACAGAATAGAATGACCTGCTCTGATACCAATTGAAATTTTGGTACATGTGCAGAATTCAGATGTCCTAGAACATGTTGTTCGACATCTGGTCTGACATGATCACAAAGGGCAAGGTATATTGCAATAATCATGGCACTGAAAAGATAAGGGCAAGACACACAGAATTGTTAACCCAGTTCGGTTGAACACACCTACTCTGGGGGCTACCAAGCCAGGGATGAAGTCCACTATCAGTAGTATCAATTCAAAGCTAAACTACCCGTTTACAGCTTATCCTTAATCACTACCTAATGACCCTTCTACCTAGATCCTCTCTAGACATGAGAAACCCTTCTCACTCCCAATCATCGCAATGATGTCTAGCAGTTGACAATCCGCCACTGCATCAACGGCTCTTTACCTATAAAATAGTTCAACAAGAACAACGCCTTTACCAAGACACAACTTAGAGTTACTTAAAAGCTTCCTCCAAGAACAATACTCCTCTTACTTAACAGTTTCAAGGATCACACTAACAAACTGTCCAACTCACAGGTCGAGTGGTACAGGAACCAACCCTAGTAATAGAACTTTTACATCTTTGGTTACGTTACCAAAACTAGGTTACAAAGCATCTATATATAACCTTTTCCCAACTGGATTTTGGGCTACAAAAACGCAGCAAATGAGCTGCTACAAATCAGCAGAAACTTCTGCTACAAAATAGGACTTCAATCTTTAACTTCCTAAAATATCTCCATATTTAGAAAGTGTATATTTTCCCATATTCTTCTCAATTTCAGACTTGAATCTTCAGACCTATAAATCAGCGCCTTATGATTACATAATAGTCCAGAATATTCTGCATCAGTTAAAACCTAACATAATTAACAAACCACGTCAGTTCTGGCGCGATGTCGAATGGACCTGCTTGGGACATCTTGATACGACATGTTGTAGCAGATGTTAAAAACTCTTCAGCTCAGCATGTTCCATTGCACACTAGGACTTCTTGCTCAACCTGTTCTTCTTTAGCAAGATAGGCTATCATATCTAACATGTTGCTGCTATTATTTGTTTTAAAAAATTAATGCCAACCCTTAAAATTAAAGAACTAACAATTACCTTGTGGCAACAAAAATGGGCCGATGAACAGAAGTGCCAAGCCAAGGTAGAGGAAGAGTTTAAAGTTAAGGTTGAGGAACTGGAAGCTAAGGCCAAGACCTCAGATGAAGAATTGAAAGTTGCACATGCTCAACGACGGAGTTACCAGGATAGTTTGGAGGAAAGTCAGAAGCTATTATCGGAAGCTCAGGCAGAAATAGCTGATCTCAAGATCCAGGCGGAAGTGAAGAAGTTCAGGACAGAGCCAGACTATGGTAGTACTAATGGGGAAGAATTGTGTCAGAATATCAACACTTTGTACCAATCCTTCAGTTTGAGAGAACGCTTGATCAGAGGCCTGATTGAGGCGCCGAAAGATCCCGAGAATGTTGTGCTATTTGAGGAGGTCAAGAGGCTCAGTTTAGGGTTGCAGGATGTGGTGTTTCGTCCGTTTTAGCTTTTATTACGTTGATGTTATCCGATTACCTACAGAAATGTTGTAGGAATCACTGCTTTAATTTCTGAATTTGGGTTGTATGTTTTCAAATACGTGTTCAAACTCAGTCCCTTTGGGCTTTCTTCCAGTTATGATATGCTCAGTATTTTCTCCAGTGGCTTTCCTGATATTACATCGCTGTTCACTGACACTTGGTCACGACACCACTTCACAGGGTTCTACACATATCTGTGCACTCGTCTGAATGAATGTTTTTATCAGCTATTGTATCTCGTGTGTTATCTGAATGTTGCGGACTTCTGAATACCGGAATCGGGGCACGAAAAGGCTTGGGAATAAAAACATAGCATTGCATTGCATACATTTCATTCTTGCATTTTTGTTGTTTTTCAGGTACCCTATCTGGTTCTCATGGTTATTCTATTTCAGGAAGTATTGCTACCGATCACATACATCACTACTCCACAAGAGGCAATCGAAACAGAATGGTTGATCAAATTCAGAATGATTTGACTGAGATGAAGGCCCATATGGACCAGTTTATGGCTCTCATAACTGGTATGGCACATAACCAAGAGAGGTTAAGACTTATGGTCGAGCGTCCAGAGGTTACGCCAGAAGGCAATCATGTTGGCAATTCACAGCCAAAGGACACTCCTCCTCCTGTTGGTACTCTGATTCCTAATGGTAATCTGGTTACTGGGGCTGCCAGAAATGTTGGTGCTAATGAGGATGTTCAGGAAGATCAATTCACCTTGCTGGATGCTGATATGGGTAATCCCAATGATAGAAGGTATGATGAGCTGGCTGAGAAAATCAGGGCTATGGAGTGCAAGAACTCTCTAGGCATTGATGTTACTAATCTGGGTCTGGTACCAGGGGTTAGAATTCCTCCAAAGTTCAAGCCACCCTCTTTTGAAAAATATAATGGCAATACGTGTCCCCAGACACATATTCAGGCTTACTTTGGAAGAATCTCAACCCACACTGATGACGAGAAGTTGTGGATGCACTATTTTCAAGATAGCTTGGTTGGATCTTCGTTGACTTGGTACATGAAGTTGAACAGGGTTGCTGTGAGAAGCTGGAAAGATTTAGCAGAAGCGTTTCTGAAATAATATCAGTATAATATCGATATGGCTCCCAACCGCACTCAATTGCAAGGGTTATCGCAGAGCGCTAAGGAAAGTTTTAAGGAATACGCACAGAGATGGAGAGAAATGGCCACCCAGGTTCAACCCCCTTTGCTTGAGAGAGAAGTGGCGGATGTGTTCTTGGGTACCCTGCAAGGGACATTTCTTGACAGATTGGCTGCTTGTCCGTCGACAGGATTTTCTGATATCGTAATTGCTGGTGAAAGGATTGAGAATTTGTTGAAACAGGGGAAGATTCAGGATGTAAGTGGTGCTGGTTCTTCAGGAACAAAGAAACCTTTTGCTAATGGGCAGAGAAGGAGAGAAGGTGAGACAAGCGCTGTGTACAGAGGACGGGGAAAAGGACGTTCTCAGGCTTATCACCAAGTGGATGCAGTGACAATTCCAACACCACATGTTCAGCAACAACAGCCACAACAGCAGGTTCAACAACAGCGAGCACCGTTCCAACAAAGGTCTAGGAAGAGGGACCGCAAAATTGACCCTATTCCTATGACTTACTCAGCATTGTTACCCCAGTTACTCCAATTGAAATTGGTCGAACTTCGTACCATAAGACCTCCTGTTGCTGGTAACTTACTACCCAATTATGATGCTAATGCTCGCTGCAAATTCCATTCAGGTGCTCCGGGTCACACCACCGAAAAGTGTTGGGCATTTCAAAATAAGGTACAGGATCTAATAGATCCTAAAGCAATCAACTTTTCTCCACCCCCTAATGTTCTCCAGAACCCTATGCCGAATCATGACGGGGCAAATGTGCACGTCATTGAGGATGGAAAAAGGTTAAACTTGGTGACAGATATCAATCGAGTGAAGACTTCATTACTGGTAGTAAAAGATCGTCTGTTGAAGGGACAGGTGTTCCCAGGTTGTGACCGGGATTGTTTGGAATGTATAGGTCAAGATAATGGCTGTGACATACTGAGGATTGGTTTGCAGAATCTGATTAGTGAAGGCCATTTACAGTTTGACCGTGTTGTGAAAGATAATGATGAGGTGTCAGCTGTGACAATTTATTATACCCCTGCTGAAATTCAGGTACCTGCAAGGGCAACTCCTGTTGCGTTTATTGTGCCAGAAAGATCCAGCCCTGTTACTATCACGGTGCAGGGGCCGGTTCCATTTACCTCTGAGAAAGCAGTCCCATGGCCCTATGGAGTAGATGTGTACCATGAGGAGAAGAAGTTGGAAGTTGGAACATCAGCTGGTTCAAATGTTGATAATGTGGGTGGTTTAGGAGGCTTTACCAGGAGTGAAAGGTTGTTTGCTCCACAAACTCTTCGAAGTGATAAAGAAGTCGAGGCTGCGGCGAGAGCTAAAGGAAAACAAGTGGCTGAGAGTGTGCCCGTGCCTAAAATAGATCCCAAAATTACCTTCGACAGCGAGGTAGAGGAGTTTATGAGAATAATAAAGAAAATTGATTACAAAATCATTGATCAATTGAACCAGACGCCCTCAAAGATTTCAATTTTGTCATTATTGATGTGCTCTGATGCACACCGAGAGGCTTTGCTGAAGGTATTAAAGATGGCCTATGTTCCACAAGAAATTACTGTCAATCAGCTCGAGAGTGTGATTTCTAATGTCAATGTCAACCATGGGTTGGGTTTCACGAGCCGAGATTTGACTTCTGAAGGTAGAAACCACAACAAAGCTCTGCATATTACAATGGAGTGTAAGGGCGCGGTATTGTCCCGCGTGCTGGTAGACACTGGTTCTTCGCTTAACGTCTTGCCTAAGAAGGCGCTGATGAAGTTGGAAGTTAATGGATTGATTTTGAGGCCGAGTGATCTGGTTGTCAGAGCATTTGATGGGTCGAAACGACCTGTTTTCAGTGAAGTGGAATTACCTGTGCAAATTGGACCTCAAGTGTTTAAGTCTACATTCCACGTGATGGATATACAACCTGCTTATAGCTGTTTATTAGGTCGCCCATGGATTCATGCGGCCGGGGCTGTTACATCCACATTACATCAGAAGCTGAAATATGTGTTCGAAGGACAAGTAGTAACTGTGTGTGGTGAAGAGGACATTTTTATCAGTCACTTGTCCACATTCAAGTATGTTGAGATGGATGGGGAAATCCATGAAACGCTTTTCCAGTCGTTCGAGGCAGTGAATATTGATAAAGTGCCTGAATCTTCTCCTACACCAGCTGGAGCTGGCACGTAAATTTCATCTTATAAGCAGGCCGTCGAGGTTGCTAGAGCAGGCAATACCCAGGGTTGGGGCAAGCTGATCGAGACACCAGTGAAAGAGGACAAGTTTGGTATTGGCTACCAACCATCTCTAGATTCAGCTGCAGAGTACACGGGACCCATCACTTTCAGCAGCGGTGGAATCATATATACAGATCAATCTTGTGCCGCTGCAGAAGATGGCATCGACAGTGATTGTGACTTGGACAATTGGGTACGCCCACGTGGTTCGGGACAACAATTGCAAAACTAGTCTGTTGAAGAAATCATTCCAGTTACTTTTCAAACAGAGTAATTTTCTTTGTTTTTCTCTAACCATAATGCATGTTAAAATCTTGCGCTCTGCCCAAGGCATACAGATTCATTTGTAAGGCCACACATTTTCATTTGCAATCTTTAATCATTAATAAAGGACGTTTGCATTCAAATTTCGTTCCCTGTCTTTCATTTTTTATTTTTGCACAAAAACATTAAAAATGGCAATGTCTTGTTTTCTTTTTGTTTTTCAAAAATAAATTCTAAAATAAAGCATGAACCCCCTCGTGCAGACTTGATCCTCTGGATTCCACTGATAACGGTTCTGCTATGCCCATGTATGACTTTGACAAACCGATTTATCAAGCCGAAGAAGGGGATGAAGAAGACTGTGAACTTCCTGAAGAATTGGCTAGATTGTTGAAGCAGGAGGAGAAGGTCATTCAACCTCACCAAGAGACAATTGAGGTTATCAACATTGGTTCTGAGGATGTAAGAAAAGAAATTAAGATTGGAGCCAGTCTACAGGCTGAGGTAAAGAAAGAGCTGATCAGTATGATGCGTGAATATGTCGACATCTTTGCTTGGTCATATCAAGATATGTCGGGGTTAGATGCAGACATTGTTGTGCACAGGTTGTCGTTGAAAGAGGGTTGTCCTTCTGTCAGACAAAAGCTTCAGAGAACTAAACCAGAAATGGCTCTCAAAATCAAAGAGGAGGTACAAAAATAGTTAGATGCGGGATTTTTGGCCGTCACCAATTACCCACCATGGGTTGCAAATATTGTTCCTGTGCCGAAGAAGGATGGTAAGGTCAGAATGTGCGTTGATTACCGGGATCTAAACAGAGCAAGTCCGAAGGATAACTTTCCTCTACCTCATATCAGCGTGCTGGTTGATAATACAGCTCAGTTTTCAGTGTTCTCATTCATGGACGGTTTCTCCGGGTACAATCAGATCAAGATGGCGCCTGAGGATATGGAGAAGACCACATTCATTACCCCATGGGGTACATTCTGTTATAAAGTGATGCCTTTTGGGTTGAAAAACGCAGGGGCAACGTATCAGCGGGCAATGGTAACATTATTTCACGATTTGATTCACAAAGAGATTTAATGCTATGTGGATGATATGATTGCCAAGTCGCGAACAGAAGAAGAACACCTGATTAACTTGAAGAAGTTGTTTGGAAGGTTGAGAAAGTTCTGTTTGAGGTTGAATCCAAACAAGTGCACTTTTGAAGTGTGTTCTGGTAAGCTGCTGGGTTTCATTGTAAGTGAAAAAGGAATTGAGGTCGATCCTGCCAAAGTGAAAGCAATACAAGACATGCCTGAGCCGAAAACAGAAAAAGAGGTTCGTGGTTTTCTAGGTAGATTGAACTACATTGCAAGGTTCATATCTCACCTAACAGCCACGTGTGAATCAATATTCAAACTACTAAGAAAAGATCAAACGGTCAGGTGGAATGACGATTGCCAAGTGGCATTCGATAAAATAAAAAGATATTTGCAGGAACCTCCAATTCTAATGCCTCCGGTCCCAGGGAGACCTTTGATAATGTACTTGACAGTGCTTGAAAAGTCTATGGGTTGTGTTCTCGGTCAACACGACGAGACAGGTAGGAAAGAGCATGTTATCTACTACCTGAGCAAAAAATTCACTGAATGCGAGTTCCGATACTCAATGCTTGAGAAGACATGCTGTGCACTGGCATGGGCAGCTAAGCGACTGAGGCAATATATGCTCACGCACACAACTTTGTTGATTTCCAAAATGGATCCAGTCAAGTACATTTTCGAGAAACCAGCACTGACAGGCAGAGTTGCATGGTGGCAAATGGTTTTGACAGAATATGATATCCAGTATACTTCTCATAAAGCCATCAAAGGAAGTATCCTATCAGACTATCTTACGCAACAGCCGATTGATGATTACCAACCCATGAAATTTGATTTCCCTGATGAGGACATCATGTTTCTCAAAGTTAAGGACTGCGAGGAACCACTCCCGGAGGAGGGGCCAGACCCTGAATCCAAATGGAGTCTGATGTTTGATGGGGCCGTCAACATGAATGGATGCGGAGTTGGAGCAGTTCTTATCACGCCGAAGGGAGTTCATATGCCCTTCACTGCCCGAGTAACTTTCGGATGCACCAACAATGAAGCAGAATATGAAGCTTGTATAATGGGGATTGAGGAGGCGATTAATTTGCTTATTAAGACCCTCGATATTTTTGGTGATTCAGCTTTAGTAATCAATCAAGTGAATGGGAACTAGTACACGCACCAGACACATCTGATTCCGTATAGGGATTATACGAGAAGACTGTTGACGTTTTTCACAACAGTAAAGTTGTACCATATTCCTCGAGATGAGAATAAGTTTGCTGATGCCTTGGCCACATTGTCTTCTATTATCAAAGTGCAAAGGTGGAACCATGTACCCAAGATTGATGTGTCTCGTCTTGACAGACCTGCATTTGTGTTTGCTGTTGATGCAACGTCCGATGATAAGCCGTGGTTTCATGACATCAAGTGTTTCTTGAAAAGTCAGGAGTATCCTCCTGGGGCATCTACCAAAGATAAGAAGACTTTGAGGAGATTGTCTGGTAGCTTCTTCCTGAACCAAGATGACGTGTTGTACAAACGGAATTTTGACATGGTTCTGCTCAAATGCGTGGATAGACACGAAGCAGACCTGTTAATACAAGAAGTGCATGAAGGCTCTTTCGGTACCCATGCCGGAGGACATGCAATGACAAAGAAACTATTGAGGTCGGGGTATTATTGGTTGACAATGGAGACAGATTATTGCAAGTACGCCCGCAAATGTCACAAGTGTCAGATTTATGCAGGCAAAGTGCATGTGCCTCCGAATCCATTGAGTGTCATGTCTTCTCCTTGGCCCTTTGCAATGTGGGGCATTGATATGATCGGAAAAATTGAGCCTACTGCTTCAAACAGCCATCGTTTCATCTTGGTCGCCATTAATTATTTCACGAAGTGGGTTGAAGCAGCATCTTATGCCAACGCCACTAAGCAGGTGGTAGCTCGTTTCCTGAAACGGGATATCATTTGTCGATATGGAGTGCCCGAGAGAATTATTACTGATAATGGTTCTAATTTGAACAACAAAATGATGGTTGAGCTGTGCCGGGACTTCAAAATTGAACATCACAATTCTTCGCCGTATCGCCCGAAGATGAAGGGCGCTATTGAGGCGGCCAATAAGAATATTAAGAAGATTGTGCAGAAAATGGTTATCACATATAAAGATTGGCATGAGATGCTACCGTTCTCCTTGCATGGGTACCGAACGTCAGTACGCACGTCCACTGGGGCAACACCATTCTCACTTGTGTATGGTATGGAGGCAGTCCTATCGGTTGAAGTCGAGATTCCATCCCTCAGAGTCATGATGGATGTCAAATTAGACGAAGCTGAATGGGTTCACGCCAGGTTTAATCAGTTGAGCCTCATTGAAGAGAAACGACTGGCAGCTGTGTGTCATGGGCAGTTATACCAATGAAAGATGAAACAGACATTTGATCAGAAGGTGCGTCCTCGGGTTTACAAAGTCGGAGATGTAGTACTCAAAAGGATCCTTCCTCCTAGTACAGATCACAGGAGAAAATGGACTCCCAACTATGAAGGTTCATTCGTGGTTAAAAAGGTCTTCTCGGGCGAAGCCTTATTGCTTACAACCATGGATGGCGAAGACTTTCCATCCCCTGTTAACTCAGACGCAGTCAAAAAATACTTCGCATAAATAGACCCGCTGGATAAAAAAAAGAGAGAGTCCAGGCAAAAAAGGGCACCCCGGCAAACCATAAAAACAGAATAAAAGGTTCGGGTAAAAATTAGGGATATAAATAAAAAATTTGTACACCCGGTAAGTTGAAAACCCGAAAGGGCAACTTAGGCAAAAAGGGGTATCCCGGTGGATTGAAACCTGAAAGGGCGGTCCACGTAAAAGAGGGATTTAAGCGAACGATTGCGGTCTGAGTTATTTGTACTCCATCACCGTTTCAGCAACTGACATTCCAAAGGATAGGAATCGGTCCAATCACTCCTCATAAGGCAAGGTCGGGGAGTTTTGAAGACATATTGGCTATAGCAGAATCGAAACTCAGTAGAATGCCGTTTTCACATTGCCATTAGGATAGTTTCTTTTCTCAATTTACAGCAATATCCTCTTTCCAGGGTTTGCTTCCGAATGTATTTGCCGATTTCAGGCATTTTTCAATAAATTGAATTTCAGTCAAAAGCTTCTTATTTTGCTTTTACTGCTTTGTTTCAAAAACGTCCGAATTTTTTATAAAACATTGCATTTGAAAACATTGTGGCCTTACAATAACATGCGCAGAAAAACATTTAAAATCACTTTGAATGTTGAGTAATCCTGGATGGTGGATTCAAACCATACAATATCCTGGGGCATGTGTGCGTATTTTTTTGTTGCAGGTAACAGGTACAAGTGATTTCGAAGGTGAGAGCCATTTTCTTCCAAACAAGTGATCACTTACCCTTAAGTCAGAATACTGGGGCAACCATATTCAGCAAGATGAGATCAACGAAGCAAAGCTAATAAGGGATCGTTGGATCTTATTAAGTCGATTCTCCCACTCAATACTTCCAACAACTATAAGTTTTTCTGTGTTGATAACGATTGCAAATTCACCAATAGAGTTACTTCGCAGACCTCGCAGTTAAGGTTCAAGACTCAGTGAGTGTCCAAGAGTTTGAAGATGCCAAATCTTCTGTAAAATCCTCTTGGGACGATTTCTTCAGATCAGCCTTGTAATCTGGGGCAAGAGCGAGTTTGTGACCCTCCCAAGCATGGGGCATCTTGAAATCCCTCCGGCAAGATGTGGTCCGGATCTATTATCCCCAGTAGAGTGACCTCTCAATTATTGTCTTTTTAGCTCAAGTCTCAGCATTTGCTTAAGAGTTTGAAGATGCTCGGTCTTCTGTAAGGGCATCCCCAGCACGAGACGCATTGAAGCGGTTTTCCCTAGTAGAGTTAGTGGTAAACTCATTATCCCCAGTGGAGTCGTCAAACGGAAAGTTCGCCTAACATGGGGCATTATGGTACTTATTCTAAGCTCGGCAGTTTTGTTCCTCAACAGATTACCGTGGATTTGCTTTATGTTTTCCCAGCAGATCTCTAGGAACTCTTTCCCTAGCATGTCGCAACAGAATATCTTCTAACCAGGATTTGCGTACCCCCGACGGAGTGGTTCCGATCCTCAGCAAGATCGTATTTCTGGCAGTTGTATCCCCACAGAGTTCAGCATTGAATCTTGTCAGTAATACTCCCCAGCTGAGTTGTTTTTTCTCCCCCACAAAGGTTTAGCAGATCAACAAAATCTCTTTCTTAGCAGAGTGTTAGTACATTCTTTCCCCAGCCAAGTCGAAAAGTTGTCTTCCTTCCAGCGGAGTTGCTATGATCAGAATTCATCCCCAGGCAGATGAAATAATTCCTGGCAGATTCGTCACTTCCCTATATCTCAAAGTCTAATTTATTTTTGGCAAGCATGTCAATTTGGAGTAGACGGATTGTTCAGTTATTCTCCGGCAGAGATATTATCCTTCCAGGAGCTTCTGAGGTCAAATCATTGATCATTGTTCCTCAACAGAGTCAGCAGGGATGTCTGATATGTATGCAGAGCGTAATCCAGTGTTGAATTTTTGCAAAAGTCCACTCGCAGTGTGGCAAGTCAGTAGTCGTCTGACTCCATTTAAAAGACAGTTTCAAGACCAACCGCAGATTGGCAAAAGTCCATCTTAGGGTGGCAAATCAGCAAAGTCCAACCGCAGATTGGCACAAGTCCATCTTAGGGTGACAAAGCAGCAAAGTCCAACCGCAGATTGGAAAAAGTCCATCTTAGGGTGGCAAAGCAGGGTAAAGTCCACCCGCAGTGTGGCAAGTCAGTAGTCGTCTGACTCTATTTAAAAGACAGTTTCAAGACCAACCGCAGATTGGCGAAACTCCACCCGCAGTGTGGCAAGCCAGTAGTCGTCTGGCGTCGTTCTAAAAGACATTGTTAAAGTCCACCCGCAGCGTGGCAAGCCAGTAGTCGTCTGGCGCGTTCCAAAAGACATTGTTAAAGCCCACCCGCAGTGTGGCAAGCCAGTAGTCGTCTGGCGTTGTACAAAAGACATTGTTAAAGTCCATCCGCAGCATGGCAAGCCAGTAGTCGTCTAGCGTCATACAAAAGACGTTCCTAACGTCTATCGGTAGTATGGTAAGCCAGTAGTCGTCTGGCGTCGTACAAAAGACGTTGTTAAAGTCCACCTGCAGTGTGGCAAGCCAGTAGTCATCTGGCATCATACAAAAGACATTGTTAAAGTTCACCCGCAGCGTGGCAAGCCAGTAGTCGTCTGGCGTTGTACAAAAGATGTTTTCCAAGTCCATCCGCAGTATGGCAAGCCAGTAGTCGTCTGGCGTCGTTCAAAAGACAGCTCTCCAGTGTTATGGTTATCATCAGAGTTTTATCCAAGCAGAGTTCATTTGGCTAGGTTTATATCCCTTTTCTTCTTCTTCACAGAGTGCAAATTTTCTGGTTATTTTCGGTATTCAATCCCTCCATACCTTGAAAGTCTGAAAGCAATTGCTATCATCCATTCAGGTCTATAGTGATTGAATAGGGGCAGCTGTAATACCCCAAAATTTTCCCTCTTATTTTTCATATCATTTAGCATATGCTTTCATTTCATTGCATTGCATTCAAGTCATAGAAAAATAAAACATTCATCTTTGCATTCAGCATAGGGCATGTGATCAGTTGATTTCAGAGCATTGAGTATCCAGAGCAAGAGAGCTAGAGCCAAGGATCTCCCAACAAGCCTCAAGGGTCTCTTACATCTTATGTCATCTCATTTAATCCCACAAGTCATTGAAAGATGGGAATTCATCAAGAGGATGGGACAGTTCATCATCTCCTATCAAAAGCAGTCAAAATTAGGGTTTTGGATTCAAGCAGTCTCCTGATGAAATTTTGGTCCAAACTTGATCTCAATGTTTTCTACATAATGTCAAGTATCTAAGGATGGAAGATTTCTCATTGGTTCATTTCAGAAGAGGTTCAATTGGTCAGTTGCTTGAGAATCAAGAAATTTGGGGAAAAGTCAACTGTGCAAAGGAAAACGTCAACTCCTAACTTTTTAAGGTCAAATTCATGAAATTCAAGTCATATATGTTCATTGGGCAAGATTTGATCAAGAAATGTCAAGAGAATCATCAAAAATCAAGAAATGTACAAAGTTGCCAAATTTAGAAATTTAAGGTTTCTAAAATTGGCAAGTTTGGACCATTTTGGCACTCTACTTCAAGGCATTCTTTCTCCATGATAAAAGCTTCAAACTTCAGGCCCAATTTGAGCCAATCAAATATCACATTTGAAGCTTCAAATCCATACCAAGAACTCTTCCATTGGATCAAAATTGAGGGAGTTATGATCAATCAAAGTGGAGCAAAATCAAGGCAAATCTCAAGTCATGGCAAGGCAAGTTCAGGCCTCCAGGCCATAATTTCATCAAACACTTGGTGTGCCAAATTTCAAGCCAATTTTCTCCATCAAGAAGGCTTCAAATGAAAGATTGTTGAACATCAAAGTTGTTCATCTCCATGTTGTAATACCCCAAAATTTGCTCTCCCTTTTGTCATCATAGCATAGCATTATCATTTATCATATCATATCCATCTCATTAGCATTGCATCGCATTTAACATAGAAAAATGAAGCATAGCATCCCTCTTACCATCAAGGCATGTGATCAGGGGGGAGATGGACAATCAAGGAGTCATTCAAGGCACAAAAGGTCAATCAAGTTGTCTCAAGGCAAGTCAAGAGGTCTTCCATGTCTCATATTATCTCAATTGACCATCCAATACCTCAAGAAAGTGAGATTCAATAGGAGATTGAAACAATGCATACTTCATCATGCAAGAGGTTCAAAAGACTGAAGGAAAACCCTCAAAAGAGATAGCTCATTGATTCAAAATCACCCTCAAGTGGCATATCTCATCATCCTTTAAAAGGATACACAACATACTCTGAGGAATTTGAAATTGAAGACTGCACTTTTCCCTCCTAACCAGAGGGGTCAAAATTAGGGTTTCTAATAAAATCAGGGAATCTCTGATTTTTTGGACAAAACTTGTTGTCATGTTATTATATATGTCCTTAAGTGTATGTATGTGGAAAATTACCTCCCAATTGGTTTTAGAAGTGGTTCAATTGGAAGAAAGATAAAAAATCAGAGAAATTGGGGTCAAGTCAAATAATCAGAGGGAAAAGTCAACCCTTGACTTTTTGAGCCCAAAATCATGAAATTCATGTTATATGTATCCAATGTACAAAATTTGGTCAAGAAACTCCAAAGGAATCATAAAAAAATCAAGATGTAGAAAGTTGCCATTTTTGGATGAAGAAGGGTTACTAAAAATAGTAATTTTGGACCATTTTGCACTATACTTTGAACCAAGGCCATTTAAAATTGAAGCACCAAATGAAAATTCCACTCGGCCACAACAAAAGGTCTTGCTTTAAGCTTCAAATCCATGTGTAGAACATCTCCATTGGATAAAAATTGAGTGAGATATGATTGACCAAAGTTTGGGCAAAGTAGGTTCAAAACTAGGTCATGACCAAGGATTTTCAGGTCACGTGTATGTCCTTTTTACAAACAGTTGGTGGGCCAAATGTACACCTATTATTCTCATGGTTAGAAGCTTCATTTGCAAAACTTGTCAACATCAAAAATGTTCCTTGTAATGTCCTCTTCAAGTTTCATGTTGGGCAAAATTTGATTTGATCAAGCTATGAAGTAGATATAATAGTCTCAAGTTATGGTGATTTTGCTGAAAATTTCGTGCCAAGATGCATTGCCAGTCAACCTCATTTCCTTGCCCCAACCAGTTTTCAAACTTGTGTGTTATGAGTCATTTTGCAACCTCTTCCAAACATCATTTCAACTCATTTTTCACACCAAACCTATTCTCCAATATCTCCTCTTTCAATTGAATCCAAAAACACACTAAATCATCCATTGGGTAGAGAGAAAAACATCATCAAACTACCCTACATTACACTGATGCATTGTTGGCTTTGATGTGCAATATGGTTCAGACATACATCAAACATCTCTTTCCTCTTTAAGCCAAACACAGCCTCTTACACATGTTACGCCATGCTGCTTCCATACACTAAAGAGGCAGAATAAGACTTGCGAAGCAAGTTTCTCTTGCTGCTCCACCATAACACAACATAAGTCATCACCATAACATCACAGCCATAGCATAACTCGTCCCCTAACTAACTTGGCTCAGTTAGTTAGGATGGACTCAGTTTAAACCCTTTGACTCACTCTAACCAACTCACTAAACCATGGTTAACTCACGTTATAAATAGAAGTTCCACTCCATAACTTCAGTTTCTAACTTCATTTTTCCACATTCTCTCAAAAAACTCTCTCTGCTTTACTCTCAATCTCACCATTGCAAAGGATTATCGAGCTCACATTGTTCATCCTCCTACTAAATCTTCTTTGATTCTCTCTCAATTTCACCAAAGAGCAACTGGTTTTGAAGCTTGGATCCAATTTCTTTCCACTGAATCATCATCAAGTACCTCATCAAAGCCTTTATTTGGCCAAGTGAAGCTTAAGGAAGAAGTTCATTCCTCTGGTATTCTTGTTTGCTCAAAGTTTCAGCAGTTTCAGGTTTGATCTCTTGAACATTGATTACACGATTTCTATTCATTATCAAGTGTTTCTTGATGATTTGAGCTTAATAGAAGCCTTTAACATCCGGCTAGTTGATAGAGCTTCTTAGAAGCTTAGATCCAAAAATTTAGGGCAACATGTTCATGCTTGTTTCTTCCTGTATGTGAATGGTTTGATGATTTCATTGGTAGAATCATGATGTGTGTTACTTCCTCTTCATTTTAGTGTATTGTTTGTGAGATTCTGGGAAAATGGCGGTTACAGACGGTGGTTGTTGGCCGGAGAAGGTGACCGGAGGTCCCTCTCCGGCGGGTAGCTTTGATGGCTAGGGTTTCGCTCAGATTTAAACACGGCCGTTGGATGTTCTTGATCGTGTGGCTCGTGTGAGGACAACACATAAAAATGTCACATGCCTTGCACATGTTTTATTTTTAATCAGAGTGAACTTCGTGTGGCGTGGTACATGGTATGGAGTGTGGTCCTTCATGTGTGTGCGTTGGATTTGTATACTTTGACCTTTGTATTGACTTGACCTAATCTGATGGTTGTTATTGCTTTGACTATTGTTGACTGAAGTGCATGGTTGTTAGTGTGTTCTACGCGCAAATGGACCTAACCAGATTACTATCCCCACCCCTCTTTTTAAAAGCCCAATTAATTTGAACTCATATTTTGCTATGCTTGCACCCCCTTTCCTTTTTACATCTCATTTTATTTTTCCATTTTTATACATGTTTGCTTTTTAATTTTTAAAAATACCAAATAGCATTGTAAAATTCTACAAAAATTCATGAACATCATTAAGACATTTAGGAAATTTTTTATGTTTTCATCTCTTAATTTTATGACCTTTTTGCCCCTGTTGTATATTTTCTTTGTATTTTCTTTTGTGTGCATTCCATTGATGATACATGATTTTGTTCATTTTTGTTCTTGATCATTAAAAATAGTTTTGATTTGCTTCTTTTTGCATTGAGTCATTAACATCTTGAAGTATGTCTTATGATTTTGATTTTAATTTTTTAGATCATTTTATGACATGTTTGGATGTCCATCTTTGCATTACTTTGCATGCAACTTGACTTAAGTGCATTGTATAAAGCCTTTTTGCCTTGATTTCTTGCATGCTATTTTGGTATATGATTCACTTCTGATTTGTGTATCTTTAAAACATGCTTGCTTAATTTCCATGAGTCCATTTAATTTTTGCTTAAAGCATTACACTTGAAGCATAATAACATGTCATATCCTTGTAATATTTGTGCATGTTTACATGTTTTCTTTTGTGCATACTTGCATGATCATTTGCATATTTCAATGAGCTATTCATGTGACATTATAGGTCATTGATACACATTATATGTCATCATTGCATATTCATTGTCATGTGAACTTGGTGCATCCTTAACATGTTGTGCTTGCACTTCCTTTCTTTTGAACTTCCATTTCAATTCTACTTCTCCTTTTACCTCTTGATTGTCTTGATGTTGTTTCATGAGTACTTGTGAGATGTTTGTGAATCATTTTTCATTTCATTTCAATTCTGATCCTTGGATTACATGTTTCATTTATGCATGTTTCTTCTCTTTCTTTTCATCTTTCATCTCCCTTTTCTTATGATAGCATGTTCTAATTCCATGGATGATGATTGTTGGTTGTTCACTTGAACTTGCTTGATGATGATCATTTGTTTTCCATATGATGCACATTCTGGTTGTGACTAATAGGATTTGATTTCTCATCTTATTCTTTTGAGCTTTATTGTGCATTAAATGTTTCTTTTACTTCTTATATTTCTTATACATGTTTACTAACCATGTAGGGGCTTTGGTAAGTTGCAATTGAGTGTGGATAAGGATCCACATTCAAACCTCTTTCTTTTCATCTCTTTTACAATTCAATCTTGTGTTTTGTTAAGCACTTATGTGCTTTCTTTTAACAACTCATCGCTTTCCCTTTTGAATTACAATTCATCTTCGACTTTAGAAGTGAATTGTTTAATTCATTCTTTCTTTAGACTTTAGGTTTAAACCTCACAAACCATTAGGATCACTCCCATAACTAATCAATTAGGATCGAGTTTTAGTTCATATAGATTTTACCTTTTCTCCTCTCTTGAGTCTCTTTTCTCATCTCAAAGAAAAAATTCAAAATGCAATAAAGGTAGACATTTATTGCATTTAGGCCTTTCATATAAAGAAAAGATTATAAGGGGTCTTCTCTTATAATCTTAGAATGTATAGCATATAGCCCATCTTGGTTCAATGTGTTAAACATTTGATATTGTATGAGGGACTTAAATGCAATACTTGTTAAAGGTACAAATAAAAAACACTTCTTCATTTCATAATCAACAAAAACACTTAATAAACACAAGTATGATAGTGTGTTTGAACCTTGATAATTGGAAATAAATGTGGGGGTCTTCTTCACACTTAGTGTATTTTCTTACTCATTCCATCTTGGAATGTGAGGATGTACACATTCCAATGACTAAGATTTAGATACACTATCATATGCAAACAAATGAAAAAACTCTTAAAAGACAAAAACAAACAATAACGTCTTTCCTTCGAGAATTCTTTCCTCATCTCCTTCAATCATTCCTTAAGGATGCGTCATTTTCGTTCTACCGCAAACAGGTAACGCCTAAGTCTCCCTACAGCGAGCTGCAACACCTAAACTGTTGGGACGCGAACGTTGACGTACTCCACTAAAAAATACAAACAGTCCATCCCTAGTGAGGGGAACTACGTCGCTCTGATTCTCATGTTCCCGATGAGATACGTAGGCAGTGGGGTAGGGCCCATGCGAGCACTTCTTTTATTTTCCCTACATTTGTTTCTCTTTCTCTCTCCTTTCCTTTTCCAGTTCTTTTCCAGTATCTTTTCTACACCCTTTGATTGAGCAAGCAAGCGTGGATCCCATCGGGTATGATGGACGTGTGGGGGTGCTAATACCTTTCCTTCGCGTAACCGACTCCCGAATCCAGTTCTCTTAGTCGCAAGACCATGCTCTTTCCCTTCCTTCAGGTTTATGCGGTGTTTCATTTCCCTCTCTTAGGATAAATACACATTGCTGGCAACTCTGTTCGGTGCCACTTTCGCGTTTGTACTTGGATGAAAATCCCGGGAGCGACAGCTGGCGACTCTGCTGGGGATAGGTTGACCTATTGCTGGTCCATCCTAAGCGAGTCAATCCTAGCATTTGTTTGCTTTTATTTCATTGGGTGTTTGCTGTTATCTTGTATTTGCTGTTTACTGTATTTTATTACTTGTACCATATTTACAGCATGTTAGCATTTACATTTCATATATTATACTGTGTTGCATTGTTCTGTCTGTTTGGCGGGATGGGATTTCTAAGGGATGAGCTCAATACACAGGCTCGAGTATACACTTAGACTTAGAGTGGAGAGTAGTGGGACCTACGTGCCATCTGTGTACGTGGGTAATCACGAAATTCACAGCTAGACGAGGCTATCTTGGGACCCATCATGGCGTGCGCATCTTGCGTATTCCAGGATGTCGATCTAGAGAGCTGTCGACTCTAGTGACTGATCTTGAGGACCTTGGTGGAAACATCTCTCTTTAGCGGTGACAGTGGCAGACCACATTCTGTGGCAAACCCACTCGCGCCCGAGAGCCCACTTTGGTACTTGCATAGGAGGACCTTTATTTTCTAAGGTGAGTCAGTGAACGACCTCTTTGATTGGCATAGCATTGTATCCTACGGGCCGAATGTGCTATCGCTTCTCAAACCTCTAAAACTGACAAGCTTTATTTTCTAGGAACCACATGTGAGTATGGGTGGGATGTTTACAGGTTTGCAGGTAACCCAGCCTCCTACATACCTTATTTGTGATTCTATGATTGTTACCGACAGTGTATCCTATGACAGTGGTTTGAGTATTCATCTCAGATATATTGCCAGATTCAGTACAGAGACACAGTGCACACAGTTCAACACAAACACAGACACCTGGATACCTAATCACATGCCTTTTGCATTTGCATAATCATATCATAACAGGTTATGTTTGTCATTTTCAGGTACCTACCATATTGTCTGATTCCAATCATGAGTTCCCAAGAAGTTGAGGTTCAAAGGAAGAATAATGTGTCATACAAATTCCCTGACCCTAAGCTGGATTTATTGAACAAGATGATAGGTATGGCTGGTTTTGATGATCTCATCACTTTTTAGAAGGAATATGGAGAGCTGATTAAGATGGTCTGTGCATTCACAAAGTATGAGAAGGATGGGTTGCATACTTTCTTACAGTTCTATGAGCCATCAATGAGATGTTTCCTATTCCCTGACTACATTCTGATGCCCACTCTGGAGGAATTCTCATTTATTTTGGGAATTCCAATCACGTCTGCTATACCGTACTTTTCTGAAGGTGCTCTTGCCCCTGAAGTAATCGCTGTTGTTCTGCATCTGGACCTATTTGTTGTGAAAAGTGGCCTAAGCAGACTCAAAGAAGATGAGGGATTTCATTTGGAGTTTCTTTTTCAACAAGCTCAGGAAGCTGCCAAGGCTAAAAATTGGACTACTTACAACGCTGTGTTAGCTCTTTGCATCTATGGTTTGGTGCTTTTCCCCGGTCAGCCTGATTTTGTTGATATGCAAGCGATGAAAGTGTTAGTTTCGAAGAATCTGATTCCTACCTTGCTAGGGGATTTTTATTACTCAGTACACTACAAAAATGAGAAGGGAATAGTAAGTTTGGTTAGTTGCTGTACCCAGTTGTTATGTCATTGGCTCTTCAAACATTTACCTCAGACTGGTGCGTTTGTAGAAACTGCTGAGACAATGAAGTGGTCCAAGAGATTGATAGGTTTGACTGCCAATAACATCATTTGGTTTGATCCCAAATTACTGACGATAGAGCTTACTGTCAAATGTGGAAGTTTTCCGAATGTGCCTCTACTTGGAAGAAGAGGTGGGATTAATTATAACCCGGTATTGGCAGTTAGACAATTTGGTTATGCCTCGAGACATCCTCCTGCTGATGAAGAGATTAACGCTTCTCTATGTTTCGTGGGAACCAAGAATGAAAGAGTGCCGGAAGTAATAAATGCTTGGAGATTTAGGCAAAGAGAGGGAAAGTTGACTTTTGGCAAAGGAGACTGTAGATCATACCCCGACTACGATGCTTGGGTTGAGATGAAGGTCAAAAAGTTGTTGCTACCCTTTTCCAGAGAAGTTCTCTTATGTCCAGATCAACATTCCATGGTACTGGTTGAAGAGTGCGAGAAATTGAAGAAAATGGTCAGGGAGTTGCAGATAGAGAACTCTGGAATGAGCAGATGTCTTCAAAAAGCTTTAGCTGATAACAAAGATTTGGAGAAGAGAGCGTTGAAAGCGGAAAAAACCCTGGCGGACAAAGAAGAAGACTATGATGACAGAGTTCGATACTTCCGGAAGCTTACCTTGGGAGCTGATGATACTAGTCAGGCTCATAAGGCTACAAAGCAGGCGTTAGCCCGAAGCAAGGATTCGTTAGCTAAACTCCGTCAAGCTTGGGATGAAGTCAGAATTGAGAACTCTGAATTGCTAACCCAGTTAAAAGATAAAGATGAAGAGCTGAAGAAAGCACATGTAGAAAGAAGAAAGTATCGAGAAGATCTGAGCAAAAGTCAAGAACAGGTAAGGAATGCTGAAGATAAGCTGAAAATCGCCAACAAGGAGCTTGAAGATGTCACAGCAGAGCTGAAACTGGTTAAAATGCAAGCTGGAATCAAGAGGCGCAAAGGAGCCAATGAAGATGAAGCTCTGCTGATGCACATGGGCTCATTATCTGATGCGCTGGAGAAAAGGGACGTCATGATCAAAGAGCTGATTGAGAAGCCACATCATCAGCGTACCCGCATCTTGTTCGAAGAGATTAAGTATTCCAGCCAGAAGCTGAAGGATGTAGAGCTGTCGGATTATTGATTTTTGTCATTTCTTTGTAATTTGCAATGGTTACCATCAGAATTGTTGATGGATCCAGTTGACTGCTTATTTCTTATTTTGTTGCTGAAACTATGACAAACGTGCTTGAAAGTTTTCGGGAATTTATATGAAATAAGCTATTTCTGTTCACAATTTATGGTCTTCAGATATATGTGATGTGATATCTGCACACTGGCACACTACAAAATCACTATTTCTGGTCATCAGATATTTGTGATTGGTGTATGTGAATATCTCTTCATGGTAAAACTCAGTAATCATGACTTCTGGTCTTCAGGAATTCGTGGTTACGATTGGAATCAGGATATGAAAAGTATCTTGAAATGACAAACACAACTTGGCATTTGCATTTGCATTTCATTTTTGCATTGCAGGTTTTCTCTCTTTTGCAGGCGCCTGCTAACCTTTATTTGGTTTTCAGGCACGATAGCTGATACCCCGGTTCACCGATATTCTACCCGATGCAATCAAGCAAGAGTCATGGAGCAAGTTCAGACTGAATTAGCTGATTTGAGGGGAAGGATGGAACAGTTCATGAACCTTATGCAGGGGATTGCTCAAGGACAGCAGGAGCTGAGGACTGGTCAAGAAAACATGAGGATCGGACAAAAAGCTATGAGAACCACTATCCAGAGGCTGGAAACTGAAATCCCAAATCGCAACGTGCGCACTCCTCCTGTTGGCACAATCCCTGCTGGTGGGGTACATCTGGGATTTGATAACAATGAGGATGGTCAGGAAGACCAGTTCACTGCATTCAACAATGACATGGGTTTCTACAATGACGACCGAAAGTATGAAGGGCTGGATGAAAGACTCAAGGCTATTGAGAGCCAAAATCCTCTGGGAATTGATGTAGAAGACATGGGTCTCGTGCAGGGTGTACGGATTCCTCCCAAGTTCAAGCTTCCTACACTGGATAAGTACAACGACAGTACCTGTCCCAAAACACATTTGCAAGCTTACAATCGCAATATTGCCGCTTACACTGAGGACCAAAAGCTCTGGATGTATTTTTTCCAGGATAGCCTGCCAGGCGCCTCCCTGGAATGGTACATTAAGCTGGACAGGGTTCATATAAGGAGTTGGAAAGATTTGTGCGCTGCGTTTTTGAAGCAGTATCAATATAATCTGGACATGGCACCTAATCGTACTCAATTGCAGAGTATGACTCAGGATAACAAGGAGGGCTTTAAGCAGTACGCACAGAGATGGAGAGAATTGGCTGCTCGAGTTCAACCACCTTTGGGTGATCGTGAGATGGCTGATATGTTCATGAGCACACTTCAAGGGACGTATTTGGATAGACTTGCTGCATGTCCTTCCACGGGGTTTGCCGATATCGTCGTTGCTGGGGAACGAATAGAAATTCTGCTGAAATTGGGTAAAATTCAAGATGTCAGTGGGACTGGCGCTGCAAGTTCAAAGAAACCCTTTGCTAGTGGGCCAAGGAAAAGAGAAGGGGAGTCCAGTGCTGTGCATAGAGGAGCTGGCAGAGGCAGGAATCAATCCTATCATTAGGTGGACGCTGTAACTATTCCAGTTCCAGCAGGACAACTAGCTCCAGATCAGCAAGCTCGACCCCGATTCCAGACTAATAGAACAAAGGACCGTAAGTTTGATCCCTTGCCTATGACATATGCTGCTTTGTTACCACAATTGCTTAAAGAGAAGTTGGTTGAACTTAGAACTATGAGGCCGTCAGATACTGGAAGGTTGCCTCAAAATTATGATGCCAATGTTCGATGTGAATTTCATTCTGGTGCGCCAGGTCACTCGATAGAAAAGTGCTGGACTTTTCATCATAAGGTTTAGGACCTGATTGACGCAAAAGCTATTAATTTCTCTAAGCCCCCGAATGTTCGTGATAATCCAATGCCTAATCATGGAGATGCAGGTGTGCATGCTATTTCTGATGGTGAGAAGCTGAATTTGATTACTGATGTTAATTTGGTAAAGACCCCGCTGTTGATTGTAAAAGAACGTTTGTTAAAAGGGAAGGTATTTCCTGGATGTGCCTCTGATTGCGAGGATTGTTCGATACAGATTAATGGCTGCAGTAAGTTGAAAGCTGGACTGCAGGATCTTATGGACGAAGGAAGCCTTCAGTTTGACACAGTAGAGAAGGAAAAGGATGTTTCTGCTGTTACCATCTATTATAATCCAGTTGAGATACAGGTGCCTGTTGAAGCTCCTGTTGCTATCATCGTGCCCGAGAGGCCGAGACCAGTTACGATTATAGTTCCTGAATCGGCTGCTTATGTGTCCAATAGGGAAGTTCCATGGCAATATGGAATTGATACTCATCAAGGAGGAAGCCGACAGAGAGCAGAGGTTGTCGGTACCAGTGTTGAGAATGTTAGTGGACCAAGTGGTTTCACTAGGAGTGGTCGACTGTTTGCTCCCCATACTCTAAGGAATGATAAAGAGGCTGAAGTTGCTGCAAGAGCGAAAGGAAAACAGGTTGTTGATGACAAGGTGCCTGCTCAGGAAGAGGACCCTAAAGTTAATTTTGATAATGATGTTGAGGAATTTATGAGGGTTATCAAAAAGAGTGATTACAAGATCATTGACCAGCTTAATCAGACACCTTCTAAAATTTCGATATTATCCCTGCTAATGAGTTCAGATGCACACCGGGCTGCTTTGTTGAAGGTTCTGAATATGGCATACGTTCCCCAAGAGATTACAGTGAATCAGTTGGAGGGAGTAATTTCGAATGTGAATGTGAGCCACGGGTTAGGGTTTACGAATAGGGATTTGACTCCGGATGGACGTAATCACAACAAAGCGCTGCACATCACACTTGAATGCAAAGGAGCTGTTTTGTCGCATGTGCTAGTTGATACAGGTTCTTCCTTGAATGTGTTACCCAAAAAGGCCCTGATGAAAATTGAAGTAGATGGATTGGTTCTGAGACCCAGCGATCTGATTGTGAGAGCTTTCGATGGATCCCAAAGATCGGTGTTTGGGGAAGTTGAACTACCAATACAGGTTGGTCCACAGATATTCAAGATGATCTTTCATGTTATGGATATTCAGCCTGCTTATAGCTGTTTGTTGGGCCGACCATGGATTCACGCAGCGAGCGCAGTTACCTCAACACTTCATCAGAAGCTCAAGTATGTGTTCGAGGGTCAAGTGGTCACTGTTTGCGGTGAGGAAGATATATTCGTGAGTCATCTATCCACTTTCAAATATGTGGAAATGGATGGAGAAATTCATGAAACCTTGTGCCAATCTTTTGAAGCCCTGGATATCAACAACCTGCTAGAGTCCACTTCAGCAGCAGTGGTGTCGAATGTGCCAGGTGGGCCGAGCGCATCAATTGCATCCTACAAGCAGGCCAGAGAAGTGGTTGAAAGCGGAAATGCCCAGGGTTGGGGTAAAGCTATTGATGTGTTTGTGAAGGAAGACAAGTTTGGCATTGGATACCAGCCGGGCCGGACGCCAGTTCCCCGATTCCGTGGGCCAATCAATTTCAACAGTGGAGGAATTATCAATCCCAATCAGTCCTGCTCGGCAATAGAAGATGACGCTGAAAGCTCAGATTATCTGGACAGATGGGTGTATGCACTGGCTCCGGCCGAGGCATTGCAAAACTGGTCTAGCGAAGAAATCATTCATGTTGTACACCATTCAGAGTAATAATTCTTGTCTTTCATAATGCATAAAATCCCACACTCTGCCCAAGGTGTGAGGATCCATTTGTAGGGCCACCATATTTTCTCATATAATGTTCAAATATCAATAAAAGGATGTTTTTGTTTACAAATTTGTGTTCCTTTACTCTTTCTTTATTTTTATTTTTGCACAAAGAAAATTAAAAATGATAATGCATTTTCTTTCTTTTGTTTTCAAGCAAAATAATCTAAAATAAAGCATAAATCCAATCATGCAGACTTGATTCTGTGAATTCCTCTGAAAATGATTCTGTTATGCCCACGTATGATTTCGACAATCCGATCTATCAAGCCGAGGAAGAAAGTGATGAAGACTATGAACTCCCGGAAGAATTGGCTAGATTGTTGAAACAGGAAGAAAAGGCCATTCAGCCTCATCAGGAAGCTCTCGAGGTTATCAATATTGGGTCAGAGGAAAGCAAGAAAGAGATCAAGATCGGCGCAAGTCTGCGGGCTGATGTAAAGTAAGAGCTGACAGTCATGCTACGGGAATACGTTGACATCTTTGCTTGGTCATATCAAGATATGCCAGGTTTAGATATAGACATAGTTGTGCATAGACTACCGTTGAAAGAGGATTGTCCACCGGTCAAGCAGAAGCTGCGCAGAACGAAACCAGAAATGGCTTTGAAGATCAAGGAAAAAGTACAGAAACAGTTGGATGCAGGTTTTCTGGCAGTGACCAACTATCCTCCTTGGGTGGCCAATATAGTACCGGTGCCGAAGAAAGATGGCAAAGTTAGAATGTGCGTGGATTACAGAGATCTCAACAGGGCGAGCCCTAAAGATGATTTTCCACTCCCTCATATTGATGTGCTGGTTGATAATACCGCTCAGTTTTCAGTGTTCTCATTTATGGATGGATTCTCTGGGTACAATCAGATAAAGATGGCGCCTGAAGACATGGAGAAGACGACATTCATTACCCCGTGGGGTACCTTCTGTTACAAAGTAATGCCTTTTGGGTTGAAAAACGCAGGGGCAACTTATCAAAGAGCAATGGTGAAGTTATTCCACGATCTAATTCATAAAGAGATCGAATGCTACGTGGATGACATGATTGCTAAATCAAAGACAGAAGAGCAACATCTGATCAACTTGAAGAAGCTATTTGAGAGGTTGAGGAAATTCAGGTTGAGATTGAATCCTAACAAGTGTACTTTCGGCGTGCGATCCAGAAAATTGCTTGGTTTCATCATCAGTGAAAAGGGGATAGAGGTTGATCCTGCTAAGGTAAAAGCTATACAAGACATGCCTGTACCGAGAACTGAGAAAGAAGTTCGCGGCTTTCTAGGGAGATTGAACTACATTTCAAGGTTCATATCTCACCTAACTGCCACTTGTGAACCGATATTCAAAATGCTAAGAAAAGATCAAACGGTCAGGTGGAATGATGATTGTCAAAATGCATTCGATAAAATAAAAAGATATTTGCAGGAACCTCTTATTCTGATACCTCCAGTTCAAGGGAGACCACTGATTATGTACTTGACAGTGCTCGAAGGATCCATGGGTTGTGTTCTCGGTCAACACGACGAGACAGGTAGGAAAGAACATGCTATCTACTACCTGAGCAAGAAATTCACAGATTGTGAATCACGTTATTCAATGCTTGAGAAGACATGTTGTGCACTCGCATGGGCCGCCAAGCGATTGAGACAATACATGCTCACACATACAACCTTGTTGATCTCAAAGTTGGATCCGGTCAAGTACATTTTTGAGAAACCAGCACTTACAGGCAGAGTTGCAAGGTGGCAGATGGTACTGACAGAGTACGATATTCAATTTACTTCGCAAAAAGCAATCAAAGGAAGTATACTGTCAGATTATCTGGCGCAACAGCCTCTTAATGATTACCAGCCCATCAGATTTAATTTCCCTGATGAGGACATCATGTTTCTCAAAGCGAAAGACTGCGAGGAACCACTTCTGGAGGAGGGGCCTGACCCTGAATCCAAATAGAGTTTGATGTTTGATGGGGCAGTTAATATGAATGGGTGCGGAGTTGGTGCAGTCCTCATTACGCCAGAAGGTGTTCACATGCCTTTCACTGCCCGAGTAACTTTCGGGTGTACCAACAATGAAGCAGAATACGAAGCTTGCATACTAGGGATCGAGGAAGCTATTGATTTACGAATCAAGACCCTCGATATCTTTGGTGATTCAGCACTGGTAATCAATCAAGTAAAGGGAACTTGGCACACACACCAGCAGAATTTGATCCCGTATAGAGATTATACGAGGAGATTGCTGACATTCTTTACAACTGTCAAATTGTACCATGTTCCCAGAGATGAAAATAAGTTCGCAGATGCCTTGGCCACTATATCTTCGATGATCAAAGTGCATGGTTGGAACTTCGTGCCCAGGATTGATGTATCTCGTCTTGATAGGCCTGCTTTTGTGTTTGAGGTTGATGCAGTGTTTGACGATAAGCCTTGGTACCATGACATCAAATGCTTCTTGAAAAATCAAGAATACCCGCCTGGGGCATCTTCCAATGACAAGAAGACATTAAGAAGGCTGGCCGGTAGTTTCTTCTTGAACAAAGATGGCGTGCTGTATAAGAGAAATTTTGACACGGTTCTGCTCAGATGTGTGGATAGACACGAAGCAGACCTGTTGATGATCGAAGTGCACGAAGGCTCTTTCGGTACCCATGCCGGAGGACATGCGATGGCTAAGAAATTGTTGAGATTGGGGTATTATTGGTTGACAATGGAGTCAGATTGCTGCAAGTATGCACGCAAGTGTCACAAATGCTATATCTATGCAGATAAAGTGCACGTTCCTCCCAATCCGTTGAGTATCATGTCCTCTCTGTGGCCATTTGCAATGTGGGGCATTGATATGATCGGGAAAATTGAGCCTACTGCTTCAAACGGCCATCGTTTCATCTTGGTCGCCATTGATTACTTTACTAAATGGGTTGAAGCAGCATCTTATGCCAATGTCACTAAGCAAGTAGTGGCTCGTTTCTTGAAGCGAGATATCATTTGTTGATATGGAGTTCCCGAAAGAATCATTACTGATAATGGTTCTAATTTGAATAATAAGATGATGGCTGAACTATGCCGGGACTTCAAAATCGAGCATCACAATTCTTCTCCGTACCGGACAAAGATGAATGGCGCGGTCGAAGCGGCCAACAAAAATATCAAGAAGATTGTGCAGAAGATGGTTGTCACGTACAAAGATTGGCATGAGATGTTACCACTGGCTTTGCATGGGTATCGAACATCAGTCCGCACGTCCACTGGGGCAACACCATACTCACTTGTATACGGCATGGAGGCAATTTTACTGATCGAAGTTGAGATTCCCTCTCTCCGAGTGTTGATGGACGTTAAACTAGAGGAAGCTGAATGGGTACGAGCCAGATTTGATCAGCTGAGCCTTATTGAGGAGAAGCGATTAGCAGCAGTGTGTCATGGCCAGCTATATCAGTGCAGAATGAAGAAAGCATTCGATCAAAAGGTTAGACCCCAAGTCTACAAGGTCGGGGATGTGGTAATCAAAAGAATACTTCCCCCGAGTACAGATCACAGGGGCAAATGGACTCCTAACTATGAAGGTCCATTCGTGGTTAAAAAGGTTTTCTCAGGTGGAGCCTTATTACTGATAACCATGGATGGTGAAGACTTTTCATCCCCTGTTAATTCAGATGCAGTTAAAAAATACTTCGTATAAAGAGACCCGCTGGATAAAAAAAGAAAGAAAAGAATCCAGGCAAAAAAGGGCATCCCGACAAACCAAAAACAGAATAAAGGTTCGGGCAAAAATTAGGGATATAATTGAAAAGAATTATACACCCAGTAAGTTGAAAACCCGAAAAGGCAACTTAAGCAAAAATGGGTATCCCGGTGGATTGAAAACCTGAAAAGGCGATTCACGCAAAAGAGGGATTAAAGCGAATGACTGCAGTCTGAATTAATCTGTACGTTTTCTACTCTTCAGCGAACTGGTAAAATTCCAAAGGAGGAATTGGTCCGACCACGAGCTTCTGAAGGCAAAGATAATCAGGAGAGTTGGAATACATACTGGCTATAACAGAATTAGAAATCAGTTGGAATCCAATTTCCGCATTATCATTAGGATAGATTTCTTTTCTCAATTTTATGGCAATCGCCTCTTTCAGGGGTTTGCTTCTGATTGTAAAGTCGTCGATTTTGGCATTTCATCAATAAAGTTGAATATTCAGTCACGAGCTTTTATTTTCATTTTACTATTTTGTTTGCAAAAACGTTCAATTTTTGATAATAAAACATTACTTTGAAAATATCTTGGCCTTGCAAAAACATGCACAAAGACAATAAAAATTACTTTGCTTGTTGGACAACCTTGGATGATGGACTCAAAAGACCACGCAATATCCTGGGGCATGTGCATATTCTTTTTTTGTTGCAGGTAATGAGTACGATCGACCCAAGCAGCACGAAAGTTATCTCTCAGCACAATCGGCAGATATTTGCCTTGACTTGATACTGTTGTATCTTATTAAGTCGATTCTTCCATTCAAGAGTTCCCACCGAGTTTCATGACGGCAACGGCGGTCGAAGAGGGAATTCTTCTGTGTTGATAATGGTTATTAATGCAGTGAACGCTCCAGGTCAATAACAAGTGCCAGCCTTCCAGTATCTTGCAGACGATGTGAAGGGTAGTTCAAGGCAGAGGGTTCGTATAAGAGTTTGAAACGCTTGGTTTTCTATAAAATCCTCTTAAGGGACGAAACTTCTAGCAGTAACATCCCTTGTGGAGTTTACTCTTGGCAGGATGTACCAGCAAGCAGTAGTATTATATCTCCCGCAGGTTTCAGCATGTGAAATTTGTCAAAGATTAATCCCCAGCGGAGTTATTGACCATCCCATGCAGGGGGCATGTTATCTCCCCAGCAAAGGATACTCCCTATCTATTATCCCCAGTAGAGTTTGAAGACGTTGGGTCTTCTGTAAAATCCTCTCAAAAGGCATTCCCCAGCAAGGTTTAAAGAGATCGACAAAATCTTTCCTTTAGCAAGGTGCCGACCAACGACATTACTCAGCAAGTGGTATAATTTTCAGCAATGTCCATTTGCAATCCAAAGTCCAATTTATTTTTGGCATGCAGGCGGTTTGTTCATATTATTCCAGCATGTGGGATGATGATAAACAACTATATTCTCAGCAAAGTCCACCCTCAGTGTGGCCAGCCAGTAGTCGTCTGGAGTCGTACAAAAGACATTATTAAAGTCCACCCTCAGTGTGGCCAGCCAGTGGTCGTCTGGCTTCGTTCGAAAAGACATTATAAAAAGTCCACCCACAGTGTGGCCAGCCAGTAGTCGTCTGGCTTCGTTCAAAAAGACATTATTGAAAGTCCACCCTCAGTGTGGCCAGCCAGTAGTCGTCTGGCGTCGTACAAAAAGACATTATTAAAGTCCACCCTTAGTGTGGCCAGCCAGTAGTCTCTGGCATCGTTCAAAAAGACATTATTAAAGTCCACCCTCAGTGTGGCCAGCCAGTAGTCGTCTGGCTTCGTTCAAAAAGACATTATTGAAAGTCCACCCACAGTGTGGCCAGCCAGTAGTCGTCTGGCTTCGTTCAAAAAGACATCATTAAAGTCCACTCTCAGTGTGGCCAGCCAGTAGTCGCCTGGCGTTGTACAAAAGACATTATTAAAGTCCATCCATAGTGTGGCAAGCCAGTAGTCGTCTGGCGTCGTTCAAAAGACAAAGCTCTCAGACAACGTTCATTTGAAGATTCAACCCAGCAGTGTCATTGGGTTTATATCCCTTTTCTTCTTCATCATCCAGAGCAATTTTTTTGGTTATATTTAGTATTCAATCACTATATACCTTGAAAATCTGAAAGCATTCGCTTTCAGGCATTCAGGTATACAGCGTTTGAATAGGGGCAGCTGTAATACCCCAAAATTTGCTCTCCCTTTTGTCATCATAGCATAGCATTATCATTTATCATATCATATCCATCTCATTAGCATTGCATCGCATTTAACATAGAAAAATGAAGCATAGCATCCCTCTTACCATCAAGGCATGTGATCAGGGGGGAGATGGACAATCAAGGAGTCATTCAAGGCACAAAAGGTCAATCAAGTTGTCTCAAGGCAAGTTAAGAGGTCTTCCATGTCTCATATTATCTCAATTGACCATCCAATACCTCAAGAAAGTGAGATTCAATAGGAGATTGAAACAATGCATACTTCATCATGCAAGAGGTTCAAAAGACTGAAGGAAAACCCTCAAAAGAGATAGCTCATTGATTCAAAATCACCCTCAAGTGGCATATCTCACCATCCTTTAAAAGGATACACAACATACTCTGAGGAATTTGAAATTGAAGACTGCACTTTTCCCTCCTAACCAGAGGGGGTCAAAATTAGGGTTTCTAATAAAATCAGGGAATCTTTGATTTTTTGGACAAAACTTGTTGTCATGGTATTATATATGTCCTTAAGTGTATGTATGTGGAAAATTACCTCCCAATTGGTTTTAGAAGTGGTTCAATTGGAAGAAAGATAAAAAATCAGAGAAATTGGGGTCAAGTCAAATAATCAGAGGGAAAAGTCAACCCTTGACTTTTTGAGCCCAAAATCATGAAATTCATGTTATATGTGTCCAATGTACAAAATTTGGTCAAGAAACTCCAAAGGAATCATAAAAAAATCAAGATGTAGAAAGTTGCCATTTTTGGATGAAGAAGGGTTACTAAAAATAGTAATTTTGGACCATTTTGCACTATACTTTGAACCAAGGCCATTTAAAATTGAAGCACGAAATGAAAATTCCACTCGGCCACAATAAAAGGTCTTGCTTTAAGCTTCAAATCCATGTGTAGAACATCTCCATTGGATAAAAATTGAGTGAGATATGATTGACCAAAGTTTGGGCAAAGTAGGTTCAAAACTAGGTCATGACCAAGGATTTTCAGGTCACGTGTATGTCCTTTTTACAAACAGTTGGTGGGCCAAATGTACACCTATTTTTCTGAACAAAATTTCATGTTGGACAAAATTTGATTTGATCAAAAATGTTCCTTGTAATGTCCTCTTCAAGTTTCATGTTGGACAAAATTTGATTTGATCAAGCTATGAAGTAGATATAATGGTCTCAAGTTATGGTGATTTTGCTGAAAATTTCGTGCCAAGATGCATTGCCAGTCAACCTCATTTCCTTGCCCCAACCAGTTTTCAAACTTGTGTGTTATGAGTCATTTTGCAACCTCTTCCAAACATCATTTCAACTCATTTTTCACACCAAACCTATTATCCAATATCTCCTATTTCAATTGAATCCAAAAACACACTAAATCATCCATTGGGTAGAGAGAAAAACATCATCAAACTACCCTACATTACACTGATGCATTGTTGGCTTTGATGTGCAATATGGTTCAGACATACATCAAACATCTCTTTCCTCTTTAAGCCAAACACAGCCTCTTACACATGCTACGCCATGCTGCTTCCATACACTAAAGAGGCAGAATAAGACTTGCGAAGCAAGTTTCTCTTGCTGCTCCACCATAACACAACATAAGTCATCACCATAACATCACAGCCATAGCATAACTCGTCCCCTAACTAACTTGGCTCAGTTAGTTAGGATGAACTCAGTTTAACCCCTTTGACTCACTCTAACCAACTCACTAAACCATGGTTAACTCACGTTATAAATAGAAATTCCACTCCATAACTTCAGTTTCTAACTTCATTTTTCCACATTCTCTCAAAAAACTCTCTCTGCTTTACTCTCAATCTCGCCATTGCAAAGGATTCTCGAGCTCACATTGTTCAACCTCCTACTAAATCTTCTTTGATTCTCTCTCAATTTCACCAAAGAGCAACTGGTTTTGAAGCTTGGATCCAATTTCTTTCCACTGAATCATCATCAAGTACCTCATCAAAGCCTTTATTTGGCCAAGTGAAGCTTAAGGAAGAAGTTCATTCCTCTGGTATTCTTGTTTGCTCAAAGTTTCAGCAGTTTCAGGTTTGATCTCTTGAACATTGATTACACGATTTCTATTCATTATCAAGTGTTTCTTGATGATTTGAGCTTAATAGAAGCCTTTAACATCCGGCTAGTTGATAGAGCTTCTTAGAAGCTTAGATCCAAAAATTTAGGGCAACATGTTCATGCTTGTTTCTTGCTGTATGTGAATGGTTTGATGATTTCATTGGTAGAATCATGATGTGTGTTACTTCCTCTTTATTTTGGTGTATTGTTTGTGAGATTCTGGGAAAATGGAGGTTACAGACGGTGGTTGTTGGCCGGAGAAGGTGACCGGAGGTCCCTCTCCGGCGGGTAGCTTTGATGGCTAGGGTTTCACTCAGATTTAAACACGACCGTTGGATGTTCTTGATCGTGTGGCTCGTGTGAGGACAACGCATAAAAATGTCACATGACTTGCACATGTTTTATTTTTAATCAGAGTGAACTTCGTGTGGCGTGGTACATGGTATGGAGCGTGGTCCTTCATGTGTGTGCGTTGGATTTGTATACTTTGACTTTGTATTGACTTGACCTAATCTGATGGTTGTTATTGCTTTGACTATTGTTGACTGAAGTGCATGGTTATTAGTGTGTTCTACGCGCAAATGGACCTAACCAGATTACTATCCCCACCCCTCTTTTTAAAAGCCCAATTAATTTGAACTCATATTTTGCTATGCTTGCACCCCCTTTCCTTTTTACATCTTATTTTATTTTTCCATTTTTATACATGTTTGCTTTTTAATTTTTAAAAATACCAAATGGAATTGTAAAATTCTACAAAAATTCATGAACATCATTAAGACATTTAGGAAATTTTTGATGTTTTCATCTCTTGATTTTATGACCTTTTTGCCCCTGTTGTATATTTTCTTTGTATTTTCTTTTGTGTGCATTCCATTGATGATACATGATTTTGTTCATTTTTGTTCTTGATCATTAAAAATAGTTTTGATTTGCTTCTTTTTGCATTGAGTCATTAACATCTTGAAGTATGTCCTATGATTTTTATTTTAATTTTTTAGATCATTTTATGACATGTTTGGATGTCCATCTTTGCATTACTTTGCATGCAACTTGACTTAAGTGCATTGTATAAAGCCTTTTTGCCTTGATTTCTTGCATGCTATTTTGGTATATGATTCACTTCTGATTTGTGTATCTTTAAAACATGCTTGCTTAATTTCCATGAGTCCATTTAATTTTTGCTTAAAGCATTACACTTGAAGCATAATAACATGTCATATCCTTGTAATATTTGTGCATGTTTACATGTTTTCTTTTGTGCATACTTGCATGATCATTTGCATATTTCAATGAGCTATTCATGTGACATTATAGGTCATTGATACACATTATATGTCATCATTTCATATTCATTGTCATGTGAACTTGGTGCATCCTTAACATGTTGTGCTTGCACTTCCTTTCTTTTGAACTTCCATTTCAATTATACTTCTCCTTTTACCTCTTGATTGTCTTGATGTTGTTTCATGAGTACTTGTGAGATGTTTGTGAATCATTTTTCATTTCATTTCAATTCTGATCCTTGGATTACATGTTTCATTTATGCATGTTTCTTCTCTTTCTTTTCATCTTTCATCTCCCTTTTCTTATGATAGCATGTTCTAATTCCATGGATGATGATTGTTGGTTGTTCACTTGAACTTGCTTGATGATGATCATTTGTTTTCCATATGATGCACATTCTGGTTGTGACTAATAGGATTTGATTTCTCATCTTATTCTTTTGAGCTTTATTGTGCATTAAATGTTTCTTTTACTTCTTATATTTCTTATACATGTTTACTAACCATGTAGGGGCTTTGGTAAGTTGCAATTGAGTGTGGATAAGGAATCCACATTCAAACCTCTTTCTTTTCATCTCTTTTACAATTCAATCTTGTGTTTTGTTAAGCACTTATGTGCTTTCTTTTAACAACTCATCGCTTTCCCTTTTGAATTACAATTCATCTTCTACTTTAGAAGTGAATTGTTTAATTCATTCTTTCTTTAGACTTTAGGTTTAAACCTCACAAACCATTAGGATCACTCCCATAACTAATCAATTAGGATCGAGTTTTAGTTCATATAGATTTTACCTTTTCTCCTCTCTTGAGTCTCTTTTCTCATCTCAAAGAAAAAATTCAAAATGCAATAAAGGTAGACATTTATTGCATTTAGGCCTTTCATATAAAGAAAAGATTATAAGGGGTCTTCTCTTATAATCTTATAATGTATAGCATATAGCCCATCTTGGGTCAATGTGTTAAACATTTGATCTTGTATGAGGGACTTAAATGCAATACTTGTTAAAGGTACAAATAAAAAACACTTCTTCATTTCATAATCAACAAAAACACTTAATAAACACAAGTATGATAGTGTGTTTGAACCTTGATAATTGGAGCTAAATGTGGGGGTCTTCTTCACACTTAGTGTATTTTCTTACTCATTCCATCTTGGAATGTGAGGATGTACACATTCCAATGACTAAGATTTAGATACACTATCATATGCAAACAAATGAAAAAACTCTTAAAAGACAAAAACAAACAATAATGTCTTTCCTTCGGGAATTCTTTCCTCATCTCCTTCAATCATTCCTTAAGGATGCGTCATTTCCGTTCTACCGCAAACAGGTAACGCCTAAGTCTCCCTACAGCGAGCTGCAACACCTAAACTGTTGGGACGCGAACGTTGACGTACTCCACTAAAAAACACAAACAGTCCATCCCTAGTGAGGGGAACTACGTCGCTCTGATTCTCATGTTCCCGATGAGATACGTAGGCAGTGGGGTAGGGCCCATGCGAGCACTTCTTTTATTTTCCCTACATTTGTTTCTCTTTCTCTCTCCTTTCCTTTTCCAGTTCTTTTCCAGTATCTTTTCTACACCCTTTGACTGAGCAAGCAAGCGTGGATCCCATCGGGTACGATGGACACGTGGGGGTGCTAATACCTTCCCTTCGCGTAACCGACTCCCGAATCCAGTTCTCTTGGTCGCAAGACCATGCTCTTTCCCTTCCTTCAGGTTTATGCGGTGTTTCCTTTCCCTCTCTTGGGATAAATACACATTGCTGGTGACTCTGTTCGGTGCCACTTTCGCGTTTGTACTTGGATGAAAATCCCGGGAGCGACAGCTGGCGACTCTGCTGGGGATAGGTTGACCTATTGCTGGTCCATCCTAAGCGAGTCAATTCTAGCGTTTGTTTGCTTTTCTTTCATTGGGTGTTTGCTGTTATCTTGTATTTGCTGTTTACTGTATTTTATTACTTGTACCATATTTACAGCATGTTAGCATTTACATTTCATATATTATACTGTGTTGCATTGTTCTGTCTGTTTGGCGGGATGGGATTTCTGAGGGATGAGCTCAGTACACAGGCTCGAGTATACACTTAGACTTAGAGTGGAGAGTAGTGGGACCTACGTGCCATCTGTGTACGTGGGTAATCACGAAATTCACAGCTAGACGAGGCTATCTTGGGACCCATCATGGCGTGCGCATCTTGCGTATTCCAGGATGTCGATCTAGAGAGCTGTCGACTCTAGTGACCGATCTTGAGGACCTTGGTGGAAACATCTCTCTTTAGCAGTGACAGTGGCAGACCACATTCTGTGGCAAACCCACTCGCGCCCGAGAGCCCACTTTGGTACTTGCATAGGAGGACCTTTATTTTCTAAGGTGAGTCAGTGGACGACCTCTTTGATTGGCATAGCATTGTATCCTACGGGCTGAATGTGCTATCGCTTCTCAAACCTCTGAAACTGACAAGCTTTATTTTCTAGGAACCACATGTGAGTATGGGTGGGATGTTTACAGGTTTGCAGGTAACCCAGCCTCTTACATACCTTATTTGTGATTCTATGATTGTTACCGACAGTGTATCCTATGATAGTGGTTTGAGTATTCATCTCAGATATATTGCCAGATTCAGTACAGAGACACAGTGCACACAGTTCACAGCCGTGAGGGTTTGGTTAGGGTTTAGCAACAGATTATATCACAGCTGTTTGATTTAGTTGATCCAACGCTCATCAATGTGACAACACATTAATGAACCACCCTCTCTCTCACGTGCCTTCTTTTTATTTTATTTTGAACTATGATGACTTGCGTGTGGGCGTGCGTATGATTGTTATCATGTGTTTGCTTTCTGGTTTGTTCATCATGAGTACTTTGTTTGATTGATTTCATTGACCTGATCGTGTGGTTTTCCGTGAGTCAACATTTGACTGAAGGTGCACCATAATTCACACACACACGTGCGTGTAATTAGACCTTAACCTATTTGCTTTTCACACTCCCATGCATTGGGCCCAAATCATTTTGAACTATCATTTTGCTATGTCTGCACCCCCTGCATGTTTTCATTCTATTTTAAATTTCTTTTTCATACTGTTTCCATTTCCTTCTTTTAAAAATACTAAAATGCATCTAAAAATTCTACAAAAATTCATGAACAATGTTTAGACATCAAAATAATTTTGTATGATTTTTAATTCTGATTTTGTGAATATTTGATCATATTTTGTGGATTTTCTTTTATTTCTTTTTAATGTGGTTTCTTCTTTGATGCATGAACTTTAGCTAATTGTTTTGCATAGTTCTAAAATCATTTTGCATCCAATCTTTTTGCCATGTGTGAATAATATTTGAGGCGTCTAAAAATATTTTTTCATATTTTTAAAGTCATTTTTGCATAGCTTTTGAACCATATCTTTATGCATTATTCATTGTTGACCTAATGTGACTTTGATGACTTGTTTGAACTAGTTTATTCTTGAGTTTTGCCATGAGCTTTTGACATTTCTTTAGCGTCTGACTTAGGTACTTTGTGATTTAATTTCATAATTTTCCTAAGGTTCTTTCTATTTTTTCCTTGTTGATTGTTATAAGTCACATTTGGGTGCTTTTGTTTGACTTCTAAATCTTGTTTGATTAAGAGGCACTTGTGCCATTGCATTAGAACTTATGTGATCATTTTATAGGTCATTTCTTAGATATTATAGGTCACCCTTGTTAGATCATAAGTCATTTGTCTTCATGCTTTGGTTCATAAATGTTTGGTGCTTATGTGAGCTACTTTGACCTAATTGTGTACATCTTCTCCTACACGCCTTAACATGTTTTATGTGCATCTTGGTGACCTTATTAGTGCATTCTAATGTGATCAAGCATATCATATATTACTGACTTGCATCCATTCTTATTCATGTTCATGTTTCATCCTTATTTCATAACTTGCATTACAAGTATGTCAAATCTTTTGAACTTGAACATTGTTTGAACTTCTTTTCATCTTGTCTTTATCTTCTTAGACCCTTGCACTCATGCTCATGTATCTACTTCCATATGCATTATAACATGTCATCCAATTCTGGTCTTTGACATTTTTTTATGCATTTATCCATGTTTGTATGTCATACTCATTTATGATTCATCTTTAATCCATAACTTCAACTTGTATTCTTTTCTTCTTAATCTCTAATGTGACTTGTGTATGAACTAAACTTGTTCATTTGTGCATTCTCATGTCATCTTATAACATGTATGCTACTGATCCATGTTCATTTGCATTCATAATTGCATTTCCCTCTCATGTGTGACTTGTTTTGTAAGTAAACAACATTGTGCATTCTTGTGTGACATTGTTCTACTTCTTCCCACTTCTTCTTCTTGAGTTTTATTCTCATATTATGGATGATGATTCATGGATTCTTATTGACATTACTGGTTGTGGTGTTTCATGTTGCATCATTGCATGTTTTACATCTCTTAAATGTTCATGATGCATCTTTAGTGCATATCATTGCATTCCTTTGATGTTTGGTAGATTGTTTAGGCATAGATTGATATTGTAAGCCTTGGTAACCATTGGTAGATGTAAATAGGCTTTGCTAATGCCCTAGGCCAGTACCAACCTTTAGTGATTCATCCTTTTTAGGTTTATCCCTTGAGAAGCTTCCTAGAGTTTCCTTTATAACATTAGGATGTATTTGCTTACATTCTTTTAATTATGCTTTCTTATTCCATTATTGAACTAACCATTTTGTGTAGGGGCTAATGGTAAGTTGAGTGTGTGGATATGCTTCCACACACACCTTCTTCCCTCATCTTTTAATGCTTTCTCTCTTGTGATTGTGATAAACATTTCATTGCTTTCCTTTTTCAACTTCTTTCATCCCTTAGAGTTCTTAACTTAACTTCAATTTTTTTGAAGTAAGTTAGAACTTGTTCTTCTCTCTTCTTTTAGACTTATGTTTATAAACCACACTAAACCATTAGGAATATCCAAGCATGATAACATTAGGGTGAGTCTTAGTCCCCTTTAGTCTTTACCTTTGTTTCTTTTTTAGTCTCTCCTTTCTCATCTCAAAACAACTTCAAAATACCTTATAAAGGTTGAAACATCTTCATGTGTCATGAGCCTTATTCCATGGGGGAGCTTGCATACATTCCATCTTGGAATGTGTTGTAAGTTTTCTAGCATGATGTACAAGTCTTTAACATGAATAGATTTAACAAACAAAATCAAAAAAACACTTCTTCATTTAAAAAACAACAAAAGAACATTTAATAAAGGAAATAGGCTAGTGTGCTTAAGCCTTTAACCTTGGAAGTAAGTTTGAGGATCTTCCTCATGCTTAGTGTACTTCATCATCATTTCATTTTGGAATGATGCATGAGATGCACATTCCATTGAAAAAGACTTAGGTACACTCTCCTATGCAAAACACTTCAAATAAAAAAACTTCTAAAACACTTCAAACAAACAAAAACGTCTTTGCTTCGGGAATTCTCTTCTCATCTCACTCACTCTCAACATACGAACGAGATTCTCCTTGTTCTCTTGCAATACGGTAACGCATTCGATTCAGCGAGCCTGCAACACTTGAGCTAGAACATTAGCCGCTCCCTAAAAAACACACACATTTTTCCCTTAGTTAGGGGAACTACGTCACTCTGATTCTCATGTTCCCGATGAGATTCGTAGGCAGTGGGGCAGGGCCCATTCGAGCACTTCTTTTATTTTCCCTACATTTGTTTCTCGTTCTCTCTCAGTTCCTTTTAGTTTATCACCCTTTGAGCAGTACTTCAAGCATGGATCCCGTCGAGTACGACGGACGTGAAGGGGTGCGATAACCTTCCCTTCACGTAACCGACTCCCTTACCCATTCTCTTTGGTTCGCGAGACCTCGTTCTTTCCTTTCTCCCGGGTTTGTGCAGCATTACCCTTCCCTTTCTTTAGGATAAAAATGCCTGGCTGGCGGCTCTCTTTCTTTCTTCTGCGCCACTTTCGCGTTTGTACCTGGATGAAAGTCCCGAGAGCGACAACGAACACACACATAAGGGTCAATCAAATTTATAGATGAATGGGTCTTGGTTCTTGATTGTTATTAAGATCTTGATCAATTCTCAACAAGATTGATCAACTTATTCTCAAATTCCCATAAGAAGAACAACCAAGTTATGTAAGACAAGATGTAACAAAAAGGATAAAAATTTGACACGGGTTCAATATCAAAGGTTGTGTTTCGAGAAGTAGATAGGAATATGGTGTAAAGATGAACACACTAAGAAGAGAAGACAAAAATCACAACTTTTGTCTCTATGGATCACCATAGGTTTCCCACAATTGTTACTTTCACCATAAGAAACAATCATTTAAATAAGTGATGGAAAATTGGATTTTTTGAGATTTGATTCGAATCAATCTGGACAGTCCCCAAAAGGGCGCTTTTTAAAGCTAATGATTCGAATCATTGTTTGCACTTGATTCAAATCAAATGAATTTATGATTCGAATCATGTTCAATTTTATATCCGAATAATTTGATCCATAATGATACTCCAATTTTCAACAAATGAGTGATTCGAATCAAACATATCACATGATTCGAATCAAATACCAAAATATCAAAATTCAAATGTTCTAACTTGTGATTCAAGCTACTCATGTGGAAATGACGAAATAGTAATTTTTACGGGCTCAAAAAAAGAAATATCAACAAGGATTAAATGAATATAATCATGAAATGTAGAGAGTTCTCAGTGGTACAATTTAGTAGCAGAAGCAATTACAATAAAATGTAAAGAATAATACAATCACGCAGATGAATTGAAATGATATACAAATTACAAATACGCAATGAAACAATAATTGAATTGTAAAACATCAAAACACAAATTGATACTTAAAACACGTAAACGATACCAAATGATATTATATGCTTTCAGACATGACAATATTAGAGAGTGTTAGAGTAACACCTATAGTAGAAAAAATGGTGGAGAATAAACTTCAGTGGTTTGGACATGTAGAGAGAAGACCTTTAGATTCAGTGGTAAGGAAAGTAGATTAGATGGAGAGGGGTCAAATAGTTAGACATAGAAGAAGACTTAGGAAAACTATAAGAGAAGTTATTAAGAAAGATTTTGAGCTTAATAATTTAGATAAAAACATGTAAGGGTGTGCATTTAAACCGGTTCGACCAATCTATAATCATAAATTTGGTTTCCAAAATTAAAAAAACCAAACCATTTATGTTATTAACTAACTCAGTCCATTTAAAAAAACCAATATCATTGGATACCCATTTATTGAAATTCAGTTCCTATTCTTGATTCAATTCACTCAAATATTAAAATACTTGTCTCTAAATTTCCAACCAAACCAAAATCATCATTCTAAATTTCAAATAAAATCAACACCGTTCAAATTAAATAACTGGGATGACTGTTAATTTTTTTTAGATCCTAACATTACATATACTACAGTAAATAACGCACTCACGCCGTAAATTTGAACATTTGAATTGATTAGACAGGAACCAACTATTCTTTTGTAGATATATAAAAAAACCAATTGCATTCTCTTATAATTTATAACCCATTATTACAATCATTCACAGAACAAATGAACAATAATAATCATACAATCATTCTCTTATTTGAAAATTTGGATTAATAACACCAAATTTATTTAATAGAAAATATTCACATAGACAACATTGTTAAAAAATAAATACATATTAAATTGAATAAAATATTTTGAATGAAAACTCTTTTTCATCATAAAAATTTCAAACCGGTTAAGGAAAAAAAGTTATTAAAACAAAAAATTGGTGTAGTTGGTTTTTAAAAAAAAATTCAGTCTTACAACTGAATCAAATAAAAAACCGGTTTTTAGTAGAAACCAATTTTTAATAGAATATAGTTTTAAACCAAACTAATCTAAATATAAATCGATTTAAAAAAAATAAAATCAGTTTTACAAAATAAATTTTAGAACCAAACCGAACCATATATTTGGTTCAATTCGGGTTGGTTTAAGAACCATGCACACTCCTAAAAGCATGATTCTAAATAAAATATTATAGTGGAAGTTGATCCGTATAGTCGACCCCATTTAATGGAATAAGACAATTGTTGTTGTAGAAACATTTTCAATTAATTAATTTCTTATAAAAGAAAGGAAAGACAATGGACTAATATAGACCCTTAGATTGATCATATGGTGGAAATTAATTGAGAGGTTATGGTGTCTCTCCAGAGATAAGTCACTGAAGTCTAATCTATTTTAAGCATTTCTTAATGCACCACCCAAGTTTCTTAGGTACCACGTGAAATTCTTTTTTTGCCCCCTGATTCCGGATGTGCACATCCGAACGCACCGTATCCTTATAAAAAAAAGTTTTTCCGGATGTGCATATCCGGTAGACCTCCGGATCTGTATATCCGGAAGCATGGCTGATATATTTGAAGCTGCATGATCACTTCCCTCTTCCCATTCTCAACATTTCTTCTACTATACTCACTCTCACAAACTCAAAAAACCCTACTTCATCAATCCCATTTCTCACTCAAAAAGTTCAAATTTGTTGGGGAGCAAGAAAAGACTGAATTTCAGGTAAATATTCAACTTCATCCACTACATTGCTCACATTATCAATCTACTTTTTTTGTAAAAAAAACAAGTTACGCTACTTTCGGATGTGCACATCCGGAACGAATTAAGCATGAACATTTTCGGATGTGCAAATCCGGAAAAGTGCCTGGAACTAATTAATTTAAATTTTCAGCAAATTTCGAATATATTTTATTTATACATATTAATTGTTCTATTCTTGTTTATAAATAGATATGGTGCACCCCGATAACATGTCAAAAGAGTTAGTTTTGTCGATTTCCCCAAAAGATAAAGGCATACTCGTAAAGTCGATTGATGTCGGCGGTGACTTTAACAACAAGCAAGTCGGTTGATGTCGAGGATTTGTGTCGGGATTGGAACTCCGTTCATCTAATGATCAAAAACCAACACAATGAGATACAAACCACTTTCGGTCGGAGCATCACGGTTTTGGAACATCGGTTTAAAGGTAACTTTCTCTACTCTCATTTGATCGGCAACATGTCTCGGGCGGGGTTGGGCTATATTTTTCACGAGGCCAACCGAGCCGAAACGGTAGGTTCCGATAGTGCAAAATGTGGTTGCACTATTGTGAAAACCTACGGTCTTCCTTGTGCTTGTGTCATTGCTAAAAAGTTGAAACTAGGTGAGCCAATACAAATTGACGAAGTTTGCCCTCATTGGATGAGACTTAGTTATGATGATGATGGTTGTAAGGAAGGAGATAAACCGGATATCTCTATTTTGGCCGAATTGGAAGCGATTCAAAAGAGATTTTCGAAGGCCGACGACAATATGAAGCTACACATCAAAGAAGAGTTGAGGAAGATTGCCTTCCCCGAAACAACCGCAATGATACCGCCGTCTCAATCGGTTAAGACAAAGGGTGCTCCGAAGAAGTTGAAGCCTACACCAAATGACAACTCAACAACTCGGCCTCCTTCGTATTATGAGCACGTTGACCAAATCTTTCCGGACTCTCCGACTCCTAAATCTCTACAAAGTGTCATGAAAGGAGCTCGCATTTCCAAATCGGCTCCGCACCGATTCCACGAGTTCTGACTCCGACTCCAACTACACGTATGATTTCCTTTATTGACGAGATGCCGGTTTTTATGCACAAGCATATCGACGGTATAATCGATGTTGTAGGGGATGGTAATTGCGGTTACCGAGCCGTGTCGGCACTACTCGGTAAAGGAGAGGAAGGTCATGTACTTGTACGTCATCAACTTATCCTAGAGTTGGAGACGCATAAAGAAGCATACTTGCGTCTCTATGAAAATCAATAAAATTACAACAAGGTTCACGAGTCACTTGTTCCGTGGTTGAGTGGTCCGGCACCGGTATCGAAATGGATGAGCTTCTCCGAGATGGGTCATCTTATAGCACGCGCCTACGATATGGTGTGTATCGACTTGACGAGATACAGATTTTTGGAAACCTTTTTTCCACTCCGCACCGCACCTTCGTCGAATCCAAATGATCGCATCATGTGTATCAGATGGCTTGCGAAATCAAGACATTTCGTACAAGTTATCTTGAAACCCGGATGCCCGATACCACCTAAATCACCGCAATGGGCGACGCATGCAACCGCAATTGCCGAGTCTTGGCCGGATAGTTTTGTCTAAAAGATGCTTGAATTCAAAAGATTGCATGCAATTGAAAAGACATCAAATGCGGAAAAATTGAAAGTTCTAGCTCCAATAGATTTAGACGGAGAATTTTGTTTTAACTCTTTTGTATAATCATACGACATAATGTACATTATTGAAGTGAAATATATTGTATTTTTATCCATATATCTTTTTAATACACTTACGAATTTTATTGCACTGAAAGTATTCCAAGTGGCTGCATAAGCTGTTCAATTCTGTTTTAAAATTGTATCAGTAAAACATTCTGATTTGCACATCCGGACAATTTCCAGATTTGCACATCCGGAACCAATATTTGTAGGGTTTGTCCGGATCTGCACATTCGGAACGAACTTAGGCAGAAATAACTTTACCCTAACTTTTCTATAAATTAGGGGTTTCATTTGATATCATTCACACAAACACTAAATGTCTCAATTGTAGGATATCAAGATCCATTGGTATGTCACAACTGTCTCCTATACCGACGGCATAACAATCGGTCGCAAGTATAAGTTAACGAGGGACATCTCAATCGGCGAGATCATTGACGACATCGAACATCTCCTACCTTACGGAGACAAACGGAAGGTTGCGAAGCTTCAGTATTGTTCACCTTCCATTGATAACGAAGGGAACGTCGCTTACAGCCTTGTTAAGCTCAAGAATCAAGAGGATGTTAGAGCGATGTGGCGAACTTTTTTCGGCTACGAAGAATGATTCCCGCTCGAGTTCGAGGCGACCGTCAAAATTCGAAGAACGGTCGATGACATCTTAGAGATGTGCAAGCGTCCACCGGGCTATTGATCTTGTAATATTTAAATTTCTGTCGATGTCATGGCGATTTTCTCAATGTAATCTCGATTTTATTTTATGAATGTGAGAAACATTGTTGGATTTTTAGTGTTCTACATCAGATTTTATTCCGGATTTGCAAATACGAACGTTTACCGGATGTACACATCCGGGAAAAACTGAAAAATTTTAAAAAAACGGTGCGTTCGAATTTGCACATCTGGAACGCATGAGTATTTTCGTCAGCACGCTAGGTGCCTAAGAAGATTGGATGATATGTTTAGAAATTTCCTTTTTTTTTAGCATCAGCTCATTTTCTTTTTACATTTTTTGGTATTAGAGTTTAATTATAAAATTTTATGTCAATTTGTTTACTCATTCTCCCCATATATTTATTAATTTATTGATTTACTGATTTATAATCTTTTATAGGTTAATGTTTGTATCGTTTGAATTTTCTTCTTAAAAATTGGGACATATTATCTATGATAATTTGATACTACTTTATTGCCAAATTTTAATTTTTATTGGTTGATACTACTTTTTTTCAAATTTTGTTTTTTATTGGAATACATGTACCAACTTTAAACCATCACATTTGGGGTAGATGATTGTGTAATTTTTACATGTATTTTTCTTTTTAAATTTCAATTTTCTTCCACTCAAATCGAAATAAAATGTAGGTAGTGTTATAAAAAATAATATAATAGAAATGTTTTAGTGATGGAATTCTTATTTCTATGGTGAAGATATTACTAAGATTTTTCTATATTTTTGGGCTGATTTATTTTTATTTCAAAAATAATCTTTATTTTTTATTTTTACTAAATAATAAAATATAAATTAAAATACTATGTGATTAGTAACTTTTGTCGCTTATCACTTACCGGAGGAATTGAAAGATAACCATATCTTTGAAAATATATATTCTCGTTGTTGTGACTGTGAAAGAGAAGTAGAAAATTATAGAATGCATAGTTTTATAGCAAGACGTTCATTAACAGTGACCACAATTTTCTACCTATATTCTGTTTCCAATCTCCTTTCTTAATTTCAATTAAAAAAGAAACCAGAATAACATAAAAAAATATTATGAAACTGTGACTTTCATCTAAACCAAAGAATAAGATATTAACATGAAAAAATAGTCACATAAAGAAAGAACGATCAAGCCAAGTTCGCCAAAGTAAACAATTTACTGCAACAATACCATAATCTTGCTATGCTGCAACTTAGACGCAACTTGGCATTTGAATTTCTCCGATAATCTTACTTCATTGAGATTTTTAGCTCATTGCGGATTTGGAGTAACCCAAATTAGACCTCCTATACAACGACCTGAATCTAGTCGATAACGGGCCAACAACTCAATGGTTTCATTTGATAAACCCAAAATGCCAAAATCGTTTTTCCTATAAACATCGTTAATGAAATAGATACGATTTGGAGGACATCCAGCAAAATCAGCAGCAGAAATAGAAACAGAAGACTTCCACCCTACAAACAACGTGTTTTCGCCCAAAGTTTGAATTTCTTCCCACTTTAGGGCATTCCAATTCATCTTTAAAATTTGAAACCACTCTGTGTGAGATCCATATGTCTTTAGTAAAAAGGAAGAGACGAGCAACATGTCCTCCCCGGAAAACACAAGATAGTGAATATCACACCATAACTTGACACTGTTTGTGGTCTTAATAATAGAGAGTCGAGGACCATCAACATCACACACCGCTATCATTCCTTCCGTGCTCACAGCATAAAACAAGCCGTTTTTGTGTACAACATCCATCCATTCGTAAAATTCATTCATACTGAACAGAACCCAAGAATCACCGTCTCTTTTACAGAATGCTAACCAACTAAAATTCAGAATGGTGAATGCAACGAAGTCGGCGCTGGCCAAGGGGCTAGACGACAAGACAACTTTTCTAAGGAATTGGTTACTATTCCATACCAAAGGCTTTCTAACAAACTCTGGCAAAGTGTAGAGAGAAGGAAGAGAAAGTGTGGCGTGTGTTATAGGGTTAAGAAGTCGAACCTGCGAGGTATCGCGAAGAATGACGAGCCAGCCGAAAGAAGAACCGCATATGCGAGTTTTGTGAGAAGAAAATAGAGGGAAATTCAGGTGGTGAATTTTGTTGGTGGATGGGTCAAAGAACGAATGGTGAGAAATCATGAGCCATGGGAGTTGAGGTGGAAGATGGAGAGGGGTTTTGGGAACTGAGGAATTCCAAGTGCGACATACGCATCGGAATCGGAGATAGTCAGAGTAGATTGTCAGCCTTTTGGATATTAGTTCAATGATTTCCTGTGGTAATTCAGCCCACTCTACGCCCATTATTTTTTCCTCTTTTATTGGGAAAGGCGAACCACCAAGACTTGTTCTACTTGATTGCTTCTCATATAAAACGATATCAACAAATCAGGCCCTGTGATGGACAAAAAAAGTATATTATGATTCTCTTTAGAAACTTCTTCACAAAACAAACACAATAGAGTGAAAATAAACTAACCGTAGTGATCAAAATCAATAACAGTATTGTGACATTTAAAAGTACTAATTTAAAAATAAACTACATAACAGAATCAATAAACTTGCATCAATACAATCAATTTCAAAAGAAAAAAAACAAAAAGTTCTTCCGTGAAACAACTTGTAGCGAAGTTCCTTTATTCATCATTCATCAATATTATAAACCCTAAATATATTTATACTAACCAGAGCAGAGAAACCTAAACATAAGTAACCGAAACTAAAACATTTTGATATATAATAAATGAGTTCAAAAATATGTGTTTCTTACTTTAGAGTATAATGTAAGACATTTACTCGCTTCTAGCTCTCTTTCGTAAACATTTGTCCCAAGCGGAATCACATGTAAAAAGGATTTATATAGAGTTTGAACAACTAGGGCCGGCCCAACACGTTCAAAGGCTTAAGGCGAAATTTGATTTAAATTTTAAAAAAAATAATATTTAATTAAAATTTAATAAAATAGAATCCGTTGTTTAATAAAATAATTATAGAAATAATTGGTGTTATAAAATAAACACAATAGGATTCGAACCATGTGACAAAACATAATTGTTTAGATCATTTACCATTAAGCCATTAGATTTCCTAATTTATTTTATGAAACATTCTTTAATTATATAAAAGTTAAGGCTTTATTTTTCTGCATTTATGGCCTATTTTAAAGGCCCGAAAATTTGAAGCCTAAGGCGATAGCCTCACTCGCCTTGGGTTTGGGCCGGCCCTAAACAACTGAACTGTTATGGGATGAAGATAAATAGTAATTAAGTACTTGGACCTTCTAATTGGCCAGCTGAATTATTGTCGAAAAAGGTTGATCAATTCTCATATTTTCGGGTGAGATCAACTAACCGGACTAACAGAATTTACGGCCCGTGATGAATTCAAAATCTTAATTAATGAGGCAGATTATAAATATTTATAAGAAAAATATTTCAATGTAAAGCTAATAAATTATTGTGTAAAAAAATTGTGAACTATCAAAACTTTCTTATTCTATATAAAAAAATCAAAGATACTTAAATATCTAAAAAATATTCTACGGTCATTAAAAATTGAAATTAATGATTACTTTTTTCTTTTGTTTTTGTTTTTTAATATTATAAAAGCTTAATTGCAGTTTTAGTCCCCCTATTATAGTTTTTTCTCAGTTTTGGTCCCCCATTTCTAAATCCTGGATTTTAGTCCCTTAAGTTTCATTTTATAAGGATTTTGATCCCCCATTCAATTTGATGCCAAATTTTGATGACATGGCTGTCAAAACTGCCACATGTCAGTGCCAACTCATAAATTTTATATTAATTTAATATTTTAATTCTTTTTAAATTATTATTCGTTTATATTTATTTTACATGAATATGATAAATATCTATCATCATTTTAAAAACCCTAATTCATCTTCTTCTTCATCCATTCCAAAAGCAGCGCCTCCTTCACAAGCACAAGTCTCTGCGAACCCTAATCAAACCCTCTCAACCTCGTTTTCTTCTCCAACAATGTCTGAAACAAGCTTCTCATTTGCCTCAATAAATCAATCTAGTCTACGAAGAAGTGGAAATAGATGTTGGTGTGGGCTTGAGTCACCATTGATGACATCATGGACTTATGAGAATCCTGGAAGAAGATTTCTTGGTTGTGGTAATTATAAGGTGCTGAGGAAAAAAGGATGTAACTATTTTGAATGGGTTGATGAAGAGATGAACAACCATGCCAAAGATGTGATTAGATCTTTGAAAAACAAGAATGATGAGGCTATGGATTTAATTAAGCATACAAAGAAAAATGAAGATTTGTTGAAGATGAAGATAAAGTTTATGGGTTATTTGTTGGGTTTATCTTTTGTGTTTGTGTTTTTACTTTTGTGTGCATTAGTTGCAACAAATGTATTCAAATGATTGTATTCTAATGTTATTGAAAGTTCAAATGTATTTAAATGTCTCTTGTTTTATGTCTACATGTATTGTGACTTGTTCTAATGTCTATAGTGGGTGTAATACCATCGATGCTCATGGCTGTAGCTAAAGTACATTTGATGGGGATTAAATTATGGTATACTATTCATAGAAAATAATTTACATGTCTGAAGCTAGTTTCAATTTGATGGGATTAAATTATGGTATTCTATTATTGAAAACCAAAACTACACATTGTTGAAATCCACTGGATTCTTAGCTGCCGGATTCTTAGTGCAGAATGAAAACCAAAACTCTGCACTAAACAAGCTTCAAGTTGAAAACTGATCGCTCTATTTAGTGTGCCTAAATAAATCTAACTGCAAGTATACAGTCGTATCGCGTAGTTTTAAAAGATTATCGATCCCACAGAGACTAGAAATCGAACGCACCGTTATCTATCGTTACTATGTTTATCTAAGGCTAATCAGAATTGGTTTTTTAAGTTCAAACAGGAAATTAAAGAGAAATTAAATTTTGGGAATACTAGTTATGAATAAGATAACGGTATATAATTCGGTAAACCTAGTGGAATTAATTAAACCTAAGCGTATAAAGATTTATCACTCTATGCATCTGTAGGAAAAACCAGTTTAAAAGCCCTCACCTCACACTCTCGTGGTTATTGCTTCGGACTATACTCTTAAGTTAATATGTCTGCTCTCGCTAGCCCATATGAGGTTATAAATACTTTTTGAAAACTAATGAGACCTAATTAACTTTAAAGCGCTTCCGCTGTTTTTAAAACTAATGCCCGATTTCAGCTATCCGGGTAAAGCCTCACACTCCCGTGGTCTTGACCTTAACCTTTGTTACCTTTTTACTCTCGTAATAAAAGTTGGGTTTAAAATTAAGAAATCAAAGCCAGAAGAAGAGTTAATTATTGATTTTAGCTTAGAGTTATTTAATCCATTTGGTTGCTTCATTACATACCGATAAAATCGGTTTAGCTAGACATAATTATGAACTCAAACATAAAAACGGAAAAACAATTAAGCAAAGACATAATTAAAAGGAAATAAACGATACTATAAATTTAATAATGAAAACCTGGTAAATGCAGTAGCAGCAATCCCTCCACAGACTGGTAGGTTCTTGCTTGGAATAAAATTTAAAATGGCAAATGATGAAGGCAATGAAAAAACAATCTAAATCTAAAGTGTAATAGTTCCTCAATGTGAGAAACTATTACTTTGTTCGGTAATGCGTTGACAAGGGAAGGTAAACAAAACAAATCAAAATCTGGAAATAATTTGGCAGCAAAATGGTACTTCAGAATGCAGAAATTGGTCTCTCTTTTGTTCTTCGAAAACTCTCGTATTTATAGACTGAGTTGAGGTAGAGGTTGGAGAGAATGTAGGCACTCCTCTTGACAGTTACGTGACTTTTTGAACCTAGTATTCTTCGGAGAAAATAAGGTCGTGTGTAACTGCTCCTCTGAAAACTCGTAACCACGTCTCTGTTAACGGATTAAACACATTTTGGACGCATGACGATCGTAATGGATTGTGACGGTCGTGGTGGATTTCGCAACTGCCACGGTCGTGGTGGACTGTGACGATCGTCACAGCAGCAGTTTTTGAATTCTGCTGTTTTGCTTCACTTTTCTGCTCTTTTCTTGCATGTTTTGGTTCTTTTCCACACTTAGCATACTTTGACTTGGAAAATGGAATTACCTGCAAAAACACTTAAATAATCTCGAGAAAATCGGATATTAGACGAAAACGAAATAAGAAAATAACATAAATCAAAGTAAAAACATGATATATTTTCGTGTTATCAAACTCTCCCACACTTGAATCTTTGCTTGTCCTCAAGCAATCAATCTATTAAAAGGGACAAACTTCATCAAATGCACATACTTGGTATACCAATGGATTTGAAAAGGAGTTTCTTGTTAGTAAGACAGGTACTAGTGTAAAACACTAAGGATACAATAATGACACAAAGCAACAAGCTTGTCATAGACCTCTCTTTTGTACAATCCAGTTGTAATCATTCTATTATAGTTCAACCAAAAGTTTTCGTGTCTATTTCACTCGGCTTCATTCCAACGCAATCACATTAAGCCCTTTGCCTTATTCACGCACGTAGTGGAGTAACCGGTTAGTGACTTTGATCCTTTTTTCTCACGGGGCCTGATACACAATTGTGGTAACCCTTTATACATCCCATTCGTAGATTGCGGGGGATCGAACCGTAGTTCACCCTACCAAGTCCAGAATCAGGCACCTCTGAACCAATCGACAACGGATTTTCTTTCTTTTCTTGTAAATTTCCACAACTGTGAGAGTTGTTGCATATTCTATTTTTCTCGGCATATAGATAAGAAAGATGTTTTTCTTTTCATGATTGGGCATCAAACACTTATATTCATCGGCTCCCCACGTGGTTTGTGATTTAGACAGTGCTAACTGCTGATATAAACTACTAGGGGTTACTTTAGGACTGAACTCAAGGTATCGTATAATAAGTATCGACACTGATATCGCATACGCAAGAGGTCTAAGGTGTCAAGACGGTATCGATCTTGTTAGCAATTTCCCAACTTCCTAACATAGTTTAAAGCTTGGTTTCGCACGGTGTGCATTAATCGTAAAAAAAATTTTCGTTATGGCAGAATAAAATGGGGAAATCAGAATATTGAACGAAACTACTCATATATTAACTTTGATAAGGAAAAATAAAGTACAAGAAAGGGAAATAAAACGGAAATAAACTGACTCTCCCATACTATATCGGACATTGTCCTCAATGTTGCGATATAAAGGGGAACAACAAGAAAAACTATAAAGAAAAACAAAATAAAATCAGGGAGCTCCACGTCCTCTGCCTCTAGAGCGTCCTCTTCCATGCTGCGCTACATGATCAGGAATGCCCACGTGATGGATGTACTCATGTAGGCTCTGCACTCGCAGTGTCAATGCACCAATCTCATCGATGACACCGTCAAGCCTCTGACCTTGGTCAACTTGCCCTTGCTGGATTTGACACATAAGAGTCATCATTTCATTGTGTTGCGTCTGTTGCTGTGCTTCTCTCTGTTCAGCCAGCTGGTTTTGTTGCCATATAGCCCTCAAGATTTCTTCATTAGTAACTGGATCCTGGTCAGGGCGGCGACGACGTCTGGAGGTCGAAGGAGCATCATTGGCAGGCGGTGGTTGGTTTTCTGGAGCGTTATCCATCTCTTGCTCCATCTCATCAACAGGGTCCTGATTTTGATCATCAGGGGCAGGCGCATTTTTCTCAGGAGCATTCAGATCAAAGAGCCAATTGGCCATATTCTGAGGGTCAATGCGGCTCCTGCAAGGCATAATGATACTTCTAACAGTTCTGGCTCGGACCATAGGATGGTATTTCCCATCTCGTCGTAACTTGATGAGGTGTGAGCTGCGGCAGTAGTCTATGTCGAGCAACACTGGAGGCATGGAGGGTAATCTGTTAAGTGCGTCCCCCATGTCCAAACTCAGAGCAATAGAAGTGACAATCCCTTCAAAATAGAAGGGTTTGGAACCTCTAGCACAATTAGCCTGGATGTGTGCTAACAGAAATGGTGCGGCGTTGATCGGCTCTGGGTGGAACATACAATGGAGGAAGAAAAGCTCCTTAGAGTTTACCTTGTGGTTGCTATCTCGTGCAAAAATAGTGCTTCCTAATGTGCGGTGAACATATCTGATGGCTGGGTTGTGGATATATGTTGCGTTACGGCTATCCCAGCTGTCAACTGTTGTTCCTGTCAACCGATTCCATAATTGAAATGCTGCTTGAAAGAAAGTTTCCTGTGGTACTCGGCGGTGCACATCCTCACCATGGTGGAAACCAAGCATTCCGGTAAGTTGCTCTTGGCCGATTGAGTACTCGGTACCAAACATGCGGAATTTAGCAATACCGGTTAGTTGATTCGTCTCGCCAGGAGGAGTAATGTAAGTGAATGAACTGAGAAATTCGAGCGTTAGGACTTCGTAAGTAGGCTGACTCTGAGTGCAGAGCTGCTATAGACCGGCATTTTGTAACATCCATTTAACTCCCTCAAGCATTCCGAGTTCTTCTAGACATGCAACGTCTACGTAACGGGTTGGTTGTACGGAACGTTGGTAGTAATCGATGTACCTAGCCCTTTGACGTTCTCCTAGTTCGCCATCTCTGAAGTTCAATGTTGATAGGTCAGGAATTTGTCGTGCCATTGGTGGGTTGCAGAGAAATTAGGGAAGAAAATGGGTTGTGGAGAATTGAGGGTTTGTGAAAAGGAAGGGTACACGGTATGAATATATAGTGAATGGGGAAGACAAATGGTAAAGGAAAATGTTGAATTTGGGTCAAATGGTAATGGTGGGACGGTTATGGAATTGGAAAAGAAAGTGGGACGGCCGTATTTTGAATGAGGGAAAGAAGAGGGAGACGAATGAAGCAGTTCTGTTTTAATGCAGAACCTGTTTCAAACCCGCGTGACGGTCGTCACGGGGTCGTCACGACCGTGACGCTCGCAATTTCTGGGTGGTGAAATAGTTTATGACAGAAACAATTCCAAACATAATATTTTAGTAACAGGCAATGGTAAGCATATAGAAACAGTATTATATTACATACACAGAGATAAGTAACATGACAACATAAATTAAAACAGAATTAAAAGTATGAACAAGAATGAAATTGAAATCATAAAGAGTCAACATTAGCAGCAAATGAAATTATCCTTTAAAACCAAAGAGGTGCTAGTAAAATACTAGCAATGTATCAAAACTGTATGAAGATCAAATTATTCCCGACATGAAAAATGAAAACTGAAATAATGTAAAATTGTTCTAAAGTAAATGCATAAAAATCTTGAAAATAAGGTGCTTCATAAATCTAGCCAAGGCGTTTCTTCAAAGATGCGATGGCTTGATTTAAATGATCAAATTGTTCAACGGTCAAATCCATGAGTCCAACAATGTTTTGTCGCATAGTGTTTAGCTCATCCTTTACTGAAGTGATTTCTTTATGATACTCATCCATAGTCTTTAGAATAGAATTCAGATTAGCAGCATAGTTAGTGGCATCAACTTTAGGAATGTCTATGTCTTCTTGGAATTCCATATAATCAAGGTCATGATAATGAGGGGGTGTTTTTGGGTCGATCTCAGGTTCAGGAAAGGTTTGTTTCGGTTCAGGCACGGGTTCATCAAGGTCATATAACCAATTATGTTGATTGTGCACACTTGTGCGTTCATGATTTGGAAGTGTAAAGTGTGGTACGACAACATTGTTAATCAGAAGCTGAAAATGGTTCGGACCTTGGTTCCTAATCATAGCCCTATTGAAACAAAAAGTGATATTCATGGGTCTATATTCTCCAAAGGGGTTAATCTTAGAAAGTCGGGTTCTGAATCCCATAGCATCAGCTATTTTTGTAACTAGGCTACCTATCAGAATTGGACTGTTATCATTATTAATGAGTTTGCAAAAGTTGTTCAACATAAAAGTGAGTCCATTGACCTCTCTAGACTGAGAAGCACCAAACATAATGAAAAGCTCATCCCTCGAAACAATGTTATCATTCTCAGGTTTACCAAATAAAGTATAGGCCAGGATCATATGAAAGTAACAGAAATCGGGGTTATGTATTTCTGTTGAAAGCATAGGGTCCATGTCAAAATCAGGTTTCCCTGAAATTCTACCCCAAAAATCACTTAGCTCTCCAACCAACACTAAGTCCTCTTGAACCACAGAGAAAACATTAGGTCCTTCAGGAAATCCTAAAAGATCCGACAGTTCCTTTATGGTGAACTGGCAGCTGTATCCAAATAGTTTAAAGGTAATTCTTCCCCTGGTTAAACCTTTTCCACAGTAAGGGTTATAGCTTAAAGAGCTCAGGAATTCTAAAGTCAACCTACGGTAACACTTATGTTTCTTGTTGGCAAAACCCTCCCAACCTAATTGGTTAAACTGAAAGTCTACGCTCTCACCTACACCTAAGGCGGTCATGGTGGGTCTGTGGGCAAATTTTGTCAAGGCAAAAGGTCTAAGAGACAAAGCCTCATAGCGATGCCACTGTGCTCCATCTCTGAATTCTACTAACAAGTTATCCTCGTTTGCCATTAATTAGTACTTTTTGCAAAAAATGTAAGCAAAGGAGGAGAACAGAAAGAGTAGAGAGACTTTATAATCCTGTAGTTTTTTTCAATTTTAAGATCAGCACAACATTTTCAAATTAAATTTAAAATGATATGAATGAAACTAAAAATTTGCAAAATAAAAATAAAACATAGAAAACGTGAAGAAATAACAAATATAAAGCAAGAAAAACAAAAATCATGGGTTACCTCCTATTAAGCGCTGTTTTTAACGTCGAAAGCCTGACGAATTCAATTAGATGCTTAGTTAGGGGGTTCGGTGGGCAACTCTAAAAGTCTTAGGCAGTTCAAATAATCTATATTTTCAATGTTGTGATAGTGTTTTAGACGTTGTCCATTAACTAAAAATGGATTACTATTCCTCCCCTTTATTTCTATCGCTCCACTTTGTAGAATTTTTGTAATCTCAAAAGGACCGGACCATCTAGACCTTAATTTCCCAGGAAATAGTTTTAATCTTGAGTTAAATAGGAGTACAACGTCTCCCACACTAAATTCTTTTCTAGATAAGCGCTTATCGTGCCATTTTTTAGTTCGTTCTTTATATATTTTAGCATTTTCGTAAGCGTCTAATCTTAACTCTTCTAGTTCATGCAGATCTAGGATACGTTTTTCACCTGCGGAATCATACCTTAAGTTCAATGTTTTAATAGCCCAATAGGCTTTATGTTCTAATTCCACAGGTAGATGGCAAGATTTACCATAGACCAGCTTGAAAGGTGTAGTTCCGATTGGTGTTTTGTAGGCCGTCCTATATGCCCATAAAGCTTCGTTGAGTTTAAATGACCAATCTTTCCTAGAGGTGGCTACGGTCTTTTCTAGAATTTGTTTTATTTCTCTATTCGAGACCTCAACCTGTCCACTTGTTTGTGGATGATATGGTGTTGCTACGCGGTGTCTTACTCCATACTTCTATAGTAATTTGTCAAATATTTTTTATATGAAATGAGAGCCACCGCCACTTATGACAAGTCTCGGCATGCCAAATCTGGGAAAAATTGTGTTTTTGAAGAGCTTTATGACTACTCGTGCGTCATTTGTAGGAGAAGCTATTGCCTCAATCCATTTTGAAACATAATCGACAGCTACGAGTATATATTTATTTCCAAAGGATGATGGGAAAGGTCCCATAAAATCAATCCCCCATACATCAAAGACTTCTACTTCTAATATACCTTTTTGAGGCATCTCATCGCGTTTCGATATGTTACCAGTGCGTTGGCACCGGTCGCAGTTTAGTATTGCAATGTGGACATCCTTTCAAAGGCTGGGCCAGAGTAGGCCGGATTGCAAGATCTTAGCACATGTCTTTGAGGTACTAGCATGTCCTCCATAAGGAGCAAAATGACATTGAGAGATGATGTTTTCTATTTCTTCTTCGGGGACGCAACGACGGAAGATACCGTCGGCTCCTCTCTTAAACAGCAAAGGTTCATCCCAATAATAATGTTTTAGATCATGAAAGAATTTTTTCTTTTGTTGATAAGATAAGTCTGGTGGAAGTACTCCAGCTGCTAAGTAGTTGACTATGTCAGCATACCATGGCAGGGTTGTGTGTATGTTAATTTCTTCCACGACTTCTTCCATCTTTGGGTCATTCAACTGTAGAGTAGACATATCACTTTCTAGTTGGGCTATGAGTCGTTCATATGGGAAATCCTCATTAATGGGTACTGGCTCTGGTTTAATGCCCTCTAATCGGGATAAGTGGTCTGCTACTACGTTTTCAGTTCCTTTCTTATCTTTGATCTCTAAATCAAATTCTTGTAAAAGTAGGATCCACCTTAGTAGTCTAGGTTTTGCATCCTTTTTGTTAAGTAAATATCTAATAGCTGCGTGGTCTGTATAAATGATGATTTTAGCTCCCACTAGGTAGGAACGGATTTTGTCAAGGGCGAAAACCACGGCTAAAAGTTATTTTTCTGTGGTAGCGTAGTTCATTTGAGCAGAATCTAAGGTTCTACTTGCATAATAAATGGCATGAAGTTTTCTATCCCTCCTCTGTCCTAAAACTGCACCTACAACATAATCACTTGCATCACACATGATTTCGAAAGGTAATCTCCAATCTGGTGGTTGCATGATAGGTGCGGTAATAAGAGCTATTTTCAGCTGTTCAAACGCTTTTAGACATTTCTCATCAAAGATAAATTTAGCGTCTTTCATTAATAGGCCGGTAAGAGGTTTAGTAATTTTCGAGAAATCCTTTATGAATCGTCGGTAGAAACCGACGTGTCCTAAGAAACTTCGTATTTCTCGTACGGTTTTCGGAGGTTGAAGATTTTTTATAATTTCTATCTTAGCTTTATCAACTTCAATTCCTCTATCGGATACAACGTGTCCAAGTACGATTCCTTGATTTACCATAAAATGGAATTTCTCCCAGTTTAATACGAGATTGACTTTTACGCATCTTTCCAGTACCATTTCTAGGTTCGATAGACATCCTTCAAAGCTCTGCCCACAAACAGAAAAGTCATCCATAAATACTTCCATAATGTCATCTATAAAATCAGCAAAGATTGACATCATGCATCTTTGGAATGTGGCAGGTGCGTTACATAGTCCAAACGACATTCGTCGATAAGCAAATGTACCATAGGGACATGTGAAGGTCTTCTTTTCTTGGTCATCAGGATGAATAGGAATTTGAAAGAATCCTGAATAACCGTCTAAATAGCAGAAGTATGAGTGTTTAGCCAATCGTTCCAACATTTGGTCAATAAAAGGCAATGGGAAATGGTCTTTACGAGTGGCTTTATTTAACTTTCTATAATCGATGCACATTCTACTTCCGGTTACAACCCTTTTTGTTATAGATTCACCTTTTTCGTTCTTAACAACTGTAACACCTCCCTTCTTTGGAACGACATGTACTGGGCTAACCCATTTACTGTCTGATATCGGGTATATAATTCCTGCTTCTAAAAGTTTTTTCACTTCTTCTTTGACTACAGTACTCAAGATCGGGTTAATCCTTCTCTGATGTTCCCTAGAGGATTTACAGTCTTCCTCCAGCATAATGTGATGCATACAAATAGAAGGACTTATTCCTTTAAGGTCAGCGATGTTATAGCCTAACGCCGTTGGGTATTTTCTTAAGACATCTAATAGTTTTTTGGTTTCAGTTTGTCCTAAGTCTGCATTGACTATTACAGGTCGTTCGAGATCTTCATCTAGGAATTCATACCTTAAATTTTTGGGTAATGTTTTCAGTTCTAGGGCTGGTTTCTTCGAGCAAGGTAGATGATCTGGTGTAAGTGTTAAGCATTCGCTTAGGCTATCGTCTTGATAAGGTTCACACCAGTTATCATCTTCGAAAATCGAAGGTATTGGAATTTTTAGAATATCTGAATATGTGGTCGGTTCCATCTCTATTTCTCTTACGCACTCATCTATGACATCTAGTAGATAACATGTGTCGTCTATAGCTGGAGCTTGTAAGAATTGTGTCAAAATGAATTCAACCTTCTCTTCACCAACTTCAAAAGTTAGTCTGCCTCTCTTTACATCTATAATTGCTCCAGCAGTAGCTAAGAATGGTCTTCCTAATATGATAGGAGTAGTAGAGTCTTCTGTAATATCCATGATTATGAAATCGGTAGGGATATATAATTGTCCTATACGAACTAGAAAATTTTCTAGTATACCAACTGGGTATTTAACAGAGCGATCAGCTAATTGAACAGACATCTTAGTTGGTCTTAGTTCTCCCATATCAAGCTTCTTGTATATGGATAAGAGCATAACACTAATACTGGCTCCTAAGTCGCATAGAGCTTTGTCTATGACGAACTTCCCAATTACACAAGGTATGGAGAAACTACCTGGGTCTTTCAGCTTAGGAGGCATTTTGTTTTGAATTATTGCGCTACACTCAGCAGTAAGTGTAACTGTTTCGTTTTCCTCAATCTTTTTCTTATTGGATAAGATTTCTTTTAGGAACTTAGCATACGAGGGCATCTGAGTGATAGCTTCTGTAAATGGTATCGTGATGTTTAATTGTTTCAGAAGTTTAACAAATTTCTTAAATTGCCCTGCAGTTCTGGAATTTGTCAATCTTTGAGGATACGGAATAGGTGGTTTATAACGTGGTGGAGGCACATAAGGTTTTTCTTTGTTGACAGCCTCTTGGTCATTATCTTCCTTTTCCTTGGGTTCATTCTCCTTCTCAGTTGTTGGGTCGTTAGCAGATTTTTGGTACATGGCTGGATTTTGAAGTCTTGGATCAATGGGTTCATCTAATTCGTTTCCACTTCTCAATATAACAACATTTGCATGTCCTTTAGGATTAGGTTATGGCTGTCCAGGAAATGTTCCAGCAGGAGCAGCAGTAGGTGCTTGTTGTTGAGCCACTTGGGAAATTTGTGTTTCAAGCATTTTGTTGTGAGTGGCCAAAGCGTCTACTTTGTTTGCTAACTACTTAATCTGTTCACTAGTGTGTACGTTTTGATTCAGGAACTCTTTGTTTGTCTGAGTCTGGGTAGCTATGAAGTTTTCTATCATTAATTCAAGGTTAGACTTCCTAGGAACATTTGGAGCAGCTGTTGCAGCCTTTTGATAACCTGGTGGTGCAGCAGGTGCTTGACCAGGTGCATACAGTGCATTATTGTTTTTGTAAGAGAAGTTTGGGTGATTCTTCCAACCAGGATTGTAGGTATTTGCATAAGGGTTTGCTTGACCATAATTCACTTGATCTGTAGAGGCTCCTGCTAAAACTTGGCATTCAGGGGCAGCGTGTCCAGCTGTTCCACATAATTCGCAGTTTGGCGCTATAGCAGCCACGGTGGCTGTGGGTGTTATGGTCAAGTTGTCTATCTTTTGAGCTATTGCATCTACCTTAGCATGGACATGATCTAGGCTATAAACTTCGTACATTCCTCCTTTTGGTTGGGATTTCTCCACTTGAGTTCTTTCACCTCCCCATTGGTAGTGATTCTGAGCCATACTCTCGATGAGTTGTTGGGCTTCATCATAGGGTTTATCCATGAGTGTACCACCAGCGGCGACATCTATTGTCAATCTTGTATTATTCAAGAGACCATTGTAAAACGTGTGGATAATTAACCAATCCTCAAGATCATGATGCGGGCATATCCTCCTCATATCTTTGTATCTTTCCCAAGCATCATATAAAGACTCGTTGTCTTTTTGTCTGAAGCTGTTGATTTGGGCTCTCAGCATAGCTGTTTTGCTTGGTGGAAAATATCGTGCCAGAAAGACCTTCTTTAAATCTTCCCAAGAAGTAATAGAGTTCGATGGCACGGATTACAACCAAGCCCAAGCTCTATCTCTTAATGAGAAAGGAAAAAGACGTAGTCTTATGGCGTCTATGGTTACACCATTTGCTTTCACTGTGTCTGCGTACTGCACAAACTTGGTCAGATGTTCGTTCGGATCTTCTGTTGGGTTTCCAGAAAATTGATTTTGTTGCACAGCAGATAACAGCGAGGGTTTCAACTCGAAATCGTTTTGGTTGATAGCTGAAGCGACAATGCTGTTGTGAGGTTCTTGTTAAGATGCGGCAGCATAATACTTAAGAGGTCGGTTTTGTGGTGGGTCAGCCATGTTTGTTTCTGATTCGGAATCTGATTCAGATTCAAGTTCAGGATCTGATTGAGATTCAGGTTCTGATAAAGGAAAAGGGATATCGTGAGCTAAGCAGTATTCTTGGATACGTCTTTTTACGGCAAGAAGATGTTTAGGTTCGTCTGTCGGCCGTATGAGGTCTTCGCCAGAAGAGCGAGTACTTGGCATACAATCGACAGAAAGGGAATTTTGGTTTTTTGCCTTAGTCTATACGACGTAACAAAGGAATTACGATGTCGACTTAATTAGTCCCCGACAACGGCGCCAAAAACTTGATCGCTCTATTTAGTGTGCCTAAATAAATCTAACTGCAAGTATACAGTCGTATCGCGTAGTTTTAAAAGATTATCGATCCCACAGAGACTAGAAATCGAACGCACCGTTATCTATCGTTACTATGTTTATCTAAGGCTAATCAGAATTGGTTTTTTAAGTTCAAACAGGAAATTAAAGAGAAATTAAAATTTGGGAATACTAGTTATGAATAAGATAACGGTATATAATTCGGTAAACCTAGTGGAATTAATTAAACCTAAGCGTATAAAGATTTATCACCTATGCATCTGTAGGAAAAACCAGTTTAAAAGCCCTCACCTCACACTCCCGTGGTTATTGCTTCGGACTATACTCTTAAGTCAATATGTCTGCTCTCGCTAGCCCATATGAGGTTAAAAATACTTTTTGAAAACTAATGAGACCTAATTAACTTTAAAGCGCTTCCGCTGTTTTTAAAATTAATGCCCGATTTCAGCTATCCGGGTAAAGCCTCACACTCCCGTGGTCTTGACCTTAACCTTTGTTACCTTTTTACTCTCCTAATAAAAGTTGGGTTTAAAATTAAGAAATCGAAGCCAGAAGAAGAGTTAATTATTGATTTTAGCTTAGAGTTATTTAATCCATTTGGTTGCTTCATTACATACCGATAAAATCGGTTTAGCTAGACATAATTACGAACTCAAACATAAAAACGGAAAAACAATTAAGCAAAGACATAATTAAAAGGAAATAAACGATACTATAAATTTAATAATGAAAACCTGGTAAATGCAGTAGCAGCAATCCCTCCACAGACTGGTAGGTTCTTGCTTGGAATAAAATTTAAAATGGAAAATGATGAAGACAATGAAAAAAAAATCTAAATCTAAAGTGTAATAGTTCCTCAATGTGAGAAACTATTACTTTGTTCGGTAATGCGTTGACAAGGAAAGGTAAACAAAACAAATCAAAATCTGGAAATAATTTGGCAGCAAAACGGTACTTCAGAATGCAGAAATTGGTCCCTCTTTTGTTCTTCAAAAACTCTCGTATTTATAGATTGAGTTGAGGTAGAGGTTGGAGAGAATGTAGGAACTCCTCTTGACAGTTACGTGACTTTTTGAACCTAGTATTCTTCGGAGAAAATAAGGTCGTGTGTAACTGCTCCTCTGAAAACTCGTAACCACGTCTCTGTTAACGGATTAAACACATTTTGGACGCATGACGATCGTAATGGATTGTGACGGTCGTGGTGGATTTCGCAACTGCCACGGTCGTGGTGGACTGTGACGATCGTCACAGCTGCAGTTTTTGAATTCTGCTGTTTTGCTTCACTTTTCTGCTATTTTCTTGCATGTTTTGATTCTTTTCCACACTTAGCATACTTTGACTTGGAAAATGGAATTACCTGCAAAAAAACTTAAATAATCTCGAGAAAATCGGATATTAGACGAAAACGGAATAAGAAAATAACATAAATCAAAGTAAAAACATGATATATTTTCGTGTTATCAAAAACCATAATTTCTGCACTAAAATTATGGTAAAAAATTCTGCACTAGAAATGTGTCATATATAAACCAACTTTCATTCATTCAAGTTGTTCTCATTTTCTGATAGCTAGAAATGTGTCATATATAAACTATAAACTATATAAACCATAAACCATAAACTCTAGTCTGTATAAACCATAAACTCTAGTATGTATAAACTCTAGTCTGCATAAAATTCGATGGTAGAAATGTGTCATATATAAACCAACTTTCAGTTCAATAAACTTTCATGCATTCAAGTTGTTCCCATTTTCTGACAGCACTAAAAACACTAAATTCGATCAAGACAGAACAACAGTGTAGCATATGACTTTAAATCAACTTTCATTCTGCACTAAGACAGAACAGCAGTATAGCATATGACTGAAAATTCTTCACTAAAAATAACAAAATAACAGCAGTGCACTAACAAAATAACAAAATTCTGCACTGAAAATTCAACCAACTTTCATTCTGCACTGTAGTGTAACTACAAGGTCTGTTTCAAAATAACAGCAAAAGCAAAATACAAGGTATGTTTCCAAATGTTGAACAACAAAATACAAGGTCTAGTTTAACCAAAACACATTGTCAAACTACATAAACACTGAATAAAAAACAATCATCTAGTCTTGAGTTGATCTTGGAGCTTGAGATCCCCCTTCAATAATAGTTTGTCCATCATCCTTTGCCTTCACCTTTTTATTTCCACCCTCTTTGTTTTTTCTAGAACTTGTTGAATTTTGGGACATATGATGCCTTTCACTCTACCTAATGCTTCCTTCTGAGTTGTGATCCTTAAAATCAAATAGTGTTTGATTCCTTATAGCAGTGTAATGATAGGTTTGTCCCTATACTCCAAAATTGCGCGATTAAAGGCTTCACACATGTTGTTAACTTGCAAGTCACTTTGTGTATCTAGCTTAAAATGTGATCTACTCCAACATGCAGCCGGTACATCCATCATATCTTTCCAAGCTTTCACATTGAGGTATTTCATAAGATTCATTGCTCTCTCCCATGCAGGGACTGTTGTGGCTCTAGCTGCTCTCTATAAAGCCTCATTCATCTGTAGCCCATGATATTTCTTTCTCCAATTGCCATAAAGATGTTTCACACACAATCTTTGTTCTACATACTGACTTGCCTCTAGTATAGCTGGTACCAGTCCCTATGTACAGAGTGTAGCAGAATGCATTAATATCATGTAAACACAATGTACATGAATGCACTATAACAGAATGTAAACACATATAACAACAGAACAACATGCATTAACAGAACATCATTAACATAAGACTGATTATAACAGAATGCATTAATGTATCATGTAAACACAATGTATCATGTAAACACAATGTACAACTAACAACAGAATGTACATAATTATTAAAACAGTCCATTATAAACAACAGCATGCATAAATGGTAATAGTAATAACAACAGAATGTACAAATGGTATTAATATCATAATGTCAAGAAGTTACCTTTTGTTGATCTGAGATAAAGGCATAGACCTTGTGTTGAACAAATTGCAAATCATCAAACAATAACTTTATAAACCACTGCCACGAGTCCTTTGTTTCGGCTTCCACAACGGCATATGCAACGGGCAACATCTTGTTATTTCCATCTTTTCCAACTGTGGCTATCAACTGTCCTCCAAAGTCACCTTTTAAAAAACAAGCATCCAACCCAATCAACGGTCTGCAAGTTGTTGCAAATGCAGACTTACATGCTTCAAAACACACATAAACTCTCTCAAAAATAGGACCACCTTCAGAATCAGCACATTGAATCTTACCTGTAGAGTTAGGATTGAACTTAAGCAATTCATCAGCATATCTTCTTTAATGTGTAAACTGTTCACGACCGACACCTTGAATCAATTCAATTGCTTTTCTCTTCGCTCTGTAAGCTTGATCAATCGATAACTTTACACCCCACTTTTGAAGGGCTTCTGCAATCAAATCTTTACATCTCATATCAGGACTGTGTCTTAATGTATACACAAATTGACGAGCTAACCAATCGGTTTTGGCTTGTTTATTCTTAGCTGTCCTATGACAACTATGTTCCTCAACAAAGCTAACAATTTGCCAAAACTTATTGGTGGTTCTCATACTAAATCTTATGTAAAATGGACAACCTTATATGCATCTTACAACCATTCTTTTCTTGTCATTCTTCTTTAACACAATATTCTTCTTGTTAGCCATTGCATACTCCTTTATGGCATCTCGAATTTGCAACTTATCCTTCAACGTCAGGCCTAACTCAAACTTAGCACTTCCCTTAAAGGTTGGAAACCTTTCCATCTCATCTTCAACATCACTCTCTGGAGGGCTATGAAGCTCATCTGAATCACAACTTTCATTATCAGAAACATGATTATGACTGGAAGTACCTTCAATATTGGGCAGAACTGTTGTCCAGTCTACATTAGCTTCAACCCTGTCTTCCGGAACTAAATCAATATCACTCTCGCTTTCTTCGTCATCCTTCTCACTATACTCATAATCCAGATCAGTTTCACTCTCATCAGCATTAACATCTTCCACATCCACATTAGCCTGGTCCTCCACATCCACATCCACATTATCCTGATTATCCTCCACATCCACATCCACATTATCCTGATTATCCTCCACATCCACATCCACATTATCCTGATTATTCTCCACATCCACATTATCCTGATTATCCTCCACATCCATATTTTCTTGAACTTCCCGAACATTCACATTACCTTGAACTTCCTCCACATCCACATTGTCTTGAACTTCCTCAGCTTCTATGTATTCAGGTATGTCACCCGTGTGTTCAACGTAAACATCGATGACATGGAATCCTTTAACATCTTCAATAAACTTTAACACATCTCTGTCATTATTCAACGGTCGAATCCCTCTAGAAAATGAAAACCTAGGATTCATATACCAAAGACATTTTATATTCCTATAGTCTTCACTTTTTATCATAGATTCAATCTGCGTGTAGGACATTAGGTCCACGTCCCAATCCCAATTCATTTCAGCCACCGTTTCACCAACGTACAACATTACAGGATGATTAACCATCCATCCCTTGTGGTGAATTCTAAGTCTGACAGTTTATTTCTCTGGTGGCCTACATACAGAAAACATGTAAACACATGGTTGCAGACATTACAGACACTTTTGGGATCACATTAACCTAATAATATACTAACAATAAACTAAGATATACAACACTTTTGGGACCACCATAACCTTACAATAAACTAAGAAAATGATGTCATATCAGTTCTTTTTGGACCACCATAACATAACAATAAACTAACATTAACAAATCATAAAACATCACATTCAAACACTATGACATAGCCACTTACCTCAAAACAAATGTTGGGTTTGACATGTTGATAACGATCTGGAATGGACGAAGACAATCTAGAACGAATACGAGCTGGGACGAATACAATCTGGAACAGACAAGGACGAACGAGGACGACCTGGGACGAAGACAGTCTGGACGTGAACGAAGACGAGCTGGGACAAAGTTAGTGTGTTCATCAAATGTAATTTTAGGGTTTTCGTTGGTGGAGATAAAAGATTAAGAGAAACTTTGATGAAACGGTGCATTTAATCTGTAATATTAAATAAAAAAAACTTAATTAAAAATGATTCCATTTGGAAAATAATTTAAATCAATTATAATAACATTTTAATATATTATTATCCACTTGGCACTGACATGTCAGCGTTTTCAGGCCCATGTCATCAAAAATTGGCCTCAAATTGAATGGGGGACTAAAATCCTCATAAAGTGAAACTTAAGGGACTAAAAACCAAGATTTAAAAATGGGGGAATCAAAACTGAAAAAAAGCAATAATAGGAGGACTAAAACTGCATTTAAGCCTATTATAAAATATAACTTTTGTGTCTGCATGAAATAAAACAACCATTTATACTGGTTTTTTTGTGTGGGCATTACTTGTGTTTAATTAAGTGAAAAACAAATATATTTTAAATAATGTATAACAACCGGGCAGTTGCCCCATGGTATAAGTGTAGATTCGTCTCTGTCTACTCTACGGCCTAACTTACACTATTTAGTTTTTTTTAATAGAAAACATATTAATTTTTTTATAAGTCTCTCTAGTTAAAAAGGATATGCCGCATGCAATAAAAAAAATTATTCAACAACCAAAGCTCATCTAATCCAAAGTTAGATCACAAAGAACTTGCAATAAGAAAAGGGATTTCATTCGCAACCTCGTGTCAATGAACTCCTCAGTGACAGATTTACTGAGGTGCTGGCAGGAGCAGCTGCACCCTTCACTATTTTTTTAAATTTTTTTATATGCTGAAACAATGTCGTTTACGACACAGTAAAAATAAAATTAAAAAATTAATCAAAACTATTTCACTTCCATACATTACATTTATTTTTGCAATCAATCCAACGTTACACTTTCTAAACACAATAATCGTTTTCTCTTCTTTTTTTTTTCCTACAATTCACAAACAAAACAAACAACCACACATTAGTTTACTTTCTACAGCGCAACTGCGTCAGCATTGGTGACGATTTTGTTTTTTCTCAGCTTCGACGATGACGGCATATTTGTTCACAACTTCTAGTTCAATTTGATAATGCTTCGATAACGGTTTTGACGTCGACTTCGACGCTTTTATTCACAGTTTGTTCACTTCACTTCATTGATATATTATTGCTTTGTGTAAATAAATTGTGTTGATGTGATAGATATACTGCAGTCTGTATCTGTAAATTTTTTGTTCACGGTTCCCTCTGCTGCTGGTTGCAAATTGTAATTTGTAATTAGTTGTGCTGAATAGCTGAGGCAATTTGTAATTAGTTGTGTAAATTTTTTTAGATCATACATACTTTTCCTTATTGTAAGAAAGGGATTCATGATTGAGACAAATAATTAGTATTTTCTGCCATTAAATACAGGTAGTATAGCATTTAGTATTTTCTTTGTATCTTATTTTCTATAAGACTATAAGTGGTTTCTCGGTGTATGTATATAATAAACTAATAATTAACTTCAAACATGGTCTAAGCCGGACTATAAAACTCAAGAGCAAACACTAATTTATCTCCAATTTTCAATGAATAACTTGCAAATGCAGATTATGATTGCATATTAGTTTCTTATTCGTTGAACTGAACATATCCTAAACAGAGTTGAATGTCTATTTTAAATAAAGATTAGTAATTGGACTTTTTTTCTCACATTACATTATCATTTATAATTTAGATTTAGTTTGCTTTATAATTTTATTAGAAATATTAGGGGTCGATAAATATTAACTAAATTATTATCATTGAAATTGACTTAAAATTATAAAATTTAGATATAATTTTTTCAAATATTCAAAATAACTTTAACAAAATAAAAATATAATATATAAAAAGAGATATCCAACATCGATTTAAAGTACCGCCTTCCGCTCTTTTAAAGACTACAATTCATCAATAATTGAATCAGTGGTGAAGTGTTCAGCTATTTCTTTTTCAATGTAAAACATCATATTGTTAGTGTCATACCCCAAATTTTGACCACCAAGATTTTTCATCATTGTTCAAATCATTACCACAATATAGATGTACTTTCATGTCTCATCAATCTCCTCAAAGATGATTGAGCATTCATCACAATCATGAACTAGGGTTTTTGAGCCCTCTCAGAGCACTTAGACAAAGGATCAATCAAGAAATGACATGATCTTCAACTTGTCTAACCTCTCAAACACCTATAAAGGATCAAGAGGACTCTCACATCAAAAATCAAGCACAAAGTTGCAACATTCCAAGTGGATCAAGCCTCAAGATCGCCAGTGTCACCAAATTAGGGTTTTGGTCGACTGAGGCCTCCAGATGAAAATTTTCATCTAGGAATGAGTCAATGCTTCCAATCACAACCTAAGATACTCCAAGGGACCTCATGGACCCAATCATCAAGTCAATTTAACCTCAGGGGATGCATTTACCAAAAATCAGGAACTAGGGTTTCTTGACCTAATTCACCCCTAAGTTGACTTTTGGGACAAAGCATGAGCCAAGACCTCAAGACATGATTTGAGTTCCTCAAATACACCACATTAATTCATTTACAACAATGGATTGATCCAAGAAACTTGATTCACAAGTTTCAATTTCATCTGGACCACAATTAGGGTTTTAAGGAAAAAGTCAACTGTGTCTTTGACTTTTGACCAAGACATGCTCCCAAACCTTGGGACATGATTCAATACACCCTATAACACCTATGGAATCCATCCATTAGGTTTGATTTAGGTCAATGACTTGATTTCACAAAGGATCGCACAGTTTGGATTTCATCCGATAAAAATCAACTATGCACAAATTCAAGTTTGACTTTTTGGAATTTTTCACAAATATGGTTCCCTTAAGTCAAAAATAATGTTAATGTATGGTATTGATCATCATTCATTAAAAAAATCAAGAAAAGTGAGGTGTCTTGCAAAAGGGGCAACCATAAAAAACCAAAAAATTTCTAAGTTATGGAACATAAGTGATTTTGGTACCAACTTCCAAGGATCATAATTTGAGATCCAAGCAACCATTTTGGGTGATCCAACTACCTCAGACTCCAATTCTTTATGGATTTTGAGTTATGGATTGATCAAAATCACAAAAACATGAAAATGACACTTTTTCCAACAATTAGTGAAAATCTGCCTAAGTTACTAGCTTTGAACATCAATGTTCATGAGGTTTTTTCAGTTGGATCCAAATAGTTTCAAACCAAACTATGATCACACATGGTTTGTATCATATGAGGGCTTTCTAAAAAGCACAAGAGTCTCCCACAAATGATTGATTTACGGTCACAAACACAAACAAAGCAAGAGACATAACAAATTTATGTCGTTGATGAAGGGAGGAAGATACTTTGCTGAAATAAGAGACTACGAGAGAGACTTTCTATTTCTTGCAAGCAAAAAAAAATTTAATAAAAAATAAAATCTTTTCGGGAATTTAGACCTTTTTTGGGTTTTTAAAAAATTCACAAAAAAACTTATAGACTCGCGAGTCTATACGAGTTTGTGCGAGTCTACCCGATTCTACTCGAGTCTATCAAAAAATGATTTTATGCATGAGTCTACTCGTTTATGCTTCCTAGACTCGTAAACTCGTACAATTTTATGAGTCTACCCGCGAGTTTGACAACCATGTTTCCTAGTGAATAAAATCTAAACAAAACCAGATTACAAAGTTGCCCATCATCTTCATCCCTTCTTCTATCCATACACACAATTGAACTACACATAATCATTTTTCGATTGGGTGACCATCTAGATTATGGTTGGTAACGTCCAATTAGGTTTGGTGTAACCGAGAATATTGGGTTAGGAACTTTATGTGTTTCAAATAAGAAAGCCAAGGTGGTGTTTTCCTTCAAGATCGGGTTGATTTGAATGTTTTGGACAAGATCACGTCAACATAAATTCGACTTAGTGAAAGCTTTGGGACAAGGTGGTTTCTTTGCAAGGGAGTAGCGCGAGACAATGAATTGTGTTCGGGAATCTTGGATTTCAACAAGTTGCGCGCTCAGGATAATCGGAGGATTGTAGCCGCATTATTGGTCACTTAATCAAGCTTTGATCAAGGGTTGGAGGTGGAAGAATCAACATAAAACAATAGAGTTTTTGGGGTTTGCATTCTTCATTTCTTGTATAAAAGATTTTGCAAAGAAAAGTTTAATAGCAATATCTCAATTCGATTTTTAATTGAGGGAAGACGTATCCATAGCGAGACCGATTGGGAAACTACCTAAACAAATCTTAGTCTCTCTCTCTCTCTCTCTCTCTCTCTCTCTCTCTCTCTCTCTCTATTTATCTATCTCTTTTATTGTTGATTCCGCAATTTATCAAGTTCATCGTTGTTTGATCAATTCGATTAAAAATTGTTTTCTACTATCTTTTAAAGGTGTTGTTGTTGATATAATCACAATCACTTTGATTGTGATTGGCTTTTAATCAACAAAATGAATTATATTTCCAATCGCTATCGATTGCACACCAAGTGTTTGATAAATTATTTGTGCGTATTTTGATTGTGTTTTTGTTCATTGGATATACGAGTTACGATTAGCATTGCATTTAATTGATTTGTAGCTTGGTTGTTGTTGATCATTTACGTTCATTATCACTCCTTTTGGTTTACGATACGTATATTGCTTTTCGATAGTAGGTTCGGTTAGACGATTCGATCTAGATCGTTTTTCCGCTGCATCATATTTTGAAAACAGATTTTTGCCAAAAGTTTTTGGTTGTAAAATTTGTGATCTATTCACTCCCCTTCTAAATCGAAGCCTATAGTCTAACAAAAAGTAAATGTGATTGAAATCCTGACATTACCAATGCTAGAGAGGTACACCAGAGTAAACACTCTACCTACATAACATTGAGGGTGTTCTAGTATTAGGCAAAGCTTAATCTTATGCAGTAAAACTGAAACAAAATGGTCGTGTAAAAGCTGGCATTGGTAGAACAGTCGTACTAATAGAGATCACCATATATAAACTTTAGCATAATTATGACTTTAGCATATAGAATTGTTATAGCACATAATTATAAACTTTACCATAGATAAACTTTAGCCTAATTAAACTTTAGCATTCAGTATGCATTGATAGACTCTTATAATTATAACAAAATGCTATAACTTAGCATATAGAAGTTACCATATATAATTGTATCAATAAAGATTACAAATAGCATAGATATGCATCTAGAGGGGGTGAATAAGCATAATGGATTGTATCAAAAGCAGATTAAAAAAGCGTATACCAGGCACATGAACATTTTCGGCTACCAAGATAGTAATAAGTTGCATAATAATACAAAATACATGTTGTCAATCCGTGCTCAAAAAATGGTTAGATCAATCTTGTCATCATATCTTAATTTGTTTTGATTTTGTTGCAGACTACTTGGGCGTTATGTAGGCACTTGGAGGGAGATCGTCGAGGTCAATGGTAGGTGCGTCTTTCTTCTCCAGAGTATTGGTGGAACTACACTCAAAGCTCATGGTTTGCGGGTTTGCCATTGTAGGTTGTGTTGAGAAATTGAGATCGGTTGATTAGCTCGGTTGTGCAATTCAAAAATATTGGAATTAAGAGTTATGCATGAGCAAGGAAGATGCATAAAGTACTAGAAAAATCATATTTGCAAGTCATACACACATGGCATGATCAAGTGGAATCACTACAAGAAAATTGGCAAATTACGATGGTTAATTTTGGCAAATTACGGCGGTTACAACCAACGCAAATTGCAAGTCATGGCGGTTCTTCTTATGTCGTAGAATCATGTGTCGCGAGGCTGTTTTACGACGGTTTGTAAAACAGTCGCTCCAACTGCTGTAACATTCCGCGACAGTTTTGAAATAGCCACCAATATATTATTACGACGGTTGCAACCGCCATAATTATATAATATATATATTTTTTTATTGAAAATAACGACGGTTGTAACCGCCATAATAATATAATATATATTTCATTGAAAATAATGACGGTCGTAACCGCCGTAATTTTATTTTATTTAAGAATAAAATAAAATTTATAATTTTATTACAATATTTAATTTAAACAATACCATGAAAAATTATAATTTTATTAAAAAAAAACTATCCTTGCTAACTTCTATATTATCCAACCTCATAAATGGAATTAAATCCAGCATGGCTTATCTATTTGAATGGAATTAGAGCTTTACCTTTTTTGTCTTAAGTTCATTATCAGCAGCTGAGCTCTCATTCCTAATAGACAAAGTAACAGAAATTAGAAATAGAACCGGTATAGTAAGTTACTCTTAGCAGGCAATTAAATGCTACATAATGATGATATTAATCATATAATTTCTTAAACAAACCAAATTATGAATACCACTGCTACAAACATGTCTGCAAGTAGGAATGGACTATGCAGAATATGCGTAAATATAGTACTTACAAACTATATGACATTGAATGGATGTCTAACCTTTGCAATTGTTCTTCTAGCTCCTTGCACTTTGCCAAAGTTGCTTCATGAGATTTCTTTTCATCTTTAAGTTCGTTCTCAAGAGTTTCTATCTTCTTTCTCAGATGGTTGAGCTCAGTCTCAAACTTCTGTGCAAGTGTTTCAAGTGATCTGTATGACTCTGCCATGCATTTTAGTTGAGTCTCACCTAAGCTGTTTGACCTTTGAGTAGAAGCCAGTTGTGATTTGGAATTGAATCCCCTGCAGTCGGTAAAATGCCGCAATCACACAGTTGGAGCATTTTTAGCCGTTGAATCTTGATCATACGGTTTAAAAAAAACAGATTTATTTTTATATTATATTTTTTAAACTGTCTCTTTTAAATCAGAACCGTCCGAATTTAATCGGACGGCTATCAACACTTGAATGTGTGAATGCAGGGGCCCTGACTGCAGGGAACCCCAATCCGTTGTGATTTAGCTTCAGCTAGAATTTGTTCCGTCTCTTGCAACTGAGACTTTGTCATTTCAAGATTTTCCAAATATTTCGATAGATCCACAACTGCCTTCTCTTTCTCTAATTTGAATTCCTCAAATTCCTCCATGGAGAACTTTTGTTATGTGGCATTTGATTCATAGCTTGAGGTCAAATTTCCATCATCTAGAACCTCTGGAACATCTGATCCAATCTCACTTGACCATTCTTGGAGTTCTTTCCGTGGCAGGAAATTTCTAATCTAACCAACAATAAATAATCGGAAATTTCTGAGCAAGAAATTTACACTTTAATAAACTGTCTTTCTGACTTTCCTCTTATCCTTCCTGCAACCGGAATTCTCCGCAGCGCAATGCCTGGAAATGGTCCAATACATACAGGGTGCAGCAGAATCACAAACATAACAGTAGCACTGTGTTTAGCAAAGATTGTCACAAAGTCAACAATCATCATAATCACATACACATTTGTAAACATAGTTATACAACACAATAATTTCCCTTACCTCGTCTTGTAGTATCCTGGCCCTCTTCATGTTTCGGTTTCGCTTAAACCCTCAAGTGCATAAGGACTATCGTCTTGCAGTATCCTGGCCCTCTTCTTGCGACATGAAAATTTTGAAAACAATATTAACAAGAACTGTAATAATAAAATAGTCATCCAACATATTATACTTTTCGAATAATTATCAAGTATATGACAATCCTATGAGATTTCACAATAGAAAAACACAAAGCAAAGCCTCAAATAAATATGTGGAAAAAAAAATAACGCCACCATGAGATTTCACAATTAAATGACTTTCTTTAGGCCACAGTATCCCAATGAATCTACCATAGAAAATGATATAATTATTTAAAATCCAGCCTACATATCAAAAGTTTAGTTTAAATAGTAGTATAGCTTGATTGATATATGTTTAATTAGTCTTAAATGAAGTATAGTTGGGTTGATATATGTCTAAATAATCTAAATAGAAGTATAGCTGGGTTGATATATGTCTAAATAGTCTAAATATTTTATGCATATGATAGTTCAATCAAAAAAGGAAACCTCAATGCAAAGGTCCTGATACACTATAAATTTAATTAATTGATAAATAATATACTACTATATATGCCATGGATAATATGAAGATACTACTTCTTGTTAGGAGCAAAAATATAACAGTATAAAACAAAATAATTTACATTGAACATAAATTCTATCACCATGAAAACACATACCACGCTAACATTAGTTCTTCCTTCCAATGTGAGTTTCATAATATAAGAAATTAGAGGTCTAGATTTATAAAATGACAAGGTTTTCATTGCTTTTATATTTATGACTTAAGGTCTTCTATAGTACTAATGGTATCACAACAAGACTAGAGGGAAAATGCAATCGTTGCTAGAAAGTTCCAAATTCTGAGTTCACATAGTACCTATGAGGCAAAGATTAACTTTTAGAAAATATTACAAAATACACTCACCAAGCCTTCCTATGTATATCTCACTTCCAAATTAATCTCCTTCATAATTTAAACTAATTGACCAGATGGTAGATATAGGAGGCAATACGTGAGGAAACGTAGGAAAGAGAAAGAGAGAGAATAGGACAAATTTTGTTAGCAGAAACACATGGGGAAGGGACAGCTGGCAACAGCTGAGTGGTAATAGGATCTAGGAATAATTCCATAAATTCTGTTAGCAGAAGCACATGGGGAAGGGACAGCTGGCAGCAACTGAGTGGTAATAGGATCTAGGAATAATTCCATAAATGATTGAGTCCCAATCATTTGTGGGTACGAAGATTTTTGAGTGAATCTGATTCCTAGGAGAGATAAGGCCTCTCAAAGTGCCTCTATCAGCTTTCTTCTATTTTCACTGTTCCTGCATTTTATTGTACTGATTTTGCTAGATCCCATTTGAACTCTAGCCTTTTTCTTAATACAGTCAGTATTTTTTTACCCGTTTCTTTGTACTATTTCTGCATTTCTCTGTTAGATACTAAATTGATTCTATCAATTTGGTATCTAGAGCCTTGGTTTCGCTTACTCTGTGGATGGTTTTTACGCGTGGTATCATGGAGAATCGCGTGGAAACGATAGAACAGAGGATGAATCAGTTTGAAGGGACGATAGAACAGATACGACAGATCGTAACGGAGCAACAGTCCAGACCTCAGGTGACAGTGGAGCAGATTCGCCAGCTCATTCAGGAGCGTCCGGGTCACCACAGAGGATCCGACGACGATGAAGATGACGGGAGCATAAGGAGTAACCGTTCGCATGAATCTCGACCCAGAAATCGCCGTTACGGGGGTGGCGAAGGAGGGCGAACCATGGGAAGAAGAAGTAAGCTGGAGATTCCCATTTTCAAGGGAGAGGACGTGTATGGTTGGCTCGTGCGGGTCGAGAGATACTTCCGTTTGAGTGGTGTAAGGATGCGCGACAAACTAGACGCGGTAGTGTTGGCTATGGAGGACAAGGCTTTGAATTGGTACCAGTGGTGGGAGGAGCAAGCCCCACTGAGGACATGGGAGGAGTTCAAGGTAGCTGTGATGAGGAGGTTTCAACCGGGTCTGCTGCATAACCCGATGGGGCCTTTGCTGAGCTTAAGACAAAAAGGATCGGTGGTGGAGTATATGGAGAAATTCGAAATGCTAGTAGCTCCTTTAAGAAGGGAAGAACGGATTATGTTGGACTCTATTTTCATGAATGGACTGAAAGAGGAGATTCAAGCTGAACTAAAACTCCATGAGAGTCAAAGCTTAGCAGATTTGATGGATAGGGCCCTGTTAATTGAAGAAAAAAATGAGGTGGTCCACAAGAAGGGTAGTTCATGGAGAGATAGAGGAGGATCTTTTAAGATCAGGGATCCTGCAGAGGTAGGAGGAGCTAGGAGGGAGGGAGAGAAAGGTAATGGAGGAGGTAATGAGAAGTTCAGAGGGAGGAGATTAAATCCTGCAGAATTAGAAGAAAGGAGTAAGAAAGGGTCGTGTTTCAAGTGTGGGGATAAATGGAATATGGAGCACATATGCAAATTCAAGCATATGAGTTTTAAATTATGTGAGGAAAGCAGTGAGGAGGAAGAGGTAACAGGCGGAAAAGGGGGGCAAACAGAAGACTTGGTGGAAGGAGGGGAGGAATGCAAGACTTTGCAACTCTCCCTGCAGAGTCAAGAAGGATTAACCTCTAATAAATCATTCAAGGTCTGGGCTACAGTCAAGGAAAGAGAACTGTTGACACTAATTGATTCTGGGGCAACTAGCAATTTAATTGATGCTAGGCTAGTGGAAATGTTGGGATTACAGTTGGTGGAAACACCACCATATGTAATTGAGGTGGGGAATGGAGAGAAGGTGAAATTTCAGGGGGTGTGTGAAAAGTTGAAGTTCTGGTTGCAAGGAGTGGAATTCAGCCAGAATTTCTTCTTGATGGAGTTAGGAGGGACTGATATGGTGCTAGGTATGGACTGGTTAGCTAGTTTGGGCAATATAGAGGCTAACTTTGGAAATTTATGCCTTATGTGGGAGTGGGGTGGACAGAAGTATAGTATTCAAGGAGATCCTACATTAAGCAATCAACAAGTTTCTATGAAAGCAGTGATGAGAGCTTTGAAGGATGAAGGGATGGGATTCTATGTGCAGACGGTGAAAACGGTTGCAGCAGAAAAGAATGTTGAGTTAATAGAATGGGATGAGACTTTGGGGAAATTTGAGGATGTGGGTCATTTACCCAAAGAGCTGCCACCCAGGAGAGAACATGACCATGCTATTCTGCTGAAACATAATGCTGCCATTCCAAACTTGAGGCCTTATAGGTATCCTTTTTATCAAAAAAATGAAATAGAGAAAATTGTAGAAGAAATGCTCCAGGCTGGTATCATAAGGCACAGTACCACTCCTTTTTCAAGCCCAGTGTTGTTAGTAAAGAAAAAAGATGGAGGGTGGAGATTCTGCACAGATTATAGGGCTCTGAACAAGGTGACCATACCGAATAAATTTCCCATTCCCATCATTGAGGAGTTATTAGATGAATTGGGAGGAGCAGTCATCTTCTCCAAACTAGATTTAAAATCTGGTTATCACCAGATTAGGATGAGGGATGAAGATATAGCCAAGACAGCTTTCAGAACACAAGAGGGGCACTATGAATATCTTGTCATGCCCTTTGGCTTGACAAATGCTCCCTCTACTTTCCAAGCCCTCATGAATGAAGTTCTCAGGCCATTTCTAAGGAAATTTTGCTTGGTTTTTTTTTATGATATCCTCATATATAGTAAGAGTAAAGAAGCACGCAGAGAGCACTTAACTGTCATATTGCAAGTGTTGAAGGATGACCAGCTATTTGCTAACAGGAAGAAATGTTCTTTTGGTCAAGAAAAGGTAGAGTATCTTGGGCATTTAATATCTGCCAAAGGAGTAGCAGCAGATCCCAGAAAGATAGAAGATATGATCAAGTGGCCTGTTCCAAAAAATATAAAAGGACTAAGAGGATTCTTAGGTCTAACTGGCTACTATAGGAAGTTTGTGAGGAATTATGGAAAAATAGCATGGCCCCTTACTCAGCTGCTGAAGAAAGACAGTTTCCTCTGGAGTACAGAGGCACAAGTGGCTTTTGATGAACTAAAGATAGCAATGACCACTCTACCCGTTCTGATTATGCCTGATTTTGAAAAAGAGTTTGTAGTGGAGACTGATGCTTCGGGCAAAGGCATTAGAGCAGTGTTAATGCAGGAGGGCAGACATGTGTCATACATGAGCCAAACTCTAACAGCTCAAGCCCAACAAAAGTCAGTTTATGAAAGAGAGCTCATGGCTATGGTCATAGCTATTCAGAAATGGAGACCCTATTTATTAGGCAAGCATTTCAAGGTGCATACTGACCAGAAAATCTTAAAATTTATAACAGAACAGAGGGTGATGGGGGAAGAACAGCAGAAGTGGCTATCTAAACTGATAGGGTATGATTTTGAGGTGAAGTATAAGCCTGGAAGGGAAAATAGTGCAGCAGATTCCCTTTCCCGACAGATGCAGTATTCTCACATAACTACTGTCCAAAGTGAAGCTTGGAATGGATTAGAAGAGGAGGTACAACAGGATGAGAAGCTGAAGGGAATATTGCAGGCTGTTTTAGCAGATCCTCTTAGTCAGAAGGGGTTTCAACTTAAGGGAGGAAGGTTGTATTATGAAGGAAGAATAGTGGTGCCTAAGGGATCCCCTAGAATTAGTTGGATTCTGAATGAATTCCATGATACAGCAGTAGGAGGGCATTCTGGTTATCTCAGGACGTACAAAAGGATTAGTAGTGTGGTATATTGGGAGGGTATGAGAAAGAGGATTCAAGAGTATGTGCAGGCTTGTGAAGTGTGTCAAAGGAATAAGTATCAAACCTTGACACCTGGAGGATTACTACAGCCCTTGCCTATTCCCACACAAGTATGGAGTGATATTTCTATGGATTTTATAGGGGGTTTACCTAAGGTACAAGGAGTAGACACTGTTATGGTAGTGGTAGATAGACTCTCTAAGTATGCTCATTTCTTTCCAATTAGCCATCCTTATACAGCCAAGAGTGTTGCTGAATTTTTCCTTCAAGAAGTGGTTAGATTGCACGGATTCCCTAGCTCCATAGTTTCGGACAGAGACAAAGTGTTTCTTAGCCATTTCTGGATGGAGCTATTTAAGTTGGCTGGGACTAAGTTGAAATATAGCAGTGCCTACCATCCTCAATCCGATGGCCAAACAGAGGTAGTCAACAGGTGCTTAGAGACATATCTGAGGTGTGTTACAGGGCTCAAACCTAAGCAATGACCTAAGATGTTAGCATGGGCAGAATACTGGTATAACACCAACTACCATGCCTCACTAAAGACCACTCCATTTGAGGCACTATATGGAAGGGCTCCTCCAGTGTTAATTAGAGGGGACACCCCTGGATCTGCAGTTGATGAAATCAGTAAATTGACAATGGAGAGAAACTTGATGATCAAGGAACTGCAAGAGCAGTTACTCAAAGCACAAGATATGATGAGAAATCAAGCAAACAAGCGTAGGAGGGAGGTGGTCTATGAAGTGGGAGATAAGGTTTTCTTAAAAATCCAGCCTTACAAAATGAAGAGTTTAGCTAAAAGGCTGAACCAGAAGCTGAGTCCTAGATTTTATGGACCTTATGAGGTAATTAAAAGGGTGGGAGAGGTGGGTTACAAGCTTAAGCTGCCTGCTGATGCTAGAGTACATCCGGTATTCCATGTTTCCTTGCTAAAAAAAGCTATTAGTGCCTCTGCAGAAATCCAACCTTTGCCAGACTGTATGAATGAGGATTGGTATTTGGAACCTGTGCCTGAGAAAGGAATGGATTACAGGAGGAATGATCAAGGAGATTGAGAGGTTTTGGTGAAATGGAAATGTTGAAATTCTGTTGTACAGCTAATTATGACTGGATATATATTGTAATTAATAGTAATCAACTGTATTATTCAATTTTTACCTTATTTAGGATTAGCATTTATAGGGAGAATAATTACCCCTATTTTCTAGTGTAATTCATATTCTATAAATACCTCTTTGTACTGTGTTACTGATATGAAATCATAAAGCATATTTCAATATGGTATCAGTAGCAAAAAGAATCCTTTAGGGTTTTGTTTTTGCTTCCGCATTGTTTGTCTTTTTTCATCCCACATAATGTCTGACACTGAGTCCTCACTTTCACCCAAACATTCCTCACCCAAACCTGAAACACCTCAATTAGTCCGGACGTACCATGAAAACCACCCTGTCCAGATCACAACAATTCGGCTGAACGGTGGTAATTATCTTCGATGGTCGCAATCCGTTCGTATGTATCTCAGGGGGAGAGGAAAGATTGGCTACATCACTGGTGACAAAAAACAACCAGACAAGGCAGGTACAGATTATGATACATGGGATGCTGAAAACTCCATGGTCATGACATGGTTAGTCAACTCCATGGATGAAGAGATAGGTGCAAATTATCTCTGTTATGATACTGCAAAAGAACTCTGGGAAGGTGTCTCCCAAATGTACTCTGATTTGGAAAATCAATCCCAAATCTATGAATTAACTCTCAAACTGGGAGAAATTCGGCAAGGTGAAGATTCAGTCACCAAATACTTCAATTGTCTCAAACGTATTTGGCAAGATTTGGACCTTTTCAATGAGTATGAGTGGAAATCACCTGCCGACAACAAACATTACAAGAAGATGGTGGATACTAGTCGTGTTTTCAAGTTCCTTGCAGGTTTAAATGTTGATTTTGATGAGGTTCGTGGCCGTATTTTAGGCAGAAATCCTATCCCTCCAATTAGTGAAGTTTTTTCAGAAGTACGTCGCGAAGAGAGTCGTCGACAAGTGATGCTTGGCAAAAATACAGCAGCTGTCCCTCCACTAGTTGAAGGATCTGCCTTGGCAATTCCCCATGTCAATCGTAAACCACTTCCTAATCAACAAGGTAGAGATAAGACTCATTTATTCTGTGACTATTGTGGTCGCAATCGCCACACTCGGGAAACTTGCTACAAACTACATGGACGACCAAACCATGGCAAGGCTGGTAAGTTCGGTGACCGTCCCATGCCTACAGCCAATGAGGCTGATTCGTCTCCATGTACGAAGGAGCAAATGGATAACCTTCTTAAGTTTCTAAAGCTCAATTCATCTCTTAATATTCCTTCTGGAACTGTGGCACAAACAGGTAAGGATTCTTGGGCACTATCTGCCTACAACCACTCTAACCCTTGGATAATAGATTCAGGGGCATCTGAACACATGACTAATTGCTCTCATCTATTCAGTTCCTATTTTCCTAGTTCAGGTTTTGAAAAAGTTAGGATAGCTGATGGTAGTTACTCAAGTATTGCAGGCAAAGGCAGCATAAAAATTTCAGAGCAAATCACTTTGCAATCTGTTTTACATGTTCCTAAATTCGCTTGTAATCTTCTATCTGTTCATAAATTGTCTAAGGACACTAATTGTTCTGTTCTTTTTCGTCCTTCTACTTGTGTTTTTCAGGACCAGAACTCGGGGAAGACGATTGGAACTGCTAGAGAGATGAATGGACTGTACTACCTTGATGGAATTCAGTTTGGCAATACAGCGTTTTTCGGTTCAAACAGTACAAGCTCATCTCCTGTTTCAAATCAAGTTATGTTATGGCATAAAAGATTAGGCCACCCTAGTTTTTCGTATCTTAAGCATTTGTTTCCTGCTTTTTCAAAAGAAATAAATTCCTCACAATTTCATTGTGAAGCTTGTCACTTAGCTAAAGATCATCGTGTGTTTTTTAAATCAAAAGTCTATTCTGCTTCCAAACCTTTTTATTTAATTCATAGTGATGTTTGGGGTCCTTCAAAAATTAAAACTATGTCTGGAAAAAAATGGTTTGTGACATTTATTGATGATCATACACGGCTGTGTTGGGTTTATCTCATGGAGAAAAAATCAGAAGTTGAACAAAGATTTCAAGATTTTTTTAACATGATTAACAATCAATTTCAAACCAAGATTGGCATTCTAAGGTCTGACAATGGCACTGAATATTTCAACAAATACTTAAGTACATTCCTTGTAACTAAGGGGATAATTCATCAATCCACTTGTCGCGATACTCCGCAACAAAATGGTATTGCTGAAAGAAAAAATAGACATCTCCTCGAAGTTACGAGAGCTATTATGTTTTCTATGAATGTACCTAAGTATCTTTGGGGAAATGCTTTATTAACTGCTTGTCACCTCATCAATCGAATGCCATCTCGGGTGTTACAATATGAAAGTCCTGTACAAGTGTTACAAAACAATTTTCCTACATCTCGTATTATTACGGATCTTCCCCTTAAAGTTTTTGGTTGTCTCTGTTATGTTTACATCCCCAATGTTTTTCGTTCTAAATTGGATCCTAAAGCCGAAAAATGTGTTTTTCTTGGCTATGCTTCCAACAAAAAGGGATACAAATGTTTTAACCCAGTTACAAAGAAATTTTTTGAAAGCATGGATGTTCACTTTCTTGAAAATCAACCTTTTTTTAGAAATTCTCTTCAGGGGGAGAGTCAATGTAATAATAAAGAAGATAATTTTTGGGAAACCTTGCCTGCTCTAGATGATATTGTGACTACTAATCACCCAAGTGCCAAGATAAGAGAATCTGAAACAGGGGGAGAAACACTGATTAAGGATGATAATCGTGAAATTAAAGTGTATGTTCGAAAAAAATTCCACAAAGGTGGTGCAAGGCCTATTGTCTCTCCGGTAGAAATCCAATCTGATTTACCAAGTGAAGGTCCTACCGATAATCTGCCTTCTAGTTCTTCATCTGGTAATCCTTCTTACTCATCCAATGATTTACCTGATTTGTCTTTTCCTGATATTAATCTTCCAATTTCTGTGAGAAAAAATATTCCTGACCTCAATGTCCCAATTGCTGAGAGGAAAGGTTCTCGTATGTGCACTAAACATCCTATGTCTAATTACTTGTCATATGACAAACTATCACACACCCACAAGGCATATGTGTCTAGGATTTCTAATTTGTTTGTGCCCAGAACTATTCAGGAAGCATTAAGTGATCCGAATTGGAAATTAGCCGTGAAAGAAGAGATGGATGCTCTAAACAAAAGTAATACTTGGAGTATCACTGATCTACCACAAGATAAAAAGGCAGTAGGGTGTAAGTGGGTCTTTACGGTGAAATGCAAGGCTGATGGAAGTGTGGAAAGATACAAGGCGAGATTAGTAGCAAAAGGATTTACTCAAACTCATGGTATTGATTACCAAGAGACTTTTGCTCCGGTTGCTAAGATCAACTCCATCAGAATTCTTCTCTCTCTTGCAGTAAACTTCAACTGGACACTATATCAATATGATGTTAAAAATGCCTTCTTAAATGGTGAATTACATGAAGAAGTATATATGAGTTTACCTCCTGGATTTGAAAAAAATCTTGGAAGAAACAAAGTCTGCAGATTGAGAAAATCCTTATATGGATTGAAACAATCGCCAAGGGCCTGGTTTGAGAGATTTGGAAGTGTTGTTAAGAGGCATGGCTTCACCCAAAGTCAAGCAGATCACACTATGTTCTTTAAACACTCATGTGAAGGTAAGATTGCTATCTTAATAGTGTATGTTGATGATATTATTATTACAGGAGATGACGTTAAAGCAATTAGTGATTTGAAGAGAAAACTTGAGGCTGAGTTTGATATCAAGGATCTTGGAAAGTTAAAATACTTTCTTGGGATGGAGTTCGCAAGATCTAAAGAAGGAATTTTTCTCAACCAGCGCAAGTATATACTCGATTTACTCGCAGAAACAGGGATGACAGGGTGTAAAGCAGTAGAAACACCAATGGATCCCAATGTGAAACTAAAGTCAGTTGCTGAAGATGAAATAGTAGATAGAGAACGCTATCAACGATTAGCTGGAAGACTAATTTATCTGTCACATACAAGGCCAGATATAGCCTTTGCAGTGAGTGTAATAAGCCAATTTATGCATGCACCAGGGGCAGCCCACTTTGAAGCTATTTTCAGAATATTAAGATACTTGAAAGGTACTCCTGGAAAGGGGTTGATATTCAGAAATAGAGGGCATATACAGATTGAAGCCTATACAGATGCTGATTGGGCAGGTAATATAAATGATAGAAGGTCTACCTCGGGATATTGTACCTTTATAGGTGGAAATCTAGTAACATGGAGGAGCAAAAAACAAAATGTTGTAGCCAGGAGCAGTGCAGAAGCTGAATTCCGATCTGTGGCCCATGGTTTTTGTGAAGTATTATGGATCAAAAAATTCATGGAAGAATTGAAGTTTTTTGGTCCAACTCCAATTAAAGTTTACTGCGATAATAAGGCTGCTATTTCTATTGCCCATAATCCTGTCCTACATGACAGGACGAAGCATGTTGAAGTGGACAAGCATTTCATCAAAGAAAAAATTGACAGTGGTGAGATTTGTATGTCCTACATACCCACCAAAAGTCAAGTAGCAGATGTGCTCACAAAGAGTCTTCCAAAGAGACTTTTTGATAACATGGTGTGCAAGCTTGCTATGAACGATATATTCATGCCAGCTTGAGGGGGAGTGTTGAAATTCTGTTGTACAGCTAATTATGACTGGATATATATTGTAATTAATAGTAATCAACTGTATTATTCAATTTTTACCTTATTTAGGATTAGCATTTATAGGGAGAATAATTACCCCTATTTTCTAGTGTAATTCATATTCTATAAATACCTCTTTGTACTGTGTTACTGATATGAAATCATAAAGCATATTTCAATAGGAAAGATCTTCCAGAATTCGAGAATTCGTGGGAGTTGGCTGAAAAGTTGAAAGAGGAATTTCCAGTTTTCTTCCTTGAGGTCAAGGAAGTTTTTGAAGGGAGGGGAATTGGTAGATATGGGAGGCAATACGTGAGGAAACGTAGGGAAGAGAAAGAGAGAGAATAGGACAAATTTTGTTAGCAGAAGCACATGGGGAAGGGACAGTTGGCAGCAGCTGAGTGGTAATAGGATCTAGGAATAATTCCATAAATTCTGTTAGCAGAAGCACATGGGGAAGGGACAGCTGGCAACAACTAAGTGGTAATAGGATCTAGGAATAATTCCATAAATGATTGAGTCCCAATCATTTGTGGGTACGAAGATTTTTGAGTGGATCTGATTCCTAGGAGAGATAAGGCCTCTCAAAGTGCCTCTATCAGCTTTCTTCTATTTTCACTGTTCCTGCATTTTATTGTACTGATTTTGCTAGATCCCATTTGAACTCTAGCCTTTTTCTTAATACAGTCAGTATTTTTTTACCCGTTTCTTTGTACTATTTCTGCATTTCTCTGTTAGATACTAAATTGATTCTATCACCAGACCATCCCTTCAGTGCTATCAACCTTAAGGAACCGGGATATAAATGAGCATGTTGATATTTAGAAACAATAATTACACCTTAGTAAGTTTAACAGTCACTTCTCCAAACACATATGAGATAGCCAAGGTGAAAAATATCCCCAAGGGAAGTTTATAGTAGTAACTACTTCCATCTAAAGCATTTATATAATTAATTAAGGAAAAAATATCAATCAAAAGTATATGTAAAGGGAAGACTAAGAATACTTACAAAAACCTGCTTGGTCCCACGAGCTGTTCTTTGGCTGTCAGGAATATTCTCAGACTTGCCTTGGGAAATTTGCTTGGTCCCACGAGTTATTCTTTTGCTGTCAGCAATATTTTCAGATTTGCCTTGGGATTTTTTAAAGGAATAAGAATAACCTTGGGATTCATCATAGGAATCATTGTGAGAGTCACCTTGGGATGTATTATATGAGCCTTGATCTTGTGTCCTCTTTCCATTGATTGCATTATCACTAAAAAAATTACAGTATCGCCATCGTAATTTATGAGTATTAGAGGTAGAATAATCATAAATCCTTTTCGAATAAAAATGCTTAGATATAAGCTTCATTAGCGAAGGATCATTCTGGTACAAAACTAATTAGAATAGAATGGCACAAAACTAATCTGAATAAAATTAACCAAATTCCAAATGGCACAAAACTAAACAAAAGATATGAATGAAATTGGTCTGTAACAATTATAATAGAATGCAGCAGACTAGTGGAGAACTTCAGGGACAAAACTAAACTTCCATTAATTAATTTGGAATAACTTCCACTATTATCAAATCCTTACAAGTCATACACAACATTAACAACTGATGATACTATCATATATTAGTTAAATCCATTGTCAAACTAGAGATATCCTACTTTGAATTAGGAGGGGTGAAAAGATAATAACTCAAGGATCGTAGGGTGGAAGCGATGCTGGTCTCAGTAGCTGATGGAGCTCCAGTTGAAATAGGACCTTTGTAGTTTTATTTCTGCAGTCACTTATGGCACATGGCACCATAAACCAAAGTCTAGCTGACTGGCTCTGCTTAACTTATGAAGGGGTTAGATCCTTTACATCAATTCCATACTCTCTACATCTCATAATAAACTCTTCATCTCTCTCTTACTTTTTCTCTCATCAAAATATACTCTCTCCTTTTAACTTGTTGGAGAAGATCCATTTTAAACTTATGAATGAGCATTTGTTTTAATGCATACTTAAGAATGTTAGAAAATATGATAGTAATTAAAGCTTATTGCACAAACCAAAAGCGTTCATCAAGTGAAACCAATTAGGATGAGAAATCAACCATGTGGTGTCAGCAACAAGGTCAATCTGTTGAAACCTTACCTTTGCCAACTCTAGAACCTCTTCAGCAGCATGCTTCAGGAAACCATCTTTAAACAGTTACAAGGACCTGCTAGAGAGATTTTAGCTGTCTGTGTAGAAACTTGGTGAGGATAATGAATATTGATAAAAGCTCATCAAATAATAAACCTACAAGGCACAATCAAGAAGATTATCATAAGATTATAGTTTCTAGTAGAATTCAAAACACTGTAAAATTTAGAAAAAACAAGGTTCAAAAATAAAAGGATCTCGCCTAGAGAGTAAAGGTAAACATGTCCCGACCAAAGTAACTACGAAGAGTTGAGAAAACATAGGTATGAAACACATGAGAATATGTTAAGGAACTAGTTTTTAAGTGTTTCACAATAATATTTGATGACAGAACTACAAAAATAGCATGGCATTAGAAAGCTCGAAACTATGACAGTAACAATTGAATAAGTAGTGTTTAGACTTAAATTTTAAACAACTTAATATTGTGTATTCTATAACAGTTGATTTTTATAATTTCCAACATTATTAAGTGTCTAATTACTAACTTAAGCTTGAAGGGAAGTCCTTTAAAATAGTTTCACATTCAGCATAATCCACAACATCCTATAGATGAGGAGTGAACAAAGCACATAGTACGGATTTCAAGAAAAAGTGGAAATTGAGAATAAAGAAAAACATAAAGAACACAATGACTCAAGTGACTCAAAGAGAAACAAATGACTCAATGACTATATCAAACTCCAGAAGGAAGTCAAAAGAACTTACTTTATACTCTTTGTGAAACTTGATGATGAAAAGAATACCAAACAGAGGCAAATTTTGGGAAATTAGAGAAATTAGATCTATGAATGGCATCCAAGGGGAAGATGGTCTCACAGGTTTCCCTCCAAACCCAACCTTTTTACGACCTACAAAATCAAACACAAAAAGAGTCTTAAGCATCAATCCTAATCATAAACAAAATTAATAACTACTTTAGAAGCCAATTTGAAAGCATTGTTTTTATGCTCATATCAGCTCCAGTTTAGGAAATTATTACTATGACATAACAAAAATGATAGAATAATTGTAATCGGTAAAAAATAGATGAGAAAGATGATACTAACTTACAAAGCCCTTATTCGTCTAACACAAATTTCTCCTTCTATAAGTAAAAATATAAAAAGGGGAAAATAAAAGTATCATACCCATAAGCTTTCCCTTATGATTTTGTTATCAAGGAAACACTAATTCAAATGAGTTTGGAGGCTCAATCGATTTATAGAAACAAATTAATTGATTTTTGTTCAATTAATCTTTAGGGTTTCCATCAATTTTTGTTCTACGTCTCAACGATTTCCGGGGAGCGATGGAAGATATTGAATGATGGAGAGAAGAAAATACTTATGGGTTCAATCTTTTTTAGGAAGGTGTTCAATGAATGAACGATGGTGAGTGATGGAGATGGTGAGTTCGTGAGGTGAGTTTCTGGGTCAAAAAAGGATGAATGGTGAACGAGGAAGAAGAAAAAATGTGAAAGATAGAGGGCATATTATTTTTTTCAAGAAGAGTGTTGCGACACTTCACTAAAACTTCTGCAAGACCCGCCTTTAATTTTATGTTAGGATGTGTCTCAATTTTAATATTTTCACGACGGTTAGTCAAAACTGTCGCAACTCAAATATTACAAATCAACAATTTTCTTGTAATGAATAATGGGAACTTGTTGTTTATATGGAGCCTTAGAGGTTTGCTGCATGAAATATTAAAACGGAGCTTGGTTATGAAGTTTAACAAAACTACAACGTATAAAATTTAAAGTTTAACATGTGAAACCGTATATCCAGAACATTACCACATTCGGGTCTAAGAAATCTGTAATAGTTTTGATGACATTGACATCATCATTAAGTATTACAATCAAGCATTGGTGGTAGAGTGTTTGAAATTTGACACGGAAAGCATATTTTTTTTCCTCAAAAGTTTGTCAAGGACTTCTGGATGGATTAACGGGTTATCCTCATTGGCCTAAATGAGCAAGAATAATGTATAAGTTGGGTAAATATTATGATGATGAGGAATACATAACATGTTATAATGCATTAACAAAATTAATGAATATGTCACAAATTTATTAGTTGCCTCCTTCATGATAGATCTCAATTCTGCAACTGTCATTCCAAGTATCGGGACACATTCGTTGTCCCAAAACACAAAGCAAAGAACATGGTTGTTGTGTTCGACCTCAATCTCAATCTTAAATCTAGTGAGTAACTAATCTTGTGGTTAGGTATGCAATCGAATTAAAAAACAAATAGGAAAGAAAAAGTCCATAAAAAACTGACTTTGTAACACCAACAACATCAATCCCACTAGAGTTATAGTGAAAGTTCAAACCAGGATTTTTGTTGGTAACATTGCAACTTGAACAACATTCATAGTACCAGCCATATTTACTTGGTTTGAATGCCTTGGTTACTCCTACCGTGGTGCAGTAACAATCCTACCATTGAAAGGAAATACGTATTAGTAAATTTCCATGCTAGTTTCCAATGAAAATGGTATACGAATTTGAAAAAAGCTACCTGTTTTTGTTCAAGTAATTCAGCAATGCTTTTGAACTCACTTAATGATGTCCAATACGTATGACCCTCAGGAATTATTGAGTAACACTTTTAGGACATAGGATGTGATGGAGTCTGGTTGTTGTAACTTTACGGGTCTATCAGATGATCTACTGCAAGTATACAGTCTATCGCGTAGTTTTAAAAGATATCAAACCCACAAGGACTAATAATCAATCTAATGTTATCCAATTGGTACTATGTAAAGCTAAGGCTAGTAATTGCTTGGTTTGGACGGAAATAAAACATAAATTAAACTAAAGATTAAGAAATATATAATTAAAGAGAGACCGGAATATAGTTTCTGTGTACCTCAGGGACTCTGTAAATCATTGGTGTTAAATTATGGTTAAATTGCATTCCGTAGAAAATACTAGTTTAAAGACTCAATGTCACACTCTCGCGCTATTGACTAAAGTCAAACTTTCTAACCATGAGATTTTTCTCTCGCTCGCCCATTTTAATCAAGAAGCATATTTTGAAGACTAATTAGATCCTAATAGATACCTAAAGCGCTCTCGCTGTATTTAGGATCAATGCCCAGTTCCCATTATCCAGTCCAATTCTCACACTCTCGCACTATCGACTCGGACCTTTATTTGCTTTTCACTCTCGTGACAAAACATTAAGATTTAAACTTGGAAACTAGATCCAAAACAGAATTTAATAAAGTTTTAACCTAATTTCATTACAGAGTCCCGTCGGAAACGACAGTCCTCACATACCAGACTCAAATGCGTTTAGCTAGACATGCGGATAAACTTAAACAAACTAAACACAGTAATAACAGATGAAAATAGCATGGCAAATAAACCTAAAAACAACAACAAATAGACAATAAATAAAAACTTGTATAAACTTTGAATTAAATTGCGAAAGACTTGAAGTAAAGCGGACGAAAAATAACTCTTTATTATGTCGGCATACTTGCGATCCAAGGATTACAGAAACTTAAACTAAGGTTTTTGATAATCCCTCGATGTGAATGATTATCACTTTGAAGTACAATTTATGCTTAATTCTAAAAAACGACAGAGCTTCCGCAAGGTAATTGGATGCTCAAAATAGAGGAAGCCACACTTTATATAGAGGTCTTCAGCTTGAAAAATACCTCCCCAACGTGCAAATCTGTTGTGAAGAAGTAGAAAAGTGGGGGAAAGGCAGTTGCAATGAACTTTCACATTTTTCTACTACTGGGACTGAATGACGACTGCCATTAGGCTCATGGCGACCGCCATGAGCTTATGTGGGCTGCTGGCGTGGCCAGGTGCAATGGAGAACGCCATTAGGCAATGGCGAATGCCATGCACCAGAAATCGTTATTTTTCTCCTCTTCTTGTTCTTTTCTCGATTTCTTTGCATAGACACTCCATATTCGAATAGTTCCTAAAACACAAACAAAATAAGACATAATACACGTAAAACAAGACAAAATGACATAAAATAAGATGTTAATCGGGTCAAAATACATGATACGTTTTTCCGTTATCAAACTCCCCCACACTTAAACCATTATTTGTCCTCAAGTAATCAACCAACACGTAAAAAGAAATAAACACGGCTTTGAAACATAGGCAGAATGAGACTCTAATCATATGTGGCTGTTGCGGCTAATGCTAGATCGGTAGGTACTAATATCAATACCAAGGATACCGTAATGACACATCCGCAATTTGAGATTGAAAACCTCCTCTTACGCAAACCAATCTAAATCATGCCATTATAACTCAACCTATGCTCTTTGCTCCTTTTCACCCCTTTTCATTCAAGCGCAATCACATTAAGCTCGTTATCCTCGCACGTACATGGTAAGTAAACTTGTTAGTGTCTAAGGATCTCACTCTTATTATTTCTTTTCTTTTCTATCCTTTTTGAACTTTTAAGAGTCTGCTCCGTTAGGCTAAGTGGTTTGTTGAGGACCACCCAACTTAGAAGGAACATGTCTCATCGTTCAATTTTTTTCTAAGAATTCTTTTCATTCAGCTCGGAGATCCTACACATATTTGCATCGGTTTCTTACTTATTGTGTGTCTGAAGATGGTGCTAACTGCTAGTATAAACTACTTAGGGACTACTTTAAAAACTAGAGCTTAAGGTCTTGGCATAATGAGTATTCAAATTGATATCGCATAATTAGGAAGTTTAGGGTGTTAGGACGATATCGATGTTATTGAAACATTCCCAAGCCTTTCTAACATAGCCTAAACAACCTATATACTCTCAGAGTATAGTGCCATGGATCAAAGAAAATTTTTTGTTGGAGGTTAACATTTTAAAATTTTCGGGGAAATTCGATAATAAGTGAAAAAAATCATACATCAAGACTCGACAGCATATGACTCGACCAAAAACATAGACAATTAAAAGAAACAACTTAATCTAAGAAAAAGAAAACAAACTAGAAAGCAAGTAAAAGAAAACAAAAACTAACTAGAAAGCAAGTAAAAATAAAAAATAAAGCGATAAAACTCATCCCCCACACTTGAACCAAACATTGCCCTCAATGTTTTAGTACAAAGTGGAAAAAAGGAGTGGAAAAACCTGGGTAATCGGCTCAGTGTCTGCCTCGGCCTCGACCTCTTCTAAAGTCGCATCTACCGTGCACAGGGTGTGGCACACCTACATGATACATGTACTCTATCATATCAATCATCCCCACACATAATCCAGTCATGTGCTCGATGAGGTCTCCCATGTTACGTTCAGTCCGCTAAGCATAATCATGTCGTTGCTCTTGAATTTGATGAATGGTGGCCATCATCTCATTCTGTTGTGTCTGCATGCTCCTAAGTAACAGGTCGTGCTCAATGTCGCTATCATTCATGTATCTCAGCTCAGATAGGACGTCGTCAAGAGCGGTCCTGATAGCTGTGTAATCGTATTCCTCACAGGACTGATGTCTAGCTGAGGTATCTGCAAAAGAATCAGCAAAAACATGTGCAATATGTGGATGTGCATCAGTCTCAGAAGCATCATGCTCCATAGTATCAATATCATCATTGGTGGCATTACCCACATTAGCCTAAACTTTAACATTATCGCCAGGCTCTGGAGCATTCAGATCATAAGTCCAATTGTTCTTTACTCGCACATCAGTGCACGCGGAACAAGGTAAAATAACACTCTTAATGCCTCGTTGTTAACCATCAAATGATACATAGTGTTTGGTTTATTCTTAACTAGGCGCATACTGCGAAAGGCATCCAAATCTAAGAAGGGTGTCGTAAGTGGCTCCAGTGTGGCCAACTCAGTGCCTAGGTCCAATGCATGGGCTATGGATGTTATTAGCCCTCCAATGCAAATGGGACCGCCAACCCTAACGCTAACAGACTGAAAAATGTGAAAGCAATAACGGTTTAGGGTTCACCTGTGTCTATGTTAGTGCGCAATACAAAAAGTAGAGCTCTTTAGAATTCACTTTCCCATTATTCTCCCGGCCAAATATGGTGTTAGCTAAAATCTGTTGTACATAACGGATGACCGGGTTGTGGATGGTGGTAGCTTTTAGGCCTTCCTAATAGTCGGTGGCATCACCAGAGAGTTGTTGCCAAAATTGGAAGGCTTTCTCAGCCCAATTGCTCTCTAAGGGCCATTCACATGCCCAACCATCCTCATGCGGGAATTGCAGCAAGTCGGCAAGCTGGTCTTGGCTAAACTGGTAGCCTCGGTTAAACATTATAAATCTAACAGTTCCTGAGGTGCGATTAGTGCCTACAAGTGTGTAATAATTAAACAAACTTAAGAATTCATATGTAAACTTAATATATATAGGACTAGTCAAAGCACAAAAGTTTGTTGTTCCTAAATTTCCCAGGATCTAATTTACACTAGTTATTAAGCCTAAACTACGCAGAGCATAATCGCTTCCTTCTACGCCTTCTCCAACTGTAATTCCCATGAAGTCAACCTCTGCCCTTCTTGATTTAACAGCTATTAGAAGCATTGTGAAGTGAAGAGTGAGAGATAGGGACGAATAGTAGTTATGTGTGAGAAATAAAGAGTGAGAATGCAATGTTAGAATGGGAGTTTTTAAAGGCAATATGAGTAGAGGAATGGAAAGTTGAAAGTTTATGGAGGTAGTGGGAAAGGTGAGTTAAGAGAGTAATGATGAGGGAAGTTAAAAGGAATGGGGGGTTATGAAAACGTGTCAAGAGGTTTTAAAACTGATTCTTACGCTTCACTGATATGGCGAATGCCATTAGGCTAATAGTGAGCGCCATTAGCTTTATAACATTACTATTCAAAATTCATGCCAATGGCGACCGCCGTTTGCCTTGGTTGTGCAAAATTTTAATTTAGGCATGAAAATAATGATTTTTAAGTGCTTATTTGGTTGTGTTAAGGCCAAAATTGTGTCAGATATTGATATTTAAGCACGTGACCTTAGGGAAATTGATCGGAATAAGAATTTTGAGGCATAAAGTAAAAACGAAAAAATACATGGAAAATGAAAAATTCGGAATAAAATAACAACGGAATTATAAATTTGCATTAAAAACGAAAAAAAATTGTGGGTTGCCTCCCACACAACGCTAGTTTTACGTCGGTAGCTCGACAAAGAATGTTAAAAATAACTTGAAAATGATGAAATCCTAATTAGAAAGCATGTAAAATTCCTAGACTGTAAAGCTGGAAAATACTTTCTCCCCCACACTTAAACAAGTCAGTGTCCTCACTATCTAAGCGCAAGGTAGGAAAAAGTGCAGTAACAATAAAGTATGATTAGCCACTACGGCGCTGGATACGTGAGAAATGTCTTCTTTAGGAGTAAATTTCTTGGAAGATATGGTCAAATTGTTCATTAGTCACGTCAATGAAACCAAGGAAATCCACGCACAAAGTAGTTAGATTTCCTCTAAGAGTAGAAACTTTCGTCCTGAGGGCGACAATTGCAACAGTGTGATCTATGGGAAGCACGTTGTTTGCAGCAGAGGCGAGTGAATCAGCATCAGAGATGGGCATGACAGTTCTCATAGGCTTGAGGGGTATCGGGTGGAGTAGGTGACTCACTTTGGCCCACCAAGTCATATAGCCAGTTGCTTCTATTGTGCACACTAGTCCTCTCATGGTTTGGTAATGTAAAGTTATACAACACCTTATTATCAATCAACAATTCAAACTCCTGGGGTCCTAAATTCCATATAAGGTCTCAGTTAAAATAGAAAGCAATGTTCATGGGTCGGATACCTCCTAAGGTGGTTAAGCGATTAAGGAGGTATCTAACGCCAATGGCTGAGGCAATCATCATAACCAGGCCTCCTATGAGGATAGGTCTATGGTTGTCTCGTGAAATCCTCTCTAAATTGGCTAACATAAATGTTACAGCATTCACATGTCTGGATTGGGAAGCACATAACATAATAAACAAATCATCTCTAGATACCAAGGTGATGTTCTCCTCTTTCCCAAAGAGGGTATGAGCTAGGATCTTATGAAAGTAACGGAAATCTGGGTTATGAATATTCTAAGAAAAGATAGAGTTCGGTTCAGGGTAATGGTTTCCAGCACTACTACCCCAGAAGAAATCAAGTTCAAGCTCCATGAAGACATCTTCCTGAGCTACAATAAACACATCTGGGCCGCTAGGAAATCCTAAAACGTCAGCCATCTCATAGTGTGTGAAACGGTATTTGGCCCCAAACAGTATAAATGTAGTTAGGCCTCTGTTGAATCCCAACCCTCTGTTAGGATCATAGAAGAAAGAACTTAAAAACTCAAGGGTTAGCCTACGGTAAGTTCTAAACCTCCTCCTCGCAATAAAATTCTCCCAGTTTATCTGACTAAGCAAATACATCACACTATCCCTAATGCCTAAGGTGGTCATGGTAGTTTCTTCAGGGTAAATGGATAATGTCATCTCTCTCTGAGAGAGGACTTCAAAACGTCGCCTCTGTGTTTCGTTCCTGAAAAATAATCTCCATGTCATCTATAGGTTGCATCTCTAAAGTTAGTATGAAAGTTAACTTATGTTATGTTAGCCTGAAAATAGACATAGAACAAGTTAGTAGTGGTCAGAACAATGAATATACCGCATAATAATATTCGGGAAAAATAATAAAAAATATAAAACCTAAGATTGTGGGTTGCCTCCCACGCAGATCTTCATTTAATGTCGGGAGCTCGACATTATTTATGAAAGAACTATTCTTGTGAAAGAGCGGGAAACTCTTCTAGTTTGTAACTTATGTAGAAATCTTTATTTTATACATTATAATAGTGCTTATGTCGCTGCCCGTTTACAATGAATGTCTCCTTTGATTTACCTCTTATTCCTATGGCTCCGCTTTGGAATACCTTTATAACCTCAAAAGGTCCGGACCATCTAGAAAAAAAATTGTTTGGAAATAATTTCAGTCGAGAGTTGAAAAGAAGGATTATATCACCCTCATTAAATTATCTCCTTGTTATACGTTTATCGTGCCACTATTTAGTTATTTCCTTATAAATTCAAGCATTTTCATAGGCATCTAATCTAAGTTCTTCTAATTCATAGATGTCTAAAATTCTCTTTTCTCTTGCGAATGTATAATTCATATCAAGGGTCTTAATGGGCCAATAAGCTTTATGTTCTAATTCGACCGACAGGTGACATGATTTACCATAAACTAGCTTAAATGGAGTGGTTCATATATGGGTCTTATAGGTTGTTCTATAGGCCCACAGAGCCTCATGAAGTTTCTCTGACCAATCTTTCCTAGAAGTTGCAACGGCTTTCTCTAATATTTTTTTAATTTCCCTATTAGAAATCTCAACTTGTCCACTCGTTTGAGGGTGGTAAGGTATCGCTACTCGGTGTCAGACTCCATATTTGAGCAAAAGTCTTCCAGAGATATTTGAAATGAAATGGGAGCCACAGTCACTAAAGATGAGTCTCAGCACACTAAATCTGGGAATATGATATTATTAAAAAGTTTAATTACTACTTGTGTGTCGTTTGTAGGAGATGTTACAACCTCGATCCATTTCGAAATGTAATCAATAGCCACGAGTATGTATTTGTTACTAAAAGAAGATGGGAAGGGGCCCATAAATTCAATACCCCACATATCAAAGACTTCCACTTCTAAAATACCTTTCAATGGCATCTCATTGCGTCTAGAGATATTTCCAATGCATTGGCACCAGTCATAATTTATAACCACGGTATGAACATCTTTCCATAAATTGGGCCAAAAGAGGCCGGATTATAAGATCTTTGCGCAAGTCTTAGATGTGTTTGCATGCCCTCCATAGAATGTTGCATGGCAGTGGGATATGATGTTGTCTACCTCCTCTTCGGGGACACATCGGCAGAAAATACCATCAGCGCCTCTCTTGAAAGGAAGGGGCTCATTCTAGTAGTAATGTTTTAAATCGTGAAATAATTTCTGCTTTTGTTCGTAATTTAAATCTAGTGGAAGCACTTCAGCTGCTAGGTAGTTGACAAAGCCAGCATACCACGTCACAATGGTTTTAGTAAATATTATTTCCACGATTTCATTAGTTTCAGCGTCATTATAAATTAGATCGCATTTAGTTGTCTTACTTTCTAACTCTGCTACAAGTCGATCATATGGGAAATCATCGTTGATGGGCACTTGTTCGACTTTTATATTCTCAAGTCTAGAAAGGTGATCATCTACAACATTTTTGGTTCCTTTTTTATCTTTAATTTCTAAATCGAATTCTTGAAGTAGCAAGATTCATCTCAAGAGTCTTGGCTTGGCTTCCTTTTTCTCAATAGGTACATAATTGCGGCATGGTCAGTTTAGAAAATTATTTTAGCTCATACTAGGCATGAACAGAATTTATCTAGCGTAAAAATGACAACTAGGAGTTCCTTTTCTGTGGTGGCATAGTTCATTTGCGCTTCATCTAAGGTTCTACTTGCGTAATAAATCGCATGAAGCTTTTTGTCTTTGTGTTGTCCTAAGACTGCACCTATGGCATAGTTACTGGCGTCACACATTATTTCGAAAGGTTTACTCCAATCAGGTGGATGCATAATGGGGGTAGTAATTAGAGCATTTTTTAATAGTTGGAACGCCTCTAAGCAATTTTCATCGAAGATGAATTCAACATCTTTCATTAACAAGCCAGTTAGTGGTTTAGTTATCTTAGAGAAATCTTTTATGAATCGTCAGAAAAAACCGGTGTGTCCTAAGTAAATATGTATTTCTCTAACGGTTTTTGGAGGTTGAAGGTTTTCTATCACTTCTATCTTAGCTTTATCGACCTCAATCCCCTTTCCGGACACTATGTGTCCAAGTACTATTCCTTGTTGGACAATGAAATGGCATTTTTCCCAATTAAGCATGAGATTAACTTTTACACATCTTTCAAGTACCATTTCTGGGTTCGTTAGACACCCTTCAAAACTCTGCCCACAAGCGGAAAAATCATCCATAAATACCTCCATGATATCATTTAGAAAATCTGCAAAGATCGCCATCATACATCTTTAGAATGTTGCGGGAGGGTTACATAGTCCAAACGACATTCGTCGATAGGAGAATGTACCATAGGGACAAGTGAAGGTGGTCTTTTCTTGGTCATCAGGATGAATAGGAATTTGGAAGAATCCTAAACAACCATCTAAATAACATAAATGAGAATGTTTAGCCAATCGTTCAAGCATCTGATCTATAAAAGGTAAAGGGAAGTGATCTTTACGAGTGGCTTTGTTTAATTTTCTATAGTTAATACACATCCTCCATCCAGTTACAACACATTTCTCTACAACTTCGCCCTTTTCGTTATTGACCACTGTGACACCACCTTTCTTTGGTACGACATGTACTGGGTTGACCCAGTTACTATCGGATATTGGGTATATAATTCCTGCTTCTAGTAGTTTTTGTACCCCTCTCTTAACTACATCACTCAGGATGGGGTTAATTCTTCTCTGGTGTTCTCTAGAGGTTTTGCAGTCTTCCTCTAGCATAATGCGATGCATGCATACAGAGGGACTTATCCCTTTCAGATCTGAGATGTTATAGCCTAGAGCATTAGGGTATTTCCTCAAGACATGTAATAGTTTCTCAGTTTCTATCTGTCCTAAGTCTGTGTTGACTATTACAGGGCGTTCAAGCTCTGTGCCTAGGAATCCATACCTCAGATTTTTGGGTAGTGTTTTAAGTTCTACATAAGGTTTCTTTGGGCAAGGCATATTATTCATAGTTAGTGCTAAACATTCCATTAAATTATCATCTACGAATGGTTCACACCAATTATCATCTTCTAATATAGGAGGTGCTAGAATCTTTAGTACTTCAGTATACTTAGATTATTCCATCTCCATTTCTCTTACACATTCGTCGATGACGTCTAGGGAACAACAGAAATCGTCGATGGTTGGTGCCTTTAGGAATTGTGAAAGAATAAATTCGACTTTCTCTTCACCAACCTCAAAGGTTAGATTTCCTTTCTTCACGTCAACGATGGCGCCGGCGGTGGCCAAAAAGGGTCTTCCTAATATGATGGGAATGTTGGAATCCTCCTTTATGTCCATTATTATAAAGTCTGTAGGAAATAGGAATATAGAATTGACCTATGCTGACGAGAACGTTCTCGAGCATGCCTACAAGAAATTTAACAGAACGGTCGGCTAGTTGGAGAAACATTCTCGTCGGTCTTAATTCTCCTAATTTTAGTTTTTCACGTATAGAAAGGGGCATTAAGCTAACACTAGCCCCTAAGTCGCATAGTGTTTTGTCTATGAAACACTTTCCGATTACACATGGTATGGAAAAACTACCTGGATCTTCTAATTTTAGAGGCATGTTGTTTTGAATTATAGCGATACACTCTGCAATAAGTGTAACATTCTCATTATCCTCGAGCTTTTTCTTATTAGATAGGATCTCTTTAAGGAACTTAGTGTAAGAAGGCATTTGCGTAATAGCTTCTATGAAAGGTATAGTGATGTTCAGTTGTTTCAGAAGCTCTACGGATTTCTCGAATTGCCCTTCATTTTTAGACTTAGCAAGTCTTTGAGGATAAGGGATCGGGGTTTATATGGTGGTGGAGGCACATATGGTTTTTCTTTCTCTACGACCTCTTCGTTTTTGTCATCCTCCTCATTATCATTTGGTTTATCTGATTGGTCATTCTTCGATACCTTTTCAGTTTCTTTTCCAGAGTTATGACACATGGGTGGATTTTGGATCCTATGATCTACTGGCCCATCTAATTATGTCCAACTTTGCAGTGTGATAGCATTAACATGACCTTTAGGATTAGGTTGTGGTTGGCTAGGAAATACTTCGATTGGGGCTACTGTTGCTTCTTGTTGTTGGGCTACTTGAGAAATTTGGGTTTCTAACATTATTGGTATGGGTAGCCATTGCATCAAGCTTACTTGACATTTGCTTCATTAGCTCACTCGTGTGGGCGTTTTGGTTGGCGAACTCTTTGTTTTTTTTAGTTTGGGCTGCGATGAAGTTCTCTAATAATATCTCAACATTTGACTTCCTAGGCGCTTGAGGAGCAGCGGGGGCTCCTTTTTGATAGCCTGGAGGAACAACGGGTATTGGGTTTGGAGCGAACAAAGCATTGTTTCTCTTGTATGAAAAATTAGGATGGTTCCTCCAGCCAGGATTATAAGTGTTTGAGAACGGGTTTCCTTGGGCGTAGTTTACTTGGTTGATAGGAATACCAGCCAATAGATGACATTCAGCATTATTGTGCCCAGGGGTTCCACATAATTCGCATATGGGTGTCATAGCAGCCACAGTAGATGCTAGAGTTACGGTCAAACTCTTAATCTTTTGAGTAAGCGCATCCATTTTAGCATTGACACGGTCTAGGCTATTAATTTCATACATTCTGCTCTTCGTAGCAGGTTTCTCTGTAGGAGTTCGCTCACCTCCCCATTGGAAGTGGTTCTGAGCCATGTTTTCAATGAGTTGATAGGTGTCTTCATAGGGTTTGTCCATTAGAGCACCGTCAGCTGCAGCGTTCAAGTTCAGCTTGGTGTTGTATAGAAGACCATTTTAGAAGGTATGGATAATCAACCATTGTTCAAGTTCATGATGTGGACAGAGCCTCATCATGTCCTTGTATCTTTCCCAAGCATTGAAAAGAGATTCATTGTCTTTTTTCATAAGTCCGTTGATTTGGGCCCTTAGCATAACAGTCTTGCTAGGTGGGAAGTATCTTGCTAAGAAGACTTTCTTCAACTCATCCCACGTAGTGATAGAGTTGGATGGTAGAGACTGGAGCCAAGCTCTAGCTCCATCTCTTAAAGAGAAAGGAAAAAGACGTAGTCTTAGGCTTAATTACTAACACCATTTGCTTTTACTATGTCTGCGTACTACACAAACATTGATAAATGAAGGTTCGGTCGTCCGTAGGGCTACCAGAGAACTGGTTCTGTTGAACGGCTTGTAAAATGAAGGTTTCAACTCAAAATCGTTTCTCTCGATGGTAGGGCCAACAATGTTAATGTGTGGTTCATCTTGCAATGGAACAACATAGTCCTTAAGAGGACGGTTCGGTGGATTTTCAGCCATAAATGATTCTGGTTCTGGAAAAGGAATGATAGGGTCTGGACGATTTTATTTTATCCTGAATTCGTTAACTCGACGTCTTAAATTAATAAAAAGCTCGATATCGTCAATCGGTTGCTCTAACTTTTAGCATTGAGAGCGAGTGTTTGGCATACAATCGACAAATTTAAAGGGAAATTTGTTGCCTTAGTCTATACTGCGCAACAACAGAATCACAATATTGACTAAATTAGTCCCCGACAATGGCGCCAAAAACTTGGTCGCGACTTTACGAGTCTATCGGATGATCTACTGCAATTATACAATGTATCACGTAGTTTTAAAAGATATAGAACCCACAAGAACAAATAATCAATTTAATGTTATCCAATTGGTACTATGTAAAGCTAAGGCTAGTAATTACTTGGTTTAGACGAAAATAAAACATAAAGTAAACTAAAGATTAAGAAATATATAATTAAAGAGAGACTGGAATATGGATTTCGTGTACCTCAGGGACTCTGTAAATCGTTGGTGTTAAATTATGATTAAATTGCATTCCGTAGAAAATACTAGTTTAAAGACTCTATCTCACACTCTAGCGCTATTGACTAAAGCAATACTTCTTAACCATGAGAATTTGCTCTTGCTCACCCATTTTAATCAAGAAGCATATTTTGAAGACTAATTAGATCCTAATTGATACCTAAAGCGCTCTCGCTGTATTTAGGATCAATGCCCAGTTCCCACTATCTGGTCCAATTCTCACACTCTCACGCTATCGACTCGGACCTTTATTTTCTTTTCACTCTCGTGATAAAACATTAAGATTTAAACTTGGAAACTAGAGCCAAAACAAAATTTAATAAAGTTTTACACCTAATTTAATTACCAAGTCCCGTCGGAAACGACGGTCCTCACATACCGGACTCAAATGCGTTTATCTAGACATGCGGATAAACTTAAACAAACTAAACATGGTAATAACAGATGAAAACAGCATGGTAAATAATACTAAAAATAGCAACAAATATACAATAAATAAAAACCTATAGAAACTTTGAATTAAAGGGCGAAAGACTTGAAGTAAAGCGAACAAAAAATAACTCTTTATTATGCCGACAGGCTTGCGATCCAATGATTATAGAACTTAAATTAAGGTTTGTGATAATCCCTCGATGTGAGTGATTATCACTTTGAAGTACAATTTATGCTTAATTCTAATAAACAGAAGAACTTCTGCAAGGTAGTTGGATGCTCAAAATAGATGAAACCACCCTTTATATAGAGGTCTTCAGCTTGAAAAATGCCTCCCCAATGTGCAAATCAGTTGAGAAGAAGTAAGAAAGTGAGGGAAAGGCAATTGCAATGAGCTTCCACATTTTTATGCTACTAGGACTGAATGGTGACCGCCATGAGCTTTATATGGGCTGCTAACGTGGCCAGGTGCAATGGCGAACGCCATTAGGCAATGGCGAACGCCATGCACCAGAAATCAATATTTTTTTTGCATTTTCCTCCTCTTCTTGCTCTTTTATCGATTTCTTCGAATAGACGCTCCATATTCGAATAGTTCCTGAAACACAAACAATACAAGACATAATACACGCAAAACAAGACAAAATGACATAAAATAAGATGCGAATCGGGTTGAAATACATGATACATTTTCACGTTATCATCTGGGAAGGTTTATAGTCTCCTAAACTGGCAACATAATGAAATTTTGAGGAAATACAACATTATGATATAATGCAAAACAGAAGGCAAGATAATATGGATGTAAACACAGTTACTTAAATTTGAAGAGAACCACTTGAGGGTGTTTTGGGTTGATATGCAATTTTGATCCATGTCAAGCATTGGAAAGAGTTGTTTTGCCAGCTTGTGAAAAAAGTAAACAAAGTGAAACATCCAAGTGAAAAAAAAAGAAAACATAACGTAGAAAATTTTACCAATGAATGTTGAATTTGGTATAAAGTACCCGCGTTTGGTTTGTACAAAGCATGTCTAATGATAATAATATTTGGTCCAACAGAATTGCCTGGGCGGACATAATTCATTAGCTGGCAACCATAATCATCCCATATAGTACAATCAATCGTATTTCCTCCAGCATCACTTAGAGCAATGTTTGTAAAAGTCTTCTTTCCATTCACAGCCTTTTGTGCTATGATAACTTCATGTAAGCATCCTATCACATCTACATTGAAATAAAACGAAAAACACAAAATCATACCCAAAAAATAAGTGAAGCATGTTTTGTTGTAGTATGAAAGTCAATGTGTGAATACTATATAAGCAACCATGAAAGAATTTTCCATTCAGAATGTCAGGTATATACTTGAATTTGAACTGGTGATATGGAATTTCAGGGAAATCAGCTTGCGTAATGGTATTTGCACTGTTGAAAAGCAATTTAAGCTTGTTATCACAAACTTTTGGAGGGGTGTCATTGTTTATAGGCCGACCATTGTTTAAAGTATACATTTTGTGTTTATTAATCTTGTAACACCCCAATTCCCATCGCGAATAAATAATACACAAATAAATCAGAGTAAATAAAAATTTATTATTCTTAGACAGAAACAAGGATGCCACATTTAAAGAAAGAAAACACAATCCCTGCTAATAAATTTGATACATAACACAAAATGGAATAAACATAAAAGGGAAACTTTTTCCAACAAAAGGAAAGTTCAATTATGGAATAAAGCGGAAAGATCCATAACTGACTTGTTTTACAGACTAAATTGTTTTATAACATCAAAATATTCATACAAAGGTAATACAAAATAGATCCAACAAATGTATACATATATAACAAAAGCGTTCCCCGACTCCCGTGTTACGTATCAGAGCAGACAGACCGACAAAAGGGTGGAGAACTAATCTTCACAAAAGCCTCCAAGATACTAATCTGCAATTGCCTCATAGAACAACAAACCACAGCAGAAGGGTGATAAATAACAACTAAATCAAGATTGCATAATAATATGCAAACACATATAAATTCACATACATAATTATTCTCACCACAAGCATCACATACTAATACATATAGCATGCCACAAATACATAACATATTTCTAATAATCCAACATAATAACATACATCAATTATACCAACATAATCACATATTCACACATAAGGCATACCAAGGTTATGACATATGGAAACACACCACCACATCACATATATTCATATATAGCATATCAACGATAATCCAACAATCTTTGTAATGTATAACATCCCCACAAAACATAGCATATGCCTATACATAAAACATATCATCCATAACCAATGCATTTATCACAAATTCATATCAAATCACCAATACTATCACGAGCTCAACACATAATCAATCAATTCATAATTTCCCACACATAATTAATCCATTCACAATTTCCCACACATAATCAATCCGTTCATGATTTCCCACACATAATCAATTCATTCATGATTTATGCAAATGCAGAGAGACCGACACAACGACTCTATGCAAACGCGGTACCATTCCATCCATCAATCTCATCATTCATTCACTCAGGAATTATTGGAATCATCACTTGTTACTTAGTGTAACTCCCCGTCGGGCAAACGATGTTCCCCGTCGCTTTAGGTCCTCTTTGTATAAGGCACACGACGTTTATGGATCGCTTTAGGTCCTCTTTGTATAAGGCACACGATCCGATCGCTTTAGGTCCTCTTTGTATAAGGCACACGATCGTCTATAACGTCGCTTTAGGTCCTCTTTGTATAAGGCACACGACCGTTACAGCAGATTCCCTCTAGAATCGTTTCGTCGCTCACACCCCACAAGGGCACACGACATCACAAGATGCATATCATGATGCTTGGCATACAATGACTCATGACAATCAAATGCATCTTCACAAATCAACAATATAAATTATCTCATCATTATTATTCATGCATTGAAAATCAATTCAAACAATGCATTTACTTGCCATAAGGCCACCAAATAACACACATTGAATTTCACATAAACAATTCATTTCATCATAATCCACAAACCACAACAATTAGCATTTTAGCATATACACTCATATCAATTCACATCAAGAATTACTCACCATCAACCACAACAATCCTACAATCATACAATGATACTCACAACACTAGGATTCACGCCACGAAGGCTACCCACAACAACATACATTAATACCATACATTTGTATTCAATTCAACAAAGTATTTTTCCATAAGGCCACAACAATTACAACAACTTATCATATGCTTCAACATCATATAAACCACATAAAAGCTCCACGTCATATAACAATAGCACAACACACTGTAAAACACCGACCGCACGCATTTAACGCGATAAAAACCCGACAACCCAACACTTTTACACAACCACGACTTAAATAATTCATCTACTGCCCTCCAAACCATTTTTAATAGAAAGAATATTTTACTAGCTTTCCAACGCTTCGAACGGGGACCAAAACCGACTTACGGTTCAAAAGTTATGAATTTTTGAAAATAATATTTTTCTGAAACTAACAGTGGTAACCAGTTAACACATATGCTGTAACCGGTTACTGCGTAACAGAACCCAAAAATACCTGATTTTTATGATACAACCTCCCCCCCCCCAAACTCATCCTTAAACCCCCTGATCATACCAACGAGTATTCCCGACTAAATCCTATCATTTCCCGACTATTCTACGCGAACTATTCCGCATTCTAACCGTTAAAACATCGATTTCTATCTAATTAATCACAAATTATCAATAAGAAAAAGTTGTGAAACAACCAAAACAATTACAACAAACAACACATATACATACACAAGCAAGATATAATCGGAACTTCTCACCCTTACCCGATTAATCGCGCTTGAAACGGAGCTATGTCGATTTCCACCTCTTTTCCTCTTCTCCATTTCTTTCCTCTCCTTTTCCTTCTTTCTCTCTTTCTTTCCTTTCCCTTTCTTTTCTCTCTTCTCTTTTTCTTTCTCTCTTATAATAACAAATATCTAAACCCCTAAAAAGACTATTTTATCCCTCGGCTCAAATATCTCGCAAACGCCCTCAAACGCGATAAAACATAATAACGATGAAAAATAATATATTGTCAAATAAAAGTCAAGAATAAAATAATGTAAAAACGAAAATAATTAAATCGACTCAATTAAATAAATCGGACAAAACGGGGCGTTACAAATCTTGTCCATCCAAAGTTTATATTCTCTATGGCGTGTAATGACATGAATTTGTTCTCACTTGTTATATTAAACAAATGTGAATCATCAAAAACAGTACAGAAGCAACAATGTTAGCAACAAAGGTACATATAAACATAATGGTTACCATAACATCTTGAATAACCATTTCGAGATGTAACTATCCACTCTTTTCTTTGACAGTCCAGACATCAATAACACATATTGCCATCTTCCATACATGATTTTCGGTCTGCAAATCCTTGATGAAAATTGAGGGCCTAGACATCTGAATGATTTACAAATGACATAGTTAAATAGAGGTAAATTAAACTCAACACGTAAAGTTATGTTGAAAACTGGTAAATGAGTCGGCAAAGTAAAGAGATGAAAACATATGATGTTCGTGACTGAGAGTAATAACCATATCAAACCTCAAAGAAACCTACAATGAAAACATTAATGCTCAAATCGAAAAGCACATATCGAATAGCTCATACTGAAAAGCTCAGACCGCATAGCACATGTAACATAGAAAATCAGTAACCAAAAGCACAGTTTACACATAATTTAAAGAATCATGTTAGAAATAACATATGAAATACAACATGAAACAAATGCTTTATGCAAACATAAAACTAATACAAAGCTGAAATAGAGGAAAGATGAAACAAAGAAAACATAAGATAAGGTTAAACAATTATAAGATCCGGTAGGTTCACTACTACAAAACGGCCAAACAACAACGCCAGGTTTACAACGACATCCTATACACCGTTCTTATAGTGCGTACTGGATGCGCGTGCATTATTTTAATTAGAAATCTCAAGGGTATAATAACGGTTTTTATGAAAATCGTTGTGATACAATCTAGCTATCATGGGTTCGAACCTCATCGCCCTCAAATAGTTTATCCCTTTGACGTAAATGCTCCCTTTTTAAGTTTTATTAATATTTAACTAAAAAATAATAAGGATATCACGACGGATTTTTCTCAAAACCGTTGTTACAAATTGAAGCTTCTTTTTATGTATTTTAAACACTAAGTATATATATATATATATATATATATATCAATTTATCCATTGAAAAAAGAAACAAGACTAAACAACCCTAACACCAACGCCGTCACCATTGTCGGGAAGAAGACAACAACAACAATAAAGTGTTCTACTTTAAGGTGTTGCAATGTCACATTTGCATACAAAATCATCCAAAGGTGTTTCTACGTCTTGTTCCAGTGTAAAATCTCGATCTGGAAATTTTTGTGGTTGTGATGGTCGTATGGTTTCGTATCAATGCAAGAAGGGACAAAATAAAGGAAGGCTTTTTTGGAGATGTCCATTTTGGAGGAGCGATGAAACATGTAATTTGTTCATATGGGATGAAGACGTGGGAGAAAGAGATAGAAATGACGATGAGAGCATTATGAAGTCAGAGTTGGAAGCTGTGGGCTATCTGAAGGTTATGTATGAGGATTTAAAGAAAAAGAACAAGAATTTGAAGAACAAACTGAAATCAGGGATATTTTCTGGAAATATCAAGATGTTATGTTTTTTTGTCTCCTTTATGTTTAATATTTACTTTGTTATGAAATGTAATAGTTGAATTAGGGCTCGAATTACATTGTTGATGTTTAAACTGCAGATGCATTGTGAATTACATTGTTGATGTTTAAACTGCAGATGCATTAAGTTAGAAGTTAAGGCGCACCTTTTCTTTTTTATTTATTTTAAAATTCATAAATAAAAGGGTTATCACTACGGTTCTTTTGGTTAACCGTAGTGATATATTTATAATAAATAAATACCTATGTATACGATTTTTATTTATTTTAAAATTCACAGATAAAAGGGTTATCACTATGGTTATTCTGGTCAACCGTAGTGATATATTTATAATAAATAAATACATATCTATATAGTTGTTATTGTTAACCGTTGTGAAATAGTTTACCCATATATAAGCGAAATAACTTTCACTTAATTGACAATAACGCCGTTGCCTTCAAAGTGAAACCCTAGAACCCATTTTTTCTCTTCGTTTTCACCATTAGCCGTGAATCTTGTGCTTCATACATTAAGGTATTCTTCTTCTTCCATCTATTGTTAGATATTTCCCATTATCTCGTTTGTTGCATGTTGTTTTTGTTGATTGTTTTCATTTTTTCAGATTCGTTTTTACTACCTTAACAAAGACCATACTTTGGAAACTTCATAATGTTTGTGTTGCTATGGAAAAATGTATAAGAAGCATGAAGCTATAATGGAAACTTCATCCACCTTGTACTTTTTTTTCATAGCATCACGAACAAGATGTTAGTAAATAAAGAAACAACAGTGTAAGCAAACTTTATCTAGTTTTAGAAGTAATGAAAAGAAGTATAAGAAGTATGAAGCTTTCGTGTAGGGATGGCAGCCAGACCCATACCCGCGGGGCCCACCCGCACCCGCACCCGAGTCAACGGGCGAAACCCAAATTGACTGGGTTCGGGTTCGGGTGCCACCCGATTTTTTGGGTGCGGGTTTGGGTGGTGTAAAACCCACACCCGAAACCCGAAACCACACCCGTTTAACCTTAAAATTACTTAACTACCCCTGCATATATATAATTGTAAAACAAATTACATTAGGGTTTCATTCATTTGTTTCCATTTGGTCACTCTCCCTCCGTCACTACTCACTACTTACGGCTGCTGGCTGCTGCAGATTTCCTCCAAATCCAATCCTCCTCCCACCGATTTCCTTTCTTCCAAATCCAATCCAAGGTTTTCCCTTAATCCATTATTTTAATCTTCCTTTCAGTTTTTGTTGAATTTGTGTAATTTCTTTTCCCTTGATTTTGTCACGAGTGAATTACCATTTTCGAATTCGCAATTGAAGTGTCTGATTGTGTTGTGATTTCCGACATTTGTGTGATTCTTCTCGTATCGTGCTTAATGTTTATGGAACCGTGACTTGCAGAGAACATCGACCCTCATAGCCTCTCCTGCAACGCAAAAAACCGTTGCTGACGTCAAGGCATTATTTGAGGTACTGAGACTTGTCTTTGATCTTGGTTTTACATCAGTATTCAAACTTTGAATAATACCTTGATATTAGAGTTCTTTAGATTAGTTTGTAATGGATATTTCTGTCTAACTATTTTAGAAATTACAAACTGGTATGGCTACTGACCAAATTATCAGAGTTTTTTGTGGCTGTTGTTTCATTCCTTATTTTCCAAGTTTTCCTATTTTGTATAATAAAATTTGCAGGTTTTTAATAAATTTCAACGTTTTGATTTATGACATTATTTTTGTTCTTCTGAGTTCAATATTGTTTCTATAAGTTTCAGTGTTTTATTGATGACATTTCTTTTGTTCATTTGATTTTAGCTGAACTAACAGTGAATTAATGATATTAGAGTTCTTTAGAAAATGAGTAATGCATATATGTGGAGGCACTGAATTGTTAGAAAATGAGTGATCATTATTTTTTCCAAACTTCCTTAACTTTCCTTTGTTGTGTTGATGAAAATTATGAGGTAATGAATTAATTCAAACCGTGACACTAGTTTATTAAGTCGAAACTTAGTCTAAATCTGAAGCGAGTCAGTTTTGAATTGAATCACGCATCAAAATCACCATGGTCTTCACGTAATTGTAATTTGAATGTATACTTGATGAATAACACGATGCACATGGAACACTTATCTGTTTGCAACTGACTTGGCCTGTGTTGTATGTAAAAAAATCCTGAGAAAAACACTAGTTGCACCCTTCTTTTCGACTTGTCACTAGTTGCTTTTCATTTGAACATGGCATGGCGTAATCAATGTAGTGTTGCCTCTGTTTTTGAGTTTGTTATTTGAACATTGATTTGAAAATTGTTGCTTTTGATTTGAACATGGCATGGCATGGCATGGTTTACATTATACTGAAAATTATTAGTATTTTAAATTTCGATTTTGATATGATTTTATCGCATTACTGTTGGCTACTGAGAGATATTTAATTTCGGTTTTGAATTCGCATTACTGTTTTGGTTTTTATCTGCTGCTGTTGTTGTTTGAATTTCTAACTGCTGCTGGTGCTGTTGTTTGAATTTCATCTTCTTCTGCTAGAAGATATTTGTCGTGGTGGCTTTTGAGACGGACTACTTTTGCTCTGTGGAAGAAATCCATTCCAGTTCGTAGCTTGTTGGGTTTTGTTGTCTACATAGTTAAAGAAGGTTAGTAGTGTTGAATGAAATTGAAAGTTTTGGATAGAATAAGAGGATTTGTGTTGAGGTGTGGAAGAGTGGGTGGTGGGTTTATATATGTGGATGAAAAGGTGTGGTGCGTTAAGTTTTGTGGGTGAAAAGTTGTGTTGGTACAGTCAGAAGTGGCAACTGAGACAACACGTTTGGGTGAACATGGTGATTGCGTGGATAATACTAATCTCTTAGGTTCAATTTAGGTTGCGTCTATTTGAGACAGGTTCTCTACGTGTGGTTTTTCATGAGTAATGTTCATTGTTTTTATTAGTTACTGTTGAGATGGTAAATAAATTTATGGCGATTTGAATGCATCTGCATGCATATTGCTGCTGCTTTTTAAATATATATTGAGGCTGCTATCTGTTGAATTGAATAAATATATATTGCTGCTGCTTTTTAATATTATGTTTTAATGATTAATTTTCTGTTTAATAGGTCAAATGGATCAAGCGAACACAACCCCGGTTACCCCGGAACCGGAAGGAACATCTAATCCTACACAAGAAAGTACATGTCCACCAACACATCAGAAGGTATCTTCTAATCCGAGTCCGACACCTAATGTTGGGCAACAAGAAGAAATTGACACAAGCTTAGAACCTCCATCAAAGAAACTAAGAAGTAATGTGTGGCAAGAATTTAAAAAGATGAAAGTGAATGGGAAAGAAAAGGCTGAATGCATCTGGTGTAAAAAACAACTTAGTGGCACTTCAAAGAATGGAACAAATCACTTGAAAGGACATCTCTTGAGTTGTATTAAAAAAAAGATTAAGAATAAAAGCCATGACAAAGGACAACCATTTCTCATGCCTACTATCTCAGAAGGAAAGGAAGAGTTGGGAATTGGAACTTATAATCCAGATAATGTGAAGAAGTTGATTGCTGAAGCTATTATTATGCACGATTATCCATTATCAATTGTGGATCACGTTGGTCTTAGAAGAGTCTTTGTCTCTCTCCAACCATTGTTTAAAGTTCCTACTCGAAACACAATCAAGAAGGAGGTATTAAAAGTTTATGATTTTGAGAAAAAATGTGCTATGAAGATGTTAGATAGCCATGAAGGAAGAGTGGCAATTACCACAGATATGTGGACTTCAAGCAACCAAAAAAAAGGGTATATGGCGGTTACGGCTCACTATATTGATGGCTCGTGGACTTTACAGAGTCGAATCTTGAGGTAACAAAGTTTATATTTTATAACGTAATTGTATTATTTATGTATATATTATGTCGTTTGAGTGTAATTGATTGTATCATTATATTAGGTTCATTTATGTTCCAGCCCCTCACACTAGTGAAAGACTTGCTGAAGCACTTGTTAATTGTTTAATGGATTGGAACATTGATTCAAAGCTTTGTACTGTTACTTTAGATAATTGTAGCACAAATGACTCCATGATTAGGAAAATTAAGGATAAGTTGTCGTTGGAAAGTTTGATAAGAGATGGGTCTTTGTTACATATGCGTTGCTGTGCGCACATCCTAAATTTAATTGTTCAGGAGGGGCTACAAGTGCTTAAGGATGGGGTAGAAAATATCCGGGATAATGTTGCCTTTTGAAGCGCTACACCTAAAAGGCATGAAAAATTCGAAGATACCGCTAGACAATTGAGAATTGTTTGTACTAGAAAGTTAGCTCTAGATTGTCCAACAAGATGGAATAGCATATATAAGATGCTTGATATTGCCATAGAGTACAAGGATGTATTTATTCGGTTGAAGCAACGTGAGTCTTTATACACTTGTTTGCCAACTAATTCACAGTGGCAATTTTCTAAAGATGTTTGCGGGTGTTTGAAGTTGTTTAATGAAGTAACTGAGTTGATTTCTGGTACAAAATATCCAACTGCCAACTTGTACTTTCCTAAGATTTGTAAGATTAAGTTCGCAATAGAGGAATGGAAGAAGTCCTCCAATTCAATTATTGAGATGATGGCCACAAAAATGATGGAAAAATTTCAAAATTATTGGAGTGGTGTTCATGATATGATGGAAGTTGCTGCAGTTTTGGACCCTATGAAGAAGATGGATGTACTTGATTTCTAGTTTCCTTAGTTGTATGGCCAAGATTCAAGTGCACAAGTTAGTAAATTCAAGGAGATGTGTTATGAATTGCTCAATAATTATCAACAAATTAGACTTAGAGATGCACAACCTACCACTCCATCCATTGGTACAACTGTTGTTGTTGATGACGAGGCTGAATTTGATGCATACATTGAGACGATTGCCGAAAACTCAAGTTCAAGTGTTAAGTATGAGTTGGATCATTATTTGAAGGAGCCAGTCATAAAAAAAACTCCAGATTTTGACATTTTGAATTGGTGGAAGGTAAATGGAGTTGTGTATCCAACACTTCAAGCAATTGCAAGAGATGTCTTGGCTATTCCTATCTCTACAGTAGCTTCTGAATCGGCCTTTAGCAATAGTGGTAGAATATTGAGTCCTCATCGTAACCGACTTAATTGGAGTACTGTAGAGGCTTTGATGTGTGCTAGGAGTTGGCTATGGGTTGCTGAGAATAATGGTAACTTTTTAAGCTATTAATTCAATATTGTAATGTATGTCAAATAATCTTTACATATTGTGAACTAATTATGCTTTGTTATTCTACTTATGATGTATAGGAACTTCTAGAGTTGCAGAAGAATTTGCTACTGTGTTAAACGAAATGGAGTCGGACGATGAAGGTATTTTGTACTTCATTTAGTGTAAAAGTGTTGAATAAAATGGTGTTTTATTTAACTTCAGTTTACTTCTTAATACAGCTGAGTTGATGGAAAGTTGTTTGGGTTACCATTTTGAAGATTAGAAGTTGTAGTTTCTATGCTATAACATGGTGAGTATATTTTCTGTTTATAGTTGCTAGTATTTTATGAGCTATAGGTTTGTAAACCATGGTTATTTGTTTATTTTTACTTCTTAATATATATTGAGAAAATACTTTTAAATATAACACAATAAAAATACTGTATCAACAAGTTGTGCCTTTGGAATTTCACATGCATGATGTAGCATTCAATTTTTCTACTAATTATTTAGTTTTTTGTGGTTTGAATTGCTTAGAAATTGATGTGGCTCCTACATCAGTTATGCCATTGGAATTTTTATGGTCGTCCTATTTTAAGAGCCAGAACTAATGTTTGTTACTTGAAAATGTGAAAAATATGCACTCCAGGCATGAAACATTGCCAGCATTGCTATTATTCAAATATACACTTCAGGGCTGTTAGAAAAATTTATCCATACTGTATCAACAAGTTGTGCCTTTGGACTTTTATGATGCGCTCTTCTCATTCTCGTTCCGCTTCTAACTTTTCACTTCTCATTTTCATTTTCCTTTTTCCGTTTGCAGGAATTTCCCAACAAATTGAATTTCAAACCTTCGCCAACGATTCTATCCTATTGCTTTCAGGTTCCCTTCATTTTCCATTCTTATTATTTATTTACTTATGCTTCCAATCTTTCCTTTTTATCTCTCAATCAAATTGGATTGTTTTACCGTTATATCATAGTGTTTCAATTAGGTTTGGATAAGCAATTTAAACTATTTTACAGGAAAGAAGTATTACACTTCCCGAATGTAGACAAATTGAATTGCTTAGAAATTGAGTCTTACATTCCTTTGCTATTTTTATGGAATCTGTACAGGGTGGTGCCTCTTCCAGCTCGAGTAGCGTTTATGTCAATGGGCTCAATTTTTTGGAATTTTTACCTATCATCAACTATGAACAAGTAAAATGAATGCAGACTCCACATGTAACTTGCTTTGTTTCAATACTACGAAACTTGTTGAATCTGATTATAAAAAGACCGAAAAAATGTGATAGGAGACAGATTTTATGTTTAGTGTTCCTTGGAATGTTCTTCAGTGTGTTACAATACTTGTTGGAACTTTCATTACCATGTTGTTGGAATTTTCTTGGCAAATGTTGTATTTTAATTGTAATATTAACTTAAGATCTTGAAAGTTTAAACTTAATTCAAATATCAATTTAATGTTGTATTTTAATTTTATGTTTATTTGCAATTTATCTTATGCCAAGTTAATAAAAATCTTTTAGCTGATTCAAAAAAAAACTTAAGATCTTGAAACTTAATTCAAATTTCAATTTAATGTTGTATTTTTGTGTTTTTGCTATGGGTTCGGGTTTGGGTGAAAAAACCCGAACCCAACGGGTGTGGGCGCGGGTGTCATTTTGCCACCCGAAAAGCATTTGGGTTCGGGTTCGGGTGGCAATTTCGGGTGTGGGTTTGGGTAGTGCAAAACCCGCACCGACCCTACCCGTTGCCATCCCTACTTTTGTGTAAGCTTCTTCCTCCTTATATTTCTTTTTCATGGCTTCCCAAACTAGTTCAACATTATAATTGATTCCTGTTCCACGATTAGTTTCATTAAAAGGTGCATTATTCCTGTTCTTCTCTTTACTCATCACTGGATTATGGTTTTAGGGTTTGTTTTCAACTGAGGATGCTCATTTTTGAAGTTTGCTTTATTTCCTTTCAGGTTAAGGGGATGATACAGGGTGATGATGCTGGTGGAAGCAAGCGTATTATATCAGTTTATAATTTCTGAATCTGGTATAGAATGTTGTTTGAGTTTATCATATTTTATTTACATTGTTTGTTTAACTAACCCTCACTTAAAGTTTGCTGGTGGTAGCAAGCGTATTATATGAGTTTATAATATCTGGATTTGGTATAGAATTTTGTTTGAGTTTATTATATTCTATGTAGATTGTTTGTTTCACTAACCCTCACTTAAAATACATTCATTTAATTTGACATAGATACTTATAATCTGCAAATTAAGTTGTATTTGAAAACCAACTTAAACAAACCAATGTTGTTTTATGATTGCATGCCTCTCATCATTTATCTCACGTTCTTTTATATATAGATTATGGTATAATGATCTGGCTCCTTAGATGCATCGCCATCTTCCATTATAGTTAAATCAAAGATGAGGCAAATTATCCAATATCTTGTTGATCTTATGGAAATTTAACTATAAACGAAGATAACGATATATCGAAGGAGTCAGATCAATAAACCACAATATATGTAAAAGAGCGTGAAATGCACGATGAGACGAATGCAATCAGAAAACAACATTGGTTTGTTTAAGTTGGTTTTCAAGAACAGTTTAATTTGCAGATTATAGACATCTTCATCAAATTTAATCCATGTATATTTATTTAGTGAGGTGTTTGGAAAATAAACAATCTACATTTAATATAATAAACTTAGGGTACTTACAACAACGGTTATATATTGTAACCGATATCATAAGTAATTTATGAGTTATATAAATTCGCTACTGATGGGTTTCGAACCCAGAACCTAAGTGTATGTATCGCAACAGTTTATTATCATAACCTTGTGATAATGGCGCGCGTCCTGCCTTTCAACAACGTTTTCCAGACCGTTGTAGAAACAGCGAACTTACAACGACAATCTACATAACAACGCCTTCGCCCGCGTCATTATATGTCATTCCCAACCGTTGTTAAATGGGTTTTTCGTAGTAGTGGTTAAACTAACAAAAACAAACATACTGTAGCGGGGAAATTTGTGAGTATAAGCTATTAATTAACTCAACTCAAAAATAAGCAAGAGTCGCCACCGCACTTTTATTTTTATCCATAAAGGAAAGGAAAAAAGAGCGAACAAAACCTAAAGAGATAAGGGTAAGGGGGTTGGTTATGTAAAGGGAAGGTTTTACGCACCCAATACATCTATAGTACTCTATAGGAGCCCTTTGATGTATTCACTGCTTTTGGTCTGAAAATGGTTTGCTTGTAAAGAGATTGAGGAGATGAGAGGAGAAATATTTTTTAATATTTTTGTGTTTGGAGAGACTTATCGCCTCATGCCTACGTACCCACGATGTGCAATGTAGGATCAAAACCTCGTAGTTCGTGGTACAAAGAACAAAAATTATTGGTTATGGTTTATTTTATCTTGAAAAAGACAACCTGTCATTCTCAAGAGAGAATACTCAACTAATTACCCAAAGGTATGGGAAAGTGGCATTTGCATCACATTAAGATGGAGGATTTGCTTGGATTAACATCAACAAGACTAATCACTTCAACATCTAAGTGGAAAACGACCATACTTTCAACAAAATACCATGGTTAGGAGTTTTACATCTCATCAAAAAAATGACTCATGTCTAATTCTTTTGAAAAAAAAAAGTTTAAAAGAAAAAGGTGCATAAAAGCACAAAAGAATTTGGATGAGTTTTGTATTTTTTATGTTTTTTATGAAAAAAAGTCAAAATATAGTTAAATGGATTAACATTTATTAAGAAAACAAGGTTTAAAAAGTCACTCGACAAAAGTCGAGGTTTTATTATGAAAGTGGTTTTAAGTTTGAAAAGAAGAAGGTTTTTGAAAAAGGAATAAGATTTTGAAAATTTAAGAATGGGGAGGAGAAGAAGTGACTATCCTAGTGCATGAAATAAAAGCTAGGGAAAAGAAGGATCTAACCAAAATGAAGCCACTTCAAAGCAATATTAAAAGAATTCTGTCCTTAAGCAAATTGGCCAAATAAAGGCAAGTCTTCAATCAATACTCCAAGCAAAGGGATAAGAAGTCCTAATTCTAGGTCCATAAGTCCAATATCACTTCAAAAGAGGTCCATAAAGAGATCACTCCAAAGCATAGGATAGTAACCAATAGTCCAAAATGAGGAGAATTAAGTTTTTTATGGTTTAATCCTTTATTAATGTTTTAAGTCCAAGTGGACAAAGAGAAAAAAGGCATAAGCATAAACATATGTCCAACGGACAAAAGAAAAATTGCGGAATCATAAACATGATATGAGATGATAATAATGAAGCATAAAAGATAAAAGAGGTAGGGAGCAAGAAGTAATCAAAATATAGTATATAGTAGCAATATATATACATAACAATGGTATGGTGAACTTAATCATCCACAACCAAAATAACAAAGCAACTAGTGTCAAAGAAGAGGAAAAAAAAAAGGCAACCGATTCCGCTTCATATCTTGCACTACGGTGATTAATTAATGCGATTATACCAACTTTAATGAAGACTTGAAAGAAGATTGGGATACCCAAAGCAACTACACATCAAGCTTCAAAGGTTATGGAAATAATGCAATCAAATAATCAACCTTGGGATGACGCGACCAATCAAGGTCCGGTCCACGAAAGTACAAGTGTTGAATTGGATTTATTCCAAATAGGGACAAATTTTGGTCTATGTTAAGCGCACGCCGAGTAATTTGTTCGAGCAATTACCCTACGAATGAGGCCGACCATGAGATATATGTGTTAATGCACGCGAGATAAACGATATATGGATCGGTATCCTAAAGCGGTGCCACACGAAAAGAAAAGAGTGGTAATGATCTCGTCTCGATCGAAATTCAACAAAAGAATTCCAATATCTTTGACTTTCATTGATCAAAAATAAAAAGAAGTAGAAGAAAGAGGAAACCAAATTGAATTACAAATTCAAGACAATTCCATCTTTAAGTTCATTCACTCATTTTGGTGGATTAAAGTGCTAAACATCTCATTAACTCAAAGCACCTAAAGTGAATTAAATAATTCACTTTAAAGATAGATTTGAATTAGTGAACATTTATCCAACTTCATCTACACCCTAAGTCCAATGAATTTAAAGAGAAATAATGCCTTTAAAAATGTAATCCAAATCCAACATCAAAAGGAAAACAAAGATCAAGGATAAAATATTCAAATCATTTTTCAAGAGACTTTTTTTTTAATAAAATTCAAAGTATCTCAAATCAACCAAAAATAATAAATCAAAATCTAAAATAAAAAATTAAGAAGAGATTAAAAAGAAATAAAGAAAAGTAGAGAAGATTTTAAGGAAAAAAAAGGAGAGGGAGGTGGATTATAAAAACGGTGGTGGTGCGTAGTAATGAAATCAAACGGGCCCTAGGCCCAATACAAACCAAAAGGAAATTACTAAAATAACAAGTAAAAAAAAAGAAAAAGAAATAGAACTCAGCATTTTGTTCATCATCTTCTTCTCTTCACCGTGGCACTATTCACGGTTTATTCCATGGCCAAGAACTTCAAGAAATTAGAGCGGCGGGATATGGAAATCACACAGAATGAATCGAAATCGAATGCTCTTCGCAATGATCTCAACAATTTCAAGACAAATCAACGACGGATGCGTATCGAAAAATCTGAAATCTCTTCCAAACTACCTTCAAATCAAGGTAAACGATGCACTTGAACTTCTTTTCTTCTTCTTCTGAACACGAATCGCTTTTGTCCTTCTTCTGGAACTATTGTTGATTCTCGTTGAGGTTTGTGGTTGTTGGTGGATTCGGAATTTGGAGGTGAAGTTTTGAGAGCTGAGAATGAAAATAAAGGTGGTGATTTGAAGCTTCGGGTAATGAATTTGGCAGAGATTTGAGAGGCTCAAAAGCTTGAGAAATTGTGAGAAATGAAGCTGTATTTATAGATGGATTGGTGAGAATTGTTGCTGCCGTTTTAATTAATTTTGTTTGCGTTTTGGAATGCTCTTTGTGTAGGTTGTACTCACGGCTTGTATGCGTGCCGTTTTGAGTTTTTTTTTTGCGTTTTGATTTTGATCTTTGGAGTGTGGCGCGTGACGTGGAGTTATGGTGTGGTGAAGTTTTCATTGCAGCTTGCAATTCTGTGAAGGCTTATGGCTTAACGGCTTGGAAAATTTCGTCCTTGTGAGCTGCGTTTTGCCTTTGGTGCAGTGTCGTCATGGCTATTGTATTTGCAGCTGGAAATGTGTGGCTGATGTGAAAGTGGCTGGGGCGTGCGTGTCTCATTTTCCTCTCAACAATTTTTTTTGCAAGCTTTTTTTTTATTTAAGAGATGGGCTTATGATATTAAAATTTTTTTTATCATGAACATGGACTTTGGAAACAATAAATGGTAAATGGGCCTTGTAATTTCTTTTCTTAAAAAAAAAAAGGATATCAATGGTTATTGAAATATGGAAATTGGTTAGAAAAGAAATATAATTGGATGTTGACTAATGGAAAGAATTGGATTTTAGAAAATGGATATTGGAAATGAAATTGGATAATTGAAAATGGATATAGAAAAATGGTTTAGAGAATGGATATGGAAAATGGTTTAAATAGCAAAAAGTGGGATATGTGAAAAAATGGTTAAAAATGTGAATAGTGTTTGGAAAGAAAAATGGTCTATGAAATGGATCATGGATAACAAGCCCTTATTTTTAGCCCAAAACCAAACTTGAATTTATTTCCACAAGCCTCTGATAAAACACAGCTACCACTGAACAAGCCACGACTGAGCAACGACCATTTGAATAAGTTATGAATCACTTTAAAATTCATCTGAATCAATTATCTTGGAAAATAAATCCACAGATGAACACGGTCTTGATTGATGAACTCAGATGAATTTGATGAATATCACCACACAACAACTTGACAGTCACTGCTTTGAGGAATAGCTCACTGAAACAGATAACTGGCACCTGAAACAATTGCTCGATAGTTTGACCAAGATTAGGTCAAACATCCATATGAACTGGATCAAAAACGAACAACCACACTTGATCTGAAATCATGCCCTTGCTTTGACAAACCTGCACAACACCCAGAGAGAGAAACTGCAGCAATTTTTTTTTGTATTTTGGTTAGAGGTTAGTAAACAGAAACAAATAAGAATAATATACAGATGCTCAGGAGAAACAAAGATTGTGATCTTGTTTGCGGTATGCAAAAATGCAAATGATATGTGGGATCTTAGGGATAAAAATTAGGGTATTACAGCTGCCCCTATTTAAGTTTCTTCTATCCGGAGATAAGAAGATTGACATCTTTGTCTCGACGAGATAGAAGAGACTTAAATATAACAATAAACTTAATTTTTGGCCCTAAGAGACCACAAAATGATATGATTATGCAAATGATATGCAGACACAAGACCGTTGTGGGGAGAATATGCCACGGGAGATCAACAAAACGAAGAACGGGAGAAAGAAACTCCAACGGGGAAACACATCACAGGAGACCACCAACTAGCCAGGGAACACACCGCACAACTACTAGGACTCAGCTGAGGAAAAGATTCAAACTGGGGATAACTGTATATGGAAATAAACCACAACACAATGAAGATATAACTCATCAGGGAAAACTTAGCACAACAAGGCTCCACTGGGAAAAATCAATACCTCAACAATGAACTATCTCTAGCATACCAAAGAGACTTACCATTCATCGGAGTCAACAAAAATCTCAACAATGAACTGTCCCGCCAAACCGAAGAGATTTACCATTCATCGGAGTACCAAATTCCAACAACGAACTGTCCCATCAAACCGAAGAGACTTACCATTCATCGGAGTCACAAATCTCAACAACGAACTATCCCATCAAACCGGAGAGACTTACCATTCATCGGAGTCACAAAATCTCAACAACGAACTGTCTCATCAAATCGAAGAGACTTACCATTCATTGGAGTACTAAATTCTCAACAACGAACTGTCCCGTCTAACCGAAGAGACTTACCATTCATCGGAGTCACAAAATCTCAACAACGAACTGTCTCATCAAACCGAAGAGACTTACCATTCATCGGAGTCAAAAATCTCAACAACGAACTGTCCCATCAAACCGAAGAGACTTACCATTCATTGGAGTTCTAAATTCTCAACAACGAACTGTCCCGTCTAACCGAAGAGACTTACCATTCATCGGAGTCACAAAATCTCAACAACGAACTGTCTCATCAAACCGAAGAGACTTACCATTCATCGGAGTAACAACATCTCAACAACAAACTGTCCCATCAAAACGAAGAGACTTACCATTCATTGGAGTACTTTCTACCAATATTATTTTTTTTGAGAAATGTGTCAACCATCAAAAATTTACTGGGGAATCCATTGCCAAGATCAACCAGAAAACCTTCAAATGAAACACCTTCTACCGAGATTTTATATGTAATTCCTACTGCCGAGGAATAATCGAAAACATGCCTGCTGTCGAGGCTCTGCTGAAAGATCTTTTAAGGATTCTACTGCCGAGATCCTAAAAAGAAAATACCTTATGCTGAGGTTGCTGTAATCCCTTTTTTTTGAAATTATCCAAGAAATCTACTGCCGAGATTCTTGGAAAGAAAATACCTTATGCCGAGATCAACTGGAAATCTTCTGCCGAGATTTGCCAGGAACTAGGAATCAATAACTCTACCAGGGATCTTCACAAGAGATATGGGCAAGTTAGATCACGCAACAGACTTCTCAAATAAAGAGACAACCATCTGTTGGAAATTCACAAAAAACTTCTCTGACGGGTACAACCTGAGGGATACCATTTGATGGAAAAGATAACGTCTGATAATCGGAGACACACAAGTTTCTCACATAAAGAGGCTGCTGCTTGTTGTCATGCAAAGGATTCCAAAAGAGTGTTGTCACAACCCTACTGGAGAAACAAAATCTTCATCTTCTGATGGTAAACACAAACAGATCATCTGCTGAGTAATACAAAATCCTCAAAGGTGCAAAATAAATGCACTCCCAGTCATCTAGGTTGCACAACCTAGAGAGCTTCAAAGTAGTCACCGTCGGAGACCAAAGTTCAATCCAGGAACCAACTGGAGAGAAACAGTCAAACAATACTCATCCCGAGGAGGAAATAACTCAACTGGGGATTGGTCCCATCCAGATAATGAAGTGGAAAGGAAAACTGAAGCAAAACTTTCCACGAGGAATGAACTCAGTGGGGAATTAGAAAGGATAAACGTTTTCTGCTTAGGGTCAACACTCTAATGGAGAGAGGACACACACACACTCCGCGGAGGATAACAACACCAGAGAGCCGGGAAGCACCAACACAAATGAAAAATGCAAAATGCAACAACAATATGCTATGCACAACAAATGAATGCACATGTGATGCGTATGAGTATGAATATGCTGACAAAACAGACATAAGAATGAACAGGGGATGAATAAACACCACAGTTCAGCTGAATACTCGACTAATCTCAACAAGATAGAGATACCAAAAGAGATCCTGTCAAGGAGAACAACAAAGCAAACCCTAAAGGGTATGTCAACCAATTGGTGGAAGTCAACATTACTCTTTGCTTGGTGAGTGATCAAAGTAATCACAACGAGAGGTAAAACTCTGTACGAGGATTCCATATCAAGGGAAAACATCACCCCAAAGCTTCACAAATACTTGATCATAACCTGGCTGGAGAATAGAATCATACTCAGCTGGGGAAATCTGAATCAAGACTTAGCCGGAGGAACACCCAAAATAGTACTTGGACGGGAAATACCCAAACTGGCGCTTAATTGGGGATTAATGGATTTCAAGAGTCCAATACCTCCCAACAATCTTGAGGGAATCCATCATCTGATTAACAACCTGATTACATCCACAAGAACAAATCTGCTAATGTGCGTCGAATTCGCCATTTAACTTTTGCCCCAGACAGCATGGTCTACAAAGGATTTTACACCAAAAGGAAACTTTGTACCATAACGACTTGAGATAAGCTGCCCCAGTGTCTTCAAACTCTTAGAGAGATTCGTCGAATCTCGACGTAACTGCCCCAGATTAACTGAACTTGGCACATTCTTCAATCAATAGAGTCTTCCAGCTTTGCCCCATGTGAAAGCATCAACTGGGAAAATAAGTTTACTCATACTCAACAAAACCTTCAGGCAACATGCCCCTGGATAGGATCATCCTTGAAATGATTTTCCAATTACTCATTAGAGTTTTAGGTCTCAAAAGATTAGATTCATCACTGATGCTCGAATGTAAACTTCCATGATGTCAAACAGATGTATGCAAGCAGAAAATGTTTATTCTGAGAATGATAATTCTAATGCAACAAACATATTATTCTTGAAGTTTTTATTGAAAAGATGTCGCAAAACCTTATGAATGAATCACTAGTTTAGATACGACAATGATTTTGATTGCCCATGCAATACCAACAAAGATCTTTTAGCGCAACTCATGGGAGTCAGGAACGTTATCTCGCTAAAGTATGCTCTCAAAATAAACTCTGCTTCAATTAGGTCTTTTGAGGGTTATAACTTGGTATGGTTCACGGTTTTCAGAAAAAAGATTTTTAGGCTCAAAATTTATTTGTACCCACCCATTCTCCGTGATGTTCTTCAGTCCTCTATTCAGCTAATTGACACAAATGTTCATCTCTAAAAAAGAATTAAACTGACGGTATAAGAACCAATGAGATTTTTCGGGGATAACAGTCACCCTTATCGTTTTTCGACTTGTAGTCACACAAAGATTTGTTCTTTTGATGAGAATTTTTCTTTCATTCTTTTTATTTTTCCCTGACTTTTGCCTGGACTGATTTTTTTTGAATTTTTGATGTCCAGCGGGATGCCCCAATTTTTGCCTAAGTTACTTGTTTTCCATTTTTTCGACTTAGCGGGCTTTTATTTTTCTTTTGATTTCTTTCTTTCTTTTTTTTTTGGAACAAATCATGTGACATTGCCTTATTTGACATATTAAAAGGGTTGTGACAGCCTCTTCCCTTTGGAATGAGGGATGACCATTGTGGTTGGTCCCTAGATACACACTCCTTTTGAAATTTGGACACTTGGTCAAATTAACTGAAGACTACCCTGCCCCAGATAAACTGTAAGTGTTTTTTCATTTAGAAAAGAAACTCCTACTTCAAGGCTCAAAGGGGTTAACAAGGGATTACCTTCCTTATATCTCCGGTGTTTGGGAATTTGAAACAATGCCTTACATCATCAGCAGGGTCTTATTCAAAAGCACACAACCAGAAATTTTGCGTTTTCACTTCATCATCCTCCCTCCAAGAGTTTAAACAAGAAATTGGTATTGCAGATGCAGAAAACAAATTACGAGCGAATGCGAATGGATCACTTCAAGACAAACATATTCATTGCATTATGATTAATATTCAAAATCAAACAAGTTTCTACACGCAACCAAAGCATTAACAATCATAAAAGATTACAAATGAAAACACAGTAAAAGAACTAAAGATCTGAGGAAACTGTGTCAGCTTGAGCTTGAAAGAACATTATCGACTTTCTTGGGAGACACAGAAGCAAACATACAACCACTGCGGGTCAGTCTAATATCAGCATAAAGGCATTCCATTCACAAATGTGCTTCCTTCCTTGAAGGTCAACACCTCATCGTCGATCATCTCTTGAACCTTTTCCTGGAAAACCTTGCACTCCTCAATTGGATGCCCCATTACTCCATCATGAAATTCACAACTGGTATTTGGGTTATACCAAGGAGGGCGAGACTTCATGGCTCTGGTCTTTCTGGGTGTCATTACCGAGTTTCGGGCAAAATAAGACCACAATTGACTATAAGTCATTGGGATTGGATCAAAGTGGCGAGTCTCTCTTTCTGAATTATTCAGAGGTCTTTGCTGCTTCTGGAACTAAGGAGAATCCTGAATCGCATCAACTTTAACATTTTCTTTACTAGCTTGGCCATTCAAAACATCTTGGATTCTTCCACTTTTGAATGCATTTTCGATGTTTACTCCGACTTCCACAATTTTGGAGAAATCTACCATCCTAGCATAATAAAAAGAAGTAGAAGAAAGAGGAAACCAAATTGAATTACAAATTCAAGACAATTCCATCTTTAAGTTCATTCACTCATTTTGGTGGATTAAAGTGCTAAACATCTCATTAACTCAAAGCACCTAAAGTGAATTAAATAATTCACTTTAAAGATAGATTTGAATTAGTGAACATTTATCCAACTTCATCTACACCCTAAGTCCAATGAATTTAAAGAGAAATAATGCCTTTAAAAATGTAATCCAAATCCAACATCAAAAGGAAAACAAAGATCAAGGATAAAATATTCAAATCATTTTTCAAGAGATTTTTTTTTTAATAAAATTCAAAGTATCTCAAATCAACCAAAAATAATAAATCAAAATCTAAAATAAAAAATTAAGAAGAGATTAAAAAGAAATAAAGAAAAGTAGAGAAGATTTTAAGGAAAAAAAAGGAGAGGGAGGTGGATTATAAAAACGGTGGTGGTGCGTAGTAATGAAATCAAACGGGCCCTAGGCCCAATACAAACCAAAAGGAAATTACTAAAATAACAAGTAAAAAAAAAAAAAAAAATAGAACTCAGCATTTTGTTCATCATCTTCTTCTCTTCACCGTGGCACTATTCACGGTTTATTCCATGGCCAAGAACTTCAAGAAATTAGAGCGGCGGGATATGGAAATCACACAGAATGAATCGAAATCGAATGCTCTTCGCAATGATCTCAACAATTTCAAGACAAATCAACGACGAATGCGTATCGAAAAATCTGAAATCTCTTCCAAACTACCTTCAAATCAAGGTAAACGATGCACTTGAACTTCTTTTCTTCTTCTTCTGAACACGAATCGCTTTTGTCCTTCTTCTGGAACTATTGTTGATTCTCGTTGAGGTTTGTGGTTGTTGGTGGATTCAGAATTTGGAGGTGAAGTTTTGAGAGCTGAGAATGAAAATGAAGGTGGTGATTTGAAGCTTCGGGTAATGAATTTGGCAGAGGTTTGAGAGGCTCAAAAGCTTGAGAAATTGTGAGAAATGAAGTTGTATTTATAGATGGATTGGTGAGAATTGTTGCTGCCGTTTTAATTGATTTTGTTTGCGTTTTGGAATGCTCTGTGTGTAGGTTGTACTCACGGCTTGTATGCGTGCCGTTTTGAGTTTTTTTTTTGTGTTTTGATTTTGATCTTTGGAGTGTGGCGCGTGACATGGAGTTATGGTGTGGTGAAGTTTTCATTGCAGCTTGCAATTCTGTGAAGGTTTATGGCTTAACGGCTTGGAAAATTTCGTCCTTGTGAGCTGCGTTTTGCCTTTGGTGCAGTGTCGTCGTGGCTATTATATTTGCAGCTGGAAATGTGTGGCTGATGTGAAAGTGGCTGGGGCGTGCGTGTCTCATTTTCCTCTCAACAATTTTTTTTGCAAGCTTTTTTTTTATTTAAGAGATGGGCTTATGATATTAAATTTTTTTTTATCATGAACATGGACTTTGGAAACAATAAATGGTAAATGGGCCTTGTAATTTCTTTTCTTAAAAAAAAAATGGATATCAATGGTTATTGAAATATGGAAATTGGTTAGAAAAGAAATATAATTGGATGTTGACTAATGGAAAGAATTGGATTTTAGAAAATGGATATTGGAAATGAAATTGGATAATTGGAAATGGATATAGAAAAATGGTATAGAGAATGGATATGGAAAATGGTTTAAATAGCAAAAAGTGGGATATGTGAAAAAATGGTTAAAAATGTGAATAGTGTTTGGAAAGAAAAATGGTCTATGAAATGGATCATGGATAACAAGCCCTTATTTTTAGCCCAAAACCAAACTTGAATTTATTTCCACAAGCCTCTGATAAAACACAGCTACCACTGAACAAGCCACGACTGAGCAACGACCATTTAAATAAGTTCTGAATCACTTCAAAATTCATCTGAATCAATTATCTTGGAAAATAAATCCACAGATGAACACGGTCTTGATTGATGAACTCAGATGAATCTGATGAATATCACCACACAACAACTTGACAGTCACTGCTTTGAGGAATAGCTCACTGAAACAGATAACTGGCACCTGAAACAATTGCTCGATAGTTTGACCAAGATTAGGTCAAACATCCATATGAACTGGATCAAAAACGAACAACCACACTTGATCTGAAATCATGCCCTTGCTTTGACAAACCTGCACAACACCCAGAGAGAGAAACTGCAGCAAATTTTTTTTGTATTTTGGTTAGAGGTTAGTAAACATAAACAAATAAGAATAATATACAGATGCTCAGGAGAAACAAAGATTGTGATCTTGTTTGCGGTATGCAAAAATGCAAATGATATGTGGGATCTTAGGGATAAAAATTAGGGTATTACACATACAAACGAACATGTTCAAAGAAACCTACAATAAAAACATTAATGCTTAGACCGAAAAGCTCAGACCGCAAAGCACATGTAACATAGAAAATCAGTAACCAAAAGCACAGTGTACACATAGTTTAAAGAATCATGGTAGAAATAACATATGAAACACAACATGAAATAAATGCTTTAGGCAAATGTAAAACCATTACAAAGCTGAAACAGAGGAAAGATGAAACAAAGAAAACATAATATAAGGTTAAACAATCATGAGATCCGGTAGGTGAAAGATACACTTACCTTGACAAATCTTTTTGGTGTTAGAAGGGAAAGTTGCAAACATGGAAAGTACTTCAAAACGGAGGAACACAGAGAGAGAGAAATGTCCAATAAAGTGAAACAGAAGAAGGTTAGGTGGAAGTGGCAAGGGAAATTTTTTTTTATAGAAGTTGATATGTAGTGAGCTAGATAGAAGGGAAAATCTTTTGATAAATGAGTGATTTATATTGTTATGGATTTATATGTGACAACACAGGGAATGAGGATGCTAATAAAAACAAGCTTATTATGTAATGATCGAATTGTCCAAAACTGTGTGTCATACCCCAAATTTTGACCACTAAGATTTCCCATTATTGTACAAATCATCAGCACAATATGGATGGACCATCATACCTCATTAGTCTCCCCAAAGGTGGGTGAGCATTCACTACAAACGGGATTTAGGGTTTCAAGCCCTCGCAGAGCTCTTAGACAAAGGATCAATCAAGGAATGACATGATCTTCAACTTGTATAGCCTCTCAAATATCCACAATGGATCAAGAGGACTCCCACTTCAAGGATTAAGCACAAGGCTGCTCCCTTCTAGGTGGATCAAGCCTCAGGATCGCCAGTGTCACCAAATTAGGGTTTAGTCGACTAGGGCCTCCAGATGGAAATTTTCCTCTGGGCATGAGCCAATGATCCAAAACATAACCTAATATACTCCATGGAACCTCATAAACCCCATCATCAAGTCAATTTAGCCTCGGGGGATGCATACATCAAAAATCAGGAATTAGGGTTTCTTGACCTAATTCACCCCTAAGTTGACTTTTGGGACAAATCATGAGCCAAGACCTCAAGACATGATTTGAGGGGCTCCAACATACCACGTTGATCCATTTGCAACAATGGATTGACCCAAGAAGCTTGAGCAACAAGTTTCAATTTCATCTGAACCACAGTTAAGGTTTCGCGAGAAAAGTCAACTGTAGCTTTGACTTTTGACCAAGACATGCTCCCAAGCCGTGGGACACGATTAAATACACCCTATAACACCCATGGAACATGTCCATCAATTTTGATTTAGGTCAAGGACATGATTTCCTGAAGAATCGCACAGTTTGGAATTCATCTGATAAAAAGTCAATTGTGCAAACAGGTCAAACTTTGACTTTTTGAGATTTTTCATAAAAATGGTTTTTTAACCCTAAAATGATGTTAATGTGTGATTGGAATCATCATTCATCAAGAAAAATTAAAGAAAGTGGGATAACTTGTAAAGGGGTAACCATAAAAACTTAGAAATTTTTCTAAGTTATGAAAAAAAAGTGGCAAGGGTACCAACTTTGGAGGATCATAACTCCTAAACCATAAAGCCATTTTTCCCCATCCAAAGGTTGATTTGTAGCCCTCATTACCCTCTACAAAAACTTCAACTAGACCTAAGTCCAATTCATTAAGGATTTTGAGTTATGCTTGGATCAAAATGGCTAAAAACTTAAAATTGACATTTTTCAGCACTTAGCCAAAATCTGCCTTGTAATTTCAGCACAATGTCCCAACTTCAAGGCTGTTTTTCTCCATGATCCAAGTTGAACCAAGTCTAGGGCCAAACATCAAAGTTGAAGTACGTCATCTAAGCTTTCCGAAAAGTCCTAGAACGTCCATGTAGCATACTCGAGCAGGGAGTTATGGATCTTACAAAAGGGCTTGCTGAAGCTGAATTTTTCAGGGGCAGATTTGCACATTTTGTGTGCCACACGAATTTTCAAGCCTTGTCATCAGTTTGGACACATCTAAGGATCAAATCCAAGTGGGATGATCTGATCCATGAACCTCCCAAGTCCAAGGAACAAAGAAAAGCATGCAAAAGCCTAGAAATCCCTAAAAGAGGGACAAAACTCCAATTTTGGTTTGGAGCATTTAATGGATGCTTAGAGGTGGCATGGACTGAGCCATTCTCATCTGAAATTAGTCAAGACTTATCCAAGACCAAGGGAACCAAAGCTCTGAGCGTAACCTCTAGTCAATGGCTAGAGGAGACTTGCATTTCCATTGGCCAACATTGGCCAAACCTCTGCTGCAGCCACTATTCACTGTGGATCCTAAAACAAACTTGCTCCACTATAAATAGAGCTCATTTGTGTTCAATTTGAGTACACCAAATCCATCAAACAGATGTTTTCCTCAAATTCTCTCTTTCACTCCAAAATGTCTTCTTTAGTAAGGAAATTCTGAGTTTTTGAGCTAGAGAGCAATTTCACTCAAACTAATCACACACACATCTCATATATATCATATGTAAGTTGTGCAAACCATCAAAAGTGACCTGTAATCACAACATCACAAAGTCACCTCTCAAAACCTCAAAATGACACTTTTTTGCATTTTTCAAGCCATGTCTTGATACAGTCACTTTCCAAGCCAGATAAAACCTCAAACACACTCTAAATATCATCCTTGAACTGTCCCAAATGGTGCCACACATCTGGAACACCATTTGAGAGAGTTGGCATTTTGGCCGTTTTTGACCATTTCGCAAGAAAGCGCACAAACTTGCTCCAGAGGTTTCCAGCCGATTCCAATCATCCTAAAAGCTTCTAAGAGGTCATTTGAGATTGTCCAAAGCATCAAATCATTTCTGGAACAAAGCACTTGGTAGGTTGCCCAAAATCTCCAAAAAAGAGGTAAAATCCACAACTTGAATTCTTTGAATCATGCTTTCCTTTGTTGTCCACATACATGCATCATATTGAACAATTCTTGAGGCAAAAATGTAGTCCTTAATGTGTATGTTGTGATCCTCTCACTGTTTGCATTTTGACATGTTTTTATGTGGAATTTTGGTTATTTCAAAACCATGTACAGTTCTATTTTTTTTTCATTTGTGTGTTATATACATTAAGTTTTAGTTTGCATGAGTAACACCATTGGATTCCTTGCAAAAAATCGGTCAAGATAGGTTTTTACGGATTTCAATTCCGATGAAAATTGAGAGAGTTACGCGAGTTGGAAATTTTACGCGAAACGACGTCGAATTAACGATAGCGATTCTGTTTTTTTCGCTTTGTACAGTGAGCTTCCGAGTCCGTGAATAATACCATTGGATTCCTTGCGAAAAATCGGTCAAGATAGGTTTTTACGGATTTCAATTCCGATGAAAATTGAGAGAGTTACGCGCGTTGGAAATTTTACGCGAAACGGCGTCGAAAACACGTGCAGTTTTGGTTTTTTTATTTCTGCATTTTGTGTGTTAATTTTCTGTGTGCGTGAGTAATACCATTGGATTCCTTGCGAAAAATCGGTCAAGATAGGCTCTTGCGGATCTTGATTCGGTTAAAAATCGAGAGAGTTACGCGTGTTGGAAATTCGACGCGGAACAATATTTTTTAACGCAGCAGCTCTGGTTTTTTTATCGCTGCGTTTTATACGTTGAGTTTCAGCGTGCATGTGTGATACCATCGGATTCCTTGCGAAAAATCGGTCAGGATAGGCTCTTGCGGATCTTGATTCGGTTAAAAATCGAGAGAGTTACTCGTGTTGGAAATTCGACGCGGAACGATGTTTTTAATCGATAGCAGTTTTTGTTTTTTAATTTCTGCATTTTGTGTGTCGATTTTCCGTGTGCGTGAGTAATACCATTGGATTCCTTGCGAAAAATCGGTCAGGATAGGCTCTTGCGGATCTTGATTCGGTTAAAAATCGAGAGAGTTACGCGTGTTGGAAATTCGACGCGGAACGATATTTTCAAAACGATAGCAGTTTTTTCTGCGTTTTGTGCGTCGATTTTCCGTGCGCGTGAGTAATACCATCGGATTCCTTGCGAAAAATCGGTCAGGATAGGCTCTTCCGGATTTTAATTCCGATAAAAATTGAGAGAGTTATGAGTGTTTGAAATTTGATAAAAACGTGTTAAAAATTAAAGTTTCGGTACTCGTTTTTACCCCAAAAAAAATGTCGGAGATGATATTTTGATATCTTTCCTCTTTTTCTTACTTTTTATTTTTAAAACTCAACCAATTTTTTTCACATAGCAAAAAATCATCATTTTTCAATTTATACCCCATAATATTTTAATCCACAAAAAATCACAAAAAAAAAATATTATTTTTAATATATTTAAAAGTAGTGTTTTATATTGTTTTAAATGCTTTTAAAATGATTTCTTCTTTTTCTTGATTTTTAAAACCAAAATGATTTTAAATATTTATGTTGATAAAAATTTTTTTTTTCATAAACTTTAATCATTATTTAATGATTTTATTTGATATTTTTATCATTTTTTACTTAATTTTTCTTGAAAAAATGCCTAAAAAATGAAATTGGGGTTTTCTTTGATTTTCACCCTAACAAATCTTTTTCAAACACTTGGGCCTCTATTAGAGTGTAAGACCCAATCCCTTTTTAACGAAACAATTTTGGGCCTCACTTATTGTATAAGTCCCTCTGCGTTAAAAGAAAACTTCGGCGCGATCGCCATTTTCAAACGAAAATCAACTGGGCTTCTCTTTGAGCTGTAAGTCCCATTTCTTTTCATTTTTTTAACACTTGGGCCTCTATTAGAGTGTAAGACCCAATCCCCCTTTAACCAAAACAATTTTGGGCCTCAGCTATTGTATAAGTTCCGATACGTTAAAAATCTCGGCGCGATCGCCATTTTCAAACTGAAAATATTTTGGGCCTCTCCCTGAGTTATAAGCCCCATCTTTTGTACAAAAATACACTTTGGGCCTCTAATAGAGTGTAAGACCCAACCCCTCTTTTTTATATTTTCTCATTTTATTTTATAATGATTTGGAAAATTAATAACTCCTTCAATTTTGATTATTTTTTATTGGTTCTTTTTCTGAAAAATCACAAAAAATAGTAAAATATTTTATTCTACAAAAAAATCAAATTTATATTATTTATTTAATATAGTTGGTATTTTTGTGAATAAATTCATTTTTAATTGTTTTTAAGCATTTTAAAAGTGAATATTCATCTTGAAAATAAAGACTATGGGCCTCCCCTCGTGTTGTAAGCCCCATTTCTTTTCTTTAAACTTTTTGGGCCTCTATTAGAGTGTAAGACCCAATCCCTTTTTAACGAAACAATTTTGGGGCTCACTTATTGTATAAGTCCCTATGCGTTAAAAGAAAACTTCGGCGCGATCGCCATTTTTAAACGAAAATTAACTGGGCTTCTCTTTGAGCTGTAAGTCCCATTTATTTTCATTTTTTAAACTCCTTGGGCCTCTAATAGAGTGTAAGACCCAATCCCTTTGTAAATACCAAAATTTTGGGCCTCAGTCACTTATATAAGTCCCACGGTGTTTACAAAACCTCGGCGCGATCGTCGCCCTTTTCAAAATTAACCATTGGGCCTACCCTCGAGTAGTAAGACCCATTTCTTTTCTTAAAACTCACTTGGGCCTCTTGAGAGAGTGTAAGACCCATCCCTTTGTACAGAAAACCTTTCTTGGGCCTCAGTCACTTGTATAAGTCCCTCTGTACAAATTCAACAGTGCGCTCAATGATAAAACCCTGGGCCTCTCCTTGAGCTGTAAGCCCCAAATCTTTCTTTTTCAAAGCACCTTCTCCTTTGATGTTGAATATAATGTTGTTTTCAATCTTTCTTTGTTGAACAACTAACCAAACAGCATGGAAGCTCTACAACCGAGTAAGTGTTTACCCGCTTTCATTTACCGCTTTCATATGTATATAACTGTATTGTGGGGCTGTTTCACTGTAAGTCTCCTTTCATAAACTCATATACATATAACTGTATTGTGGGGCTGTTTCGCTGTAAGTCTCCTTTCATAAACTCATATCAACTGTGTAATAATAGTATAAATATTTAGAGTTTCCCCGGCAACTACGTCTAGAACTAGGTGACGCCGTTTCGTTTATTCATAGAAATAGACACCTAGATCCCCAAATAGGATCACCAGATACAGTCTTCTCTTCGGCTGTCCTCATTAGGAATTGTCAAGAAACTCTACTCCCAAAGATGAATGTATTCTCTGTGAATGGCATCTTTGAGTTTCTTCCAAATTCTCGAACTTTCCTGACTTGATCTATTCCTTGTGAATAGCTTGCCTTGAATTTCTCGGGGTTTGGGGACCCACGGGCTTCTTAAAAGCATCGGCCTCTTCTTGGGCATTGTACAAGGACCCACAGGCTTCCTAAAAGCAACCCCGCCTCCTCTTGGGCTTAGTACAAGGACCCTACGGCTTCTTAGAAGTATTCACCTCCTCCTCTTAGGCTTCGTATAATGATCTCTTCCTCCGGGAATGATAGCCTCCTCTTGGGCTTAGTACAAGGACCTGTCGGCTTCTTAAAAGCTTCTAGCCTCCTCTTGGGCTTCGTACAAATTGTCCCGACGACCTCCTAGAGGTATAGGAACAGAACCTAGTCATCCACATAAAACGGTCCTTTCATAGAGTCTACTACTGTTTCTCAAAGCATAGTACAAAAGATGAAACTATAGACTTGAAAAGTCTAATCTCCTTGAGTCTCAAAGACATTCTCAAGTGACCCCTTCGTTAAATAGGAAGGAAACCCGCAGACTCGGACAGTCTCAATACCCTTCGGATTTCCCACTTCCTTAAAGAACAGGAATAACCCGGATCCTTGAATCAAATCCTTGAGTACAATGTTGCTCATATAAGAACTGATTTTCTCTTTCAAAATCAGTATACTGGACCTGTCACTTAACTGAAACAGTAACCATAGCCTCCTCTTGGGCTTTGTACAATGATTCTCCCCAGCGGAGTCAAACAACGTTTAGCCTCTCTCTCGGGCTTTGTACGAGACACATAAGAGACTCCCTCGTTGAGTCAATCACCCCTTTAGCCTCCATCTCGGGCTTTATACGAGATACAAAAAGGTTCTTAATTGAGCCAAACAAACAACAGCCTCCATCTCGGGCTTTGTACGAGATACAAAAACTCTCTTATTGAGTCAAATAGCCTCCATCTCGGGCTTTATACGAGATACCAAAAGATTCCCTTGTTGAGTCAAACCTTTTCGCCTCCATCTCGGGCTTTGTACGAGATACAAAAACACTCTCTTGTTGAGTATAAAAGATCCTCTTGTAGGATCAACCCCTTTTAGCCTCTCTCTCGGGCTTTGTACGAGACACATATTAGCCTCCTCTTAGGCTTTGTATAAGAAAACCACTGGTTGATCCAATCAACCTTTTAGCATCAAAGTTGTGCCTCGTTCACAGTATACAAACATCAACAACTCCTTTCCCTTCATCTAATCGTTGTAAGCGGCAAGCCTCTGGATCATCTACATCCATGCCACTGTCCCTCTTTTAGCATGAGAAATTTCTAAGGAAAGATAACATTGCTCTACACTGAGTTAAAGTCTTCTCCTTTAGGTTAAAATCCCCTATAAAGGAAATTATGGCATTACTAGGATCCGCGTATCCCGGCTAAAGTAATCCTCCTTTATAAACCAGTCACCCAACAGTTGTGACAGACAAACCCTTCTTTAGAGATGACAAATTCTCTCTAAAGTCGAGGTCCTTCAGCTTCACGTCTTGGGCTTTGAACAAGACACAAATAGACTTTTCAGCTTCACATCTTGGGCTTTGAACAAGATACAAATCACCTTTTGCTTCACGTCTTGGGCTTTGAACAAGACACCAAAAACCAATTTCCTCCCATAGAATAGGAGGAACTACGAACGCTCTGATTTCCCTATTTCGGTAAACGGGAATACGTAGGCATAAGATCGAAAGAAAAGATCTTAGCGAGCACAATCAACAAAAAACCCAAATCCCATATCTCCATCAATCAAAAGCAGTAATTCAAAAGCATCAGTCCTAACATCCTAACCCTTGTTCCCCGCTAGAAAGTCCTAGAAAGAAAGAAAACCGTATTGGTGAAAATACAAATAACCATTACAAAGGCCCCCCCACATTGATAGCATCCGTAACCTAACAGACCGCTGTTTAAACTCAGTATGCAAGCAGGGTTAATTGGAGACATCTATTTCCCTTCCTTAGTCAGCTCACAATAGGATAAAAAATGAATCGACCTGTAGTTTAAGCTCAACCGCAGAGAGCGACCAGCGCTTAAGAACCGCGTCCAAAATCGCTCGCTACAGAAAAATGGCGCCCACCGTGGGGCCCTTCTTTCTTTCTTTCTGTTTTCCTTGTATAGAAACTACAGAGTGGTAACTCAGCCGGGGATCCATTTATGTCAGGAACTTAGGATTCTTAGCTTTATAAGTCTAGGATGTTTAGGACAAATATATATACTGCTTTTCCTAATTGCTATACATGTTTATTTTTCTGCTAATGGGAATGCGGGTGATGCCGTATGTGGAAAGAATGAGTATACACTTAAGATAAGTGATGGCGACGGGGTCGACCATCAACCTCAGTAGAGGCTGACCAACGCAACCCATTCACTCACTTAGCCAATGGGCCGGTTGTTAAGTCTGAGAAGCTGAGGAGCCAAACCCTTTCGTAGTACGGAAACTATCGGAAATAGTTGTTACGCGATACTACCCTCATTTGAGGCTGGTGATCTATTCTCGGTGAATGGCACTTACTCTAAGATTGCACTACAACTCGCTGGCGATCCGCTTGTTGTTTTGCTTTCCTGGGAGGAGCTGATGATAATGAGTACAGGTACAAAAATCACCCTAGTATAAACCTTTGGGGATGGGTAGAGCCTTGACTTCATGACAACGACCCTTTGACCCCATGTTTTTTCTATGTTTTTGTGTGCTGCATTCATGCATTCATTTAATAAAACATTAAAACATTCAAAAAAAAAAACTTCTCTTCTAGTCTCTTTGTTTTTCAAGTTAAACTAAGACTGTGATTGCAAATATTAGAGAAGAGGATTACGCTAATGGATTTCGGTAGAAGGAGAACTCATACGTACACCTTCAAGGTTCCAGAACTAGAGGATTTGAGAAGGTTGGCGAGCATGATCACTAACCCTGAGGCTTTCAGAGCCAAACACGGAGGTCTGTTACCACTATTAAGAGTCCATGTGATTGAGGGAATCATGGATGCGCTCATTCAATTCTACGATCCGGTTTATCACTGTTTCACATTCCCGGATTACCAGCTTGCACCAACGCTGGAGGAGTATTCTCACCTGATCGATCTACACATTACAGATCGAGCTCCATTTTCTGGACTGGAAGAAATTCCAAAGAATCAGACTATTCCAAGAGCAATTCATTTGGACGAGTCTGAGGTCAAGACTCACATGACTACTAAGGGTGGCATCCAAGGTTTGCCAGCCCAGTTCTTAACAAAGAAAGCTCTGTACTTTGCTAGTATAGGGAACGGGACTGCTTTTGAAAGCATCTTTGTTTTACTCACCTACGGATTATTTTTGTTTCCTAACATCAATAACTTCGTCGATATTAACGCTATTAAGGTTTTTCTCATTGGAAATCCTGTGCCGACTTTGCTCGCAGATGCGTATCATTCTGTACACTTAGGAAACTTGTACAGCGGAGGGGAGATCACATGCTGTGTACCTCTGCTTTATAAATGGTTTATCTCGCACTTACCCAAGTCTGCTGCTTTTTGGGATTGCAAGAGTGTCTTACGTTGGTCGCAGAAGATCATGTCTCTCACCAACTCTGATATAGATTGGTGCAATAGGATTTATGAGGGAATCAGAATCATTGACCGTTGTGGAAACTTCCCTAACGTACCCCTCATAGGAACTAAAAGAAGGAATCAACTATCACCCGGTATTGGTTCGTCGTCAATTTGGATACCCGATGAGGCTTGTTCCGCGCAACGCTCATCTGGAAGGTCTTTTCTTCAAGGAAGGAGAAAGTGACAGAGCACTAAAGATGGAAATAGTGCACGCTTGGAAACACGTTCTTAAGAAAGGACGAGAGTCTCTGGGAAAACCAAACTGTGTCTCGGTGGAGCCTTATCTCCACTGGGTACAAACTAGAGCTCTCAAGCTAAAGATGCCTTATCCTCGTTACGGAATCCTTCCGCCGAGGGAATCTATCATGTACTTCATGACGGAAACTGAAAAGCTTCAGGTTACTCTCAACAAAGTTCAACGGGAGAGGAGGTCTTGGAAGAACAAGTATCGCACCCTCGACGTCGAGTGCATCAAAATACAGCAATTACTGAAAGAAAAAGATGCTCTGATTGAAATTTTGGAGAAACATGCTGTAGAGAATCAGGATGATCAAAGGAATTTGCTCGTTCCTTTCACTTGGCAAAGGAATGACGACCCGACAACGGCCCAAGAGCCCCGGTCAAAGAAAAGGAAGATATCAGAATCAGCACCCGATTTCTCTTCAGAGAGGACTCGGGACCCATTAGCTTAGGCTTCTATTTCTGCACTTTGTAATCTACTATATTTCCATTTCTGTAATCCTTTGAATTTCAATAAAAAGGGGTTTCCCCACTGTTTGATATTTGCAATCTAATTGTCGAAGTTTATTTTGATTAAACAAAAAAACAATTAATATAATCATTGCATTCATCATTCTCACATCGCGTATTCTTCTTATCTACGAATCTCACGTTTGTGTCTCGGTTCTAGAGTCAAACTGTCTCATTCGTACAATACTCGGACCAATCATCAGAAAAAGATGGATGATCTTGAGGAAGAAAACAGAGAGTTGAAAGAAGAGATCGACGCTCTGAGAGAGGATATGAGAAAGCTTCGTAACGACATGCAAGCCATGGCAGAAGCTCAACTACAAAGAACTGTGATCTCAGAGATCACCTCAATGCCCATAGTGGAGAAGTATGATCCTAGGTACCAAATGCCGAAAGATCTCCCTTGGGGCATGCCTGTTAACTATATCCCGGGAGGATATGTTCCGCCGATCACTGAAGATCAGGGAATCACAACAGAAGCCGCTGGGCCTGAAGGTTACAAACTTCGGGAAAGCGAAGATGCCAGGGGCATACTGAAGACTCCTGAAGGTTACAAACTTCGGGAAATGCCAAGACTCACTGTCGTAGTCACGGTACCACCCCCTGTGGTGCACACTGTCCCGGAAGGACAGATTCCACCAATACCTGCTGGTAAAAAGGAAACTATGTTTGACCGAATGGATGAATTCCAGGAGCAGTTCCTGGAAATGCAGAAGGAGATGCAAGCCATTCGCGGTCAGGATCTATTCGGAAAGGACGTCGCAGACCCAATGTGAAAGTCCCGCACAAATTCCAAGTGCCCGACTTTGAAAAATACAAGGGTAACTCTTGCCCTCAGAGCCATCTGGTGATGTACGCTCGGCGGATGTCAGCTCAGACGGAGAATCAGGACCTGCTGATTCACTACTTCCAGGATAGTTTAACCGGTGCCGCATTAAAATGGTACATGGGTTTAAACCGTGCCACGATCAGCACTTTCAGAGATCTTGGCACTGCCTTCGTCCAATAATACAAATACAATTTGGACATGGCACCCGACAGAGATCAACTCAGATCAATGTCGCAAAAGGACAAGGAAACCTTTAAGGAGTATGTTCAAAGGTGGCGTGAAATTACCGCTCAAATTTGTCCGCCTCTTGAGGAAAAAGAGATGACAAAAATCTTCTTAAAAACCTTAAGCTCATTTTACTATGACCGAATGGTTGCCAGTGCGCCCAGTGATTTCACCGAGATGGTCGGCATGGGTGTACGTCTTGAGGAAGCCGTCCGAGAATGATGTTTGGTAAAAGACACTGGATCGACGAGCGGTACTAAAAAATGTGGTAGTGCTCTCCCTAAGAAAAAAGAGCAAGATATTGGGAATATCTCTCTCGAAAAGCAAAGGCGTCGTTATCAACCAGTAGCAGCTGTAACTCCTGCTATCAGCCCTGCGCCTATTCCTACGTATCAACCTCAGGTTGCGCAGAACCAACCTGATCAGCAAAGGACACAACAGCCTCTTCAGCAGGCTCATCCCCAATATAACAACAACCGTACAACACGGCCACCAGGGTTTGATCCTATACCCGTGACATACGTTGAACTATTTCCGTTACTACTGGCTAAGGGGCACATCCAGACTAAGTCTCCTCTTACAGTACCGGAAAATCCGCCTTTTTGGTTTAAGGTGGATCAGACATGCCCATATCATCAAGGAGGGTCAGGGCATAACATAGAGAACTGTCTTAATTTCAAATCTGACGTGCAAAAACTTGTTAAGAGCGGGGTCTTATCTTTCAAAGATACGAATCCCAACGTTCTCACGAACCCGCTGCCTCAACATGAGAAAGCTGCAGTCAATCTGATTGAGAAAGAGACTAACAATGTCTATCAAATTCACGATGTACTCTTGTTAAAGACCAATCTGGTCAAGATGCATTGTAGACAGAGTGGATATGGCCATGTGCCACCTCATAACTATCACCAGTGTGATATCTGCTCTAAAGACAACCAAGGATGTTCGGTAGTTCAATCAGCTCTACAGGAACAGATGGATCTCGGATGGATCCAAGAGCACCGAGTTCGTGGAGTTAACATGGTCTATACGAACTCCAACGTCATTCAGAACCACGACATCCGTGTAATGAATGTCAACTTGGTGGCGATGCACTCAAGGCAAAGCCAGTATCATAATCTGCCGCGACATGATTACAGTTCCTGTCTGATTTGCTCGGTAAACAAACAGGGATGCTCTTTCATACAAGAGGCCCTCCAGCGTCAGATGGATCTTGGATGGATCCAAGACTACCATGATAGGAACCCTTATCAGATTAATATGGTTCAGATCTTTGATATTCGCGTGATGAATACCAACCTGGTAGAGTTACATGCTGAGCAGGTCCGACTCGGATTCTTAATATCACATGACTATCAAAGCTGTAAAGCAGGTTGCGAAAACGATCGAGGTTGTACCCTTGTCCAGGAGGCACTTCAGCACTTGTTAAATCACTGGTGGATGCCAATTTATATGGATGAAGATACTCAGCAAATTAGTATCAGTAACAGGAATCCTACTCGACGTCAGAGTCAGGAAGTCCGATCAGTGGAAGCTAACCTAGTGATGTTACATTGTATTCAAAGTGGGCGTGGCCAGGTGCCACTACGTAATTATGACCGTTGTAGCGTCTGTTCGGAAAGTAACCAAGGGTGTTACCTTGTGAGAGCAGATCTTCAGGGTCAGGTGGATCGTGGAAAAATTCGTCCATATCCAGGTTCTGGACCCATCAACTGGACGCCGAATTACCTTGCCGATCAAGTTGAGGATGTTGCCAGCATCTCTGGTCGTCACCAGACCAGGGATGTTTTTTCCATCATCCCTCTACTTGACGAATCTAAAGTTCCTAACCAGGAATAGATTGAAATTACTTATGATGATCAGAAAAATCAGAAGGCTCCCATAGTCATCTATCTGCCAGGACCACTACCGTATGAATCAACTAAGACTATCCCTTACAAATACGGTGCAACGACAGTTGAAAATGGAAAGGAAATTCCATTACCCTCCGTTGTGAACATTGCAGACATCAGTCGAGTAACACGGAGTGGTAGAATCTTCAACCGAGGGGTTGGGGAAGTTAACAAAGAAAAGGAACTTCAGACAGAAGCTCCCAATCCACCAGTCGGTCAATCCAGTAATCTCGACCTTTCGAAAAATAATGATGAGATGCTGAAGCTCATCCAAATGAGTGAATACAACATTATTGATCAACTGTTACAGACTCCTTCAAAGATCTCTGTGTTATCACTGTTACTCAGTTCAGAAGCCCACAAGGAGGCTCTACAGAAAGTCTTGGAGCAAGCCTTTATGGAACAGGATGTAACAATCAGACAGTTCGATAGTATTGTCTCTAACATCACTTTTTGCAATAATTTGGGATTTAGTGATGAGGAGTTACCCGAAGAGGGTCGCCGTCATAACATGGCGCTCAATATCATAGTTAACTGCCAGGATGATGCTTTAGTCAGCGTACTGGTAGACACAGGGTCAGCCCTGAATGTTATGCCGAAGTCCACTTTGATGCAATTATCATTCAAAGGCCCTCCGATGAGAATCAGCGAGGTCATCGTCAAAGCGTTCGACGGATCCAGAAAAACAGTTATCGGCGAAGTTGATCTTCCCATAACTATCGGTCCTCACACTTTTCAAGTCACTTTCCAGGTCATGGACATCCGGGCAACGTACAGTTGCTTTTAGGAAGACCTTGGATACATCAAGCTGGAGCGGTTACTTCAACCCTCCACCAAAAGCTAAAGTTCGTCAAGAACGATCAACTTGTCACAGTCTGTGGGGAACAAGCCTTGCTCGTGAGTAACTTGTCATCATCTACTGGTATAGAACCCGAGGAGGTTATTGGAACGCAGTTCCAAGCACTATCGGTGAGCAAGGACAATCAGTTCAAAGAAGGAACTTCGATTTCTTCATACAATGATGCTATCAAAGCGGTCGAGAGTACCGATACAACTGGATGGGGACAACTTGTCATTCCTACTGACAATAAAATAAAGAAGGGTCTTGGTTTTTCTGCAACCTGTACCCAGGCAACTGCTAACGATGAAAGTCTTCATCCCCTTCAAAACTTCTTCCACAGTGGAGGTTTCCTTCACCCAGTGTCTCAGACAGTTCATGCTATCAATGAGGAAGATCCCTCTGACCCAGATGAAGAATGGAAGTCCTATCTTAACAAGGACGGTTATATATCTCAGGAAGACATGTCTACGCCATTTTGCTATCCCGCACAGAGTCCGAGATTTATACCCCGGTCAGACGTCGAAACGATATATGGAGATTGTGATCCGGAAGGATGCCGCGCTCTGCCAAATTCATTAGAGGAAGACACTCTGATGAAGAACAACTTTGACCATAACTACTATGGCCCAATGGATGGTCTGCCAATGTGGCAACCTTATCCAGGAAACTTGGGGCCGGAAAGTCAGCCGAACAATAAAAATCAGCTGACCGTCATTGAACAGAATACCTGTGTCCCCACCATGTCATGGGATCAACACTCAGGTCATTCGGAAACTACTCAACATGAAGATGAATTCGCAATGTTCGCAGGAATTGAATTCATCAACTATGATTTTCCCGAGGTCAACGTCATCGAGAGGGATGACTCCTCTAGTTCTAAAGAAGTGTGGGACACCTTGGGACAACCGAGTGGAAAATTTGACTATATGGTCAAGTACACCGCTCCCGAAAGCTCTCGTATCAGGCTCGAAGACATCCAGCCAACTGGATGGGGAGATACAGCTGAGAGCACAAATGCTATACAAAATACAACTGAGGAATTCTCCTACGACAATTCTGCCTGGGAGACAGATTTCAACGATCCTGCTCCACCAGAAATCAGTGTCATTTCTGAAGACAAATCAAGGAAGGTACCAAGCTTTGTGATTCACCGAGGAGTTCGCCGCCAATGGGTTGCCGTCGAGGTTCTGAAGGTCGTTCATCAATCAAAGTAATTGCCATCTTTAAACCTTTCACCCTGCCCAGGTGGAACGGATGTTTTGATAGGGTTCACTTTCTGTAAATTTCCCTCTTCGCTTTGCCCAAAGCGACAGAGTTTTATTTTATAGGGTTGTAGGTTCAAGAATCGACTTGTTCATAAATAAAATAACGTCGTTCTGTAATTTCCGCATTAATTGCTGTTTTCTCTTTTTGCTTTTTCAGAAAATGGTAATCCTAAAAAACAATTCAAAAATAAAAACAAGCAGTAAAACAAAAACACTGCACACACTTGTATTTTCTCTATCTCTTCTAAACACGAATCATCACGTCATGCAGATTGTTTGTTTTAAACCCAGTTGAAACATACGATCCGATGCCTTCTCCTAACTTTGAATTCTCGGTATTCGAGGCTGAAGAAGAAGTTGACAACGAAATTCCAGAAGATATCTCCCGACTACTCAGACAAGAGGAAAGGTCCATTGAACCTCATAAAGAACCGTTGGAAACGGTAAACTTGGGTTCAGAGCAAGAGAGAAAAGAAATCAGGATTGGGGCACTACTCAATCCAACTGTCAAAGAAAGTTTGATAAAGCTTCTCAAAGAATTCCCTGATGTATTCGCTTGGTCCTATCAGGATATGCCAGGGTTGGATACCAGCATCGTGGAACATCACTTACCATTAAGATTGGAATGTCCGCCAATAAAGCAAAGGTTGAGACGCACTCACCCGGACATGGCCATCAAAATCAAAGAGGAGGTACAGAAACAGATTGACGCAGGTTTCCTCGCCACATCTGAATATCCTCAATGGTTAGCCAACATCGTACCCGTTCCTAAAAAGGACGGAAAGGTCAGAATGTGTGTCGACTACAGGGATCTGAACAAGGCAAGTCCAAAGGACGACTTTCCTTTACCACACATTGACATGCTGGTAGACAGTACAGTAAAGTTCAAAGTTTTCTCCTTCATGGATGGATTCTCGGGCTATAACCAGATCAAAATGGCGCCGAAAGACATGGAGAAAACTTCGTTCATTACCCCATGGGGCACCTTTTGTTACAAGGTAATGCCGTTCGGTTTGAAGAACGCCGGGGCAACCTATCAAAGGGCCATGACTACTCTGTTTCATGACATGATACACAAGGAAATCGAAGTGTATGTCGATGATATGATTGCAAAATAACAAACAGAGAGTGAGCACGTTGAACATCTGTCAAAATTGTTCGAACGTCTAAGAAAATTCAAGCTCCGCTTGAATCCCAACAAGTGCACCTTCGGTGTCCGTTCAGGGAAACTACTAGGGTTCATCGTCAGCCAGAAAGGAATTGAGGTTGATCCTGACAAGGTCAAGGCCATTCAAGAAATGCCTTCTCCGAAAACTGAAAAATAAGTCAGAGGATTCCTGGGACGTTTGAACTACATCTCCAGATTCATATTCCTTATGACTGCGACATGTGCGCCGATTTTCAAATTACTGAAAAAGAACCAGGATTGCGTTTGGTCAGAAGATTGCCAAACCGCCTTCGACAGTATCAAGAAATATCTGTTGAATCCTCCGATTCTATCACCTCCAGTGGAAGGAAGACCGCTGATCATTTACCTCACAGTCCTAGAGGACTCGATGGGATGTGTACTTGGCCAACAAGACAAAACTAAAAGGAAATAGTCTGCCATTTACTATTTGAGTAAGAAATTCACCGACTGCGAGACTCGGTACACGATGCTTGAGAAAACTTGTTGCATTTTGGCTTGGGCAGCCAAACGTCTTCGCCAGTACATGATTCGTCATACTACTTGGTTGGTCTCCAAAATGGATCCAATCAAGTACGTTTTCGAAAAACCTGCTCTTACGGGAAGGATTTCCCGTTGGCAGATGTTGTTATCAGAATATGACATAGAGTACCACACTCAGAAAGCCGTTAAAGGAAGTATTTTAGCTGATCATTTGGCTCATCAACCGATTGACGATCAAGAATCAATCGGGTTTGACTTCCCAGACAAAGATGTCATGTATCTAAAAATGAAATACTGCGATGAACCGCTACCCAGTGAAGGGCCAAAACCAGGTTCCCAGTGGGGAATTATCTTTGACGGAGCTGTCAATCATTATGGAAACGGAATTGGGGCTACCCCTTTCTCTCTAGTGTATGGCATGGAAGCAGTGCTCCCCATAGAGGTAGAGATCCCATCAATCCGGGTATTGATGGAAGCTAAGCTCACCGAAGCTGAATGGTGTCAAAGCCGACACGACGAACTGAACTTGATCGAAGAGAAGCGAATCACGGCACTATGCCATGGTCAGTTGTATCAACAAAGAATGAAGAGGGCGTTCGACAAAAAGGTTCGACCTCGTGTTTTTAGAAAAGGAGACCTTGTGCTCAAGAAGATACAATCATTTCTCACTGACTCTCGGGGCAAATGGACCCCAAATTACGATGGCCCCTATGTGGTCACGAAAGCTTTCTCAGGCGGTGCCTTGAGACTTGCAACCATGGATGGAGAGGAATTTGCATACCCCACAAATGTTGATGTAGTCAAGAAATACTTCGCCTAAAAAAAACGTCTCGGTGGATTGAAAACCCGAAAGGGCGGTCCAGGCAAAAGTTAGAGACATGAAAAAAATCATCCCGGTGGATTGGAAACATCAAAGTACAATCCAGGTAAAAATTAGGGATAATGGCAAGTAACTATGTTCAACAGAGGCAAGTCCCTCAGCAGCAGTTACATCATCCATCGGAGGAAAGCTCCAGTCAAGGTCATCTTCGACAGAAGCTCAGGATGCCCCGAATTCGAAGTTGGTAGAAGGATAGTGGTCATTATGTTCCAACGTAGACCTTTTCCATGTAAATTACCATTTTCTAACTTTGTAAATACTCATTGGAATCACGCGTTTGGCTGATTTCCATCCTATCAATAAAATTTGAGCCCTTGTGCTTTTGTTTGTAATTCGTATTTGTTTTAGCTTTACAGAATGACGTTTTTTTAACATGATTAACGATTCTTGAAATAAAACAAAAATGAATTTACTTGTTAAAACTTTTTCTGCTTTTAAAATAGAGATGGCAATTTCTTTTGACTGTTAAACATCGAAAGAACATCAATCGCGTCTCCAAAGGTGTTCGAACCTCAAAGTGCAGAATCAAAGTACTCCTTCTAGACCAGTACGCCTGAATGAAGGATCAGCAATGTCAGAGACCATGTTTCGTCTGACATCCTCGGTCGAGTTCTCATCTCTTAAGCCCGACCAGCGTCGCCCCCAACAGGGACCGTTTTTCCTAAGCAAGGTGGAATTGCTATCTTGAACCAGCGATATTTCTACACGCCCCGCGATGGCCGAGTATCCAGTCATGTTCATCTTTTAGTTGGTATGTTGCGTCAGTTTTGTCCGCATATACACACATATATCATGCATTATTGATTTGCATTCACATTCATATTGCATCACTATCACTCTAGTCGTTCTTATCCCCTAGTGATAAGTCCTCTCAATCGAGTTGTCAGACCTTTCCTCGTTAGGAAGTGAATCATCTAAGTAATCTCTCTCCCGTTTATTTCTGGATTAGAATTGGTCCTTGACCACTTTGATAACTTGAACCTCTGAAAAGCCAGAGAAAACTTTCAACAAATATCACTCTTCGCCATTGAAGATGATATCCTTGCTTTCCCGGATTAAGGAAAATCCCCAGAGAAAGCCTCTTAATCAGAGATTCGGCGGCACGCCAGTTTCGCTCTGAAAAGATTACTGATGAAAAGGTCATGGGCACCTCAAAATTGGATTCCATCATATGGCATTTCTCCAGAAAGATCCCGAGAAAAGTATGATGTAAGTCCCCAAACGAAAACAGTCTCTCAAGAGACTCGCTTTCCCTAGTAGAATCGACAAATGGCGTCTCCAAAACAGAGAAGTTTGTGTACCTCTACAATTCAGACGAATGGGTTCCCCAGCAAGTCTGACATCGAAACTTTTTCCACTCAAATGGCATCTCCCCAGGAAAATTCGGCGAGAAGTTTGAAGGAAAACCGCTACTAATAGCGTTCCTTGTCAAGAAAGTTTATTGACAAAAGAAACTGAGACCAGTTCCTTGGTAGGAAACCAGGATCGAGGGGAAGTTTATTTCAGCAACTAAGACCAAGTCCTTGGTAGGAAACCAGGATCGAGGGGAAGTTTATATCAGAAACCGAGACCAGATCCTTGGTAGGAAACCAGGATCGAGGAGAAGTTTAAATCAGAAACTAAGACCAAGTCCTTGGTAGGAAACCAGGATCGAGGGGAAGTTTATATCAGAAACCGAGACCAGATCCTTGGTAGGAAACCAGGATCGAGGGGAAGTTTACTTTAGAAACTAAGACCAGTTCCTTGGTAGGAAACCAGGATCGAGGGGAAATTTAATTCAGAAACTGAGACCAGTTCCTTGGCTGAAGACCAGGATCGAGGGGAAGTTTTACCTTTTCTAAGCATCATTGCTTAGCTAAAGAAGATGAATGCGTAAGCTACCATTCATAACCACCATCAAAATTTTGGGTATTCCGATATTTAATCCTCTTGCACCCCGAATGCCCGAATACCTTCGCCATTCACACCTTTGGGTCCAAGAAGATTAAATAGGGGCATCTGTCATACCCCAAATTTTGACCACTAACATTTCCCATTATTGTGCAAATCATCAGCACAATATGGATGGACCATCATACCTCATTAGTCTCCCCAAAGGTGGGTGAGCATTCACTACAAACGGGATTTAGGGTTTTAAGCCCTCGCAGAGCTCTTAGACAAAGGATCAATCAAGGAATGACATGATATTCAACTTGTATAGCCTCTCAAATATCCACAATGGATCAAGAGGACTCCCACTTCAAGGATTAACCACAAGGCTGCTCCCTTCTAGGTGGATCAAGCCTCAGGATCGCCAGTGTCACCAAATTAGGGTTTGATCGACTAGGGCCTCCAGATGGAAATTTTCCTCTGGGCATGAGCCAATGATCCAAAACATAACCTAATATACTCCATGGAACCTCATAAACCCCATCATCAAGTCAATTTAGCCTCGGGGGATGCATACATAAAAAATCAGGAATTAGGGTTTCTTGACCTAATTCACCCCTAAGTTGACTTTTGGGACAAATCATGAGCCAAGACCTCAAGACATGATTTTAGGGGCTCCAACATACCACGTTGATCCATTTGCAACAATGGATTGACCCAAGAAGCTTGAGCAACAAGTTTCAATTTCATCTGAACCACAGTTAGGGTTTCGCGAGAAAAGTCAACTGTAGCTTTGACTTTTGATCAGGACATGCTCCCAAGCCGTGGGACACGATTAAATACACCCTATAACACCCATGGAACATGTCCATCAATTTTGATTTAGGTCAAGGACATGATTTCCTGAAGAATCGCACAGTTTGGAATTCATCTGATAAAAAGTCAACTGTGCACAAAAGTCAAACTTTGACTTTTTGAGATTTTTCATAAAAATGGTTTTTTAACCCTAAAATGATGTTAATGTGTGATTGGAATCATCATTCATCAAGAAAAATCAAAGAAAGTGGGATAACTTGTAAAAGGGGTAACCATAAAAACTTAGAAATTTTTCTAAGTTATGAAAAAAAAGTGGCAAGGGTACCAACTTTGGAGGATCATAACTCCTAAACCACAAAGCGATTTTTCCCCATCCAAAGCTTGATTTGTAGCCCTCATTACCCTCTACAAAAACTTCAACTAGACCTAAGTCCAATTTATTAAGGATTTTGAGTTATGCTTGGATCAAAATGGCTAAAAACTTAAAATTGACATTTTTCAGCACTTAGCCAAAATCTGCCTTGTAATTTCAACACAATGTCCCAACTTCAAGGCTGTTTTTCTCCATGATCCAAGTTGAACCAGGTCTAGGGCCAAACATCAAAGTTGAAGTATGTCATCTAAGCTTTCCGAAAAGTCCTAGAACATCCATGTAGCATACTCGAGCAGGGAGTTATGGATCTTACAAAAGGGCTTGCTGAAGCTGAATTTTTCAGGGGCAGATTTGTACATTTTGTGTGCCACACGAATTTTCAAGCCTTGTCATCAGTTTGGACACATCTAAGGATCAAATCCAAGTGGGATGATCTGATCCATGAACCTCCTAAGTCCAAGGAACAAAGAAAAGCATGCCAAAGCCTAGAAATCCCTAAAAGAGGGACAAAACTCCAATTTTGGTTTGGAGCATTTAATGGATGCTTAGAGGTGGCATGGACTGAGCCATTCTCATCTGAAATCAGTCAAGACTTATCCAAGACCAAGGGAACCAAAGCTCTGAGCCCTAACCTCTAGTCAATGGCTAGAGGAGACTTGCATTTCCATTGGCCAACATTGGCCAAACCTCTGCTGCAGCCACCATTCACTGTGGATCCCAAAACAAACTTGCTCCACTATAAATAGAGCTCATTTGTGTTCAGTTTGAGTACACCAAAGCCATCAAACAGATGCTTTCCTCAAATTCTCTCTTTCACTCCAAAATGCCTTCTTTAGTAAGGAAATTCTGAGTTTTTGAGCTAGAGAGCAATTCCACTCAAACTAATCACACACACACCTCATATATATCATATGTAAGCTGTACAAACCATCAAAAGTGACCTGTAATCACAACATCACAAAGTCACATCTCAAAACCTCAAAATGACACTTTTTTGCATTTTTCAAGCCATGTCTTGATTAAGTCACTTTCCAAGCCAGAAAAATCTCAAACACACTCTAAATATCATCCTTGAACTGTCCCAAATGGTGCCACACATCTGGAACACCATTTGAGAGAGTTGGCATTTTGGCCGTTTTTGACCATTTCGCGAGAAAGCGCACAAACTTGCTCCAGAGGTTTCCAGCCGATTCCAACCATCCTAAAAGCTTCTAAGAGGTCATTTGAGGTTGTCTAAAGCATCAAATCATTTCTGGAACAAAGCACTTGGTAGGTTGCCCAAAATCTCCAAAAAAGAGGTAAAATCCACAACTTGAATTCTTTGAATCATGCTTTCCTTTGTTGTCCACATACATGCATCATATTGAACAATTCTTGAGGCAAAAATGTAGTCCTTAATGTGTATGTTGTGATCCTCCCACTGTTTGCATTTTGATATGTTTTTATGTGGAATTTTGGTTATTTCAAAACCATGTACAGTTCTGTTTTTTTTTCATTGGTGTGTTCTATACATTAAGTTTTAGTTTGCATGAGTAACACCATTGGATTCCTTGCGAAAAATCGGTCAAGATAGGTTTTTACGGATTTCAATTCCGATGAAAATTGAGAGAGTTACGCGTGTTGGAAATTTTACGCGAAACGACGTCGAATTAACGATAGCGATTGTGTTTTTTTCGCTTTGTACAGTGAGTTTCCGAGTGCGTGAATAATACCATTGGATTCCTTGCGAAAAATCGGTCAAGATAGGTTTTTACGTATTTCAATTCCGATGAAAACTGAGAGAGTTACGCGCGTTGGAAATTTTACGCGAAACGGCGCCGAAAACACGTGCAGTTTTGTTTTTTTTATTTCTGCGTTTTGTGTGTTAATTTTCTGTGCACGTGAGTAATACCATTGGATCCCTTGCGAAAAATTGGTCAAGATAGGCTCTTGCGGATCTTGATTCGGTTAAAAATCGAGAGAGTTACGCGTGTTGGAAATTCGACGCGGAACGATGTTTTTTAACGCAGCAGCTCTGGTTTTTTTATCGCTGCGTTTTATACGTTGAGTTTCAGCGTGCATGTGCGATACCATCGGATTCCTTGCGAAAAATCGGTCAGGATAGGCTCTTGAGGATCTTGATTCGGTTAAAAATCGAGAGAGTTACGCGTGTTGGAAATTCGACGCGGAACGATGTTTTTAATCGATAGCAGTTTTTGTTTTTTAATTTCTGCGTTTTGTGTGTCAATTTTCCGTGTGCGTGAGTAATACCATTGGATTCCTTGCGAAAAATCGGTCAGGATAGGCTCTTGCGGATCTTGATTCGGTTAAAAATCGAGAGAGTTACGCGTGTTGGAAATTCGACGCGGAACGATATTTTCAAAACGATAGCAGTTTTTTCTGCGTTTTGTGCGTCGATTTTCCGTGTGCGTGAGTAATACCATCGGATTCCTTGCGAAAAATCGGTCAGGATAGGCTCTTCCGGATCTTAATTTCGATAAAAATTGAGAGAGTTATGAGTGTTTGAAATTTGATAAAAACGTGTTGAAAATTAAAGTTTCGGTACTCGTTTTTACCCCAAAAGAAATGTCGGAGATGATATTTTGATATCTTTCCTCTTTTTCTTACTTTTTATTTTCAAAACTCAACCAATTTTTTTCACATAGCAAAAAATCATCATTTTTTAATTTATACCCCATAATATTTTAATCCACAAAAAATCACAAAAAAAAAAAGTATTATTTTTAATATATTTAAAAATAGTTTTTTATATTGTTTTAAATGCTTTTAAAATGATTTCTTTTTTTTCTTGATTTTTAAAACCAAAATAATTTTAAATATTTATGTTGATAAAATATTTTTTTTCATAAACTTTAATCATTATTTAATGATTTTATTTGATATTTTTATCATTTTTTACTTAATTTTTCTTGAAAAAATGCCTAAAAATGAAATTGGGGTTTTCTTTGATTTTCACCCTAACAAATCTTTTTCAAACACTTGGGCCTCTATTAGAGTGTAAGACCCAATCCCTTTTTAACGAAACAATTTTGGGTCTCACTTATTGTATAAGTCCCTCTGCGTTAAAAGAAAACTTCGGCACGATCGCCATTTTCAAACGAAAATCAACTGGGCTTCTCTTTGAGCTGTAAGTCCCATTTCTTTTTATTTTTTAACACTTGGGCCTCTATTAGAGTGTAATATCCAATCCCCCTTTAACCAAAACAATTTTGGGCCTTAGCTATTGCATAAGTCCCGATACGTTAAAAATCTCGGCGCGATCGCTATTTTCAAACTGAAAATATTTTGGGCCTCTCCCTGAGTTGTAAGCCTCATCTTTTATACAAAAATACACTTTGGGCCTCTAATAGAGTGTAAGACCCAACCCCTCTTTTTTATATTTTCTCATTTTATTTTATAATGATTTGGAAAATTAATAACTCCTTCAATTTTGATTATTTTTTATTGGTTCTTTTTCTGAAAAATCACAAAAAATAGTAAAATATTTTATTCTACAAAAAAATCAAATTTATATTATTTATTTAATATAGTTGGTATTTTTGTGAATAAATTCATTTTTAATTGTTTTTAAGCATTTTAAAAGTGAATATTCATCTTGAAAATAAAGACTATGGGCCTCCCCTCGTGTTGTAAGCCCCATTTCTTTTCTTTAAACTTTTTGGGCCTCTATTAGAGTGTAAGACCCAATCCCTTTTTAACGAAACAATTTTGGGCCTCACTTATTGTATAAGTCCCCCTGCGTTAAAAGAAAACTTCGGCGCGATCGCCATTTTCAAACGAAAATCAACTGGACTTCTCTTTGAGCTGTAAGTCCCATTTCTTTTCATTTTTTAAACTCCTTGGGCCTCTAATAGAGTGTAAGACCCAATCCCTTTGTAAATACCAAAATTTTGGGCCTCAGTCACTTGTATAAGTCCCACGGTGTTTACAAAACCTCGGCGCGATCGTCGCCCTTTTCAAAATTAACCATTGGGCCTACCCTCGAGTAGTAAGACCCATTTCTTTTCTTAAAACTCACTTGGGCCTCTTGAGAGAGTGTAAGACCCATCCCTTTGTACAAAAAACCTTTCTTGGGCCTCAGTCACTTGTATAAGTCCCTCTGTACAAATTCAACAGTGCGCTCACTGATAAAACCCTGGGCCTCTCCTTGAGCTGTAAGCCCCAAATCTTTCTTTTTCAAAGCACTTTCTCCTTTGATGTTGAATATACTGTTGTTTTCAATCTTTCTTTGTTGAACAACTAACCAAACAGCATGGAAGCTCTACAACCGAGTAAGTGTTTACCCGCTTTCATTTACCGCTTTCATATGTATATAACTGTATTGTGGGGCTGTTTCACTGTAAGTCTCCTTTCATAAACTCATATACATATAACTGTATTGTGGGGCTGTTTCGCTGTAAGTCTCCTTTCATAAACTCATATCAACTGTGTAATAATAGTATAGATATTTAGAGTTTCCCCGACAACTACGTCTAGAACTAGGTGACGCCGTTTCGTTTATTCATAGAAATAGACACCTAGATCCCCAAATAGGATCACCAGATACAGTCTTCTCTTCGGTTGTCCTCATTAGGAATTGTCAAGAAACTCTACTCCCAAAGATGAATGTATTCTCCGTGAATGGCATCTTTGAGTTTCTTCCAAATTCTCGAACTTTCCTGACTTGATCTATTCCTTTTGAATAGCTTGCCTTGAATTTCTCGGGGTTTGGGGACCCACGGGCTTCTTAAAAGCATCGGCCTCTTCTTGGGCATTGTACAAGGACCCACAGGCTTCCTAAAAGCAACCCCGCCTCCTCTTGGGCTTAGTACAAGGACCCTACGGCTTCTTAGAAGTATTCACCTCCTCCTCTTAGGCTTCGTATAATGATCTCTTCCTCCGGGAATGATAGTCTCCTCTTGGACTTAGTACAAGGACCCGTCGGCTTCTTAAAAGCTTCTAGCCTCCTCTTGGGCTTCGTACAAATTGTTCCGACGACCTCCTAGAGGTATAGGAACAGAACCTAGTCATCCTCATAAAATGGTCCTTTCATAGAGTCTACTACTGTTTCTCAAAGCATAGTACAAAAGATGAAACTCTAGACTTGGACAGTCTAATCTCCTTGAGTCTCAAAGACATTCTCAAGTGACCCCTTCGTTAAATAGGAAGGAAACCCGCAGACTCGGACAGTCTCAATACCCTTCGGATTTCCCGCTTCCTTAAAGAACAGGAATAACCCAGATCCTTGAATCAAATCCTTGAGTACAGTGTTGCTCATATAAGAACTGATTTTCTCTTTCAAAATCAGTATACTGGACCTGTCATTTAACTGAAACAGTAACCATAGCCTCCTCTTGGGCTTTGTACAATGATTCTCCCCAGCGGAGTCAAACAACGTTTAGCCTCTCTCTCGGGCTTTGTACGAGACACATAAGAGACTCCCTCGTTGAGTCAATCACCCCTTTAGCCTCCATCTCGGGCTTTATACGAGATACAAAAAGGTTCTTAATTGAGCCAAACAAACAACAACTCCATCTCGGGCTTTGTACGAGATACAAAAACTCTCTTGTTGAGTCAAATAGCCTCCATCTTGGGCTTTATACGAGATACCAAAAGATTCCCTTGTTGAGTCAAACCTTTTTGCCTCTATCTCGGGCTTTGTACGAGATACAAAAACACTCTCTTGTTGAGTATAAAAGATCCTCTTGTTGGATCAACCCCTTTTAGCCTCTCTCTCGGGCTTTGTACGAGACACATATTAGCCTCCTCTTAGGCTTTGTATAAGAAAACCACTGGTTGATCCAATCAACCTTTTAGCATCAAAGTTGTGCCTCGTTCACAGTATACAAACATCAAAAACTCCTTTCCCTTCATCTAATCGCTGTAAGCGGCAAGCCTCTGGATCATCTACATCCATGCCACTGTCCCTCTTTTAGCATGAGAAATTTCTAAGGAAATATAGCATTGCTCTACACTGAGTTAAAGTCTTCTCCTTTAGGTTAAAATCCCCTATAAAGGAAATTATGACATTACTAGGATCCGCGTATCCCGGTTAAAGTAATCCTCTTTTATAAACCAGTCACCCAACAGTTATGACAGACAAACCCTTCTTTAGAGATGACAAATTCTCTCTAAAGTCGAGGTCCTTCAGCTTCACGTCTTGGGCTTTGAACAAGACACAAATAGACTTTTCAGCTTCACATCTTGGGCTTTGAACAAGATACAAATCACCTTTCGCTTCACGTCTTGGGCTTTGAACAAGACACCAAAAACCAATTTCCTCCCATAGAATAGGAGGAACTACGAACGCTCTGATTTCCCTGTTTCGGTAAACGGGAATACGTAGGCATAAGATCGAAAGAAAAGATCTTAGCGAGCACAATCAACAAAAAACCCAAATCCCATATCTCCATCAATCAAAAGCAGTAATTCAAAAGCATCAGTCCTAACATTCTAACCCTTGTTCCCCGCTAGAAAGTCCTAGAAAGAAAGAAAACCGTATTGGCGAAAATACAAATAACCAGTACAAAGGCCCCCCCACATTGATAGCATCCGTAACCTAACAGACCGCTGTTTAAACTCAGTATGCAAGCAGGGTTAATTGGAGACATCTATTTCCCTTCCTTAGTCAGCTCACAATAGGATAAAAAATGAATCGACTTGTAGTTTAAGCTCAACCGCAGAGAGCGACCAGCGCTTAAGAACCGCGTCCAAAATCGCTCGCTACACTGTGAGGAAAAAAATAAAGGGGAAAGACATATTAGTAACGGTGGTAGTTTGTTTAAATGGTAGTTAGATAGTTGATTGGGAATGGAGATCAAAATTGTTTAAAAATAAAATAGAGAATTATTTCGTGAGTAAAGCAAAGTATGGGGACTAAAATTATAATTTAGTCTATTTCATTCTATTTTATTTCATTAATTAAAATAGGGTTAAATATGTTTTTGGTCCCTATAAATATCTCACATTTCATTTTTAGTCCCTATAAAAAAATTACATATTTTAGTCCCTACTAAAATTTTATGCATGCAGTTTTAGTCCTTGCTATTTTTTAAAATTTTGAAAACTATTTAATTAGCTTTAAACTTTTAAATTTTTAAATAATTTTTTTCATGCGTGTTCAGATTACTATAAAATGTTTTTGTGCCAAATTATATAATTTTTTAAAATGAAAAAAAAGAAATTTGAATTTTTTAAATTTCAAAAAATAATGATAAAGGTAATAAAAATCTAGACTTATAAATAAAATTTTGAGTTCTTTTTTTATCGAAAAACTTTTTATAACTTTCTAAACATATCTGTAAAATAATCATTCAAAAATACATATTGGTTTAACAGTAGGAACTAAAACTGCGTGCATAATTATTTTGTAGGGATCAAAACGCGCTATTTTTTATAGGGACCAAAAATTGTTTTTAGTAATTTTATTGGGACCAAAAACATATTTAACCCATTAAAATATAGTATATATAAATTTTATTGTTTTAGCTCTTTTTTAAAAGGGTTAAATATGTATTAGGTCCCTTAAAATATCCCAACTTTCAAGTTTGGTCCCTTAAAAAATTTCCTTCAAACTTTGGTCCTCTAAAAGTTTTCTGTCCCTAACTCTAGTCCCTCCCGTTAGTTTCCGCTAACGGAGGATGATGTGGCATACCACATGTGTAAAAATCACTTGCCAATTGAGTATTATTATTATGCCTAGTCATTAATGTTTTTCCCTTCTATTTCTGCTCCACCTTCCTCTTCCACGATTAAAGCCCTAATCTCCTTCATCTCTGTGTGTGTTGTAGCTTCTTCTTCTCTGCTCTCGTCTCCTTCATAATCCTCCTTCTTCTTCATCATGTCCACGTCATCCAGGTTCAGCAAGGTCGTCTCACATCATTCCAAGAGTTTTACCAATAGTGAAGGGAAAAAGTGTGGATGCAAGGGTACTTTGATTTCCTATATGTGCAAGAAGGGAAAGAATCAAGGTAGATTGTTTTGGAGATGTCCTTTTTGGAAAAATGAAGGTACTTGCAATATGTTTCTTTGGGATGATGAAATTGCAGAAGGGAAGGAAGATGTTCAAGGGGTGGATGTTGAATGGAGCAAGGATGAGAGGGATATGCAAATGGTGGAAACCTTTACGGAGCTTTGTGAAGCTTCAATGGAGAAGAACAATAGATTGAAGATAAAGCTCAAGGTAGAGGAATTTTATGGAAATTTGACGACTGCTTGTGTTATAATTTCAGTATTGGTCAACATGTATTTTGTTATTAGGTGTAATTGTTGAATTGACCAAATGATATGTATTGTTGTTTTGTTATGAACAAATTGGTTATGAACATGTAATGTTGTCTTAATGATATGCAATGTTATTTTGTTATGAACAATTCTTCAAAATGTAATGTTGTTCTGTTATGAACAATTTGATAAAATTTTGTTAAGTTATTTGGTTAAGTTTGATAAAATTGTTCAACATGTAATGTTGTCTTAATGATATCTAAAGTAGTTTTGTTATGAACAATTGTTCAATATGTAATGTTGTTTTGTAATGATATCTAGTGTTGTTTTACCATAACAGTGACAATATACCAAAAGATTTGTACACCAAAATGACCTATAATAAAGTGACCATAAAATGACATAACATTGACAATATACCAAAATACTTGTTATAATTGCATACCAAAAAAGTATGTTGGTCCAAAAGACCTCACCAGTACATTACATCAGAATAAGAAATAGTATTTTGGGCCTAAAGACCTCATCAGTACATTACATCATAATTTTAAATTCATAAATTCAGCAAAACATCATATCAGTTGCTCATAAACATCAGTTACACAAAACCAACCTGCCCTTCATTGTGTTTGACCCTTGCCAATGCTGCAGTCAGCTTCAGGTATAACCACTGGATTATCATGTTCTTTCCCTGGGCCTGGCATGTTCTTAGACTTCAGTGTCTTCAACCTCTAACTTTGTCTTTTTTCAGTCAGGCCATTATCTTGTGTTTTGTACCTGCTTTGTGTCCTAAATTTTGGTGGTTCACTGCTGCTTGGCCTAGACAATGTTGTTCTTATTCCAGGTGGTTTGAAAGGAGTGTTCCTACACATTTTAGGTTGCCTCCCAAAGAAAACTTTGGGATCACCTTGCCTTGGCTGAGATGTCTTGATAGGTGATTTGTCAACTCGTAGTGGTTGAATCTCCAAGACATCAACACCTGTTAGTACAACAACAATAGTCTCATCCAATGTTGTTGAGTTTTCCACGACAGTACCCTCAGGTTCATCTGGATCCCTTGGCTCACTTGCATCCTTGACAGTAGGGGCATCATCCAATTTGACAGACTCTTGCTCACTTGCCACATTTTGCTCAGTTGCTTCTTGCACACCATTTTGATCACTTGCCACATTTTGATCACTTGCCTCATTTTTATCACTTGCCACATCCACATCCACATTCTGCACATTTTCCTCTTTTTCAGCACTTGCCACATCCACATTTGCCTCATTTTGATCAGTTACAACATCCACATTATTTACATTTGCCTCATTTTCAGCACTTGCCACATTTTTATTCTTCACAGTTGCTTCCTTCTTAGTATAATCATTAGCTTCATTTTCAACACTTGCCACATGGTCATTCCTCACACTTGCTTTCTCCACAACTATACTTGCTTTCTTCAAAGTTGATTCATCCACATTGACAGTTTTTCTCTTCACAGTTGCTTTTCCTTTTACAGTAGCCTTTGAGGTACTTCCATCCTTGACAGTAGCCTTTAAGGTACTTCCATCCTTCTTTGCTTTCTTTGGTACCTTGTTTATTGAACCCTTAGGCCTCCCCTGCAATATACAAGTATGGAAAAGTTCAGTATTAACATATTAACCACAGTATGACACATTGAAAACATCTACATAATTAACATATTTATCAAAGTGGAACCCTTACCTTTTTTTTGATGCATCATTAGTTTGACTTGCTTGTGTAGGTATTTCCTGAGTTGCTTCTGCAGGGTTTTCTTGACTGACTTGAATAACCTTTGTTTTTGCTTCCACTTCTTCCTTCCATTTCTTGCATGTCCTTTTGTTATGGACTAGTTGAAAATAGAATCTGCACCTATGGTTTGTGTTGGTTCTTTGCCATTTATTTTGGCTCTCTTCATCAGTTTCTTAGGGCTACCTAGGCCACGTTTAAAGCTAGGTGGCAGCATTGCCTCATTCTCAGTTCTAGGCCACTTGTTCTGTCCATTTAGTGGGGTAATTACCTCACTGTAGCATGCTTGATAAGTGCTATTGTGATAGCATTTGTGAACATATTTTACAGGGTCATCTACCTTCCTATAGATGGAAGCCACAACATGTCTACAGGGAATACCTACAAGTTCCCTATAGTTGCAAGAACAAGTTTGTTTTTCAAGATCTACCACAAAATTGTCAGTGAACAACACATGAGTCACTTGAAATGTTAACCTACCAGCATATGTAGCTGTCCAACTAGCATTCTTCTCTATTTCCCTGTCCAATCTCCTTAAGGGGTTTGTCATTATGTTTCCCTTATAACCCTCCACCTTTTCCCTAAGAGTAGCAAACCTCCCCATTAAATAATTCCTAATCGACTTAAACATTGTAATGATGGGTTTGTCTCTTTGTAACAATATGGTTGCATTAAAGGACTCACTCAAATTGTTCATTAAGACATCACATTTTGAAAATATAGGAAAGGCATGCTTACACCATTTTTTTTTGGGAATTGCCTCTATCCACTCATAGGCCTTCAAACTGACATCCTTAATCATTAGCATATTTGCTTCATGAGCTTCATAGTAGGTAGCTTTGGCAGCAACCATCATAAGATCCCTGAACAAGGTTCCTCGTCCAAATTTCTTCTTGAAGTTTGCATATAGATGCCTTAGACAGAATCTATGTTTATATGCTAGATACTCTTCTTCAAAAACCTGCACTAGGCCCTAATAGAGAAAAACAATAGGCCTTTCATCACAACTATCATCATCCCCACCACTGTCCAGCTCATCAGTTAAGTATTCATCCTCAATAACATGTTCCTTTCCCATCTCTTCAGTTATAAATACCTTCTTCTCTTGTTGAGTGTTGACCTCTTCACTTGCAACATCTTCATTTTTATGTTGCCCGTCAGCCCTATTCCGAAACACCTCATCAAGGCCTTCCTCAAAACCACCCATTCTCTCCTCCTCACTATCTTCAAAATGCACATCTTCTACAGAATCTTCATTAGACTCTTCACTTGATTCACTCATATTGTCAACATTCTCCTCACATTTAACTCTCTTTCCTTTCTCTCTAATCCTATCCATAACCGTGTCTTCTCATTTAACTTTAGGCTTACAGTAAATCTCAACATCACACTGATATTCCATGGCATACAAGGCTAACTCAAACGCATCTCCATCATTCTTAAATACTTTTAAGTCATTTTCAAGTAATCCTTCCTCGTGCTTCCACCACATATTAACAGAAGTGTGATCAAACTCAAGTACCAGCTCCTTAACTAAGTCACAAGCCTCAAAGAAGCTCCAATAATCAGGATTCTTACCCTTAAATGCATACACTTCCCCACCCTCGTATTTTAGGTTTGTGTCTTTTACAAAAGACCCATTTATGTAAAAAAAACAATCGTGAACTTATCCATTACCCTGTAGACAAAAGTTAACCTAACTTTAATTTTTACCATTTCTGGACAAAACAAACTAAACCTAATATTTATATTTAAATTAGTAATTTTAATTGTATTTTATTTTTTAATAATGTATAATTATGTTATTAAATTTCAATATTAGACTTTTAGTTTATAAAAAATAAATTTAAAATAACTTTTACTATTTTAAGTTTTTTCTTTCACAAAAATCATTTTTTTTAGTTAAAATAAATGGACCTGTTTTATCTAATTTAAAATTAGAGAATTTTGCATAACATTTAAAAATAAGAAATTTAAAATCCCTCCTTACTCTATGTTAATGTCAAATTGTTCTTTTTTTTTAACTTTGTAAATTAGTCCCCATGTTTTTCAAAATGACTCCTATATTTAAAAAAAAAAATACAAATAGAACCCTAATTTTTTTAAATTTACAAATTTATCTCTTTAAAATATAAAAAAATGCAAATTATTCTATTTTTCAACTGAAATGTTTGAATTGCCTAAAATTTCAAATACATCATTATATATTTAAAAAAAAATATTAGTATAATTAATATGTATAAATAATGTAGGACTATAACTAAATAACTTTTTAAATATACTTCATTCAATGTTGTCTTTTTTTAATATAAATAAGGGTCATTTAATACACACCATATTCTCTTTAAAAATTAATTATTTCTCTAGTCAATGCATTGAATATATATATATATATATATATTTAAAAAAAAACATATATTTTATTCTCTTAACTAATATTTAACTTATCATTTTAATATTTTAACAAATGTTTCAGAGACGATCGTTAGCATTTTCTTTTAAATAAATGTAAACTAATATGCTTTTTATAGAAAAATATTTAAAATTAAATATTAAATCATTTAAGAATTTGTATAAGATTTTTAGCACTTATTGCTAAAGGATGTTTATACTCTGCAGTTTTTTTTTCTTCATTTGCCCATATTTCATTACTTCTAGGCTATGTAAGAATCTTTCAATTTTTTATACTTTAATTTAATACTTTTTTTGTTGGTTTTCTAAAAAAATGAACCTGAAAAAATTGACTTCAATGAATGATGTGAGAACATGACATAAGAAAGAAAATCAAAATACAAATCCGTGATCTCCATCTTCATCTGTAACTCTCAACAACCAATCTAACCTGTTCAAAAAACCCTAATCCTCTTTTCATTCCTCACTTTCTTTATCATCCCTTTTCCACTAAAATTGAACCTTGGATCAGTTAGAATCAACGATTCTAGAACAAGATTTTGGAAATTCTGATCTGAGTTTTCAATTTTCCACTTTTTATTTTTTTTTATTTTTTTTATTTCTTTATTTTTATTTCAATTTTTTTATGTTTTTTCCTATTACTCCGATCTTCAACGACCCATTAACGCAAAGAGTTTCAAAATCCAAACTTTGACAAAACCCAGTTCTCAAAATCCAAACTTTGACAAAACCCAGTTCTCAAAATCGTTGCTTTCGTTATTTCATATGCCCAAAAAGCAGTTATGGGAGCTGAGAAAAAATGGCTTTTCACGCTATTCACTGCAGCGGTTTTATCTCTGATGATACTGTTAATGTCTTCTTTTTCTACCTTCAGTTCACAGAAGCCTTTTCCTTCTATTGTTCAACATGGTTCTCATTACCCTCCTGCTTTTGCTTACTTTATCTCTGGTGGGCATGGTGATAAGGACCGGATCTTTCGTTTGTTGTTGGCAATTTATCATCCGAGGAACCGCTACTTGCTTCATCTTGGAATGGATGCTAGGCAAGAAGAGAGACAGGGTTTGGCTGATGATGTTAGTTCGGTTCCCGCGATTCGGGCTTTCGGGAATGTTGATGTTGTTGGGAAGGCTGATTGGATTACTTACTTGGGATCTTCTAATGTTGCTATCACTTTACGTGCTGCTGCTATTATGCTTAAGTTGGATAGTGGGTGGAGTTGGTTTATCACTTTGAGTGCTCATGATTATCCTCTTATTACACAGGATGGTATGTGAATTTTGGTTTTGTTTGTGGCTTTTATTTGATTCATGATGTTTGAGTGTGGTGTGAATTCGGAATTCGAACATGTTTTGTTATAAACTAATGAGCTTCACAATTTGATGTTAAATATTGTTCTGTGTGTTGTGTGGTGGCTTTGCATTCATGGGAAAGTTTTCGCTACTGTTTAGGAGCTTTGTTTTTGTTTTGGTTTTTGTTCCTTGTATTTATCGTTTTCTCGATCAGGTTCGATTGTATTAGTAAATTCGATATGCATTATTACTTGGAAACATCGTATCTTAGAATAAGGAATTAAATTTAAGGAGGTAGGGTAGAAGGGTGCTTATAGGGGACGGGGCAGGGGCTCAATTGCCTCCCCTGAACCCCTTGCCTCTACGGCTACGCCTCTATGCCGGCTACAGCCAAAGAAAGAATGCGTTGTTTTTATTTGGAGATTAAGAGATGAGCACTATCAGTGTAAAATTATTTTACATTGTCATCCAATTACAACCTTTCAATTTACCACAACATAATTTACAATTCTTTAAATAAAAGAAGTTATGTAATTACGTGTTGTCTTGGCGAGTTGTGATTGGTAGTCAGTGTCAAACAATTATTACACTGACAATGCATATCCTTTTATCTTTTAGATAAAAACATATTCTGAGGTATAGATTCATCAAACCAGTCCTCTATGTTGAAGAAACGAACTAAATTTTCCATGAGATTTGCTTATTGAATATTTTAGAGCATGTTGTGCATGTAATTTGTCTACCCTTGTTAAGATTAGCCCAATTCGTAAAATGCATTTCATGCATCAAAGGTGATTTGTCCCTTGCATGCTTAACAGATTTCTCTGTAATCACATACTAATTTCCAACTGGAATTGATTGGTTATGGATTGGGGATGTTATTCTTGCCTTAAATGGCTGAGTATCATATGATTGCTAGCATCTGATAAGAGACCAAAACTTTCTTACGATTGCATATGATTTCCTGCGAGTGTTCTTAATTGCTATGAATTGATAAATTAAAATGCTAATCTAATTATTCAGATCTAGGAAGACTTGAGGCACATGCTTCTAGTTGCGAGCATTTTTTTAAGCGTCCTTACAAAGTGGAATATAGATTCAAGCTGTAAATTAGTAGGTAGTCTGACTGATATTGTGACTAAAGGATATAACGTAGCACGCCCAAGTGCCACAAATAGTGTATTAAAGCTGAAAAAGTTATCATGAATAGCAAAAATAATATTGGTAGTACAAGAACATTTTCACACTTTGTTTTATGATTTATGGATGGGGAAATGGTTAGTTCGCATGTCATTCTGAAATTTACCGCTGAATTGTGCTTGTTTTAAGATCCATATAATCATGTCTCTTCCATATTCACAAATCTCAGTTGGATGATTGTCTACTTTCTGATGAAGACCTTTCTTTCTAATGTTTGTTGTGTTTGTCTTCTTTTTCAGATCTATCCCACGTATTCTCCTCCGTAAGTAGAGACCTCAATTTCATTGATCACACCAGTGACCTTGGATGGAAAGAGTATGAAAACCATTGCTAAATCTAACTGCTACTTTGTGGCACTTATTTCTCGGTTCCTAGGTTATTTATTTATTCAATGGTGCAGGGGTGACAGATTCCAACCTATTGTAGTTGACCCGGGAACTTATTTAGCAAGGAGAAGTCAAATTTTTCAAGCTACGGAGAAGAGGACAACACCCGATGCATTCAAACTCTTCACCGGTAAATCTGCTTTCCCATACTGTCTGTTCAACACATCTATGCCTATGATTTTTTTAGTATTGAATGTTTTTCATGCCATGCAGGTTCACCGTGGGTCACCTTGAGCCGGCCTTTTCTAGAATTCTGCATAGTTGGTTGGGATAATTTACCACGAACGCTACTGATGTATTTTACAAATGTCAAGTTATCTCAAGAAGGCTACTTTCACTCGGTCGTTTGCAACGCACCGGAATTTAAGAATACGACAGTGAATGGTGACTTACGATACATGATATGGGATAATCCTCCGAAGATGGAACCTCTCTTCCTAAATACATCGGTTTATGATATGATGGCAGAAAGCGGAGCAGCTTTTGCAAGACAGTTTGAGGCCAATAACCCCGTGCTGGATTTGATAGACAAAAGAATTCTCCGACGCGGTCGGAATCGAGCCGCCCCAGGGGCATGGTGCACAGGACGGAGAAGCTGGTGGGTGGATCCGTGTTCCCAATGGGGCGATGTCGATATTCTGAAGCCCGGTCCTCAGGCTAAGAAGCTAGAGGCATCTGTTTCTAGTCTTCTTGATGACTGGACGGCGCAGACGAATCAGTGCCAGTGATTATATAATAGACAGTAAGAATAGAAACCATTGTAGGAAGCTGTGCAAGTCTATCTTATTGCACTGACCAGTAGAAGTTGCCATTTTATTTTTGAAGGAAGAGAAAGATAACACATTCTTGGTCGCGAAAGTGTAATATCGATCTTGAAAAAGGATGGATTCTGTGCATAAGAAATCAGGAGTTGAGAGATGGAAAGAGGAAACGCGTTTTGGCTGGGATTTTTTGGAGGCTTTGATATTTATGGTGGATCCTCCGATGATTGCCGATATTCTTCTTGCTTTCTATTCATAATGTTGTATGTTCTATAATGTCTTCTCATCTCGACGATTCGAGCAGGATAGCTAGCTTATTCTTTTTGGATTATGAATACGATTGTCATTTTCCACTCTACAATCCATGTTTTCTTTTCCTTTTGACATCTTTTCTACTATATACTGGATTCTATGTTTGCTGGTTCTGTTCCCCCGCATGCACACATGCATGTGTTACTAACTTTCTGAGTTTTGATAGGGATGGATATTGGCAAGGGGAAGTGTGGAGCAATCACTCTCCAGGAGTCCATTGTCAATGTCACCTACCGGGAAACATAGAGTGTTGTCTAATTTATCATTTTTCAATTTTTTTTCTATCTGAATTTTTGTATGTTTTTTCCTCATTTTGAATGGTGAGAGATTTCATAAGAGAAAATCATACATGAGAGGATGAGAGGATTCATTAGTGAAAACTAACCAACCAACTGTAGGATTTTGCTCAACTACTTTCATCATTGTGCTTTCATTAAAAACGACAAACGTGCAAACTTGTTCAAGGTTTTTATACTTTAGACTATGTTTTGTATGTTTATAACGGACGGATTGGAGTGGAGGAATCTTCCTGCCTAGTTGGATTTTTTTACCACATTGCCACGTTTTGAAAACAAAATACTCAAAATGCCACTAGTTGAAAAAAATTGACCGATATGCCACGTTTTGGGTTTGGCCTCGTCCTTCCATTGGACGACCCAATGAATTATTTTTTGTCCTTCAAGGGTTCGGCCATTGGTTGGCCGACCCATTGAACCATCCGTTTTTTTTTTTTTTAAATTTAATTTAAAATAATTGTTATATTATATTTTAATATAATAATTGGTTTAAAAAAGAATAAACTATTTTTATGTTTTAAAATATTATTGAATAAATATTATAATTAATTTTAAATTAGAATTAAATATATTTTACAATATGTAATTAAATAATTAATATAACATAATTATTAAATAAAATTATAAATATCATAAATTTTATTAATATTATTGGGTGAAGATATATCATTTTTGTCTAAACAAATGACCCCCAGTTCCACATTTTTTTGGAAAAATCACACGTTTTCTCCTTCCCATGTCTGGTTGTCGTCTTGTTGGCGATGGAGTAGAGTCGGAAGACAACTCTTCCTCTTCAGCTACACCCTCGTCTTCTGCTACACCCTCGTCGTCGCAGACATTTTCTGGTTGATGTGATGTATCGACGATAGGAACATCCGTAACTGAGAAACCTGGCCAGTCCATGAGCTGTTCATCAGTAAGGAAAAAATTGGGGACTGACTGGGATGGTTGGTCGAAGGCGGTGGGAGGGCTTTGTTGGATGGGAGGGTAATAAACCTCGTCAATGCGGTAGGTAGAAGTGGCTTGAGAGAAAGAAGGGTTAAAGGGTTGTTGTTGGGATGCGGGGTAAGAGGAATCAAAGATAGGTCGTGGGATTGGGGTGAATTGGAAGGATGGTCGAAATGTTGATTGTTGTTGGTATTCTTGGTGGTAGTAGAAGTTTCCTTGAGGGGTGGGGGTGAATGGCGTTGGTTGTTGAGAGGAGGTGCCAAAGAATGTGTGTTGTTGTGTGGTTTGAGTGCGTTGAAATGTCGGTTGAGGTTGTGTGGGTTGTGGATGGTGGTATGTGGTTTGGGGGTTAAAAGAAGTCTGAGATTGAAATTGCGAGGGGTTCATCTGGGGGATTTCCTCCTGCGTGGAGGGCGAGGCTCTTTGTTGTGATGAAGAGGATGCATACTGACGGGGATCATCGAGGAACTGGGCTTGAGAAGCATGCATAAATGGAATGGATAAATACCATTGCATATATGCGGCGCTATGAACATAGTCACCAGTAACCATGTTACCTTTCAAGGTCAATTTTTTTCTGTTTCTCCCCTCTTTGTTCTCTTCTCTATTTACATGGCGCCAATGGTCTCCCCATGTATTTGGCATTTCAGTCTCATGGTGTTGGCGTAGACATTTAGGCTCAGAAGGGATATCTTGTTGAAATCCAAATTGCATTTTAACCCTATCAGCTTGATGCATTTCGACAATATGAAAACTGATAATATAAGTGGTGGCGCTCCAAATTTGGCAATCCTCTAGCACGCATTCTGGGTAATTTGGGTAGGGCTTCCAAATGAACTGTAACAGAAAATATAATAGTTAAAGTATGAAAATATATTTTATCAGCGACGTATAGAATGAAGATGGTAACAAACTTACGTCGTCTCCCCTCAATCTATCTAGTGCGAATCTATATCCTCGGATGTGGTGATGAGGGTTTTTTTGGTAAGCCATGCCTCGTCTCGCAAATCTTGCAGTTTTAAAAAAATGAGATAAAATGGGAAGATAAGATTGCCTCAGTATAAATTCGTACAAAAGAAAAGAAAGTGTCATTAATATTTACCTTTTTGCGTATGGATGATTTATCTCGAAGGAACTTTCGGGAGCAATTAGTGGTATATGCCAATACGTCCAAGCACTTAGTAGGAGCACACATCCTCCAATGCTTTTTACCCCTACCCTAGTTGCTTTACACATATGTCTATATAATGTAGCTAAGCAAGCAGAGCCCCAACTATATTCGTTGCATTTATCTAAATCTCCTACCAAGGGTATCCAAGAAGAATGTAAAAAGTTATAGCTCTTGTCTGGCATCAATACTTTAGCTAGAAGTAGTAATATATAAATTTTTGCATGGAGAAGGTTGTCCGCATCAGATGGCGTTTCTTTTTGTTTTAACTCTGCTAATACAGATTGTAGCCAAACAATTTTAACACAACCTTTATTTCTATCGGCTGCTGAAGGTTCAATACCCAAGTGTTCGAAATATACGTCACTGCCTACTTGAGTAGGACCATTTACTGCCTTACCGTTAACACGGAGACCAAATAACATACTTACGTCCTCCAAAGTGATGGTACATTCACCGGTTGGGAGATGAAAAGTATGTGTTTCGGGTCTCCATCTTTCCACCATCGCAAGCACGAGACTAGAATCAACTTTGATTGTGCTGACTTCTGCAACTTTTGCAAAACCTGCTTGCGCCAGATATGGTTTGATTGCGTCACTTGGTGCATCTATAGCATGAGAATGCAACCTAAATCTTTCTGCATCAGGCTGTTTCAAACATAAGATAAAATCAAAATATTGGTTTACAAAAAAAATATCACAATCATAATGATTTAATAATAAAAGGAAATTTACTTACACATGCGACAACATTAGCCGGTGTTCCGCGGTGCGTCTCTCCCATCCACAACATTGTGATTTTAATTGATGAAATGTTTATGATATGATGTATTGTTTTAGATATGTTTCAATTGACAGTGAAGGTGGTATTTATAAACCAACCCATGCACACAATAATCCAATGCCATGCACAATCCTTTGGTCAATAGTAGGCATGTAAAGCTATTCCTGCACCCCTAATAACTAGCTGAGAAGATAAAATGGCATGCAAGGAATCTGCCGTGAAATGAAAATACAATGGCCCGTGCTGCACGCCACTTGGAAGGACGTGCCTTCAAATATTCTTCATGGGTTCGTCCAACGGAAGGACGACCCTATTCTGTTCGCACGTGAATTCTTCATGGGTTCGTCCAACGGAAGGACGACCCTATACTGTTTCACCTGCCAGCTCGTCCTTTGGACTGACGACCCCATACTGCCATGTAGTTTTATATATTCTTTCCTATCTAGTATTGTTTGTATGAACTTACACTATCTGCTCAAAATTGTCATATCAATGGCAGAGAGAAATACATTGGTTGCCATGCATTATGGTGGTTCAATTTTCACAGATCAAATTGCTGGTTTTTCTTTCAACAATACAACAACGGTGATGTTCAAAATTCATCGTGATTCTGATATTATTCATCTAAGAGAACGCATTGGGAAAAAAGTGCAACGCTCGGTGCATGAAATTATTTACCGTCAACCATTATTTAATGGGGTAGATGGTAGTGTGTTCTACGTAATGAAGCAGATAGATTCAAACGAATCAGTCAAATCAATGTTTCAATGTCACTACTCAATGCCTCAGTTGAAGACGATAGAGTTATATGTTCGTGTTGAAGACGAAGCTTATCCAACACAATCATCATATTCGCATGAATACGGGGTGAGCCAGGTAAATGATGAAGAAATTACACAAAACAATGAACCTTTCATACGAAACGAAGAGGTTGGTGAATACAGTGAAGATGAACTACATGATGTTAGGTATGAAGATATTTTCGGTGCTAGCGATGACGAGGATGTTCTTCCCATGCATTCTCAGGTAATAAATGCTGAACCCATATATGCTGAACCCATTAATCTATACAATCCACCAGTGCACATGTCAAACATATGTCTTGAGTCTTCACAACCAATCTATATTTTTGAAAATACCGCACCAAATCATATTGGTGAGAATTTGGAAGTAGGGATGGTGTTTGAGAACAAAGAAGCGTGTGTTTTATTTTTGCAACATTGGCATATTACTAACAATCTTGATTATGGAGTTTATAAGTCTGATTCAGTAAGGTATATAATAAAATGCAAGAACCCACAGTGTAAATTCAAGTGTCGAGCTGCACTGCGTAAAAAGAGCACATCATGGGAGATTGGAACTATAAGCGGACCCCACACTTGCACAACTACTTCAATGTCACAGGATCATAGAAAATTAGATTCAGAAATTATTAGTCGCAGCATCAGGGATCTTGTTAACAGCGACGCTTCACTAAAAGTTAAAGTGATACAAGCTCATATTGCAGAGAAATACGGTTATAGGATCTCCTATAGGAAAGCCTGGATTGCAAAGATTAAAGCCATAGAATCACTTTACGGAAATTGGGAGACGTCTTACAATGAACTACCACAGTGGTTGTTGGTAATGAAGACGTATCTTCCTGGAACTGTAATACAGTTAGAAACATTGCCCATAATCACAGCCGACGGAACCCAATTAGGTGACAAACGCAAATTTCACAGACTATTTTGGTCGTTCGAGCCATGTATACATGGTTTCAATTATTGTAAACCTGTTGTGCAAGTTGACGGAACTTGGCTGTACGGAAAGTACAGAGGAACTTTGTTGATTGCAGTGGCACAAGACGGAAATGGTAACATTTTTCCGATAGCATTCGCATTGGTTGAAGGTGAGACAAAGGATGCTTGGAGTTTCTTTCTTAGGAATTTGAGAATGTATGTGACCCCCCAGGCCAATTTATGTCTCATATCCGACCGACATCCGTCAATCAAGAGTGCTTACGATGATCCCGAAAATAGATGGCAGTATCCTCCGTCTTCACATTGCTACTGCATCAGACACATTACGCAAAACTTCATGCGTGAGTTCCGGGACAAAGAACTAAAGAAAATAGTTGGCAACATGGGTATGCCTACATCTTCATATGTTTATGATTCAATATGTATTAATTAGCTAATTATTTGTCATATGTTTTATTGAATAATTTTTCTTATCATTTTTGCTACAGGATATGCATTGAATGCGGCAACATTTAACTACTACCGGGGTGAAATACGGAGAACAAATAAAGCAGCTTTGGAGTGGATAGACAATATTCCCAGGGAGAAGTGGGCGAGGGCGTTTGACGGAGGACAACGGTGGGGGCACATGACATCAAATCTGGCTGAAGCGACGAACTCGGTTCTTAAGGCTACCCGAAACCTTCCTATTACTGCACTGGTTAAGTCTACGTTCTATCGTCTGGGATCACTGTTTGGAAAACGAGGACATGATTGGACCAAAATGTTGGCATCCGGTCAAATTTTCACAGATAACTGTAACAAGGGAATGGCCGACGAAGCGCGTAAATCTAGCAGCCATAATGTCATCCAATTCGATCGCGAAAGATTTTGTTTTATGGTTGCTGGAAGGATTAATCAAAACGATGGCCGACCATTAGGTACTTTTGGTGTTGATCTCAGGAGAGGATCGTGTGATTGTGGGAGGTTTCAAGCATTTCATTTACCGTGCTCCCATGTCATCGCAGCATGTGCTAGTATACGACAGGACCACAACCTCCACATACCAGATGTTTTCAAAGTTCTGACTGTTTTCAAAGTCTACAAAGAGAGCTTCCTTGGACTTCCACACCACGAGAATTGACCGACTTATGACGGTTTTACTCTTTGCCATGACGACACGATGCGGAGGAATAAGAAAGGGCGTCCAAATAGTACAAGAATTAGAACCGAAATGGACGATCCTGAGAAAGAAAAAAGAAGATGTGGGATTTGTCGAGAAATTGGTCATATGCGTAGAAAATGTCCGAATGTTGCAAGCCCGTCAAATAGGCCTGTCTAGATTAACTTGTTCGTTTTTTATTAAACTTTCGATTATTGTAACTTTACTTTTATGGGATTTCAATTAAATTAAACCTTGCATTTTTCAATTAGCAAAACCATCACTTTACCGAAACAACTTTCATTGAACAATCGAACATATCAAAATACATAAACCGCACCCACACAAACAAGACAACAAACATAAGAACGATTTAAAATCTAAACATTCCTAGGAGGCTATTAAAACCATCAGGACAATGTATGCTTCTCCACACATCATCATAATACAATCTAAATCACTTTCCACTTTTTTCCAGGCCTTCCCATCTCCATCTTTAACTAGCCTTTCAATTTTTTTTTATCTTTTCTCCTTCAGGAATTTCTCCTTCTAACCATCTGGTCAGGCTTCTCTGAAGATGCTCGAACTTGAGTGTATTCCACAATCGGATCTTCAACGGTGGCTTCACAGGAGAAAAAATCACTGTTGCATCTCTTTTGGTGAGAGGAGTATTTGGATCATAAAAATACTCTATTTTTGTTGAAACTGTTAAAACAGAAATTAAGCAATGGATTCAGATGATCTGAGATCTAGAGGAACCCAAAACAATGCTTTATATAAAAAATTAAAAAAATTAAAATATTTCCGACTCGGCCAACGAAAGGACGAGCTCGCCTAATGAGTGGCCGAGCTTTCATAATAATAAATTTAATTATAATATTAATTAAAAAAATTATTATATTTTTAATATTATTCTATTATTTATTAAAACATTTAATATTTTATATATATATTTTTAACTTTTCAAATATTAAATTTAAAAAAAAAAAAAAAAAACACCAGCAATGGGTCGGCCAACCAATGGCCGAACCCTTGATGGACAAAAAATAATTCATTGGGTCGTCCAATGGAAGGACGAGCCCAAACCCAAAATGTGGCATATTGGTCAATTTTTTTTAACTAGTGGCATTTTGGATATTTTGTTTTCAGAACGTGGCAATGTGGTAAAAAAATCGCCTAGTTGTACCTGGCACCCCCTCAAAGGGATTGCGTTTTTGTCTTGTTATAAATTATGAGTTTTTTTTTTTAAAATTAGTAAATTTTGTCTTGTTAAAAATTTAAAGTTTTCTGAAAAAGTTATGAAGCATTACTGAATTTTTAAAAATTCAATAAAAACATTACCAAATATTTAAAAAAAATTGGAAACAAATAAAACCTACTAGAAAAATCCGGTATGCATTCAGATATTCGAAATTTTGAAAAGTCCGGATTTTTTAAAAATCCGGTATGCATCAAGATTTTCAGAAATTTAAAATGTCCGGATTTTTCAAAAAATTCAATATACATCAAGATTTTTAAAAATTTAAAAAGTATTTTTGAAAATTTAAATATACCGAAATTTTTAAAAAACTATTTTCTTAATTTTTTAACTAAGTTAAGGAGATTATTGTTATGCACCGAAATTTCTGGTATACTGGCCTTCAAAAAAATTTCGGTATTCATCACATTTTCTAGATTTTTCAAAATCTCTTAAAATAACAATGTCAAAAACTTTGTAGATTTCAGACATTTTAAAAAAATCAGTAAAACTATAAAAGATTTTAGATGTTTCTCGAATTTCAATAAATATTCAAATGATTTTTGGATTTTTCCAAAAATACTGATAAAAACATCAAAGGATTTTGGATTTTTTGAAAAATTCTGTAAAACTACATTATTATTATTTGTCAAAAATCCAATAAAACTAACGGATTTTCGAATATTTGAAAAAAATCCAGTAAAATATAATACCGAATTTTTAAATATTTGGTAAAAATGTATAAAAAAATCAACTTCGTCGAATTTTTTTTACCAAATATTTTAAAACAACTATCAAATATTTTATTTCTATCAAATTTTTACAAATAGAAATTTTTACTGCAATATGTAAATTTATCATTATAAAAATTGTGGAAGTGGCAAATATAATTTAAGGATGTAGGAAGATTCCTCGTTGAAGTGGAATACATATGAAAAAGATCAAGTTTGTTCTACTATTCAAAGAGGAGGATACAAAAGTTTAAAAAAATGATAAATTGAATTAAAATGTATTTCTTTAATTTGCGCTCATCCATCACTTTTAATTAATCTAAACCATGAAACTTTTAGTCAATCTAAATAATGGAACCTAAACACAATCTTTTGTGAAATTGAATGAAATAATTGAAAAAAATTATAAAACTTTTAAATTTTTCTCAATATTAAAATAATTCAACAATAAAGGTTTTTGAGTTATTTTTATAAACTTTAAAAGTTTTGTTACATTTAGATTTGAAAAAAATATGGATTAATTTACAATTTTTGAAAATTTAAAGAAATTATTTGTAAATTTTGAAAATTCTGTGTGATTAATTTGAACTTTTTTTTTTAAAATTGAGGTCAATTTTAAAAAATAGGACTAACTTTCAAAAATTCAAAAGATCAATAATATCAATTTAAAAGAGTGAAGAAATTTCAAATTTCTTACTTATTTTTTGTATAGTAGTCTAATGGTACTATGGTAGAATGATTTCATTTTTAAACTACTCCATCTGTTTTAAAATGACTGTCGTTTTAGAGAAAAATTTTTGTTTTAAAATGAATATCATTATCACTTTGTAATGTAGTAATAATTGTTATTTTTCTAACTGTGTTATATAATTATTACTGTGTACACTATTTTCAACACATTAATAAAACTAATTTAATAAAAATATAATATATTATGATAATATTATTGCATTCTTTAATCTGTGTAAAAAAAACTTAAACGACAATCATTTTAAAACGGAGGGATTAAGTAATATCAGTAACACAACAATTTTATTTTCTATAAAAAAATTAAAAGAGTTTTATAAAGTTAACCTAAATCTCTATTGAGATTTTTCCCTTTGCCAAAAAACTGTCTAACTATAACAATTTGAAAGTAATACAAACAATTATTGCTTTTAAGTATGACACTCTCAAGATTATTCAGAAAATTCCCCAATCTTGTTCATCTCTCAAAATCTTCTTACCCAATTTCTTCAACACCATTACGAAGTTCAAATTTTGATCACCATTCCCCAAAACCCACCAATCAATTCATCCAAAACCCATCTGGGTCTCTCAAAATCAACACTTTTTCATTTCACACTTCACGTGTTAATGTTAACAAACCCAACACCACCAACCCAGATGCAGAAACAATCTGCAAAATCTTATCCACCGCACCGGATTCTCCCGTCGATGTCTCCCTCCGCAACTTCCCGGCGGAGCTATCGCCGGAGTTGGTTCTTGAGGTCTTGAACAAGCTCAGCAATGCTGGTATTCTCGCACTCTCGTTCTTCCGTTGGGCGGAGAAACAGAAAGGGTTCAAACACAGTACAGAGAGTTTCCATGCTTTGATTGAAGCATTGGGTAAGATCAAACAGTTCAAGATGATTTGGAATCTGGTAGATGAAATGAAACAACTAAAGTTAATAAATGGTGACACTTTTGCTCTCATTGCTCGGAGATATGTCAGAGCGAGGATCGTTAACGAAGCATTGAAGACGTTTGAGAGAATGGAGAGATACGGATTGAAGCCTCAGATATCGGATTTCAATAAGTTAATTGATGTTTTGTGTAAGTCGAAGTTTCATGTTGAGAAAGCACAGGAACTGTTTGATAAAATGAGGCAATGGGATTTGGAGCCTAATTTGAAGTCTTATACTATTTTGTTAGAAGGTTGGAGTCAGCAACAGAATTTGTTGAAGGTTAATGAGATTTGTAGAGAGATGAAGGATGAGGGTTTTGAGCCTGATGTTGTTACCTATGGTATAATCATTAATGCTTATTGTAAGGCTAAGAAATATGATGAGGCTATTGGTTTTTATCATGAGATGCAATTGAAGAATGTGAGTCCTAGTCCTCATATATATTGTACTTTGATTATAGGTCTTGGTAATGGTAATAGATTAGATGAAGCTCTTGAGTTCTTTGAGAAATCTAAGGCTAGTGGGTTTCCACCGGAGGCACCGACTTATAATGCTGTTGTTGGGGCTTACTGCTGGGCAATGCGGATAGATGATGCGTATAGGACTGTTGGTGAGATGAAAGAACTTGGGATCGGTCCAAATTCTCGAACGTATGATATAATACTTGTTCATTTGATAAAGGGTGGAAGAACAAAAGAAGCTTACTCGGTTTTCAAGAGAATGAGTAGTGAGATGGGGTGTGAGCCGAGTGCAAACACGTACGCGATTGTGGTGAGGATGTTTTGTAATGAAAACCAATTGGATATGGCAATGGAAGTTTGGGATAAGATGAAAGACAAGGGAATTCTTCCTGGAATTCATATGTTCTCGACGTTGATCATTTCCTTGTGTCGGGAAAATAAGTTGGATGAAGCATGTAAATACTTTCAGCAAATGTTGGATGTTGGGATTCGGCCTACTGCTAATATGTTCCGTGCCTTCAAGAGTGCTCTAATGGATGCGGGAATGGAGAATACTGTGAAACATTTTGCTCTGAAAGTTGATAAACTGAGGAATACTCCATTAATTGCTTAACTTAACCTTACACAAAGGCATTCCAGGATGTTGGGAGGTTAATAGACCCATCTAAGTCTCACTAAGATATCTTAATGATTGATTGACTACCTTAAGCTTATAGTTTTTGACTTCACTGGCTCCCCTTCTTGAGATTCTCTGTTCAACTTTGCTATGCTATATTTCCTAAGATCTTATAGAGTGATGTGTTTAGACATCAACTCTGAAATTATCAGATTTGCTGCAAGTGAAGTCCTATGATTGTATGTTTGGTTATGCGGTGGTGGAGAGAATTGATTTTGAGGGATTTGATTTTGTAGAATTGATTCTAGTTAAAAATGAGTTAGATGTAAAGTGATTTATGTTTGAATACGTTTATGTAAAATTGAGTTGAACAACAAATTTCATTATAAAAATCACGTTTAAATTCAAACTTTACAAATTGTAACTTCAAGGATAGAGTTTGTCTGACTTTTTTTTTTAAAAAACTGATTTTTATCGTGTAACATATTTTGATGTAAAAAAAAATTTATAAAGAAACTTTTTATAAAAATTTCAAATAAAAATTTGGTTTGAATAGTTATTTTTAAAATATTATTTTAGATATTTCATCATTTTATCGAAATTTTTATTGGATATCAAAATTTTAAAAAATTACTTAATTTTGAAACTATTTAAAATAGTTTTTCATAAAAATCATTTTTGAGATACAATTTTTTGAAAAAAATGTGATTTTGATTATGTTTTGATCTTTAATACTGTATGTTTATGTTATAGTATATCAAAAATAGTCTTTTAATTTATAAAAAATAAATTTAAAAAAATTTGTAATATTTTAAAAAACGTTTTTTGTAAAATCCATTTTCAAAAATACAAAAAAAAAAAATCTATTTTCTTAAAGGTAAAACAAACTGGTTCATAATTAATATTAAAGACAAAATCAATTCTACTTTAGAAGAACCAAACACATGAAAATCATTTTAGAATCAATTCTACTTTAGAAGAACTAAACACGTGAAAATCAATTCTAGAATCAATTCTAGACTGTTAGAATTGTTTTTGCCTCAAACCAAACATTCACGAAGTCATTTTCTTTTAAGTTTTAGTAAAATGAAAAACGGTTTGTGCCATCTTTTCTTATGTGGTCTGATGCATTGGTTGCATCACTTCCAATTTCTGAGGCAGTAGAAGAAGTGCAACTTAAGAGGATTACAGAACTACAAGTAAGAAAATAAATCAGGTCTAGGAGTTGTTTATGCAAGCTTTAGATAACTGTTTGAACTAGATGAAACCTTAGTTGTAACTTGTGAATTTGGCTTTTAGTAATTTCTTTTGACAAAAAAGCATATATTGTATTTGAAAGGTAGCAATAAATATATTAATTTGATGTGAGCAGGTATATAATTTTTTTTTATAATCTAATATTGATTTTCTACATAATTAAATGTGTTTTTATAAATTAAAATTAAAATAAGACATCATATAGTTGATATGTAGGTACAACTTACATGATAAAAACGGATTCAAAACCGTAATTTCCAATTTACCAATGATATGTTTGATCAGGATTCAAAACTGTAATTTCCAATTTATCTGCATTATGTACAAAAGTTCCAAAATATAGATTAGTCGATTTAAACATATATAATATATTAATTAAAAAATGCATAGTGGAAAATGATGTTTCAAATAAGTAGTAATCGTTTATATAGAATTTTTTTCACCCTGGACTGTGAAACTAATCATCCGTCTCTGTCCTACTATTAGTGTGAAGTTATGTTTCTTTTATAAATTAAAACTAATTGTGTAATCACCATTACCATAGTTGCTGTTAGAATAAAATAATTAATACTTGATTAAAAATAGTGAATCATTTAATACTTTACTCCATTCATTCCTTTTGTTACATTACAATGCATGATTTGTTTTTATCAGACTATAAATACTACAAAAAAAATGTCAATGAAGTTCCGTTGTCCAGTCAAACTGTTTCCACTCTTTGGAAAAGTTAGCCACTGCTTGCTTTTGTACGTCCAATGCTGCATATCTTTGTCGTCTATACATATCTTCTTCGGGTAAATGCAGCATGCCTCTTAGAACATTCAATCCAAGGCTACTTTTGAAGTCTTTTTCGTCGTCGATGACATGAACAAATCCCTTGTTTAAGCCAAATTCAACGTGAAAATACGGAAAATCCTTGGGAATTGAGTTGCGCAGACCCTTTTGACTAGTATCAATGAGTTTTTTTGCATTGTGCTGGCTCCACTCGTCTTCTGCTTCATCAATTGCCTGTGATTTAAGTCATTTTACAAACAGATCTTGAGTTTATGGTTTGTAGCAATGAAAACAGTAACAGCAATGGAATAATGAATAGAAAGAAAAGCGCAGTCAACAACAAAGCATTACAAAGGATCTTTCACTAATAGCACTGTAATAATAATAATCTCAAGTGAAAACTAGGTAAATGAGTGATAGCAGAAACATCGTTTTAACAAATATGTTCCATTTCTACAGGTTTGCACTCACTTAAGTTTTAACCACATGTAGCACACACATCAGAAGAACATGTATGATAAGAGTTGTGCAAACAAGCTTATAAACTGAACAGAACTGCACTAAAAAATAAAATAAAGCAATTTTTTAGCTGATATAGAAACTAATCCAGTTTTATAAACGGTGTGGTTAATTGTTTTCTATATAGGTTGGGGGTTGGGATGGATGTGTCTGGTTTTAGGTTCAACTATCCATATCTAAACACAACAGGTGTCGTTTTAGGCTCAGAAAAATCTCCCATTAGACCACCTTATGCAAGGAGTGTGAAGAACACCATGGAAACAGAAATGAAGCAGGTTCGCTCCACCTTTTCACTATCAAATTTGTGGCTCATAATCTTTCTTATTTGCAGTTTGTACTATATATTTGACATTTCATCCATGAAGGACATCCTATGAAACTGAGTAGATAATTTTAATCATACTAGAATCATTTTAACAAGTTACTCCCCAAAAGATGGTAATTATATTGTGTCAAAGGAAAGCTAATAATACTTTCATGTTGGCTTTTAGAACCACATCGTGGTAATACAATTATGTGCCGCCTATTAATAGTTCATTTTAAGGATGAATAAATGAAAAGCGTGAACTATGGAGAGAGACAAATATGAGCAATGCCGAACTACAAAATTTAACAAAGTTTAATATCTGACCTTCTTAAAGTATAAAGGAGCATCTTTAGCAATATCTTTGGGTAAAGGAATGCACTCAATCATACAATGGCGCCGTTGCTGTGCCAATCCCATCACAGTTTCAAGAAACACTACTTCCTTATCTTGCTTTGCAAACATCATAATAAGGCATTTCTTGAAGTTTCGGATCTCTACCCACACATTATCATCCACAGTTCTTGTAGCTGATTCATGCTGTCATGTTGATGATAAGAAAAATTGCAAATTATGAGTCTATAAAATAAAAATAATGAAGTTCTTTATGACATAAAAAACTGACTAAAAAATCAGTTCATCAACTTTAAATTCATATAACCTTTATAAAACTTATAGTAGAAGAAATTAAACTCACGTGAATGGGTAGAATACAACAATGACCAGGCACCAATGGTTGCAACTGTGGCAACATAAGATATGTGAAATTTGCAATGGACACAACAAGATGCATAGGCCGTTTTGGATTCTCTAGACAAAAGAGGCAGCGTTCTTTCTGGGTCAAGAATCGATTTGCATTCATTTTATTTTGGATATTCTTGGGGTCTTCACCTCCTTGCTTCTTTCTACTCTTTCTACTTGGACCATCTTCAAAATCATATTCATCATCTGCTTGAGTGTGAACCTTAAACTGTTTGTTCTGCATTATATTGCGAGCAAGATTCATATCAGCATCATCCTCGCCTTTCTTCTGTTCAGAAGATATCTTTTGCATAGCATACCTAGAATAAAGTGAAAATATATGTATCAAGTTGTAGAAACCAATACGATCGATGCAAGACATCATGTTTCCAAACTTATATGAAAATACATGAAAATACATGTGTGTGGGGGATTAAGGACTTCAAAAAACATATACACAGAGTTCAAGATAGAAAAATACCTTCTTGAACTTCCCTCAGCTCTTGATCTATTTGCATGATTTTCATTTTTCTGTGTTGTGCTCAAAACCTTCGCTTCTTCCTGCCCACCAAAACAATAATGGAAAGTGAACAAGTTAAAAATAATCATGAAAGTAGAAGGATGTGCTTTGGTAGACAAGATATTAAGAGGAAAACAAAGTCTAGAAAATAATGCACACTCTCCCATCTTATGGTCTTACCATTAATTTGTCAGCTTCGTCATTCTTTCCTTTCAAACGAAGTTGCAAAGCCTTGGCTGCCAGCTGGTTCGCGCTCATATTATTTTGTACTGCTACTGCATTTCCTTCACTGGGTGTATTTACATCTGAGTTATCACTCACCTTACTGACTAACTCTCGCATAAAGCTTCCATCATTAGCAAATTTATTTAAGCTAGATGCTGCAGCAGCAACGATCTCAGCACCCTCAGCTACCACAAATTGGCTTTTGCGCTTTCTCCAAGATAATGAATCTTGCACTTTAGGCGCTTTCATTTCATGGTGCCGATCCTGTTGACATTTGCAAAATTCAGTTAAGTACAAAGGAATATATTTCATAAATGAGATTCATACCCAGAATAATTTATTGAAAATAGAATCCGTCTAAAAAATAAAAATGCTATAGTTTTCTATTTGTTCTCAAAGTTACCCTTTTAGAATCTCTTTGGATAGGCTTTTCAGAATCTGGTGAATTATCTTCAGCTACCCTTCTTTGTCTACTTTTAATAGCACGTAGATGAGCTCGGGCTGGGGCAGCTGCTCCTGATGCAACAGATGCAGTCAACTCACCAAGGGAACCCCACCTTTCTCCCACAACCTGTACATATCCACATAGTGAATGCCTTAATAACCATTGAAACGTAATTGAAGAACAAAATGGTAAATAGAAAGTACGGGAATGAATCTGCTTTGGAGAGTGAAATAGTATGAACAAAAGGAGACAATTCTCCTTACAAAGGTTTTACCATTCTACAAACAAAGCAAATGTTCAAATCCTAAATGCTAACAATTCTGAGTGGTCCTTCCTCTACCCTCCCAACAGAATAAATAGAGGAATACTACTACAAAAATAGAAATAAAAAATATTTGAAAAGCAAGTGCATATAACCTCTTGAAAGCTTCGTCCTTCTCGAGCTGCTTGCTCTTGTGCACGCTTTAATGCTTTAAGTCTCCAACTTGCTCCTCCATCCCCAACAAGGGAAGATGATAGAAGTTTGCTTGCAGCAACGTTAACTCCATCACTTTCTTCTGGGTAACCACTTCCATCATCCTTAAGATAAGGATTCAATTCCCTAGGATTTGCCTTCTTTGACTAAAAAATGAGAGAGAAAAAAAACAAATATTTAGATTTTTTGTTATGTTGGCCATGGGATTAAAAGATCAAAACAAGCTGCCAAAAAATTGAAAGCATTTAAGATAGACCATAAATAAGCATACATTAAACTTGTTAGAGCATGGGAATGTTGCTATTCACTAGTCACTCAAACATAAACATACAAAGATAGATGAAAATATTAAAAAAATTCCTCGCATAAATAATATTAGACAAATGAATATAAACTAACTCATGCAGAAAAAAGCCAAAGACTCAAATCATACTTCAAAAGGCTAATGCTCCCTAAAAGCCAACATTGATACCCTTTTCTCAGTTTTTGGATAACATATTTCATCATTTTTTCCATTTTGTAAGAGTTAAATGTAGAATGCTTTATTTTTCATTCTAGTTTCTTTCTGTTATTCAGAGTTGTGTCGGCTGGCACCTCTGTTACAACTTTCTAGAGTTGGTTACATTCAGTTACAAAGGGTCTATGTTAGCCATTGGTGCGTGCAGGTTAAGATCCCTATATAACTACTTGAGTCTCATTTAATTATAATCTATGAAACACGGACACCCCAAATACGACATCGACACAGACACGGCAATACGGACAATAATTTGAAAAAATGAATAAATTAAAGGTAATTACAAGTGTCGGTGTCTGATACGGACACACCATTTTTCAGAGGTGTCCGTGCAACATAGATTATTATAATTAATCAAAACAGAATTTCACAAATTATTCTAGAATGCATTTCTTCATCGTATTCGCTATTTCTAAAATATTTACCTATTAGTTATTCTTTCTATTTAATCACTTAGTTTTCATCATTTTCAAAAAGTATTACAGTGAGTGATGACAATACAAACAACATGAAGGGGGGCCTTGGCATAAGATTTGAAGAACGTGTCATGTCATGTGTGACTAGGAAGTTAAAATTATTGTGTCTCTGTGTCTTTTTAAATACATGTCCAAACCATCTAAGGCGGGACATTACAATCTTTGCTACAAGAAGTGCTACCCAAACTTCATCTATAGTGATTTTATTCCCAACCCTACATTGTCTTGTATAACTAGTTATTCATTTGAACATTCGAACAATTACAACAATGACCTTACTTTCTTGGTGAATCTTTATTACTGCCCAACAATAAGCTCAGTGTTGACAATGGCAGATGGTGGTCCATGGCAGAGAGCCAGAATAACACCAGACATATGGCGGCACCATATCGGCATATGGCGCTGCGGCACGGTTCACATATTTTGGCCATGGTGGATAGCCTAAAACCCACCACTGATATCCGCCATGGCCGATACTTAACAATAATGGCTCTATATAGTGTTGCGGGTCTTAAGTTATACTACAATACAATTGTCCTTCAATATTAAACGGTATTTTCTATCACAAATCACGCCAAAAGCATTTCTTTAAACTTTAGTTCATCCATACTACTTGGATCATATGGTTTACATCTTTCATCACAAAGCCTATACACTATTTTAATGATGAGCTATGACCATACTAGTAAAAAATTAAAGTTTGTCAATGCTTATTTTTTCTCTGATTTTTTTATCTTTCCCTTTACTTTTTTTTTTCATTTCTCCTAAGAAATAGCTTGAAAATGACACCAACGTGTTTTAATAATATAAATAGAGAACTCATTAAAAAATCGAGAAAGAAAAAACAGATAACAATGAGGCTTCCTTTGAGGACACAAACATATATCAAAATAGACTAGACATGAGAGTTAGACAAGTGAACAGCTGAGCGGAAACAAAATTTTACACTAAGACGTACCTCCTCAACTGGAGCTTCCTCTGGTAATATCTCATTTGTTTCTGAAACTGCAGGCCTCTTACTTTCAGACCTAAGCATCCAATCCAACCCCATTTCTTTTCTAGCAATATCCTTCTTACTTGTAGAATTGGCTGCAATGTCGGTAGCTTCTCTTTTGATCTTGTTCTCTCTACTCCTACCCTTTTTCTCCTTTCCTTTCCTTCTCCTATTCTTATCATCCCGGTCGCTTTCACTTTCACTTGTATAAAATGAAGAATTTTCATCAGATGAGTACCGCTTCTTCTTTCTAGATCCCTTTTTTATCTCATCAAGCTCATCCTCATCAGAAGACATATTCCTAGAACTCTTGTCCTTTTTCTTCTTTCCTTTCCTTTTCCTTTTCTTATCATCCCGATCACTTTCACTTTCGGTTGTATAAGATGAAGAGCTTTCATCCGACAAATACCACTTCTTCTTTCTAGAACCTTTTATTCTATCAAGCTCCTCCTCATCAGAAGAGCTATTCCTAGGGCTCTTATTCTCTTTCCTCCTCCTGTCTGATTTCTTTCTTTCCTTGGACACAGAATCCTTATCTAAGTCCCGATCTTCTACCTAGCACAATGCAGTGGATAGAAAACGAAGAAAAAAAGTAAGACCCAAAATTAGGAGTGAATAACAACAAAAGTGACAATATGATAGAAGTATTGTTAGGCTACAAACCTGGTCGCGGGGAATGAATTTCACCCCAGAAAGCATTTTTGTAGATTGCCGCGCCTTACAAATGCCTGCTTAATGAACAATAGATATCATAATTGTTACTACAAGTGAATAAACCAAACCCTTAGTGGTGATGAAATATACAATTCATATAAACAGAATACAATTCATGCAACATTTGAAGCTCAGTGCAAAGAACAAAACCTATTATAAATAGTGGATCTTTAGTCACACAAGAAGATTGGGTTGGAGTCGTGATTTTCCGGCAACGCCTTTGGAGTGAATAATTTTGTTTGAGAGAGGAAGATTGGATTGCACTGATGACGGTTTCAAATCGATTTAAGGAAGGAAGAACTAAAGTGAGCTTAGGTGGAACGAACAAGAAACAGAGTGAACCTGAAGCGGAATTGAATCACTGCGCGAGGACCGTGTTCCTCTTTTCAATTTAAAGGTGACGACGATGAAGACGGAGATGGAACGATGCGAAGCAGAAGGTTTGAGTTGCGTTCTTGTTTCCAATCTGAAGCGCGATGATGATGATACGCGATGTTGAATTAGTTGAAATTCTGAGCGGTCATTGATGTTGTCGTGGCTGTGTTTTGACTTGATGCCCTGCGTTTGGATTTTGAAGATTATAAACTTTGGCTTTGGATATAAGAGACAACATTACTTTGGTTCATTGCCTCTGTTTCAAAAGAAATACGATGAGTTGTTGCTGTTCATGACTGAACCCTACTGTGTTTGGACCATGGGCTTTATAGCCCAATTGCTTGACTTTCATTGAAAGCATCACAATTCCTTGCTCGCCCTCCATGAATCTACAACATTCCTAACTTAACCTTTTTGGATTTAACTAGTGGGATACCCGTGCGGACGCACGGATTCTGCTGCGGACCTTTGAAATTTGACCAATATATTTTGACAGGGAAAAATTTTAATTCACAATTTTTAAAGGACTGTGTTAATAAAAAAAATACAATATCACATATTGATAAGTCATAAAAGGTTAGACAGAAAAAAAAATTATATTGTGAAAATAAAGATGTTAGGTATATGAAGTCATTAAGAAAAATAAAAAAGCACAGAAGAAAATAAAATATTTACTATAAATTGTAAAAATAGTAGTGGACTGCAGAATTGTCACCAGTTAGATTATGAATTTTAAATAATAAATAAAAAATATTTAAATTTAATTTAAAAAAAAAAACATAAAGTAGTAAAAGATAAAAATATAAGTGAATCAAAGATAAATATTAAAATGAAAGACATATTTTTAAAATAAAAAAAATAATAATATCAAATTTCCAATTTTAAAAAAAAAGGCATCAATAATATATATTTCAATTATTCATATATTATCTTTAAAAAAATTGTATGTTAAATTAAAAATAATTTCAAAAAAACAATATTAGATATCAATGTGTTGACACTGATTTTGCCCCGGTCGTCACTGCGTTTACACGGTACCGGTGTATTACCCGTGCGTTCACACTTATTTTGGTCTGGTTACCTGTGCGCTCATAGGGTACAGGTGTGACCCGTGCGTTCGCACGATACTTGTGTGGTACACACGCTTGTGTTTTTAAAATATAATTAAAATGTTAATAAGAAAAACAAAATTATTTTACGAAAATTATTAATTATTTATGAAAGAAAGTCAAATTTTTAGAATACCCGTGCGTCCGCACAGGTACTGGTGTATGGACTATGAAATTGTTACCAGTTTGGTTTTGAAATTCAAATAAAATAAAAAATATTTAAATTTAATTGTAAAAAAAAGAAGAGAAAAAAGGTAGTCAAAGATAAATATATAAGTTAATCAAAGATAAAATATTTAAATTAAAGACATATTTTTAAATATTTTCCTTCATAAAGAATTTTCTCTATCTAAATAAAACAAAGTAGCTAACACTCAGTTACCAACTGATAACAAATTGTAATGCCTCGTTTTCTATCATAAGTTTCCAAACATTGACCATTCAAACATAACTACTACAACCTGCTAAGTATAACATGAAGTTATAATTTAATCAATAAATTAAGTGATTTAACCTTTTAAAATCTAATAGTTATATTTTTTTTTTTAAAATGCAGGATTTCTCTAAGCCACATAAAAATGGATTAGACTGATACTTGAAACACATCAAAAAAACAAAAGCAAATTTGCAAACACCAATATTGACTACAATTAGTGGCAGCGGATAATGAATACAAGTCTCATTTAATCATATACAAATTGTGTTTTTCCTTTTTGTGTTTGTCATTTCCATTTTTCTAAAATAATTATAGGATCTATGCCTTCATTCAATGAGATAACTTTCTTGCTGGAGGATCCATAGATGTACCATATGCAATTGTCTTTGTATTTAGCATTATTGAGATCTTCACTTACACCAGCAATTGCCCCACTTTCCTCAACATCTTTCAATGCATCATCATCACTAAGTAATCCTTGAAACCTTGTAGTTTGAAAAGTGGAATCAACATATTTCATTGAAGAGTTTATTAGTGGAAGTTTGGTTGCACTATCTTTAGCAATAATAAGTGTCGGAGGATTTGGTGAAATCCCAAAGCTAAAACCAATTTGACCAACGCTTGCAAATAAAGTAGTTGGATGAAGATTGGTCGACGGCACTAAAACAGAACACAATAGCACAACTATAAAGCATGCTTGACTGCAGAAGAAACATGATTCACCAGACTGCTACAGAGGCATGCCCGAGGATTCAAACACCATTGGAAAAGGATATAGTACATACTTTTGCTTTTGATTCTTAACCATTTCCACGACGTTACTTTCACTTCTCCGTCTCACCCTTGTAGTATTATAAACCATTGTTTTGCAGTCAGGAAGAATGCTAATAGACCAAGGAGGTAAGTTGTAATGCATATTTCCAAATGGCACGGTTGGGAAAGATTTTGGATTCTAGTTTGTAAGAAATGCAACAACAAACTCCAGACTTTGATTTAAACACATGAGCCTGCACGAAAACGACGAAAGAAAAAAATTAGCCATGTCATAAGAAATCAGAAACAATGCATTCATACCAGTGTCCAAGCTTTTGTCCACATCTTTAATTTATAAGCCTTATTCAGAGAGAAATAATCGCAATAGAAGTGTTTGCAGGTGTTAATCTGTGCAATACAATAGTAAAACATCAGCAAAGGGGGCAAGGTGTGGGAGGGAAAAGAGAGATCCAATTAAGATATGATCCAATAAAGAGAGCAAATAGTGCCATTTCCTAATAAGATATCTCAATATTAAGAGTCCGGATATCTAGAATATTTGGTAATACAAAATTAGCTTTTGAAGAAACTAATATCAGGATTTCATATTCATTCTATGCAATTTATTTAGACCAAACTGAATTCCGATTCCCTTCTCTAAATTGGTTTTCAATAAATTTGATACCCCTGCAACCTGATAGTAATTCAGAAAGAAAAATCATTAAATTTATGACTTCCATTGTTAATATTCATTTTTAATAAATGTTCTAAACGTGGAAATAAATTTTTTAGAACCAAGTATTCTAATTTTTAAACGTGGAATTTGGAACCAAGTATTCTAATTTTTAATAAATGTTCTAAACGTGGAAATACATTTTTTACTCAAAAAGCTGAACTACATGAAGAGTTTTTTCAGAAAGAAAGAAAAAACATTTACATAGTGGATTTTCAGAGATAACAACTCATACATTAAAAAAACACCAATAAAAGACATGATATTTACTTGATAACTCCAGCTGCTGCTTTATGAAAATATGCATGTGAGTGCAATTGATCTTGAAATTTAAGCATTTTAACATAAGTACGCAATGTCATTTTCCTTAAGCAGTATGTATGAAAATCAAATTGGTCCTCAGTAATATCGGCATAATGCTTCTCCACTGCTAAAAAAATTTTGAGAGCCCGCCCAAGATTGTTCTAGCGGAAAAAGCTTTCACCTGAGGCAAGCTCATAACTTGCAAGTATAGATATAACAACATGCATTAAGACAATAAGCCACAAATTGAATGTACATAAATTTAACACACCATTGTAACTAACCACATGCATTGCATATCATGAAGGTTGTTATGTTGATCCCCATCTTTTGTGAACAACACAGCAACTTTTTCTGCCAAAGCCACCTTGATAGCAAGGGAATATATAAATACAGCCGAGTCAGAAAAGCGGGAAAAAACTCTTAAATCTCTATGCCTATTAGCTGATATATAAATATAATACAATTAAAAACAAAAACCTGATCAGCCTGCAGCATCCGCTTAACACATTCACTATTAACATAATGGTCAGTAAGATCCATATGCCTTGCTTCATCTGCAAATGCAGCAGCAGCATTCAAATCACCAGCATGCTTTAGTATCCGACTCTGTTATACAAAGACAGTCAGAATTCTTTCAATTTTATTATTGAATGTGGACAAAAGCACCAGTAATTCCAATCTTAATGTCTATTCATCTTATCCATCTGTACTATTACATGCAAGTGCTTCCTTAATCATCTGATTTGCTTTGAGTTTCAATAATAATCTGTACTCTTACACCTATGTCTTAAAGATTCATGGGAATTAAGACAAGAACTCGCCTGTTAGAGATTAAATTTCAAATCAAATGAATAAAATAGTTTCAACCTGTAGCTGAGGAGTTGGACCTTGAACATCATACAGGGAAATATAGTATTAAGTTGAATGTTACAAGCTATTTTGCAAAACTAACCTGGCAGATTGTTCTCAAAAATCTTCCATTCTTTGAGCATTCTTTTGGTCCACATCTGTTAATACTGTCATAAATCCATCTTAGAATCTGCTACCACTTTTCTTTAAGCATTTTAGAAAGATTTAGTTAGAAAAGATATCAAAGTATATGACCTTTGTATAAACAATAAATCAAATCAAATCTGCAACCACTTTTATATCCATCATCAGCCAAATATGTAATAACTGAAACAAAAATAAGTTTCTACAAAGTTTCAAATAACACATCTCCACAATATTCCTCAGCCAACGCGTTATTCCTTAACCACCAGCGAGAAACCCACAACGGCACATCAAAGGATTCAAGAACGAAAGTTCATAAACCTTCCAGATTTTAGAACATACCTTTGATAATGTACGAAGCGACATCTGTAGGATGAGTTCATGGGCTTTTCAGTTTCCGGTATGGCTTTGTAAGAGATTTTGTTGAGAACAGATATGGGTTTTTCGGATTTATACAGTTGAACTTTACATTCACCTTCATTATCTGACAAACCAAAACATAAACTAATAAGAATCATAACAATTAGTTCAGTATTAGTTAAAAAACCTAAACAGATCATATACAATAGAATAAGTTAATAACAAAACCTAAATTGAAAATGTCAAAGAGAAACCTTTTCGAGTCAGACCACCACCACAGACCACCACCACCCACCACCACAGTCGTTGTCGAAAACCCGTTGCGACGACCCCAGATCTAAATGTATCTTAACATGGATCTTCCACAACTCTTTGCGAACGTTGATATCGTTGATGAGTTTGAAAGGTATGGACATTGTTGAATTGTTTGTAGACGGTGTCCCATCTCATGATGTCGGAGAGGCGAAGTTGGACGGATATGGAGGGTTGGAAGACAATGAGATAAGGAGAAGAGAAATAGAGTTCAGAACAATATCACATGTTTGCTAGGAGTAGGTGAAATGAGTTGTTCAAGGCATTGATTAGTGGCTTTGCAGAGCTACAGTGCAATAATAAATTCAAAATTGTAAATATTGATTGAGACAGTTTGGTTCATGTTGTACTACATACCATAAATACGTTAGATCAAATAAGCAAATTGAAGTAAAGTTGTGGTTAGAGTTGGATTCAGTTACTTAAGGGCAAGCAAATGACAACTTTTGGGCAAAAATGGGTTACGTGGCAAATGGTAGATGGGGGGTAGAATGGATATTTCCAGAGCCTTAGATTTTCTTATATAGTAAGATTTGATTTTAAATATTGTTCTATATTTTAATATTTGATTTTGAAATGTTAATTATACTTTGGATTAATTAGTTTTTTTAGTGAATTAGAAGTTAATTTTGATTTTTGATTAATTTTTCGTTAATAGGTGATTAGATCTTAACTTTGTTTTTTTAAATTTAATTTTGAAGTTTGGCTTAGATTGTAATTTTGATTTAATTTTTAATGTTGATTTTAATGTTAATTCTTGATTAATTTTCTAATGACAATTTTAATTTTATCTTGTGTAGTCTTTGATGTACACTTGTGAATATATTTCTTGATGTTAAGTTCCATTGGAAATCTTAGTAATTAGCTTTGGTTATTTTTCTTTTCGATTCTTAAATTGTCTTGATGAAATTTGTGCCTTGATATTTGAGACATGTGAGCTTGCTTGATCTTGTTGATACTTGAAATTGCCTACAATTTCTCATTGGTTGATGTTACTAAACTCTCCTTGTGCATAAGTTGATTGAATGTAGGAAATGATGCTGATGTATACATTGTTGTTCTGTACATGTGTGTTGTTAAATGCTGTTATTCTGTCTTGCTGGATATTACACCTATTATGTTATGGAAATAGGAGCTGTTAAATGTTGTTCTTGATCATTGTTGGAATACACTGTTGTGTTGTGCTGAAACGCTGTTGTTGCTGTTGTGTTTTATGCTTGACTACTGGACTTGCTTATTTGATGAAAGTGCCTAATAGCTTAGAGGCTTGAGCTTGTTGTGCGCTTTGAAGAGGCAATGGACCTTCTCCGTTAGGTACCCCTAGAATCTCAATTTTATTTTCCATGCCTCATTCTAGGATTGTATCCATGTTAGAAGCATATTGAGTACATCTGAAGCCCTACCTCGAAGTAGGCTCTGTTTGCGCATCATGTTTAGTACTTAAGTGCTTTGTACCTCTATTGTGTCAACATGTTGATGATTGAACACTTGTACATATTTGAGTTTTCTTTCTCCTTCTTTTCTTGAGACTTGTTTAAGTCTTGATTTTATCTGTGATTGAATTGGATAATGTTTACTTGTGCTTGTTCACATGATCCCTTAGGGTTCCTCGTTCCCCTTAATTTTTTATTAAGTTGGGAGTAAGGGAGCATTAGGCTTTCAATCCTTTGTGTAATAACATCAGGATTCTCAAATTCCCATTAGTGTTTTTCTTTTAACCTTTGAGTTCTCTCTTCTCATCTCATAACAATTCTAAAACACTTAATAAGGACAATGTGTATTGCGCACGAGCCTTAAGCATGGGAAATGGGATGAGGGTCTCCCTTCATTCTTCTAGGGTGTTTAGCGTACGTCATGTTGGGGACGATATGCGACGCATTCGTTCCTACGTCATAGACTTTGGTGCAATGCAAGTTATGAACTAACTCAACTCACTTCTGTCTAAAAAACACAAAACATATTCAAATAATTTTCATCCTTCGGGATTGTTGGGTTTCAAACTGTTTTCAGAAAAGAGCTCGTCGCTCACGTAAAAAACACTTAACCGTCGTGGTCATTACCACGAACTATGGATGCTCTGACTTCCTCTCTCTCGTCCGATTGAGGATACGTAGGCACAAGACGGCGATGTATTGGCGAGCACTCTTTCCACCTTTCTCCCGTAGGTCAAACTACGATTGCTCTGACTTCCTCTCTCTCGTCCGATTGAGGATACGTAGGCACGATATGCGATATCTCGGCGAGCACACTTCCCTCTTTTCGACTCGTCCGTCGAACTACGATTGCTCTGACTTCCTCTCTCCCGTCCGATTGAGGATACGTAGGCACGAGATGCGATATCTCGGCGAGCACACTTTCCTCTTTTCGACTCGTTTGTCGAACTACGTTTGCTCTGATTCCTCTTTCTCGTCCGATTGAGCATACGTAGGCACGAGATGCGATATCTCGACGAGCAACCTTCCCCCGTAGTCCGTCGAACTACATTGACTTTGATTCTTCGTTCGTCCACGAAGATACGTAGGCATTGGATTGCGATAATCCTTACGAGTCCGTCTTTGCTTCCCTCTCCCCCGTTTTCGTTCAGCCGTAGACTTTAGGATAACTCACCCTTTGATTAGACAACAAGTGTAGATCCCATCGAGTACGATGGACGCGTGGGAGTGCTAATAACTTCCCCTCGCGTAACCGACTCCCGAACCCGGACTATGGTTGCGATGACCATGTCTTTCCCTCTTAGGTTTTCTTCGATCGTTTCCTTTCCCTGCTGTAATACCCTAATTTTTGCCCCTAAGATTCTCTGCATGTCTTTTTGCATTTCATACCACAAACAAGATCACACATTGGTTCCCTCTTTTATAGGATTGTGCCTTGCAGGGATCTTTGAGTATGTGTGTGTTTGTTAGTTGTTTTATTGCTTAATTTATTTTATATTTACTAACCATTAATTAAAATCCAAAAAATATTTTGTTTTCTTTCACTAACATTTTCAGGGGAAGAACAGGTTAAAAATACCAAAACAATCAGTCCCTCAGCTCAAATGAATTTCATCTAAACAAAGTCAAACTTGATCCGCAATTAATTTAAAAAAAATTCATCTGATCAAGAGTTTTCAAGATTTAATTGATTATCATTCAAGAGACTCCAAGGTTCATGTATTTATTTCCATGCCTTCTTTGACGAGCAAAAGAATCGAGCCGAACCACAACAGTGCATTCAAAAGAGGCATTTTTTTCAAAATTTGCACTGAGTAACCGGTTACCCTGTGGTGAGTAACCGGTTACCCTCGTAAATTTTTGAAAAATGGCAGCAAATTCAAATTCAGCAATTGGCACCAATTTTTATCATTTATGGAATATTCCATACCATCTCATTTTAATTCCCTACATCATCATAATTAATTTCTACCATATACCTCCACTAATCACCACTCTTTTGATAATTTCCCTCCAAATTTGAATTCCAATCCTAATTTTGATCATCCAAGCCTAATTCCAAGCCACCAAATTCCCAAGCCTAAAGTCTTTAAATAGATGCCTCATTTCATTCATTTCACAAGCTTTTGATAGCCAAAAAACCTCTTGCAAATTCTCTCCCCAACCACAAATTTCACTAAAACTCACTTTTCTTCTTTTGAAAGTTAACAAGAATTCACATTGAATCTTGTTCAACTTTGAGCTAAACCTTCATCCATTCTTGTTTTTGTTCATCAATTATAGTAGATCAAGGCTTTGGAGTGTAGATCTTGAAGCAATTTGAAGGAATTTTCATATTTGAAGTGGTAATTCATCTTTCACCATTGTTGAAGCTTCATCTTCATCTTCCATAATGTAGATCTTTGGAGATCTTTGTTACTTGATCCTTTGGATCTTGTAATTGTGTTTAATTGCTGGTTTTTGCTGTTATTTTACTTTAAATTTTGTGCAATTTCAGTTCCATGATCACAAGGTGTTTGTAAAAAGTTTTGAAAGTGGATCATACTGAATTTTGCACAAATTTCTGCATTCTGGTGCAGAGTAACCGGTTAACATCTGGTGAGTAACCGGTTACTCTATGTTAATTCTGAAAAACTGCGCTTATTTTGAACTAAGTAACCGATTAACATCTAGTGAGTAACCGGTTACTCTGAAATAGAATGCACATTTTGGCTTGTTTTGGGATTGTTTTGGTTCCTTTTCCTTTTTCTTCCCTTTCCTTTTGTTCTTAGCCTTAGATCACATAATTGTGTGGTTTAATTTGGCTTTCTCTTCATCTATTTCTCTTTTCTTTTGATCGATGAAAGTCTTATGGATCTTAGAATTTCTTTGTTGAATTCTTAATCAAGACTAGATCGTTACCTATTTTCTTTTCGTGCGGTATTGCTTTCGGATGACGATCTACATATCGTTCATCTAGCATGCATTAGCACAAAGATCTATTGACTGACCTCGTTGTAGGGTAATTACTTCGTAAATTACTCGGCGATTGCTTAACATAGCACAATATTTGTCCCTCTTTATCCAATTCGGAATTTGAACTTTCGTGGTCCAGACCTTGATTGGTCGCGTCAACCCAATGTTGGTTAAACTTTTGTATTAGGTCCATAATCTTTGAAACTTGGCTTTGTGGAGGTTCATTAACCTTGGCCTAAGTGCTTTGTTTAATCACTATAGTTCAAGATGCGAAACGAAATAATCGGTGAAGGCTTATGGCACTAGAGCCCTGTGCTACTAATTACTAACTTCTAACTTCTTTATATTTCCTTCTCGCTCCCTATCTCTCTTTATTTTTATTGCTCATTATCATATCATGTTTATGTCTATGTCATTTTTCTTTTGTCCACTTGGACCATATTACTTTGTGATTTTGTTTTTATTTTGTCCATTTGGACTCCAAAACATTAATAAAGGATTAAACCACTAAAAGACTTGTGCTCTTAATGTTGGACTATGGCCACTATCCCTTGCTTTGGAAGATCTTCTTGGCTTGATCATGGACTTATGGACTTAGAATTAGGATTCTCTCCCTTATGCTTTGGACAATTATGGAGTTTGGTATCCTAGCCTTTCTTTGGCTTGCTTATTGGCTCAAGAGGATGGAATATTTTCTTATTATGCTTTGACGAGTGTCTCCATGTGGTTAGATCTTTCTTACCTTAGCTTTTATTTTATGCACTAGGATAGTCACTTCTTCTCCACCCCCTTCTTCAATTTTCAAAACCTTCTCCCTTTTTCAAAACTTTCTTGTTTTCCAACTTAAAACCGCTTTCATAATAAAACCTTGACTTCGGCTAAGTGATTTTTTAACTTTGCTTTTTTTTTTCTTTAATAAATGTCAATCCATATTAATCATATTTTGACCATTTCAAAAAGACTTTAAAAAAACACCAAACTCATCAATCTCTTTTTGTGCTTTATGCATTTTTTCCCTTTAAAACTTTTTCATAAGTTTAGACATGATTCATTTCTTTAAGCGAAATTATTCGCTTGGAAATGACGACTTGTCTTTGCACTTAAAATCAACCAAAACAAACAAATTTCACTCTTTGTACCTCGAACTACGAGGTTTTGATCCTACATTGCACATCGTAGGTACGTAGGCATGAGGCGATAAGTCTCTCCAAACATAAAAATATTAAAAAATAATTCTCCTCTCATCTCCTCAATCTCTTTACAAGCAAACCTTTTCAAACCAAAAGGCGGTAGATATTTCAAAGGGTTCCTATAGGGTACTATAGACGTTTTGGGTGCTAATACCTTCCCATTGTGTAACCAACCCCCCTTACCCATTCTCTGTTCGTTCTTGTTTTTTTAGAACTCCTTAGGTTTTGTTCGCTCTTTTTCCTTTCCTTTTTTTGGATAAAATAAAAGTACGGTGGCGACTCTTGTTTTTTTGGAGTTAAGTTAATCAATAGCTTACACTCACAAATTTCCCCGCTACAGAAAAGTGGCGACTCTGCTGGGGATCATCTCCCTTGAGGGGTTTAGCCTACTTTTATTTATTTACTGCTTTTTGTCTGATTTGATTGTTACTTGTTTGTTCTGTTTGGGAGTTCCTCTGTGTGTGAGATAGGTCCTATACTCGGACCAGAGTGCACTTTGAGATAGGAGGATAGTATAGTCAAGGGAACTTTGAGGGAGTCGAATCCTGAAAAAGAAGAACTTGAGAATCTATCCACTCGGTGGTTGCCTCTTTGGAATTACTAATGCCGATCGAGCGATCGTTGAAGGCATTACTTTTTCCATAGAAGCCTATAACACTGGGAACCGTAGTAACCCTTAACCCATCTTAGCCTTTTTAGGATCGTAGCGCGGAAGCTATGAAGATGCAAATCTGACTTAGCTGTCATGCGATGCTACACCCAGGCTAAATTCTCTTGAGGGTAACTACCAACCTTCGAGCAAATCGGTGCGCTGGTGTGTCTGATAGTGGATTGTGGACCTTGGGCACTCTGTTAGAACCAGTGTTTTCTGCAGGTACAATGAAGACAAAACCTTAGTACATACCTTTGTGGGATTGGTTCTTACCCTTGGCTTCATGCTCGTGACTTGAACCTTGACCCGTGTGCTTTGTGTGATCTTGTTTGTGGTTGTTGCATTCACGCACTCATGCATTCATGAGCATTTCTTCTGAAGGTTTCAAGGAAATTAAAGGTGTTATTGCAAACATTGTAGGTACTTTTGTTATGGATTTTGGAAGGAGAAGTACAAGGAAGTACACTTTTAAGAGTCTTAAATTAGGGGGTTTGAGAGAGCTAGGATCTTTGGTTGTTGATACCAAGAAGTTCGAGTCCAGATATGGAACGCTTTTATCTCTTTTGAAGGTTGATATGGCTGAAGGATTGCTTGCTACTTTGGTTCAGTTCTATGACCCTTTGCTTCATTGTTTCACCTTTCCTGATTATCAGTTGGTTCCTACGCTAGAGGAGTATTCTCTCCTGCTTGATTTGCTTATTCATGGTCAGATTTTCTCTAGTTTGGATTCCGCTCCCAAGCATCATGTTATTACGAAGGCTACTCACTTGAAGGTTTCTGAGATTAAGGCTTGCATGGATACCAAAGGAAAGATTCTTGGGTTACCCGCTAAGTTCTTGATGGATAGAGCTCATCACTTTGTTAGTGTGAAGAATATAGTTGCTTTTGAGGCTATTCTTGCCTTGCTTATTTACGGATTGTTCCTCTTCCCAAATGTTGAGAACTTTGTCGACATCAACGCTATTCAGATTTTCTTGATTGAGAATCAAGTTCCTACTTTGCTTGCCGATGCTTACCATTCTATTCACCTCAGGAGTTTCCATTGTGAAGGGATGATTATCTGTTGTGCGCCTTTGCTTTACAAGTGGTTTATTTCTCACTTGCCAAGTCTGCAGCTTTTTGGAATCTCAAGGATGGTTTATATTGGTCGCGGAAGATCATGTCTCTCACGCATTCTGATATTGATTAGTGTAGCCGTGTTCCTTCTGGAGCGATGATTATTGATAGTTGTGGTGATTTTCCCAATGTGCCTCTTCTTGGTACAAAGGGAGGAATCAGCTACAATCCTGTGTTGGCTCGTCGTCAGTTGGGATATCCTTTGCGAGAAGTACCGAAGAACATTCGTTTGGTCGGTCTCTTTTTCAAGGAAGAAGAATCTCAGGTTGCTCTCAAGAGAGAAATTGTGGAAGCTTGGTGCAACATTCGTAGAAAAGGAAAGGAAAGTTTGGGAAATCCGAATTGTGTCTCTTTAGAACCTTACCTCCAATGGGTTAAAAATAGAGCTATTACTTTGAAGATGCCTTATACGCGTCCGAAACCTTTGTCTCTAACTGCTAAGAAACCTATCCTCTACTTTATGGAAGACAAAGAGAAGTTTTAGATCGCTTTGGCCGAGATGCAACAAGAGAGAGATGCCTGAAAGAACAAGTATCAGATTGTTAAGTTAGAGAATGTAAGACTTCAAGAGCACTTCAAGAAGAAGAATGAAGATGAAGTTGCCAACAAGAAGAGAAAGGCGCAAGAGGATTTATTTTCCTCTCGCATTCAGCCAATTTTCGATATTCCGAAAAGTTCTGAATCTCCTTGGAAGTTGATCGTCGATCAATTGCTGATTGAGAAGACTCGGATGCAGGCCCACATCAAGAAGTTGGAAGATAGAGTCGGGACTTCTTCTCATAAGTTTCTCTAGGGATCTAGTTTTCTCTATTGTTTTAGGATTCTTGAATTTGTACTTCCGAGATGTAATCTTTTCCATCATTAATGAATGAGATTTTGGTATTTCAAATAACAATGTTTGCAATATGCCTTATAATTCCTTGAAACTTTGCATTTGCATCTTGCATATCAAGCATCATTCTGCATTGTTTTTTGCCTTTTCAGGTGTCTTATGTTTCCTTTGGTCCTCATTCAGCCAAAGAAGTATCAACTCTGAAGGATGGTTTGGAAAGACTCACTGCTATGATGGAAGCTCTGGTGGCTGCTCAGAATCAGCCACCACCCCTCCTCCTCCGCTTTCAACTCCTGAGCAAAGGACAGTCATTTCTGAGATTGTCTCTATGCCCATCTCTGCGGCGACTACAAGTGTTCCTCAACACTCCATGCCTCCTGGCTACCCCTGGGGTATACCTCATAACTTTGTTCCTGAAGGTTATCAACCACCACCACCTCCTGAAGTTCCAGTTGTTCATACCGTTCAACCTGTGATGACTGTACCACCGCCTGTGGTTCATACAATTCCTTTTGGTGAAGAGAGCAGATTTTCCACACTGCTCCAAGCGAGAATGTCAGTGCTTATGATATAATGGAAGAGATTTAAGACCAGTTTGCTGAAATGCATAAAGAAATCAAAGCTCTGAGAGGAAAAAAACTGTTTGGGAAGAATGCTCATGAGTTATGCTTGGTTCCTAATGTGAAGATCCTGCATAAGTTCAAAGTTCCTGACTTTGAAAAATATAAGGGTAACTCTTGTCCGATGAGTCACTTGACTATGGATGCTCGTAAGATGTCGACTCAGAAGGATAATAATCAGCTTCGCATTCACTACTTTCAAGATAGTTTGTCTGGTGCAGCTTTGAAATGGTATATGGGACTCGACAGTGCTCGAATTCGGACTTTCAAAGATTTGGGTGAAGCTTTTGTAAAGCAGTATAAGTATAATGTGGATATGGCTCCTGACCGTGACCAGCTTCGGGAAATGGCTCAGAAAGATAAGGAGACATTCAAAGAATACGCGCAGAGGTGGCGCGAGATTGCTGCTCAGATTAATCCTCCTTTGGAAGAAAAAGAGATGACCAAGATTTTTCTGAAAACTCTGAGTCCTTTCTATTATGAGCACATGATTGCTAGTGCCCCGAGTGATTTCACTGAGATGGTTAATATGGGGATGAGATTAGAAGAAGGTTTCCATGAAGGACGATTGTCAAAAGATGGTAATTCTACTAGAAGTTCCAAGAAATATGGGGGAGGACTTGCCAAGAAGAAAGAGGGTGAGACCAATGTTATTTCCCATGGAGGACGCAAAAAGAGTTACAGTAAGAATAATCAGTGTCAGCAACATGTTGCATCTGTTACTCTTGTTATCAATTCAACTCCTGTTGTTCAGGCAGCTCCTGCTCAACAACGTTCTAATCAACAAAACAATCAACGGGGCCGTTTTCAAAAAGATTTTGATCCGATTCCGATGACCTACACAAATTTGCTTCCTGGTTTAATTAAGAAGAATCTTGTTCAGACCCGTGCACTACCTGCTATTCCAAAAGATTCACTGTGGTGCTATAAGCCCGAAGCTCATTATGCTTTTCATCAGGGTGGAGCTGGGCATGATACTGAGAACTGTTATCCATTGAAGATGGAAGTGCAGAGATTGGTTAGAAGTGGTATTTTGTCTTTCGAAGATTCCAACCCTAATGTACAATAGAATCCGCTGCCTAATCATGGCCAGACGTCTGTCAATATGGTTTATGGTTGTTCTGGTACATTCAAAATCTTTGATATCCATTGGATCTGAAGATCTCTTGTGGAAATTTATGCACTTTTGAGTGAATACCATGATATTGATTATGACTATGCAACTTGTTGTATCTGTTCCGTGAATCCGCGTGGTTGTGTGATAGTGAAGAGGGACATTCAAAGGATGATGGATGAGAATTTGATTGAAGTCACTGCTAAAAGAGATGAATATCAGAATGAGGTAAATGTTATTGAGCCACGCTTTAATATCCCTGAACGAGTTGTTATCTCTTATGATAATCGGAAGACCGCTGTTACACAGTTGGTCATTCGGTTGCCCGGACCAGTTCCCTATGAATCTGACAAGGTTGTTCCGTACAAGTACAATGCTACCATGATAGAAAATGGTAAGTGTCGCTCCCTGGATTTTCATCCAAGTACAAACGCGAAAGTGGCACGAAAACAGAGTCTCCAGCAATGTGTATTTATCCCGAGAGAGGGAAATGAAACACTGCATAAACCCGAGGGGAAGGAAAGAACGAGGTCTCGCGACCAAGAGAAACAGGTAAGGGAGTCGGTTACGCGAGGGGAAGGTGTTAGCACCCCCCATGCGTCTATCATACTCGATGGGATCCATGCTTGTTGTTTCGATCAAAGGGTGTAAGGAACTGGAAATCAACTGCTAACTGGAGAACTGGAAATGAAAGGATGAAAGGAGAGAGAGGGGAGAAATAAGTGACTCGATAGGACATTATCGTTGTCCTAGGCCTACGTATTCCCTCAGTGAAATGGGAAAGTCAGAGTCAACGTAGTTCGACGGACTACGGGGAAAAGTTGCTCGTCAAGATATCGCATCTCGTGCCTACATGTCTTCAATCAGACGAGAAAGAAGAATCAGAGCAAACATAGTTCGGCTCAACAAGGGTTGCTTTGTTTGTGTTTTTTAATGAAAACGTCAGAGTGCGCGTCCCAGCAGTTAGGTGTTGCAGCTCGTTGTATGGAGACTTAGGCGTTACCTGTTTGCGGTAGAACGGACATGAAGAGTCCTTAAGAATGGAATGAAGGAGATGAGAAGAGAATTGTTTGTTTGTTTTTGTATTTTAGAAATAAGTGTTTTGATTATTTTTATGTTTATAACACATATTGTATTTAAGTCTTTCACATATGATCGAATGCCTCGCATATCGACCCAAGACGGGACGTACGCTAAACATTCTAAGAAAGTGAGAAAAGACCCCTCATTATCTTATTCTCACATGAAAGGTTCAAATGCAATATATGTTATGCCTTTATTAAGTGTTTTTTGCTTTTTTGTTTTGAGATGAGAAGAAGAGAGACTCAAAGGTTGAGAAAGGTAAAAATCTAATGAGGGAGACTAAGACTCAAACCCTAAAGTTATCATACATGGATGTTCCTAATGGTTATGTGTGGTTTAGAAACCTAAATCTAAAAGAAAATTGAGTTCTAACTTACTTCAAAGATTGAAGTTAAGTTAAGAACTCAAAGAGGATGAAAGAGATTGTACAAAGAAAGCATTAGATGCTTTGCACAAACACAAAAGAGAAAAGCATTAAAAAGATGAGGGAAGAAGGTATGTGTGGAAGCATATCCACACATTCAACTTACCTAGCCCCTACACAAAATGGTTAGTACAATAATGGAATAAGAAAGCACAATTGAAAAATGTAAGCAAATAAATCCTAGTGTTCTAAAGAAAGCTCTAGGAAACTTCTAAAGAGCTAGACCTAAAAAGAAAATATCACTAAAGGGTGGTACTAGCCTAAGGCAGTAGCAAAGCCTATTTACATCCACCAATGGTTACAAAGACTTACAATATCCATCTATGTCTAAACAACCAACAAAACATCAAAAGAATGCAATGATATGCACTAAAGATGCATCATGAACATTTAAGAGATGTAAAACATGCAATGATGCAATATGAAACACCACAACCAGTAGAAAAACACTTCAAAAATGTCATTAAGTAACCAAGAATTACCATCCATAACATGAGAATAAAACTCAAGAAGAAGGAGTGGGAAGAAGTAGAACAAGGTTACACAATAATTCACAATGTTGTTCACTTACAAAACAAATCACAAAGGAGAAGGAAATGCAATTATGAATGTCAATGAACATGGATCAGTAGCATACATGATGTAAGATGACATGAGAATGCACAGATGAACAAGTTTGGTTCATACACAAGTCACATTAGAGATTAGGAAGAAAGAACACAAGTTGAACTTCATACAAAATGAAACATGCTTCAAATGTTCATGTAATTGTAATGCATATGATATGACATTATGAGTCAATAAAAATAGATGAAATGGTTCAAATACAGTAGAGGGACATATAAGAATGAATGGGAATGGCATACCAACATGAGATACACACAAGCTATGTTGAAGAAGAACAAGTGATAGGTGCACAATTAAGTATGAATGCAAGATGAACATCAATTGCAAAACATGTCTAAATGAGATATGGAAGACCTATAATTTGACATACATGACCTATAATATTCAAATAAACATGTTTCAAAAGATAACATCAATCATCTCAAGAGACCATGGGCAATATGACACAAAACCATGGCATATGCATACAATGAAGCTCATAAATGCACATGTAATCAATCAACAAGGCAAAAATAGAAATGAATTTGGAACAATCATGGAATTAGGTCACAAAGTACCTAAGTCAGAATCTAAACACATGTCAAAAGCTCACACAAAAATTCAAGAAGGAGCATGCAAAATTCAAGAAGGAGCATGCTCAAACAAAGCAACAAAGTCACATTAGGTCAACAATGAATAATGTACAAAGATATGGTTCAAATGCTATGCAAAAATGATTTTAAAAATATGAGAAATTTTTTTTATATGCTTTAAGATATTATTTAATCATAGCAAAAAGATTGGATGCAAGATGGTTTTAGAACTATGCAAAAATAAATGTGAAATGCACAAGTATCATGAAGAACAACACTTAAAAAAGAAATTAATAGAAAAATATGCAAATAAGAGCAAGAAATATTAAAATCAGAAATAAAAATAATGGAAAATTATTTTAATGAAGTATGATGCTATATGAATTTTTGTGGAATTATTTAATGCATTTTGGTATTTTTTAAAAATAGAAAATCAAAACAGTATAAAAAAAAGAAATTTAAAATGAAAAGAAAATAGGAGTGGAGGTGCAGCGAAAGTAAAATGCCAGTTAAAAATGCGTTTGGGCTTGGAAAGAGGTGTGTGGATAGCAACTATTAACCCAGTCTAATAAGGTGCGTGTGTGTGTGAATTATGGTGGAACCTAGTCAAAGATTGACTTCAATCACAGCCACATGATCAATCAGCAACAATCAATCAAGAAAAGTAAACTAATATAAGGGTCCACATGTAAGGCACATCACAACAATCATGTACACACACACACAGAAAAGGTCAAAGTCAAATCTGAGAGAGAAACAAACACGTGAGGGGGAGGGCGTGTCATTAATTCGCTGACACTTTCTCAAGCGTTGGATCAAAAGGATCGTACGGCTGTGTTTTAAAACTACCAAAACCCTAGCTGAACCGCTCACCGGCCGGAGAAGGACCTCCGATCATCTTCTCCGGCCACCTCCAGTGACTATAACTGTCACATATTTCCAGAAATTCAAAAATCATGCATCAAAATGAAGCTGAGCTCACGTAGAACAAGGATCTGGCCTTAAAATTCACAAATCACATGCACACAAAGAGAATCGAACGCAAGAAGTTTTACCCTAAAAATGAATCTATGATTTTAATAAGCCTATCAACTAGCCGGATAACCAATAGCTTCTAGTAAGCTTGAAATCAATCAGAAATGAGCTTAAACAAAGAAATACAATGCCATTAAAGTTGAAGAAACTTGAACCTGAAACTTGGAGAACTTGAATCTTCAGAAAACCAGAGAGGAGAACTTGATCTTGACATTTCTAAGAGCAAAATAAATGCTCTAAAGCTTCGAATCTTGATGAAAACAGAGAGAAAATCAAATCTGAAGTGAGATTGCACTTGAGGAATTAACCTTGTTTCATCTTGTTCTTGACCAGAAGGTTACAATGTGAAACAATGGATGAAGATGATGATGGAATCATGCAGAGAGAGAGAGAATTCAGAGAGAGTTTGAGAGTGAAAGTTTGTGCAAATGTGTGAAAATGATGAAGCTCCCTTCAATTCTGTGAGCAGTGGAGCTTATATATGCAAGGTTAAGATGTTAACCATTATAGTTAATAGTTGGAAATGTAGTTAACTGAGTTGAGTTAAGTGAGTTTGAGCTAACTAACTGAGTTAAGTTAGTTAATGACACGAGTTGGTGAGTGTTGGTTAGAGTGTGGAGAGGTTTATGCTTCTTATGGTGAGGTTTTAGAAATGACAGGTGGTGATGATGTGTTGCTGCAGCAAGCTTGCTTTACAAGTTGTCGCTCCCAGGATTTTCATCCAGGTACAAACGCGAGAGTGGAGCAGAAAAACAGAGTCACCAGCCGTGTAAATTTATCCCAAGAGGGGAAAAGGGAACACCGCATAAACCTGACGAAGAGGGAAAGGAATGGTCATCGCAACCATAACTTGGGTTCGGGAGTCGGTTACGCGAGGGGAAGGTGCTAGCACCCCACGCGTCCATCGTACTCGATGAGATCCACGCTTGTTGTCTATTCTAAGGGTGAGTTATCCTATCATCTAGGGCTGTACTAAGACGGGGAAAGGGAAAACTAAGACATACTCGGTAGGACGTCGACATCCTAGGCCTACGTACCCCCTTTGTGCAATGGGGAATTCAGAGTCAACGTAGTTCGGACCAAGTTCTTTTTGTGTTTTTTATGAGCGACGTTAAGTTCACGTCCGGCAGTTAGGGTCGATGCCTGTTTGCGAATCAGACGGAAAGTAACGTGCCCTTTTTGAAAATAGCCGTTAGTTTGACAATCCTGAAGGACAAAAAGGTTTGAAGTTTGTTGGTATTTTTTAGGACAGAAGTGACTTGAGTTAGTTCATAACTTGCATTGCACCAAAGTCTAGGGCACAGGGACGAATACTTAACGAATCGTCCCAAGACAGGACGCTCGCTAAGCACTCTAGAAAGATGAGAGGAAGCCCCTCATTTCTCATTCCCCACGCTTAAGGCTCGTGCGCAATACACTTTATCCTTATTAAGTGTTTTCAAGAAGTTTTGAGATGAGAAGAGAGAAGACATAAAGGAAACTCTAAAGGGGAACTAAGAGTCCTAATGTTATCATGCATGGGTGACCTACGGTTAGTGAGGTTTGACGATAACCTAAGCCTAAAGAAAAGAAAAGATGAGAGACAGAAAAAGTGAGAATGGACATGGATAACTATCCACACCCCCTGCATAAAAGGTTAGTACAAACAGATATAAGTGACAAAAACAGATTATAAACCAAAGAGAAATGATTATAAACCAAATGAAATCAACCAAGATAGAATGTGGATGACCTAAACATGCATTACGAAGTCAAAGAAACACACCCAAATGATGGCACAAGTGCCCTTTCACACAATTAATCAGACATAGTCAAAGATGTGCATACAAGAAAACCTCAAATAAAAGCAATCAAACAGTTAGCAAAACATCTTCTAAAATCACCAAATTAATTATCAACATATCTCAACCAGAAGCAAACAACATGCCCAAAACTCATGCCAAAATTCAAGATATAAGTCACTCAAACAACTATGCAAATTCAGATGAGAAATATGGTTCAATATGTAAAAAGAAAAGGACTAACATACAATATAAAATGATTTTATAAATGAGAGAAAAATATTTTAATGCAATTCAATGTATTGGTGAATGCATGCAAAAAAAAATGAGTTCAAAAGGTTTTGTATGCTATGAGAACAAAATTCTACAAGTTTAGGTATGCATGACATGAATAATTCAAAAAGAAAATAAACAAATAATTATTTCAGACGCCAAAAATAAGATAAAATAATAAAATAAAATTTGTGAAAATTTTATAAAATACCAAATGTGACTCGTGAATTTTCTGGGAATTTTTTAATGCAAAAAACTATTTTTAAAAAAATAAAAATGAAAATGTAAACAATTAAATAAAATAAAAGAAAAATAAATTAAGTGGGGGTGTGTTCAGCAGTTTATTCACGTTGGAATGATAATGGGCTGGAAAATGTCGGGTGCGAATAGGAAGGCCCAGATCAAAATCCATAAAAATAAAATAAAATAAAAAAAAGAGTCCACGTGTGGACTTCAGTCAATGGGTTGACTCATCCTCGCCTTTGGATTGATCCTGCGCTTACCAATCAGTCAACCAAACAAAAAGTAATAAAGATAGACGCTCCAGATCTCATGCACATGGTAGTAATGGTGCGCAAGCATACACCATGATTAATTGGAAATAATAGAAATTACACGTGATCAGCACATGGTTATTTTAATTTGTTGTCACGATTATGGCCATTAGATGCATCTAACGCTTGGCAAGCAGTCAATGTTTCAAATAGTAATCTGGATGAATGGTCATGATTTAGTGGCACATGATAATTATCGTGGGGTAATAAACATACGAACCAAAATAAAAAATGTGGCATCATATGGACCGTGCGATGAAACAGATCAACGGCTGGGGATCATCTTCTTCACCAAAAACCCTAGCCGGTCGGAGGGAGAACCAGACGCCGAAGCCCTAGCTCCGGTCGTCTTCTCCGGCGACCCCCACCCATAATTTTCCCAGAAAACACATGCGAGTACACTATTTTGATCAGAAAAATGTGAGGATTCCAAATATGCAATCAAAATTCACAAACAACCAACGCATAAGGAGTTTCGAACGAAATAATGTTAGGGTTCAAAACTTTAAACACACGATACAACCAATACATGCGTCCAATCTCAAAAATAAATACATCAGAATGATCCATGGATGCCACACAACATTATGCGTATTTAAAAAGAGAGTTTTAAGACCATCAAAAATATCACCAACCTGAGGTTATGCACCACGTATCCTCACTGTAAGCTTCAAAGGATGGTTGGTTTGTGCTCTGTGGATCCCCAGAAAGAAGATTGTGGAAGAACTTTGTGAAAAAACCTTGTGGATTGAGAGATTCAATGAAGAAAAGTTTTTAGGGTTCAAGCTTTGTTTCTCCTTGAAATCACGTGTATCTCCCCCTAACCCTAGCATGAGTTAGCTTAAATACATTAGGTTATCCCACTGATGATCACTTGGGCCTTGGTAATTCCCCACTTAAAGAGTTTTGGGCAATTTTGGAAAATTACATAATGTGAAACACACCCTCCTCCATGCATGTATATCCAAACATTCTATGATGGATCACTTAATTTCCAATTGCTAATTACACCTGAATTTGATTTGGGCCTTAAGATATCTTGGTTCACGAGTTTTCAATAATTTGGCAATTTTGCACCCCGTGAAATAAGTGATGAATAATCCATGGAATCCCTTGGTTCAAAGGCCTAAAATGATCCTTAAGGAATGTTCTTTGATGTTAAAATGTGACATGAAGCAATGGAATCAATTATAGGTCACTATGTCCCAAAATGCAAATGGAACCATGAGAAAATCCTAAAAAACTACTTTGTCTTCTTTTGATCATAACTTGAGTTTCACAAATGATATGGAGACCCACTAGTACTTGTTGGAAAGGGGAGAAAAAGATATTCAACTTTCATGTTTGAGGAAAATTCATTTGAAGCTTCTTTGATGATGAAAAGTCAAGTTGAATGTAGTGTAGGAACTTACCCAAAAAGGAAACTTTCAAATTATAGGTCATTTCCATATTTAGTAACTTTTGTACCAACCCTTGATTCTTGATAAATTGCATGAAATTTGACTCTTGAAGACCATATGAGGATGTGAGACCTTGAAAACCTTGAAGAGAACCTCAAAATTTCACAGTTGACTTCCCCTCTCACTGTTGACTTTTCTCCAATTCTCCTGATTCCCAATCCATTGGCCAATTGAACTTCTCATGAACCAAACTGATGGACAATCTCCCATCCCTAGATACTTAGGGACCCAAGGAATACCATGGAATCAAGTCTTGCCCAAAAAATCAGAAATAAACTAACTTTATAGCAAACCCTAATTTTGGTACCCTCGGTTTAGGAGGAAATAGCACAATCTCCAAATCTAAATTCCTATGAATATGATGTGCATCCTCTCCAACAAAGATAAGATATGCCATTTGGTGATGATAAAAACCCAAGAAACTTGCCCATTGGAGCAATAAACCCAAGAATCTCAAAACCCTAGTTTCTGCACTGGTTAGGAGAGAGTGATCCACTTGAACTCTCTTGCTTGACCCTTTGAAGAACATATTCTCCTCTTGAACTTGCCTCAGGCACCTTGACCCCATGCTAAGAACCAATGATATGCACACATGATAATGCAAAAATGAAATGAAACATAAGCCAGTTAGTAATAAAGTAAGGAGGGCAAATTTTGGGGTGCAACAGCTGCCCCTATTCAATCAACTTGGTCCTGAAGGTATGATAGCGACGGCTCTCAGACATTCCAGGATACACGGGGATTGAATACCGAAAGAGCCCCGGAAATTTGCTAATGGTGAGAATGACGAGATGGAGCGTGCTGAAAAATAAGGAATATGACATCAACCATACCCTCAAAATTAAGACGAATACGACCTCAATCGCACCCACAATGAAAATACGAATACGACCTCAACCGCATCCACAAAAAACGAATACAACCTCAATTGTACCCTCAAAGGGAGACTGACCTCAATCACTCCACCCACAAAGAAAATACGAATACGACCTCAATCGTACCCACAAAACGAATACAACCTTAATTGTACCCTCAAAGGAAGACTGACCTCAATCACTCTACCCACAAAGAAAACACGAATACGACCTCAATCGCACCCATAAAACGAATACAACCTCAAATGTACCCACAAAGGAAGACTGACCTCAATCACTCTACCCACAAAGAAAATACGAATACGACCTCGATCGCACCCATAAAACGAATACAACCTCAATTGTACCCACAAAGGAAGACTGACCTCAATCACTCCACCCACAAAGAAAATACGAATACGACCTCAATCGCACCCACAAAACGAATACAGCCTCAATTGTACCCTCAAAGGAAGACTGACCTCAATCACTCTACCCACAAAGAAAACACGAATACGACCTCAATCGCACCCATAAAACGAATACAACCTCAATTGTACCCACAAAGAAAGACTGACCTCAATCACTCTACCCGCAAAGAAAAGGACGAATACGACCTCAATCGTACCCATAAAACGAATACAACCTCAGTTGTACCCGCAAAGGATAACCAACATAAAGTGGACTTTGCTGGGGATAACGTGAAACAAAACTTCTGGTTCATACCACCCCTACCAAGAAAATATGTCAAGCGAGAACTGACTACCAGGCGAGAACTGGATTTCACAAAAGAAAAGGCCAAACTAAGGCAAACTTCTAACAGACTCACGATCCACAGATAAGATGACTCCGCCGGGGAAAGGAGAAGTCTAAATAAAAGATTCTGCCAGGGAGCACAAGTATGAGGAACGCATCCCTCCAAAATCTCCTGAGTTATGCCAACTTTGCTGGGAAAGAGAACTGGCAAGGAAAGCATCAAACCTGGCTTATGCTTCGAATGCAAATGTTTGAATTTTGCCGTAATGCTCCACACGAAGTGGAAATGCTACGCGTTTTGAGGATGCAATGCCAATGCTTATGATATGCAAAAGGGGTCCCTCCAGCAAAATAAATGTCGGAGAGAAAAGATCAATTCAGCTGGGGATGACAAAAATAAATTGTCCTCTGAATCCAGGGACTCTGCTGAGAAGGATCACACTGAACGACTCTTTGGATCCACAACTTCTGTCGGGGATGAAATCTGAAAGCGTATACATTCTACCGGGGATTACACATATCCTTTACTGAAGGTGACATCGAACCTGAGATTTCTCCTCTGCTGGGGGAGTTGAGAATGAACGCCAATAACGGAACCGGAAGTTTGTTACTGAAGATTGCTAATAACAGATGGGCTTAGGACCTGCTGGGGGATGCCGGTCCATAATACCATCCTGCTTGGGGATACTGCTGAACTTAGCCTGCTGATGGGGAGAATGACTTTACTCCCACCTTGCTGGGGACTAGAATATGACATTGTCGGCGAGAGCACGCTTCTTGACTGGATGGGGAAGTGAAAACACTGATTCTGTGGGGAGATAACGTCTTGATTTGGAGAAAATACTTTCCAGGTCTCCTGCTGGGGAAGGTCTGCTCTGCTGAGGAAAGTGCAATCTCAATGCCGGGGAAAGCAAGCTGCTGGGGATGTACAATTATGTTGCCCTACAACCTGACTTGTCTTTATGGTCATAAACGGCTCTTTGAACTTTTCACTTGCCCCAGACCACCAGGTCTAATGGAAGAAATCATCTCAAGAGGATTTTATAGAAGATCAGGCGTTCGCACTGCCCCAGGGTCTTCAAACTCTTGGAGAGATTTATCATATCTCGACATAACTGCCCCAGTCTTCATAATCCATGAAGTACACTACCTCGAAAGGGATTGTAATGACTTGAAAATGCTCTGCTTTAGTATCTTGAACCTTGAGGAGGTGTTTTCAATTAACCATCTTCAGGAGTGGACAATCTCCCACGCTCTAGAGGTGGCCTGCCCCAATATGAGCTTTGAAGTGACTTTGCCCCTGATCTTAGAATGAATGCCCCAGAATAACTGAATTTCGGAGAGATTTCTCGACGTGACTGCCCCAGATCGGCTACATCTTAACACGACTTACTGGGGAGAGCCCACTCTACGCTGAGTCTCTTGGCAGCATGCCCTATGATATGATTGTCCTTCAGAAATTTCAAGCATCCCAACTTGGCAGGATCGAGCTTCTTGACTGGCGTTCACTGTGTAAATTGCATTGATGCTTAGGCACATGTATGCAAACAGAACAAGTTATTTATGAGAATGATAATTCTAATGCAACAAACATGTTAACCTTGAAGTTTTTATTGAAAATGCGTCGCCAAGCCTTGTGAACGAATCACTTACTGGGATGCGACCTTGATTTTTGAATGACAAAACAATGCGCACATGCAATACCAACAAATCTTATTAGCACAACTCGTAGGAGTCAGGAACGTTATCCTGTTGAAGTACGCTTTCGGAATAAACCCTGTTTCAATTAGGACTTTTAAGGGCTGTAACGTGGTCTGGTTCACGGTTTCAGAAAAAGGATTTATGGGTCAAAATTTATCGGTGCCCACCCACTCTCCGTGATGTTCTCCAGTCCTATGTTCAGTTAATCTGACACAAACGCTCATCTCTCAAAAGGTTTATGATCTTTAAGGGACATACGCCACTAATGGTTTGACACCTAAGGAAGCTTTGGAGTGACAGTCATCCCTTTTTATCTTTTGTGTCTGTAATCACACGAATTTGTTCTTATAGAGGACGCTTTTTGCTTTTTCTTTCTTTTTCTTTTTTTGATCCCTAATTTTTGCCTGGACTGGCTCTTTTGAGTTTTTCGATTTTGAAGTCCAGCGGGATGCCCTAACTTTAGCCTAAGTCACTTGTTTACAAGTTTCGACTTAGCGGGATTTTTTTTTATTCCCCTCTTTGAACAAAGCGTGTGACACTGGTTGTCTTATTTGCTTGGAAGGGTTGTGACTGCCTTACTCCTTGATTGTTGAAGGATAACCATTGTGGTTTCACATCTCTTGACCTCTTGATGGTGGGATAGAAGGTAGTGGATCCTCAGATGCACACTCTCCTTGAAATTTGAACGCTCGGTCAAACTAACTGGCGTCTACCCTACCCCTAGGTTAAGTATGAGGGTTTTTTGCATACGAAAGAAGCTCCTACTCCAAGGCTCAAAGGGGGTTAACGAAGGTTTATCTCCTTATCTCTCCAATGTTTAGGGGTTTGAAACAATGCCTGTACATCCTCAACAGGGTTCTATCCTTGAACATACAACCAGAGATTTTGCGTTTTCGTCTCATCATCCTCCCTCAAGAGTTCTAAACAAGAAAATTGGTATTGCAGTACATATAAACACTTAAGAGTGAACACGAATGGATTACTTCAAGAAAAACATACTCATTGCATTAATATCATCATTAAAAAACAAACAAGTCTTACATGCATACGATGCTTTAACAAGAAAGAAAACTACAAATGAAAATGTAGTAAAGAAGCTGAAGATTGCCATTGCTGAGGAAGCTTAATTCCACTTGGACGTACTTGCAGACTGAGTGTTCATTTGAGAAAGGAGGCTTCCATTGATGTACATATCATCTTCGGTGAATACAATGAACTCTGAGTCTACCAGGTCTTGCACCTTGTGCTGGAATACATTACACTTATCAATTGTATGCCCAAACGTTCCCGAGTGGAACTCGCACCTAGCAGTCATGTCATAATCCGGCGGAATAGGGTACGGTATCGGCGCGGTATTCCTCATTTAAATCAGAGAGTTCTTGAGTAGACGAGCAAACAACTGACTATAAGGGATAGGAATAGGATCAAATATCCTCTTGGGCCTTCTTGGTCTCGGTTGCCCTTGTTGCTGATAATTCTGCTGTTAGTGCTGATTTGGGCGCCTCACCTGCGCTTGCACTTTCCTTTCCGCATTTGGCTAAGGCACAAACAAAGGTTGCTGACGTAGAGCTTCTGCAGCAAAAGGTTGTGGAGAAGGTCCATGACATGAGGTGGATCCTACAAAGAGGGGAGGAGTCTCCACTTCTTTTGCAACAATTGGGGTAAAATCACCTTGTATATTCACGCCGCCCGACGTGAACTCAATTGCCCCTGCATCAATCAAATCCTGGACTTGGTGCTGAAAGGCCCTACATTTCTCCACAGTATGCCCTGGTGCCCCAGAATGGAAATCACAATGGGCTCTTGCATCATAGCTTGGTGGAGGGTTACCAGTGACAGGAGCCAAAGTCCTTTTCTGTACCAGTTGCAACTGCAGGAGATGCTGCAATAGTTGAGAATATGGCATAGGGAGCGGATGAAAAACTCTTTCAGACTTCTTCTGTCCCTGTGTACACTTTTTGCCCTTGGGCTTCTCTTGGAAGCCAAGACCTGGCTGCTGTTGGGAAAGCTCTGGAACCTCAGTTTGTGGAAGAGATTCACGAGGTGATCCATGATTTAAATCAGATTCCAAAGAGATGGGAGGAGTAAGGATCTCTGTTGTGGAAGCGGGAACAGGACTGTCTTCCTTCTTCAACACCCTATTCAAAATTTCCATGGCCAAACCCATCTAAGTCTTCATCTGATTGACCTCTTCCCTCAGCATCTTCTGGTCTTGCATGAGAGTTTGTATATTCCCCATAAGCTGCCCCATCTGGCCTCGCATTTCCCTCAACTCAGCTTGAACTTGCTCCATGATCAACTCTTGAATGGCCTGAGGAGTTAAATCTGCAATTCTGAGAAAACCAGATCAAAATAAGAATAACCAGCCTTGAACACCTGTTATGCACAATGATTATGCAAAATGAATATGCAAATGCAAATGAACATGTTTGAATATCCGTAGGGCGATCCACCCCTTGATTCCAGTTTAACAACAAGATAGAACGGAACTTCTGCCCATATATTAAGAAAACCAGAGGAAAACCAAATGTCAACAATCACGAATCCAAGATAACAAGTCTGAACACAATAATCATAGATCCCAACCAACAAGCCTGGCGGTGATCCAAATACAATAAAAGAGAGTAGAAAACTACGGCATGTCATCAAAGTTCACAAGTGTCAATCCCCCCATCCATTATGCTTTCTGCTCCAGTCTTGAATTTCCTTGAACAACTTTTTGGTGTCAGGATGCTTCGGTCTCTGAATTATCTCTTGAATGAGGATGTCTCTCCTGTGCATGATCCCCTCCAAGTATCGGTAATGCAACTCCCAAGCGTCTTCTCCAGAAACACCATCCACGCTAGGACCCTCACTTCTAGGTCTCTTCACTTCAGCTTGAATCTTCAGTTCCTCTATGGAGGCTATGGCTTCATTGAGTCGACCCTCGACTACTTGTCTCTGGAATACCCCTGATAGGATCTCAACGTCTTTCTTCTTGAGCTTCGACTCCAATTGATCAATTCGAGCTAGGTAATCGTCTTCCTTTCTCTTATTCTCAGCCATTGCAGTTTCTCGGTGATCATTGAACCTGTGAATTTTCAACAAAGCCTTGTCTAATTCCTCCTTCTTAGACTCGAGAACCTTACTGATACCATCCAAAGCTTGTTTCATCCTTTGTCTGGATGTGACCATGTCAGCTAGCTCCTTTCCTGCCTTAGCAAGAAGCTCTGTCTTCATCTCGGCGGTATGAACAACTTCACCCCGCTCATGTTTCAACTGATAAATCTCTCTTTTTAGCTCACTGTTTTCTTCTCGCAGCTTTTCCTTTTCAGCCCACAACTTGTCAAACTTCTCTATCTAAACTGTGGTAGGAGGCTCAATCAACAAGGGGTAAGATGGTGGTCTACCGGGAAGGGAAGAAACTCCTCTTCTGCTCTCTTCTTAATCCACTCTTTATAGGAAGGGAAAGCCCGGTTGTTACATTTCCCGAATGAAGTTTTTCCCTTCTTGGTCACCTGCTTCCAAGCATTCACAATCTTCCTTATCATCTCTTGATCCCCAGTACCCTTGAAGAATAAGGACTCTCTGACATCTCGCTCTTCAGGTGGACCTCTCAAAGGATAACCAAACTACCTGATAACAAGGGAAAGATTATAGTTTATTCCACCTCTTCTCCCTATCAAGGGTACATTAGGGAATTCTCCGCATTTGCAAATAATCTCTATTCCTAGCAAGTCACGGTTGAACCAGACAATGTTGTCAGCCGTCAAGCCCATTAACCTCTTTGACCACTTCAGATAATTTTTCGTATCAACGAAGGCGCCAGCTTCGGGGAGAGGGCTCAGAAACCAAGTAGATAAGAGAGGTGGACAACAACTCACGGTTTTTCCCCGCCTATTTTCATTCTTGTAGTGGACTGAGTGATACACATCACCTAGCAAGGTAGGTATAGGATTCTTTGAAATAAAGATTCTGACAGCATACATATTCACCAGATCAGGAACATTGGGAAACAGGACAATCCCATAGATGCACGTAGCCAGAATAGCTTGGAAAGCAGTCCAATTCTTCTCTTTAACATGTATGCAAGCTTGATCAAACAAGAACTTCAATGAGAAACCCTTAGCTCCTTGTTTTTCCTCAATATTACTGCTCAGAACGAATTCACCAATATGAAGAGCAATAGCCATTTCTTTTATCCCGGGGTGTTCTTCAGAAAAGAATACTATGTCATGCTTGATGGGGATTCCCAAAATAAATGAGAACTCCTCCAATGTTGGGGCCAAGATGTAGTATAGGAAAGTGAAGCAACGCAAAGACGGATCGTAAAACTAAAGAAGTGTATGAATGACATCCTTATCATACTTGGAGATATTATAGACAAACTTCAGAAGTCTCCCATACCCTCCACTGAACTCTTTACGAACTCCGGGACCAGCCATACTAATCAACTTGTGAATCAACGTCAAGGTTGGATCTGGGAATGAATAGGCAACAGTCTTCTTTCTCTGGACATCCATGCCAAGGTAACCTCCGAAAATCGGAATCAAGAGTAAGATGCAAGCCCTGAAAAATGTCAAACATGTCAGAATGCAAGAAAAATGATATGCTCATGCAAACATGGGATCAAGGCAACACTGCTGGATGTGCTGTGCTGTTAACTGAACTAGAACCACAACCCAGAAAACCAGAATTCCAAAATACCAAACCACTGAGATAACCAGGAACCCAAATAATCAATCATTGATGAGAAATCCAGAAAAACCGGGTAGGTTGAAGGTTTCTGTTACCTGCAAACCTGCAAACACCCATCCCCTCTCACGTATGGGTACTAGGATGTTCAGTATCCCGGGCTCTCAGGTCGAGAAATGATGATACGTTCACCATTTTTGGTTTGGCATCATCATCAATCGAGGAGGCCTCAACTGATTCTCCAAAACAGAAGGTCCTCAGCTTCTGGCACTGAGGTCGAGAAATAATAGTACATTCATCCCTCGGGGTACAGTACTATCGTCAATCGAGGAGTGCCTCCACTGATTCTCTTTAAAAGATAGGGGCCATCCTATGCGAGTTCCAAAGTGGGCCCTCGGGTGCGAATGGGTTTGCCACAGAACGTGGTCTACCACTGTCACCACTAAAGAGGGATGTTTCCACTAAGGTCCTCGATGATCGGTCACCAGAGTCGACAGCTCTCTAGATCGACATCCTAACATGCGCAAGACACACACGTTAGAATGCGTCCCAAGATAGCCTCGCCTGGTTGTGAATTTCGTGACCACACAAACGTACCAAGCGGGCACGTAGGTCCCACTACTCTCCACTCTAGTCCTAGGGTGTACTCAAGCCTGGGTATTGGGCTTATCTCTCAGAACAACCCAACCTGCAAAACAGAAATAGCCAGCACAACACAGCAATATCCAGTATGACAGTAATAAAAATGAAATGCAATGCAGAAAATGCGGTAAAAATAAAATACAACAAATAAAGCAAAACAAACACAAAACACCCAAAGAGAACAAAGATAAGCAAGCGCTAGGATTGACTCGCTTAGGGATGGACCAGCATAGGTCAACCGTTATCCCCAGCATAGTCTCTAGCTGTCGCTCCCAGGATTTTCATCCAGCTACAAACGCTAGAGTGGCGCGGAAAAACTGAGTCGTCATCCGTGTAAATTTATCCCAAGAGGGGGAAAGGGAACACCGCATAAACCTGACGAAGAGGGAAAGGAATGGTCATCGCAACCATAACCTGGGTTCGGGAGTCGGTTACGCGAGGGGAAGGTGCTAGCACCCCACGCGTCCATCGTACTCGATGGGATCCACGTTTATTGTCTATTCTAAGGGTGAGTTATCCTATCATCTAGGGTTGTACTAAGACAGGGAAGGGGAAAACTAAGACAGACTCGGTAGGACGTCGACGTCCTAGGCCTACGTACCCCCTTTGTGCAATGGGGAATTCAGAGTCAACGTAGTTCAGACCAAGTTCTTTTTGTGTTTTTTATGAGCGACGTTAAGTTCGCGTCTGGCAGTTAGGGTCGATGCCTGTTTACGACTCAGACGGAAAGTAACGTGCCCTTTTTTAAAATAGCTGTTAGTTTGACAATCCCGAAGGACAAAAAGGTTTGAAGTTTGTTGGTATTTTTTAAGACAGAAGTGACTTGAGTTAGTTCATAACTTGCATTGCACCAAAGTCTAGGGCACATGGACGAATACTTAACGAATCGTCCCAAGACAGGACGCTCGCTAAGCACTATAGAAAGATGAGAGGAAGCCCCTCATTTCTCATTCCCCACGCTTAAGGCTCGTGCGCAATACACTTTATCCTTATTAAGTGTTTTCAAGAAGTTTTGAGATGAGAAGAGAGAAGACACAAAGGAAACTCTAAAGGGGAACTAAGAGTCCTAATGTTATCATGCATGGGTGACCTACGGTTAGTGAGGTTTGTTGACAACCTAAGCCTAAAGAAAAGAAAAGATGAGAGACGGAAAGAGTGAGAATGGACATGGATAACTATCCACACCCCCTGCATAAAAGGTTAGTACAGACAGATATAAGTGACAATAGGACAAATAAAACTCAAACAGATTATAAACCAAAGAGAAATGATTATAAACCAAATGAAATCAACCCAGACAGAATGTGGATGACCTAAACATGCATTACGAAGTCAAAGAAACACACCCAAATGATGGCACAAGTGCCATTTCACACAATTAATCAGACATAGTCAAAGATGTGCATACAAGAAGACCTCAAATAAAAGCAATCAAACAGTTAGCAAAACATCTTCTAAAATCACCAAATTAATTATCAACATATCTCAACCAGAAGCAAACAACATGTCCAAAACTCATGCCAAAATTCAAGATATAAGTCACTCAAACAACTATGCAAATTCAGATGAGAAATATGGTTCAATATGCAAAAAGAAAAGGACTAACATGCAATATAAAATGATTTTATAAATGAGAGAAAAATATTTTAATGCAATTCAATGTACTGGTGAATGCATGCAAAAAGAATGAGTTCAAAAGGTTTTGTATGCTATGAGAACAAAATTCTACAAGTTTAGGTATGCATGACATGAATAATTCAAAAAGAAAATAAACAAATAATTATTTCAGACGCCAAAAATAAAATAAAATAATAAAATAAAATTTGTGAAAATTTTATAAAATGCCAAATGTGACTCATGAATTTTATGGGAATTTTTTAATGCAAAAAACTATTTTTAAAAAAATAAAAATGAAAATGTAAACAATTAAATAAAATAAAAGAAAAATAAATTAAGTGGGGGTGTGTTCAGCAGTTTATTAACGTTGGAATGATAATGGGCTGGAAAATGTGGGGTGCGAATAGGAAGGCCCAGATCAAAATCCATCAGAAAAAAAAAAAGAGTCCACGTGTGGACTTCAGTCAATGGGTTGACTCATCCTCGCCTTTGGATTGATCCTGCGCTTACCAATCAGTCAACCAAACAAAAAGTAATAAAGATAGACGCTCCAGATCTCATGCACACGGTAGTAATGGTGCGCAAGCATACACCATGATTAATTGGAAATAATAGAAATTACACGTGATCAGCACATGGTTATTTTAATTCGTTGTCACGATTATGGCCATTAGATGCATCTAACGCTTGGCAAGCAGTCAATGTTTCAAATAGTAATCTGGATGAGTGGTCATGATTTAGTGGCACATGATAATTATCGTGGGGTAATAAACATACGAACCAAAATAAAAAACAAAAAAATAAAAAACGTGGCATCATATGGACCGTGCAATGAAACAGATCAACGGCTGGGGATCATCTTCTTCACCAAAAACCCTAGCCGGTCGGAGGGAGAACCAGACGCAGGAGCCCTAGCTCCCGTCGTCTTCTCCGGCGACCCCCACCCATAATTTTCCCAGAAAACACATGCGAGTACACTATTTTGATCAGAAAAATGTGAGGATTCCAAATATGCAATCAAAATTCACAAACAACCAACGCATAAGGAGTTTCAAACGAAATAATGTTAGGGTTCAAAACTTTAAACACACGATACAACCAATACATGCATCCAATCTCAAAAATAAATACATCAGAATGATCCATGGATGCCACACAACATTATGCGTATTTAAAAAGAGAGTTTTAAGACCATCAAAAATATCACCAACCTGAGGTTATGCACCACGTATCCTCACTGTAAGCTTCAAAGGATGGTTGGTTTGTGCTCTGTGGATCCCCAGAAAGAAGATTGTGGAAGAACTTTGTGAAAAAACCTTGTGGATTGAGAGATTCAATGAAGAAAAGTTTTTAGGGTTCAAGCTTTGTTTCTCCTTGAAATCACGTGTATCTCCCCCTAACCCTAGCATGAGTTAGCTTAAATACATTAGGTTATCCCACTGATGATCACTTGGGCCTTGGTAATTCCCCACTTAAAGAGTTTTGGGCAATTTTGGAAAATTACATAATGTGAAACACACCCTCCTCCATGCATGTATATCCAAACATTCTATGATGGATCACTTAATTTCCAATTGCTAATTACACCTGAATTTGATTTGGGCCTTAAGATGTATTGGTTCATGAGTTTTCAATAATTTGGCAATTTTGCACCACGTGAAATAAGTGATGAATAAACCATGGAATCCCTTGGTTCAAAGGCCCAAAATGATCCTTAAGGAATGTTCTTTGATGTTAAAATGTGACATGAAGCAATGGAATCAATTATAGGTCACTATGTCCCAAAATGCAAATGGAACCATGAGAAAACCCTAAAAAACCACTTTGCCTTCTTTTGATCATAACTTGAGTTTCACAAATGATATGGAGACCCACTAGTACTTGTTGGAAAGGGGAGAAAAAGATATTCAACTTTCATGTTTGAGGAAAATTCATTTGAAGCTTTTTTGATGATGAAAAGTCAAGTTGAATGTAGTGTAGGAACTTACCCAAAAAGGAAACTTTCAATTATAGGTCATTTCCATATTTAGTAACTTTTGTACCAACCCTTGATTCTTGATAAATGGCATGAAATTTGACTCTTGAAGACCATATGAGGATGTGAGACCTTGAAAACCTTGAAGAGAACCTCAAAATTTCACAGTTGACTTCCCCTCTCACTGTTGACTTTTCCCCAATTCTCCTGATTCCCAATCCATTGGCCAATTGAACTTCTCATGAACCAAACTGATGGACAATCTCCCATCCCTAGATATTTAGGGACCCAAGGAATAACACAATCTCCAAATCTAAATTCCTCTGAATATGATGTGTATCCTCTCCAACAAAGATAAGATATGCCATTTGGTGATGATAAAAACCCAAGAAACTTGCCCATTGGAGCAATAGACCCAAGAATCTCAAAACCCTAGTTTCTGCACTGGTTAGGAGAGAGTGATCCACTTGAACTCTCTTGCTTGACCCTTTGAAGAACATATTCTCCTCTTGAACTTGCCTCAGGCGCCTTGACCCCATGCTAAGAACCAATGATAAGCACACATGATAATGCAAAAATGAAATGAAACATAAGCCAGTTAGTAATAAAGTAAGGAGGTCAAATTTTGGGGTGCAACACAAGTTTGTTCATTTTTCTCTTTGTAGTATGCCATGTATCATGTGTAAGAAGGATTGTATGGCTTAATGAAGTAATGTGTGACTGGTGTGAGCATGCGTGTGAATGAGAAATCAAACCAAGAGCAATGCACAACAATTCCAATTTTGGATCAGCAAGATCAGAATGAAATTGATGGACTTTATGGAGGAATATCTTCATGTATATCTCATGAAATTGAATGATTCCAAGGCCTATGGATCAAGGACTTATCAAAGAACATGTTTGATGTTTGGATCAAAGTGAATTTTAGCCTTTAAAGTGCATAAAAATGGTCATGAACTCAAGTGCACAAAACTGGTTTATGGGCGTGCCAACCTGCATGGTGTGCATGACAATGGCCTTGTGGATTTTCAGCATGAAACATCTCTCTTTGAACCCTCATATGACCTTTATAACATGTTCAAATGAAAAAATGTCCAACATCAAAGTTGAAGAGGACATGGAGATGAACAACTTTGATGTTCAACAATTTTTCATTTGAAGCTTTCTTAATTGATAAAATGGGCTTGACATTTGGCACACCAAGTGTTTGATGAAATTATGGCCGAGAGGCCTGAACTTGCCTTGCCATGACTTGAGATTTGCCTTGATTTTGTCAAACTTTGATTGATCATAACTCTCTCAATTTTGATCCAATGGAAGAGTTCTTTATATGGATTTGAAGTTAGGAATATGATCTTTAATTGGCTCAACTTGGGCCTGAAGTTTGAAGCTTTTATCTTGAAGAAAGAATGCCTTGAAGTGTAGTGCAAAATGGTCCAAACTTGCCATTTTTGGAAACCCTAAGTTTCTAAATTTGGCAACTTTGTACAATTCTTGATTTTTGATGATTTCTCCATCATTTCTTGATCAAATCTTGTCCAATGAACATATGTAACTTGCATTTCATGAATTTGACCTAAAAAGATCAGGAGTTGACTTTTTCCACTGCACAGTTGACTTTTTCCCCAATTTCTTGATTCTCAAGCAACTGACCAATTGAATCTCTTCTGAAATGAACCAATGGGCAATCCTCCATCCTTAGACACTTGACATCATGTAGAAAACATTGAGATCAAGTTTGCACCAAAATTTCATCCGGAGACTGCTTAAACCATAAACCCTAATTTGGATTGTTTTTTATAGGAGGTGATGAGCTGTCCAACTTCTTGATGAATTCTCATCTTCCAATGACTTGTGGGGTCAAAATGAGATAATATATGATGAAAGAGACCTTTGAGGCTTGTTGGGGAGACCCTTGGCTCTATCTCTCTTGCTTTGAAAGATCAATGCTCTGAAGGCCACTGATCACATGCCCTTATGCAACATGAGATGATATATGAGATGAAATGAGATCTAACTGTAATGCAATGAAACATAAGCTAGGCAACAACAAGTGGGAAAATTTTGGGGTGTTACAGCTTCCCCTATTCAATCACAATTTACCTTGATTGTATGAAATGATGCCTCTATTCAATCATCAGTTAACCTGAGAAGGATGAAAGCAACGACTATTCATATAATCAAGGTAAATTGTGATTGAATACCAAAACCACCAGCAAATTTGCACGCTGAATGAAGAAGAAAAGGGATATAAACCCCTCTGGGAATATCAGCAAGTAACTGCATAGATTGATATGATGTGTATCGAAATAGGGATACAGACGATTATCAAAGACCATACGGACGAGTACGGAAAGAAGACACTGACGGATGTTGAGGTCAACGATGCGAACGAGCAACGGGCTATCATCCAAGGAACACGACGAGTGACCAGGTCGACGATATGGACGAGTATCAGACGATGATTAATAAGGGAACACACACAAGTGTTCGGGTCAATGATACATACGAGTATCGGACTATCATCAAAGGAACACGACGAGTGATCAGGTCGACGATACGGACGAGTATCGGACGATGATTAAGAAGGGAACACACACAAGTGTTCGGGTCAACGATACGAACGAGCATCGAACAATCATCAAAGGAACACGACGAGTGACCAGGTCGACGATATGAACGAGCATCAGACGATGACTAAAAAAACGGACGAGTATCTCAAAGGTCAATACGGACGAGTAGTGGCTTAAAAGTTCAAACAGGAACGGGTGTTGAAAAGGGTCAATACGAACGGGTATTGGCTGAAAAGTTCAAACACTGACGGGTGCTAAAAGAAGCAGTTAACACAAAAGACAACTCTACCGATGACTGAAATGTTAACCGAACACAGACGAGTGCTAAGGGAACACAGACGAGTGTTAAAAATCAATACGGACGAAGTATTGAGGGAATTCCAGAGGGCACGGACGAATGTCAAAAGAACACGGACGAGCGTTAAAAGGACACGGACGGAGGTCCAAGGTCAATACGGATGGGTATTGAATTAACATTGTACAATCGAGTATTGTAGTAAGCTTTGCTGGGGTTGCATGACAATGTTTTGTCTGTTAATTACTCTAGCTCGCAGGTAAACAGTTGAACCTGGCTTATGTTTCGCATGCGTATGTTTGAGTTTTGTCGTAATGCTCCATATCAATGGAAAGCTACACTTTGGAAAAATGCCATGCAAACTATATGAAAATGCAAAAGAGACTCCGGACGAGGAATCCAACTCTGCGGGGAAAAGATCATTGTTCGATCCTTCAATTGCTCTGTGGGGAATAACCCTTCTGCCTGGGATAATGCTTGCCACAAATTGCCAAAAATAAATTGGGTTGCGGATACACTGAGGTGTGATGACCCTTTTGAAGAAGTTTACACTGGAATGACTCTACCCTAGAGAGATTTATCCGTTCATAGAACTCCGCTGGGGATGAGAACTTTCTGAATGACGTTCTGATGAGGAAAAAGAGTTATTAAAACTCTGCTTGGGAACAATGATCACTGATTTGATCTCGGAAGCTCTTGAAAGGATAATATCTCCACTGGAGAAAATGCGAATAATCCGTCTGCTTCGAATTACCATGCTTGCCAAAAAATAAATTAGACTTTGAGATATAGGGGAGTAATGACTCTGCAAGGAATTATTTCATCTGTCTGGGGATGAATTCAGATCATAGCAACTCCGCTGGAGGAATGACAACTTTTCAACTTGGCTGGGGAAAGAATGTACTAACACTCTGCTGAGGAAGAGATTCTGTTGATCTGCTAAACCTCTGCGGGGAGAAAGAACAACTCAGCTGGGGAGTATTACTGACAAGATTCAATGCTGACCTCTATGGGGGATACAACCATATTTAGCCCTGGTTGCTAAGCAATGAATTTACAGTCTCTTCTTGCTGAGAACAAACTGCCGGGGACACGATCTTGCTGGGGATCGGAGCTACTCCTTCGGGGATACGCAAATCCTGGTTAGAAGCCGATCTGTTGCGACATGCTAGGAAAGAGTCCCTAGAGATCTGCTGGGGAAACACAAAGCAAATCCACGGTAGTCTGTTGGGGAACAAAGCTGTCGAGCTTAGAATAAGTGCCACAGTGCCCCATGTTAGGCAAACCTTCCGCTCAACGACTCCACTGGGGATAACAAACTCTACTGGGGAGAACTGCTTCAATGCGTCTCGTGCTGGAGACGCCCCTTAAGAGGGTTTTACAGAAGACCAAGTATCTTCAAACTCTTAAACAAATTTCGAGACTTGAGCTAAAATACAGTAACTGAGAGGTCACTCTATTGGAGATAATAGATCTGGAACACATCTTGCCGGAGGAATTTCACGATGCCCCATGCTTGGGGGGGATCACAAACTCGCCTTTTCCCCTAATTATAAGGCTGATCTGAAGAAATCATCCCAAGAGGATTTTACACAAGATTTGGCATCTTCAAACTCCTGGACACTCACTGAGCCTTGAACATTAACTGCGAGGTCTGCAAAGCACTCTACTGAGGAATTTGCAACCGTTATCGACACAGAAAAGCTTGTAACTATTGGACGTTCTGAATGGGAGAATCGACTTAATAAGATACCACGATACCCAGTGGCCATTAACTTGTCGATATCAAATCGTCGTGAGCGACTGTCAGCCGAATGATGGACTCAATCAGTAAACGTTGTGACAAAAGGGTGACATGTGAACCCTTTCCTGAACATGATTGCCCCGATATTCTGCATAGGGATAAGTGATTACTCGTTTGGAAGAAATGAGCCATGATCTCAAAAAAGGCTTCAATCTTGTTTTTGAGCCTAGTATGAGGCTGCTACCTGCAAACAAAAGGATATGCACTTATGCCCCGTGCTGGGTATGACTTCTGCAACTAAGAAAATCCAACCCTGAACCATCACTTATTGGGATAGAACCTAATCATGCTTGGTGCTGAAGATGACTTCATGCTAGGCTTCTGAATGCAAACCTGCAACAAAAGGAATGCACACATATGTCCCGGAGACTGCATGGTTTGAATCCACCGTCCGGGGTTAATCAACATTCAAAGCAATTTTAAATGTTTTCCCTGCGCATGTTACTATAAGGCCTCAATGTTTTCAACGATGCAATGCTTTTTATCAAAAATTCGGACGTTTTTGCAAACAAAACAGCAAAATGAAAACAAGTACGAAGCTTTTTGAATGAATAACCAACTTTATTGATTGAAATGCCCAGAATAGGCAATTACATCAGGAAGCAATCCCTGGAAAGAGGTGATTGCTGAAAGTTGAGAAAAGAAACTATCCTAATGGCAATATGAAACGACATTTCACTGAGTTTCAATTCTGCTATGACCAGTATGTCTTCAAGACTTTTCGATTATCTTCACTTTCTGAGGAGGATGATTGGACTGATTCCTACCCTTTGGAGATTGCCAGTTTAAGTGAAACGATGATGTAGTACAGATGACTCAGAACACAGTCTTTGCTTAATCCCTCTTTTGCGTGGATCGCCCTTTTCGGGTTTTCAATCCACCGAGATACCCTTTCTTGCCTGAGTTGTCCTTGCGGATTTTCAACTCACTGGGTTTACAATTTTTTGTTTTATATCCCTAATTCTTGCCCGAACCTTTTTATTCTGTTTTTATGGCTCGTCGGGATGCCCTTTTTTGCCTGGACTTTCCTCTTTTTTTTTGTCCAGCGGGTCTATTTATGCGAAGTATTTTTTGACTGCGTCTGAGTTGACAGGGGATGGAAAATCTTCACCAACCATGGTTGTAAGCATTAAGGCTCCGCCAGAGAAAACCTTTTTAACCATGAATGGACCTTCATAGTTCGGTGTCCATTTGCCCCTGTGATCTGTGTTTGGAGGATGGATCCTTTTAAGTACCAATTCACCAACTTGATACTCCCGAGGTCGCACTTTCTGATCAAATGCTCGCTTCATTCTTCTCTGATACAATTGACCATGGCAAATAGCTGCTAGTCTCTTTTCCTCAACTAAGCTCAGCTCATTGAATCGGGTGCGAACCCATTCTGCCTCATCCAGTTTGACATCCATCATAACTCTCAGCGAGGGAATCTCAACTTCAACTGGTAGGACTGCCTCCATACCATACACAAGTGAGAACGGTGTTGCCCCAGTAGATGTCCTTACTGATGTTCGGTACCCATGCAAGGCAAACGGTAACATCTCATGCCAATATTTGTAGGTCACCACCATCTTTTGCACAATCTTCTTAATATTCTTGTTGGCCGCTTCAACAACGCCATTCATCTTTGGACGGTACGGTGAAGAATTGTGATGCTCAATTTTGAAGTCCCAACATAATTCTGCCATCATTTTGTTGTTGAGATTAGAACCATTATCAGTAATGATTCTTTCGGGCACTCCATAGTGACAGATGATATCTCTTTTCAGAAATCTGGCTACCACCTGCTTGGTGACATTAGCATAAGACGCTGCTTCCACCCATTTGGTAAAGTAATAAATAGCGACCAAGATGAAGCGATGACCATTGGAAGCAGTTAGCTCAATCTTTCCAATCATGTCAATGCCCCACATTGCAAAGGGCCAAGGAGAAGACATGACATTCAACGGATTCGGAGGTACATGCATTTTATCTGCATAAATCTGACATTTGTGCCATTTGCGGGCGTATGAGCAACAATATGCATCCATAGTCAACCAGTAGTACCCCGACCTCAACAATTTCTTTTCCATTGCATGTCCTCCGGCATGGGTACCGAAAGAGCCTTCGTGCATTTCTTGCATCAACATGTTTGCCTCATGTCTATCCACGCATCTAAGCAAAACCATGTCAAAGTTCCGTTTGTACAGCACGTCATCTTGGTTCAAGAAGAAGCTACCAGACAACCTCCTCAAAGTCTTCTTATCTTTGGTAGATGCCCCCGACGGGTACTCTTGACTCTTCAAGAAGCACTTGATATCATGAAACCACGACTTATCATCAGACACTGCGTCAACAGCAAACACGTGCACAGGTCTGTCAAGACGAGACACATTGATCTTGGGTACATGGTTCCACCTTTGCACTTTGATCATAAAAGACAATGTGGCCAAGGCATCAGCAAACTTATTCTCATCTCGAGGAATATGGTACAGCTTTACCGTCGTGAAAAATGTCAGCAGTCTTCTCGTATAATCTCTATACGGAATCAGATATGTCTGGTGTGTGTACCAGTTCCTATTCACTTGATTAATTACCAAAGCTGAATCACCGAAGATATCAAGGGTCTTAATTTGCAAATTAATCGCCTCCTCGATCCCCATTATACAAGCTTCATATTCTGCTTTATTGTTGGTGCATCCGAAAGTTACTCGAGCAGTGAAGGGCATATGAACACCTTCTTGCGTGATAAGAACTGCTCTAACTCCGCATCCATTCATGTTGACGGCCCCATCAAACATCAAACTCCATTTGGATTCAGGGTCTGGCCCCTCCTCCGGGAGTGGTTCCTCGCAGTCTTTAACTTTGAGAAACATGATGTCCTCATCAGGGAAATCAAATTTCATGGGTTGGTAATCATCAATAGGTTGCTGCGCAAGATAGTCTGACAGGATACTTCCTTTGATGGCTTTCTGGGAAGTATACTGGATATCATATTCAGTCAGCACCATCTGCCAACGTGCAACCCGTCCGATCAATGCTGGTTTCTCAAATATGTACTTGACAGGGTCCATCTTTGAAATTAACAAGGTTGTGTGAGTGAGCATATACTGCCTCAATCGCTTAGCAGCCTATGCAAGTGCACAGCATGTCCTCTCAAGCATTGAGTATCGTGATTCACAATCATTGAATTTTTTGCTCAGGTAATAGATGGCGTGCTCCTTCTTACCCGTCTCGTCATGTTGACCGAGAACACAACCCATGGATCCTTCAAGCACAGTCAAATACATGATCAAGGGTCTCCCTGGAACTGGAGGCATGAGAATTGGAGGTTCCTGCAAATATTCTTTTATTTTCTCGAAAGCCCTTTGGCAATCGTCATTTCAACTGACCGCCTGCTCTTTTCTTAGCATCTTAAATATTGGTTCACAAGTGGCTGTGAGGTGAGATATGAACCGTGCAATGTAGTTCAATCTACCCAGGAAACCACGTACTTCTTTTTCTGTTCTTGGTACAGGCATTTCTTGTATCGCTTTTATTTTGGCGGGATCAACCTTAATTCCTTTTTCGCTTATGATGAAACCCAGCAATTTACCGGACCTCACTCCGAAAGTGCACTTGTTCGGATTCAGCCTTAGACGAAACTTTCTCAACCTCTCAAACAGTTTCTTCAAGTTGACCAGATGCTCTTCTTCTGTTCGAGACTTGGCAATCATATCGTCTACATAACACTCAATCTCCTTATGAATCAAGTCATGGAAGAGTGTTACCATAGCTCGCTGATACGTTGCCCCAACATTCTTCAACCTAAAAGGCATCACCTTGTAACAGAAGGTACCCCACGGGCTAATGAACGTTGTCTTCTCCATGTCTTCCGGCGCCATCTTGATTTGGTTGTACCCGGAGAATCCATCCATGAAAGAGAATACCGCGAACTGAGCGGTGTTGTCAACCAGTACATCAATATGAGGTAAAGGAAAGTCATCTTTCGGACTTGCTCTGTTTAGATCCCGGTAATCAATGCACATTCTGACCTTACCATCTTTCTTCGGCACTGGAACAATATTTGCAACCCATGGTGGGTAATTGGTGACGGCCAGAAATCCCGCATCTAACTGTTTTTGTACCTCCTCCTTGATTTTGAGAGCCATTTCTGGTTTAGTTCTCCAGAGCTTTTGTTTGACAGGAGGACAACCCTCTTTCAATGGCAACCTGTGCACAACAATGTCTGTATCTAACCCCGGCATATCTTGATACGACCAGGCAAAGATGTCAACATATTCCCGCAGCATACTGATCAGCTCTTTCTTCACCTCGGCCTGCAGTCTGGCTCCGATCTTAATCTCTTTCTTGGCGTCCTCGGAACCAATATTGATAACCTCAATTGTCTCTTGACCTCATAGTCATAGCGTTATCTTGCCTTGATAACCTCAAATCTATCTTTTAATGAATTGTTGAATTCATTTGAGGTGCTTTGAATTAGTGATATGTTTTCACACTTAAACTTATCAATTAAAGGTGATTGAACTTGAAGATGAAAGGTTCTTGAATTTGCAATTCAATTTGGCTTTCTCTTCATCTATTTCTCTTTTATTTTGATCGATGAAAGTCTTATGGATCATAGAATTTCTTTGTTGAATTCTTGATCAAGACTAGATCGTTACCTATTTTCTTTTCGTGCGGTATTGCTTCCGGATGACGATCTACAAATCATTCATCTAGCATGCATTAGCACAAAGAGCTATTGACCGACCTCATTGTAGGGTAATTACTCCGTAAATTACTTGGCGATTGCTTAAGATAGCGCAACATTTGTCCCTCTTTATCCAATTCGGAATTTGAACTTTCGTGGTCCAGACCTTGATTGGTTGCGTCAACCCAATGTTGGTTAATCTTTTGTATTAGGTTCAAAATCTTTGAAGCTTGTTGTTGTAGAGGCTTTGATTCTATCAATCTTCTAACAAGTCTTCATCAACCTTGACCTAAGTACATTGTTTAATCACTATAGTTCAAGACGCGAGACGGAATAATCGGTGAAGGCTTATGGCACTAGAGCCTTGTGCTACTAACCACTAACTTCTAACTTCTTTACATTTCCTTCTTGCTCCCTATCTCTCTTTATTTTGTATGCTTTATGTCATTATATCATATCATGTTTATGTTTATGCTATTTTTCTTTTGTCCACTTGGACCATATTATCTTGTGTTTTTTTGTTTTTTCTTTTGTCCATTTTGGACTCAAAAACATTAATAAAGGATTAAACCACTAAAAGACTTGTGCTTTTAATTGTTGGAATATGGCCACTATCCCTTGCTTTGGAGGACCTATACTCTTGATTACGGACTTTGGACTTAGAATTAGGATCCTAACCTATGCTTGGGAGATTGTGATGGAAAACCTTGGATTTTGGATACTTGGAGTCCTCTTTTGAAGACTTATTTTGAATTAAGACCAAATCAAAAAGGGAAAAAATGCTTATGCTATGGAGCTTGTCCATGTGGTTAGGTCTTTCTTATCCTTAGCTCTTATTTTATGCACTAGGATAGTCTCTTTTTCTCTACCCCTTCTTCAATTTTCAAAATCCCCTCTCTTTTTCAAAACCTTCTTGTTTTCAAACTTAAAACCGCTTTCATAATAAAACCTTGACTTCGGTCAAGCGGTTTTTAAACTTTCTTTTCTTTAATAAATGTCAATAAATATTAATCATATTTTGACCATTTCATAAAAACATAAAAAATATAAAAACTCATCAATCTCTTTTTGTGCTTTGCGCACTTTTTCTTTTAAACTTTTTTCATAAGTTTAGACATGATTCATTTCTTTAAGTGGAATTATTCGCTTGGAAATGACGACTTGTCTTTACATTTAAAATCAATCATAACAAACAAATATTTGTTATTTGTACCACGAACTATGAGGTTTTGATCCTACATTGCACATCGTGGGTACGTAGGCATGAGGCGATAAGTCTCTCCAAACACAAAAATATTAAAAAATAATTCTTCTCTCATCTCCCCAATCTCTTTCAAGCAAACCATTTTCAGATCAAAAAGCATGAATACATCAAAGGGCTCCTATAGAGTACTATAGATGTATTGGGTGCGTAAAACCTTCCCTTTACATAACCAACCCCCTTACCCATTTCTCTTTGTCTTTTTTAGCTTTTTGCTTTTTTAGACTTCTTAGGATTTATTCGCTCTTTTTTCCTTTTCCTTTGTGGAATAAATAAAAGCGCGGTGGCGACTCTGTTTTCCTTGAGTTAAGTTAATCAATAGCTTACACTCACGATTTTTACCGCTACAGAAAAGTGGCGACTCTCCTGGGGATTATCTCCCTTGAGGGGTTCAGCCTACTTTGATTTATTTACTATTTTTTGTCTGATTTTCCTGTTACTTGTTTGTTCTGTTTGGGAGTTCCTCTATGTGTGAGGTAGGTCCTATACTCGGACCAGAGTGCGCTTTGAGATAGGAGGATAGTATAGTCAAGGGAACTTTGAGGGAGTCAAATCCTGAAAAAGAAGAACTTGAGAATCTATCCACTCGGTGGTTGCCTCTTTGGAATTACTGATGTCGATCGAGCGATCGTGAAGGCATTACTTTTTCCATAGAAGCCGATAACACTGAGGACCGTAGTAACCCTTAACCCATCTTTTCCCTTTTAAGATCGTGGCGCGAAAGCTATGAAGATGCAAATCTGACTTAGCTGTCACGCGATGCCACACTCAGGTTAGATTCTCTTGAGGATAACTACCAACCTCCGAGCAAATCGGTGCGCTGGTGTGTCTGATAGTGGATTGTGGACCCTGGGCACTCTGTTAGAACCGCTGTTTTTTGCAGGTACAATGAAGACAAAACCTTAGTACATACCTTTGTGGGATTGGTTCTTACCCTTGGCTTCATGCTCGTGACTCGGAACCTTGAACCCGTGTGCTTTGTGTGATCTTGTTTGTGGTTGCTGCATACATGCACACATGCATTCATGGACTTTCTGTTTCAGTCAATTTTCAAGGATCTTAAAGATTTTCCTTTTGCAAACATCACAGAAAATATTCAATAAAATGAGATGTTTATCAGTATTTCAAAAAAAAAAGTGTTATTTCTTTGTGAAGTTTGTAATTGCTTTATATTTTAAAGATTCTTGAAAGTTGAATGAAATATTTGCAGTTTGCATTAGCATTCACATCATTCTGCATTGTTTCTTGTCTTTTCCAGGTGTCTTATTATTTCCTTTTGGTCTTTATTCAGCCAAGCTGTCGTACCAGTATAATACTCGGGCTAATCAGAGAAAGAAGACGATTTAGCTGATTTTTCAGCATTCGTACCAAGTTTGAGGTAGTTACTGAAGGAACATGAAGAGAACAAAAGATGATGATCTCATGTCAGGATTTACAGTGATGACCAATTTGATGTATGATTCTCCTCTGGACGACGATGTTCCACAAGTGGATGTTCCTACTCGATCCCGACCTGAGCAAAATGATCTAGTTGGTCAAGTTGTTGAAAAAGATTTTCGATTTTCGAGGTATATGCCAAATCCTCAGAATGTCCACCCTGTGACAGAGATAATTGATCTTAAAGTTGTGGAAATGAAAGAAGGACTACGTGATCTCAGTGAGGAATTGAAAATGTTGACATGACCCAATGCATCTAGTTTTAAGGCTCATGACTTGTGCCTGGTTCCGGATGTGGTTATTCCTCCGAAGTTCAAAATGTCTGTCTTTGAAATATACAAGGGAGTCAGCTGTCCAAGGAACCATTTGACGATGTTCTGTCAAAAGATGACCACTCATGTTGACAACGATCTGCTGATGATTTACTGCTTTCAAGAAAGTTTAGATGGAGGATCTTTGATGTGGTATACGAAACTGAAAAGGGACCATATTCAGTTTTGGGAAGACCTAGCTGATGCTTTTGTAAAATAATATGACTACAATTTGGACATGGCTCTAGATAGTGATGAATTGATGAGTATGAGTCAGAAGGACAGCGAATTCTTCAGAGAGTATGCACAAAGGTGGAAAGAGTTAGCAGCTCAAGTTCATCCACCACTCTTAGAGAAAGAACTGGCCAAAATGTTTCTAAGAATGCTGTCAGACTCTTATTATGTCAGAATGGTAGGCGTTGTGCCTCTAGAATTCTCCAAAATTGTTGAAGTCAGAATAAACCTCGAGAATACATTTAAATGTGGAAGGATCCGAGATGTTCCAGATGACCATGCAAGTGAAGAGAAATTTGTATGTGATTCCAAGAGGAAGAAAATGTTGAAGTTGATGTAATTCATGATTCTCCTCAGATTCCGCAAGCTTCAGTTCCGGTGCCTTATCACCAACATCAGAATCAGTTCCAGAAGCAGCAAAGACCTCTGAATAATTCAAAAAGAGAGACTCGTCAGTTTGATTCAATTCCAATGACTTACAGTCAATTGTGGTCTTATTTTGCCCGAAACTCAGTAATAACACCTAGAAAAACCAGAGCCATGAAGTCTCGCCCTCCTTGGTACAACCCAAATACCAGTTGTGAATTTCATGATGGAGTAATGGGGCATCTGATTGAGGAGTGCAAGGTTTTCCAAGAAAAGGTTCAAGAGATGATTGACGATGAGGTGTTGACCTTCAAGGAAGGAAGCGCATTTGTGAATGAAATTCCTTTATGCTGATGTTAGTAGAGTGACCCGCCGTGGTTGTATGTTTGCTTCTGTGTCTCTTGAGAAAGTTGATAATGTTCTTTCAAGCTCAAGCTGACACAGTTTCCTCAGATCTTTAGTTCATTTACTGCATTTTCATTTGTAATCTTTTATGATTGTTATTGCTTTGTTTGCATGTAGAACTTGTTTGTTTTGAATATTAAACTTAATGCAATGAGTATGTTTATCTTGAAGTGATCCATTCAAATTCGCTCGTAATTTGTTTTCTGCATTTGCAATACCAACTTCTTGCCTAAACTCTTGGAGGGAGGATGATGAAGTGAAAACGCAAAATTTCTGGTTGTGTGCTTTTGAATAAGACCCTGCTGAGGATGTAAGGCATTGTTTCAAATTCCCAAACACCGGAGATATAAAGATAATCCCTTGTTAACCCCTTTGAGCCTTGAAGTAAGAGTTTCTTTTCTAAATAAGAAAACCCTCACATTTAACCTTGGGGCTGGGTAGTCTTCGGTTAATTTAACCAAGTGTCCAAATTTCAAAAGGAGTGCGTCTAAGGAAACCACAATGGTTATCCCTCATTCCAATAGGAAGAGGCAATCACAACCCTTCTAACAAGTCAGATAAGCCAATGTCATGTGATTTGTTCAAACAAAAAAAAGAAAGAAAAAAATCAAAAGAAAAAAAGCCCGCTAAGTCGTAAGACTTGTGACTTAGGCAAAAATTGGGGCATCCCGCTGGACATCAAAAATTCAAAAAAAAAATCAGTCCAGGCAAAAGTTAGGGAAAAATAAAAAGAATGAAAATGTGAAAAGCAAGAATAAAAGGAAAAATTATCATCAAAAGAATAAATCTTTGTGTGACTACCAAGTCGAAGGACAAAAAGGGTGATTGTTATCCTCGAATAACCTCATTGGTTCTTAAACCATCAGTTTCAGATGAACATTTGTGTCAATTAGCTGAATATAGGACTGAAGAACATCACAGAGAATGGGTGAGTACAAATAAATTTTGAGCCTAAAAATCCTTTTTTTTTTAAAACCGTGACCAAGTTATAACCCTCAAAAGACCTAATTGAAGTAGGGTTTATTTTGAGAGCATACTCCAAACGAGATAGCATTCCTGACTCCCATGAGTTGTGCTAAAGATCTTTGTTGGTATTGCATGTGCATTCAAAAATCAATGTCGTATCTAAACTAGTGATTCATTCACAAGGTTTTGCCACATCTTTTTCAGTAAAAACTTTAAGATTAACATGTCTGTTGCATTAGAATTATCATTCTCAGAATTAACATTTTCTGCTTGCATACATTTGTTTGACATCATGGAAGCTTACATTTGAGCATCAGTGATGAGTCTAATCTTTTGAGGCCTGAAACTCTGATGAATAGTTGGCAAATCATTTCAAGGATGATCCTATCCAGGGGCATGTTGCCTAAAGGCTTTTGTTGAGTATGAGCAAACTTGTTTTCCCAGTTGATGCTTTCACATGAGGCAAAGCTGGAAGACTCTATTGGTTGAAGAATGTGCCAAGTTCAGTTAATCTGGGGCAGTTACGTCGAGATTCGTTGAATCTCTCCAAGAGTTTGAAGACACTGGGACAGATTATCTCAAGTCGTTATGGTACAAAGTTTCCTTTTGGTGTAAAATCCTTTGTAGACCATGCAGTCTGGGGCAAAAGTTAAATGGTGAATTCAACGCACATAAGCAGATTGGTTCTTGTGGATGTAATCAAGTTGTTAATCAGATGACGGATTCCCTCAAGATTTTTGTGAGGTGTTGGACTCTTGAAATCCATTATTTCCCAATTGAGTGCCAGTTTGGGTATTTCCCGTCCAAGTACTATTTTGGGTATTCCTCCGGCTAAGTCTTGATTCAAATTTCCCCAGCTGAGTATGATTCTATTCTCCAGCCAGGTTATGATCAAGCATTTGTGAAGCTTTGGGGTGATGTTTCCCCTTGATGTGGAATCCTCGCACAAAGTTTTACCTCTCATTGTGATTACTTTGATCACTCCCCAAGCAAAGAGTAATGTTGACTTCTTATTCCCCCAATTGGTTAATATCCCCATTAGGGTTTGCTTTGTGTGTACTCCTTGACAGGATCTCTTTTGGTATCTTTATCTTGTTGAGATTAGCTGAGTATTCAGCTGAGCTGTGGTGTTTATTCATCCTCTGTTCATCCTTATGTCTGTTTTGTCAGCATATTCATACTCATACGCATTCTTTTGTTATGCATAGCATTGTTGTGGTTGCATTGTGCATTTTGCATCTGTTTTAGTGCTTCCCGACTCTCTGGTATTGTTATCCTCCGCAGTGTGTGTGTGTCCTCTCTCCATTAGAGTGTTGACCCTAAGCAGAAAGCGTTTATCCTTTCTAATTTCCCACCGAGTTTATTCCTCGTGGAAAGTTTTGCTTCATTTTCCTTTCCAGTTCATTATCTGGATGAGACCAATCCCCAATTGAGTTATTTCCTCCTTGGGATGAGTCTTGTTTGGCAGTTTCTCTCCAGTTTGTTCGCGAATTAAACTTTGGTCTGCGGCGGTGACTTTTTTGAAACTCTCTAGGCTGTGCAACCCAGATGATTGGGAGTGCATTTATTTTGCACCTTTGAGGATTTTGTATTACTCAGCAGATGGTCTGTTTGTGATTACCATCAGAAGATGAAGATTTTGTTTCTCCAGCAGGGTTGTGACAACACTCTTTTGAAATTTATTACGTGACAACAAGTGGTAGTCTCTTTATTTGAGAAACTTGTGTGTCTCCAGTCATCAGACGTTATCTTTTCCATCAAATGGTATCTCTCAGGTTGTGCCTGTCAGAGAAGTTTGTTGTGAATTTCCAACATATGGTTGTCTCTTTATTTGAGAATTCTGTTGCGTAATCTAACTTGCCCATATCTCCTGTGAAGATCCCTGGTAGAGTTATTGATTTCTAGTTCCTGGCAAGTCTCGGCAGAAGATTTCCAGTTGTCCTCGGCAGAAGGTATTTTCTTTCCAAGAATCTCGGCAGTAGATTTCTTGGATATTTTCAAAAGATTTCCAGCAAACCTCGGCAGAAGGTGGCTTTATTTCAGATTTCTTTGGTTGATCTCAGTAGTAGATTCTCTAGTGAATTTTAAAATAGAATTTGCAACAAGCCTCAGCAGAAGGTATTTTCTTTCCAAGAATCTCGGCAGTAGATTTCTCGGATAAGTTAAAAAAAAAAGGATTACAGCAACCTCGGCAGAAGGTATTTTCTTTTTAGGATCTCGGCAGTAGAATCCTTAAAAGATTTTTCAGTAAAGCCTCGGCAGCAGATATGTTTTCGATTATTCCTCGGCAGTAGGAATTACATATAAAATCTCGGCAGAAGGTGTTTCATTTAAAGGTTCTTTGGTTGATCTTGGCAATAGATTCCCCAATAAATTTTTGATGGTTGACACATTTCTTAAAAAAATCTTGGTAGAAAGTATTCCCAATGGATGGTAAGTCTCTTCAGTTAGATGGGACAGTTCGTTGTTGAGATTTGGTTACTCCGATGAATGGTAAGTCTCTTCGGTCAGACGGGACAGTTCGTTGTTGAGATTCTTTTACTCCAATGAATGGTAAGTCTCTTCGGTTAGACGGGACAGTTCGTTTTTGAGGTTTTCTACTTCGATGGATGGTTAGTCTCTTTGGTATGCTAGAGCTAGTTCATTGTTGAGGTATTGATTTTCCCCAGTGGAGCCTCGCTGTGCTAAGTCTTCCCTATTGAGTCATCCTTGTTGTGTTGTGGTTTATTTCCATATACAGTTATCCCCAATTGAGATATTTCTTCCTCGGGATGAATCTTGTTTGACCGTTTCTCTCTGGTTTATTCCCGGATTGAATTTTGGTCCCTTGCTTTGGCAATGGAAGCTTATCACCTTCGTCGTCCTGCCCATTTAGTTGGTAGTAGGTGATATAGCTGGCTTATTACCTTTGTCGTCCTGCCCTTTTGTTGGTAGTAGGTAATATAGCCAGGTTCGATTACCTTGTTGTAGCTGTCACTTGGTTGATAGCCGGTAATCTTTCCCTTGATCGAGTTTATCACCTTTGTCGTCCTACCCTTTGTTGGTAGTAGGTGATACTTCTCGTACCCCTTTTGTGAGATTATTACCTTTGTCGTCCTGCCCTTTGTTGGTAGTAGGTAATATTTCTCATATCCTTTTGGTTGATTGCCTTGTTGTAACTGCCACTTTGTTGGAAGTTGGCAATCTTTCTCTATGATCATGCTATTACCGGATGCCTGGTAGTGGATGATCTTTTCCCCAGCTGAGGTTTTTACTTCCCTTTTGGGACGAGTTATCCCTCTTTCATTTTTGGTGTTGGTAACTTTCCCTCAGTGGAATCTTACTCTCTTTATTCTTCCCTCAACGGAGATTTGTTTCCTCCCCTGTTGGGATGTTGCTTTCCCTTTTTGGTTCCCCTGCGAAGTTTTTTCTCTTTGCTCTCCGGCTTTTGTTTGTCTCCTGTGGCGTTTTCTCCCCACTGAGGTCTTGTGTCTGCATATCATCTGCATGATCATATCATTGTATGGTCTCTTACGACCAAAAATTGGGTTTATTGTTATATTTAAGTCTCTTCTATCTCGTCGAGACAAAGATGTCAATCTTCTTATCTCCGGATAGAAGAAACTTAAATAGGGGCAGTTGTAATACCCTAATTTTTACCCCTAAGATCACACATCCGTCCCCTCTTTTGTAGGATTGTGTCTTGCAGGGATCTTTGAGTTTGTGTGTGTTTGTTAGTTGTTTTATTGCTTAATTTGTTTATGTTTACTAACCTTTAATCAAAATCCAAAAATATGTTTGTTTTTGTCTTCACTAACTTTTTCAGGAAGGGAATCAAGGATATCAAACAGTCTCTCAGATCGAATGAATTTTATCTGAACAAAGTCAAAGTTGATCTGCAAATAATTCAAAATCATCCGATCAAGAGTTTCCAAGATTTAATTGATTTTTATTCAAGAGACTCCAAGGTTCATGTGTTTATTTCCATGCCTTCTTTGACAAACAAGAGAATTGAGCCAAGATCCAGCACAATATAGCAAGAATGGCATTTTTGAAGATTTTCAACTGTGCAATCGATTACACTAATGGTCAAATCGATTGCACCCTACATTTTTTTCCTAGATTTTGAAATTTTCACCAGTGCAGTCTATTCGTGCTACAGTGCAATCGACTGAACGAAGACAGAATTGGCTAAAATCGGCAATTTTCAATTTTTGAAGCATTTGGCACCAATCTTGACCATTGATCTCATGTGGAATATTCTAGATCACCTCATTTTAATTCCCCTACATCATTTTGATCATTCCCCACCATGTACCTCCACTAATCACCACTCTTTTGTGATTTCCCTCCAAATTTGAATTCCAATCCCAATTTTGATCCTCCAATCCTAATTCCAAACCACCAAATTTTCCAAGCCTAAACTCTATAAATAGAGACCTCATTTCATTCATTTCAAAAGCTTTTGAGAGCCAAATTCACCTTGCTAAAATTTCTCTTGAAGCTTTTGATAGCCAACAAACCTCTTGCAAATTCTCTTCCCAACCACAAAATTCACATTGAATCTTGTTCAACTTTGAGCTAAACCTTCATCCAAACTTGTGTTCTTCATCAATTCTCATAGATCAAGGCTTTGGTGTTTGGATCTTGAAGCAATTTGAAGGAGTTTTCAGATTTGAAGTGGTAATTCATCTTTCACCATTGTTGAAGCTTCATCTTCATCTTCCATAATGTAGATCTTTGGAGATCTTTGTTACTTGATCCTTTGGATCTTGTAATTGTGTTTAATTGCTGGTTTTCACTGTTATTTTACTTTAAATTTCGTGCAATTTCAGTTCCATGATCACAAAGTGTTTGTAAAAAGTTTTGAAAGTGGATCATGCTGAATTTTGCACAATTTTCTGCATTCTGGTGCAGAGTAACCGGTTAGCAGATATGCTGTAACCGGTTACTTCGAAACAGAATGCATATTTTCACTTGTTTTTGGGGCTGTTTTGGTTTTTCTTCTTCCTTCTTCCCCTTTCTTCTTGTTTTAGCCTTGAAATGCATTGTTGAGATTAATTTCTCTTCAATTTCAATGGACTTTGGATATGGTTAGAGTAATTAAACATTCATTAGTTCAAATCTATCTTTTAATGAATTGTTGAATTCATTTGAGGTGCTTTGAATTAGTGATATGTTTTCACACTTAAACTTATCAATTAAAGGTGATTGAACTTGAAGATGAAAGGTTCTTGAATTTGCAATTCAATTTGGCTTTCTCTTCATCTATTTCTCTTTTATTTTGATCGATGAAAGTCTTATGGATCGTAGAATTTCTTTGTTGAATTCTTGATCAAGACTAGATCGTTACCTATTTTCTTTTCGTGCGGTATTGCTTCCGGATGACGATCTACATATCGTTCATCTAGCATGCATTAGCATAAAGAGCTATTGACCGACCTCATTGTAGGGTAATTACTCCGTAAATTAATCGGCGATTGCTTAACATAGCGCAACATTTGTCCCTCTTTATCCAATTCGGAATTTGAACTTTCGTGGTCCAGACCTTGATTGGTCGCGTCAACCCAATGTTGGTTAATCTTTTATATTAGGTTCAAAATCTTTGAAGCTTGTTGTTGTAGAGGCTTTGATTCCATCAATCTTCTAACAAGTCTTCATCAACCTTGACCTAAGTACATTGTTTAATCACTATCGTTCAAGACGCGAAACGGAATAATCGGTGAAGGCTTATGGCACTAGAGCCTTGTGCTACTAACCACTAACTTCTAACTTCTTTACATTTCCTTCTCGCTCCCTATCTCTCTTTATTTTTTATGCTTTATGTCATTATATCATATCATGTTTATGTTTATGCTATTTTTCTTTTGTCCACTTGGACCATATTATCTTGTGTTTTTTTTTGTTTTTTCTTTTGTCCATTTTGGACTCAAAAACATTAATAAAGAATTAAACCACTAAAAGACTTGTGCTCTTATTTGTTGGACTATGGCCACTATCCCTTGCTTTGGAGGACCTATACTCTTGATTACAGACTTTGGACTTAGAATTAGGATCCTAACCTATGCTTGGGAGATTGTGATGGAAAACCTTGGATCTTGGATACTTGGAGTCCTCTTTTGAAGACTTATTTTGAATTAAGACCAAATCAAAAAGGGAAAAAATGCTTATGCTATAGAGCTTGTCCATGTGGTTAGATCTTTCTTATCCTTAGCTCTTATTTTATGCACTAGGATAGTCTCTTCTTCTCCACCCCTTCTTCAATTTTCAAAATCTCCTCTCTTTTTCAAAACCTTCTTGTTTTCAAACTTAAAACTGCTTTCATAATAAAACCTTGACTTCGGTCAAGCGATTTTTAAACTTTCTTTTCTTTAATAAATGTCAATCAATATTAATCATATTTTGACCATTTCATAAAAACATAAAAAATATAAAAACTCATCAATCTCTTTTTGTGCTTTGTGCACTTGTTCTTTTAAACTTTTTTCATAAGTTTAGACATGATTCATTTCTTTAAGCCGAATTATTCGCTTGGAAATGACGACTTGTCTTTACATTTAAAATCAATTATAACAAACAAATTTTGGCTATTTGTACCACGAACTACGGGGTTTTGATCCTACATTGCACATCGTGGGTACGTAGGTATGAGGCGATAAGTCTCTCCAAACAAAAAAATATTAAAAAATAATTCTCCTCTCATCTCCCCAATCTCTTTCAAGCAAACCATTTTCAGACCAAAAAGCATGAATACATCAAAGGGCTCCTATAGAGTACTATAGATGTATTGGGTGCATAAAACCTTCCCTTTACATAGCCAACCCCCTTACCCATTTCTCTTTGTCTTTTTTAGCTTTTTGCTTTTTTAGACTTCTTAGGATTTATTCGCTCTTTTTTCCTTTTCCTTTGTGGAATAAATAAAAGCGCGGTGGCGACTCTGTTTTCCTTGAGTTAAGTTAATCAATAGCTTACACTCACGATTTTTACCGCTACAATAAGTATGCAACATTACAAGAGGATCAAGCCTCAGGATCGCCAGTGTCACCAAATCAGAGTTTTGGTCGACCAGAGCCTCCAGATGAGAATTTTATCTGGACATGAGCCCATGTCTCCATATATGGTCCAATAAGCTCAAAAGAATCTCAAGAGTCCATCCACAATGGCAAAGTCACCTTGAGAGACCATCTATAAAAAAAATCAGGAATTAGGGTTTTGACCTAATTCAACCCTTGAGCAAAGTTGTGAAGCAAGACATGACTTGAAGCTTCAAGATGAACTTCAATGGTCTCAAAAACATCACATTGACTTGTATACAAGATTTGATTGACTCAAAGAGCTCAAGTCATAAGCCACAAGAATTCAGAATCATCTGATCATAAATTAGGGTTTTCTGAAGAAAAAGTCAACCCTACCATTGAATGCTGACCTACACTTGATCTCAAACCTTGGGGAAGGGTCCAAGACATTCCTAAATACCCCTAGAGGCCATCCATGAAGTTCCATTAGGCCCAAGGATTGATTTCATAAAAGAATCACAAAGTTCAAAATTCATCTGTTAAAAAGTCAACTGTATAAAATTCAAAGTTTGACTTTTTGAAATTTTGGTCAACCAAAGTCCCCTCAACCCTAAAATCATTTTAACATGTGATTTGAATCATCATTCATCAAGAAAAATCAAATAAAGTGAGATAACTTGTAAAAGGGGCAATCTTAAAAACATAGAATTTTTTCTAAGTTATGAAACAAAGTGACTAGGGTACCAACTTTGGAGGATCATATCTCCTAAACCACAAGCCCATTCTCTCCCATTCAAAGCTTAAATGAAAGTTCATCTTGCATACTTTAAAAGTGTCAACTACAAGGAATCCCAACTCTGCATGGATTATGAGTTATGGTTGGATCAAAATGACAAAAACTTGGAATTTACCACTTTTCCAACACTTAGACAAAATTCTGTCTAAGTTGGAAAATCAAGTGAAATACCAAAACTTGGAGGGCTGTTTCACATAGTTCCAAATTGAATCACTTCAAGGTGTAAACATCAAAGTTGTTGTACATATTGCCTACAATTCAAGCAACTTGTTGGCATGAAACAACTTCCCTTGAGCCATGAGTTATGGCTGCTGCAAAACACCATGGCAAGGCTGTCATGAAAAATCAGTTTGTGAGATTTCTTGCCATACACGATTTTGAGCCAAAAAGCAATGATTACTCTGCCACATTCATCCAATATGACCTCAATCCATCTGATCCAACCTGCTGAACTGAATCAAAAAGCCAAAGGATCTATCAACTTGAGGTTAATGCATTTTTGTCACAATGTGCCTTGAATTCAAGGGCAATTATGTGCAATAGTGCACATTCAACAAAAGGACATCCCTTAGTTAAGATGCTCACATAAACAATATTAAAAATGACTGAGGCATGTGGAATTGGTCAATACATAGCCCTGCTCTTGGGAGAGGCTAGTCTGCCTTGCACAAGAAGAAAGGACACCGAGCCAAATGCATTCAATTCAATCTGACCTTGCAGTCATTCACTATTCCCTCTAAGATAAACTTGATCACTTATAAATAGAGGTTCCGAATAATCATTCAAACCACACCAAAGCAGCTTACAACATTGCTTTCTCTCATTTCCTTCCAAAACTCCAAATTTCATTGTTCTTGAGAAAGCACTATCGGGTTTTGAGTTGGAGACCAATGCCAACCAAACCATTGATTCAAACACATCATATACAACATATAGAAGGTGTCTGAGCACTCTCACCCCATCTGTAACATCAAAATCACCAAATCACCATCCTCTTGCTCAATTTTGCCTCAAAGCTGCAGGTTGAGTAGTGTCAAGTAATCCAGAGGTTTTCCAAGCAACCTAATCATTCAAACATGTTCCTTGAGGCACAAGGAAGCTTTCCAAATCATCAGGACTCAACTGTAACATCTCTACTATCAAATTTGATTCTTAGCTGCAAAAAGTAAGCTTCAAACTTTCAATCTCATTAATCATGCATCATAAACATATTTTGTGAATACCATTGTGTTTCTGAGTGTATATAAATCATTTTCCCTTAATCAATTAATGTTTATAGTTCGTGTATGAGATTTCATTAAGTTTTGAAACTTTTAGGGTTCATCTGGTTTCATTATGATATCTTTTGATTCACTAAAAATAAATGAAATCAAGTATTGCCATCATGTTCCTTGTTAAAAAACGCATGAGTTTGGTGTTTGAATCATGTCAAATGATAGGGAAATGAGTGAGATACAAGCCTTCACGCATCTGAGATTGAGGTTGAAGATGACCATGGCGCCATGGTTCAAAAACCAACTTGTTTTACTATATAATTTTCATTTGCCATATATTAAATGAATTGTCATTGCGCCCCAGTGGTTGATCAACTGGTTTGTGTGTATTGAGCGAGTGAGAGGTCTGGGGTTCGAATCCCCCTCGCCCCAGACTTCTTTTTAATCACTTGTTTTCTTTTTCTTTTCTTTCTTTTTATTTTTCCTATTATTTTTTAATGATTTGAAAAATTAATTTCTCACTCAATTTTATTTATTTTTGATTGGTTCTTTTTTCTAAAAATCACAAAAATATATAAATATTTTATTCCACAAAAAAAATCAAATTTATGTTGTTTATTTAATATAGTTGGTATTTTTGTGAATAAATTCATTTTTTATTGTTTTTAAACATTTTTAAAGTGAATTTTTATCTTGAAAATCAAAATCAAATGAGTTCTAAGTTATCTTATGATAAAAACCTCATTTTTAAAACCTTAACCAAAAATCACAAGTAGTTTATTTTAACTTATTTGATTTTTTTATCATTTTTTTTATTAATTTTCTTTAAAGAATTACTTTAAAAAAAATGAAATTAGGGTTTCTTTGATTTTGATCTTTATTAAACATTTTTAAAACACTTTTGGACCTCTAATAGAGTGTAAGTCCCAACCCTTTTGTAAATAAATAATTGTGGGTCTCACTTATTGTATAAGTTCCTTTGTACATTTTCAAAACAACAGCGCGATTGTCGCTTTTTCACAAAATCATATGGGCTTCTCTTTGAGCTATAAGTCCCATCTCTTTTCATTTTAAAAACACTTTTGGGCCTCTTGATAGAATGTAAGTCCCACCTCTTTGTAAATAAATAATTTTTGGGCCTCAGTGTATTGTATAAGTCCCGATACGTCAAAAATCTCGGCGTGATCGCCATTTTCAAAAACAAATTTCATCTGGACCACTCCTGGAGTTGTAAGTCCCATACTCTGTATAGAAATAATATTAGGGCTCTCTTGTTGTATAAGACCCAACTCCTTGTAAATACTCTGTAAATCAAACAGTCTGTATTCAATAATCATCAGGGCATCTCTTGTTGAATAAGCCCCATTTACTGTTTTACAATAACTGTTGTCAAAACTTTCTTCAATTTCTTTGAATAACTAACAATTACAGCATGGAAGCTTGCTCACCTGTAAGTTTTTATCTACTTTCATTTATTGCTTTATATATATATACTGTATTGTGGAAAGCAGCGCACGGTTAGTCTTCTTTCATCTTTTAAATACCAGTCATATATATATACTGTATTATGGGAAGCTGTGCACGGTTAGTCTTCTTTCATATCCTTTTAAATACTTGTCATATATCACTGTATATATACTAGTATATCTGTTTAGAGTTTTCCCCAGCAACTAAGTCTAGAATTAGGTAAAGCCAGTTGTTTACTCTTTCAATACAGTCAAACCTAGATCCCCCATAGGATTCCAGATACAGTCTTACCTTCTCTTGGGTAAAATCAATATGGAACAAAGAGAGAGGCAGTATTCTTGGTGAACCTTCTCTCAGACTGTCACTTTAGAAATTGTCAAAGAAATTTTATTCCCACATAGAGGATTAATTCCCGGTGAAACTTCTCTGGAATTTCTTCAAACTCTAGAACTGTTCATTAACAGAAAGGAATTATTTCCGGTGAAACCTTTTTGGAACATTCTTAAGTTTGGTCCCACAGGCTTCCTAAAAGCATCCCCAGCCTCCTCTTGGGCTTTGTACAAGGACCCGCAGGCTTCCTAGAAGTTCTCAGCCTCCTATTGGCCTTAGTACAAGGACCCAGAGACCTCTACAGGTATAGGAACAGAACCTAGTCATCATTTGCTAGAGCTGTCTTTCTGAGTCAAGTGTCAGACCAGTTATGGGTTGACCTTTATCCCTTAACTTACCAGCTTTCTCTTGGGCATCATACAAATATCACCATCTGAGAATCAATTTCTCAAACACCAGTAGACTTGGACAATCTCATACCCTTTGGATTTCCCATTTCCTTAAAGAACAGGAAATAACCCTGATCCTCTGATCAATCTCAAAGAAGAACTTAAACCTTTAATTCTTCCCCACTCAGGGTTAATTATCCTTAACTGTCACAATTCAGTTAAATCCCCAACTTGGATCATTTTACTGTCATAATCCAATCAAAGCCTCATGGTATCTGACATCCTTCCCTCATAAGAATTGATTTTCTCTTAAATTATCCAACATACTAGACCTGTCTCTAGACTGAAACAGTCTTCAGCAGAAGACAACCTCCTCTTAGGCTTTGTATAATGATAATTCCTCAGCTGAGTCACCCTTTTTTAGCCTCAATATTGGGCTTTATACAAGACACATATATTTCTCCCTAAACAGAGTCATACCTTTTAGCCTCAATCTTGGGCTTTGTACAAGACACATATAAATATCTCCCCAGTGGAGTCATTAAATCTTTTAGCCTCAATCTTGAGCTTTGTACAAGACAGATAAAACCTTTTCCCCAAAAGAGTCAACTCTCTTTTAGCCTCCATCTTGGGCTTTGTACAAGATACAAAAATAACACTCTCTTATTAAGTCAATCTTTTCAGCCTCCTCTTACGCTTTGTATAAAGATTTTCCCCAGTGGAATCAGTCAATTTTAGCCTCCTCTTAGGCTTTGTATAATGATTTATCCCCAACATAGTCAGTTTCTTTCAGCCTCAATATTGGGCTTTGTACAAGACACCAAATAAAAACTCTTTTGTTGAGCCAGTCAAATCTCCAGCCTCCTCTTAGGCTTTGTATAATGATTTTCCCCAGTGGAATCCAATCAACCTCTTAGCTTCAACCTTAGGCTTCAATCAAGGCACACAAAAAATCAACAAAACCTCAAATGAGACAAGGAACTCTCTCTGTAGGAAGACTTTCCCTCTGTACATCACAGACCAAAATCAAAATCATCAAAACCAACTTCCAGATAATTGCTGTAAGAGGCACACTTGTTGATCAGATCCAAGCTGTAGTCCTTCTTTTATCCTGGCAAACCTCTCATCTAATTGCTGTAAGTGGCAAGCCTCTGGATTATTTACATCCAAGCCAATGTCCCTCTCTTAGCATGAAATGTCCATAAGGAAAAATGGCATTGCTCTATACTGAGTTAAAGTTTATTCCTTCATGACCCCTCTCTTTCAAAGGAACTTATGGCATTGCTATATTCAGTGCTTTCCAGTTAAAGTAAACCCCTTTGTAAACCCATCAATCTCTGTGATGAATAGTAGAGATTTCTCCCTTTAGAGATGACAAATTCTCTCTTAGTCAAAACCTATTTAGCTTCACATCTTGGGCTTTGAACAAGATACAGAAAACCTTTTAGCTTCGCATCTTGGGCTTTGAACAAGATACAAACAACCAACTTTTGCCTTAAATCTTGGGCTTTGAAGAAGATACCCAACCATCTGTTTCTCCCTTAGAATAGGAGGAACTACGATTGCTATGATTTCCCTATACTCCATGACAGAGAATACGTAGGCATAAGATTGCGATAATCTTAGCGAGCATACTTATCAAAAACCTTAGGTCCAATACCTTACCAAAAACATCTAAAAACCCAAAAACAACAAAAATGTCTTTTCAACATCTCTCAACCTTCCCAAAGGAGAAACTTTCCCCATTTTCAGACAAACACTATCGAGTATTAAGCAGAACCTAAAACTAACAGCCTATGGATAACCATGTATAGGATGGGTAATTGACAACTCCCCATTGTATAATCTGACCCCGAACTCCCCAATCTCTTAGCATTTGTTAAAGAAAACATCTGCGTGCAAGGTTAGTTTGAGATAGCTTCCCTTTCCCTTCCAGCTTCACGGGATAAATAAGAAATTAGAAAGTAGCACCCAAATCCCATCCGCAGGCGGATGTGGGCAGTCACAAAAAACCGCGCTACAGAAAAATGGCGACTTAACTGGGGAACCATTGACTGTTTAAGTTTATAGAACTAGCTTTGTAAGAGGTCTAGGATGTTAGTTTTAGGATCAAATACTATATATATATATCGCTTTCCTACTTGATATCCGTGTTTATTTTTCTGCTAATGGGACTACGATTGATGTCACATCTAGAAAGTTTGAGATAAACCATAAGATAAGTGATGGCATAGATGGGGAATGTTTACCAGGAGTGAATCCTGGTCAAATTGAACCTGGTAGACCATCAGTCGATAGAGATACCCGTGTGGATACAAAGTGCTACACGTCTGATTTTGTCGCAAAAGCATGGCAATCCCAGTGTAGTATCAGCGAAGCTGGTTCTTAGCCTTTTTTAAACATTAGTTATAAGGTAGTGCGGTGACTATCGGAAATAGTTGATACACGATACTACACTCAAAAGGATTTCTTTCCTAGAGAATTTTCAGCTTGTTTGGGTGATTCCACTTGCTGTTAATTTCCTAAGAAGGGATCATTGAGAACTGTGGAGGTTTCCACAAAACCCTTTAGTACAAACCATTTGGGGATAGGTAGAGCCATGACTCCATGCTCGTGACGCTGAACCTTTGAACCCATGTTTTCACGTGTTTTTGTTTGCTGCATTCATGCATTCATGCATCATTACATTAAAAAACTCTTTTCAAACTAGAATAAAATCTTTTTTTCAAAAAAAAACTTAACAGTAATTGCAAATATCAGAAGTTGCATTATGGATTTCGGTAGAAGGAAAACGCACAAGTACACCTTCAAGGCTCCAAAACTAGAGGACTTAAGGAAACTGGCAAGGATGATTACAAATCCAGAAGCTTTTAGAGCTAAGCACGGATGACTGTTGGCTCTTTTGAAGGTCAACGTAGTTGAAGGAATCATGTCTACACTTGTTCAGTTCTACGACCTGGTGTACCATTGCTTCACCTTCCCAGATTACCAGCTAGCACCAACACTGGAGGAATATTCCCATCTGATTAACTTGCCTATCACCGACCGAGCTCCATTTTCTGGACTGGAAGAAATTCCAAAGGATTTAACCATTGCGAGGGCATTCTCCATGGAAGAATCTGAGGTCAGGGCTCATATGACCACCAAGGGAGGAATTCAGGGTTTACCAGCTAAATTCCTGATAGAGAAAGCTCTATACTTCGCCAGTATAGGAAACATTACTGCTTTCAAGGATATCTTTGTTTTGCTGACTTATGGACTATTCCTTTTTCCAAACTTCGACCACTTCGTCGATATGAACGCCCTTAAGATTTTCTTAATTAAGAACCCTGTTCCAAATTTGCTTGCAGATGCATATCATTCTATACATTTAAGGAATTTATATAAGGCAGTAATGATAACATGTTATGTGCCCTTACTCTACAAGTGGTTCATCTCTCACTTACCCAAGTCAACTGCATTTTGGGATCAGAAAAACGACCTACGATGGTCACAGAAGATTATGTCTCTTACCCACTCTGACATAGATTGGTGCAATAGGATCTTTGAGGGGATAAACATCATCGATCGTTGTGGAAATTTTCCCAATGTCCCCCTCATTAGTGTTAAAGGAGGAATTAACTATCACCCAATATTAGTCCGTCGTCAACTTGGATACCCAATGAGACATGTCCCGCATAATGTTTATCTGGAAGGTCTTTTCTTCAAGGAAGGAGAAAATGATAGAGCACTAAAGAAAGAAATAGTGCAGGCTTAGCAACACATTCACTGGAAAGGAAAATAGTCTTTGGGAAAACCAAACTGTTCCGTTACAGAATCATATCTCCAGTGGGTACAGGCTAGGGCCCTCAAGTTAAGGATGCCTTATCCTCGTCAAGAAGTTTTTCCGTTTAAGGAATCTGTCCTTTATTTCATGTCTAACACAGGAAAAACTCCAAATCACTCTCAGCAAAGTCCAACGGGAAAAGGACACTTGGAAAAACAAATACCAGATTCTCAATTTGGAATGTACCAAGATTCAGGAACTACTAAAGGAAAAGGATTCCCTGATTGAGATACTAGAGCAACATGCTATGGAGAATCAGGAGGAACAAATAAGCTTCACTTGGCAAAGAATCAGTGAGCCGACAATTACCGAAGAGGCCCGATCAAAGAAAAGAAAAGTTCAGGAACCAGCATCTGAGCTCTCTTCATAAAGAACTCACGATCTTCAGATCTAGTTTTCCTTCTAAGCACTTTGTAAAATATTGTACTTTCCTTTGTAACGTATCGCAACTTTTCATTTTCAATAAAAAAAGGGGTCTCTCTTCTCTGTGTGATATTTGCAATTAGTTTGTTCATGTTTTTTTTAACAAATATAACAATAAATATATTTGCATTATCATTCATCATTTTCACATAACGCGTCTTCTTTCTCTCGAGTCTCACTTATGTGTCGCTCTCTAGAATCAAATTGTCTCATTCGTACAACACTCGGGCTAATCGACAAAAGAAAATGGAAGAACTCGAGGAAGAGAACAGAGAGCTGAGAGAAGAAATCGACGCTCTAAAGGAAAGTCTAGAAAATCTTCACAACGATATGCAAACCCTGGCAACAGCTCACGAGCAGCAATAACAAAGGACTGTAATCTCAGAGATTACATCCACCCCAATAGCTGGAAAGCACGACAATCACCCTATGTACAACATGCCAAGAGGTCGCCCCTGGAGCATGCCTCCCGACTTTATACCAGAAGGATACATCCCGCCAGTCATTGAAGATCCAGAAGCTACGGCAGGAAATTCAAGGCCCGAATGTTACAAACTTCGGGTAATTGAAGACGCAAAGGGAACGACGGAAAATCCTGAAGGTTACAAACTTTAGGTCACTAAAGCGCCAAGAGTCACAACATTAATAACAATACCACCGCTGGTGGTACACACAATCCCTGAGAAGCAGTATCTGCAAGTCACATATGACGAAGAAGTGTATGAAAGGATGAACGAATCCCAGGAACAGTTCTCGAAAATGCAGAAGGAACTGCACTCCATCCGCAGATAGGATTTATTCAGAAAAGACGTCGCCGACCTCTACTTGGTTCCAAATATGAAGATAGCACACAAGTTTAAAGTGTCCGACTTTGAAAAATATAAGGGTAGCACTTGCCCTCAAAGTCATTTGGTAATGTACGCTCGAAAGATGTCTACTCAGCTAGAAAATCAACCACTACTAATCTACTATTTCCAGGACAGTTTAATCGGTGCCGCACTCAAATGGTACATGGGTTTAAACTATTTAAAGATCAGTACTTTCAGAGATCTCGGGGCACCATTCGTTCAATAATACAAATACAACCTGGACATGGCCCCAGACAGGGATTAACTCAGAGCAATGTCTCTAAAGGACAAGGAGACTTTCAAAGAGTACGCTCAAAGATGGCGTGAAATAGTCGCTCAGATCTCTCCACCTCTTGAAGAAAAAGAAATGACAAAGATCTTCCTGAAAACATTGAGTTCCTTCTACTACGGCAAAATGGTCGCCAGTGCGACCAGTGATTTCACCGAGATGGTAAACATGGGAGTACGTCTGGAGGAAACAGTTCGAGAAGGACGTCTGGTAAAAAATACAGAGTCTTCCAGTGGTACAAAGAAGTACGGTAATGCTTTCCAAAAGAAAAAATAACAAGAGATCAGTAGCATATCTCTAGGAAAGCAAAGGAGAAGGTATCAACCAATAGTAGTAATAACTCCTGCTATCAGCCCAGCACCGGCTCCAACTTATCAACCTCAGGTTACTCAGCAACCAAGTCAACAACAGTATCAGCAAAGGCAACAACAACCTTTTCAACAGGCTCGCCAACAGTACAACAACAACAGTCATCCTACACGACCATCAGGGTTCGACCCGATACCAATGTTGTATGCTGATTTGTTTCCACTTTTATTAGCCAAGGGGCACGTCCAAACCAGGACTCCTCTCAAAATACCGGAGAATCCACCTTTCTGGTTCAAGGCTGATCAAACTTGTCCTTATCATCAAGGAGGATCGGGGCACAACATTGAGTATTGCCCCAGTTTCAAGTCTGATGCACAAAAGCTTGTAAGGAATGGAATTTTATCTTTCAAAGATACTAATCCAAATGTTCAAACAAATCCACTACCGCAGCACGAGAAGACTGCAGTTAACCTGGTTGAGGGAGAACTAGGCGGTAGTTATCAAATTCACGATGTACTCTTACTAGGGACGAATCTAGTGAAGATGCATTGCAAACAGAGCTGATACGGTCACGTCTCAGCTCATAACTATCATCAGTGTGATATCTGTTCAAAGAATAATCAAGGATGCACTACTGTGCAAAGAGACCTTAAGGAACAGATGGACTAGGATGGATTCAAGAACATAGGGTCCGTGAAGTAAACATGTCATATTCACACCCAAACATTGTTCAAAATCATGATATCCGAGTAATGAATGTCAGCCTGGAAGCCATGCACTCCAGACAAAGTCAATACTACGATTTGCCTCACCATGATTATGATGCTTGCTCGATCTGCTCGCAAAACAGTCAGGGTTTCTCTTTCATACAAGAAGCCCTCCAGCTTCAGATGGATCTTGGATGGATCTAAGATTACCATCAAAGAGATAGCCATCAAGTTAATATGGTTTAGATCTTCGATATCCGCTTGATGAACACTAGTCTTGTGGAGCTACATGCCAAACAAGTTCAGCTCGGTTTCCTGGCTTCAGATGATTATCAAGAATACGACGAGTGTTGCATCAACAATCAAGGTTGTGCTTTGGTACAGAGAACTCTTCAACACCTTCTAGACCACTGGTGGCATCCGATCTATTTGGATGAAGAAACATAACAAATCAGTATGATCGATGGAAACCCGAGTAAACATCAAACTGCTGATGTCCGGTCCATGGAAACAGATCTAATCCAAATGCATTGCATACAAAGTGGGTACAGTAAAGTGCCAACTCACAATTGCGAACGTTGCGGAGTCTGCTCAGAGAATAACCAAGGATGTTATTTGGTGCGAGCTTCCCTCCAAGATCAGTTGGATCGCAAAGAAATCTCACCCTGTTGGGATTCGCAGTTTATCAACATGATATAAAGTTATACTTCGATTCCCAAGAAAAACCAAGGGTCACAAAGCAAGGGAATCATCTCCATCACCAGCAAAAGAGAGTCCAATAATTATGGAGTGGCCAAGACTGTTCACGCCATAATTCCTTTACTAGACGAATCAAAGGTCCCTCCTAATATTAAGAAAGTTCCCAAACATGGAACTGATTGAGATTGCCTATGACGGCTGGAAAAGCCAGAAAGTTCATGTGGTTATCTACTTACCAGAATCAGTACCATACAAGTTGGATAAGGCTATCCCATACAAGTACGGTGCAACTACCATCAAAAATGGAAAGGAAACTCCATTACCCTCCGTCGTAAACATTGTCGACATCAGTCGAGTCACCAGGAGCGGACGAATCTTCAACAGAGGAGTTGGAGATCCCACCAGAGAAAAGGAACCACAAGTTGATGTTCCTAATCCACAGATGGGTCAACCCAGTAATACGGAACCTGTCAAAAACAACGATGAAATCTTGAAGTTGATACAAAAGAGTGAGTACAACATTGTGGATCAACTGTTACAAACTCCATCTCAGATTTCTGTATTATCTCTTTTACTCAGCTTCGAAGCTCACAGAGAAGTTCTGCAGAAGGTCTTAGAGCAGGTATTTATAGAACAAGATATGACGATAGGGCAATTCGACAACATCATCTCCAACATCACTTCCTACAACAATTTAGGATTCAGTGATGAAGATCTTCCCGAAGAAGGGAAAAATCACAACATGGCTCTCAACATAACAGTAAATTGCTAGAACGATGCTTTAGCTAGCGTATTGGTAGATACAGGTTCTTCTTTGAACATTATGCCAAAGTCGACTCTAGCACGACTTTCATATTAAGGAACCCCGATGAGAGGCAGTGAGATCGTCGTTAAAGCTTTTGACAGATCTCAGAAAACAGTTGTCGACGAAGTTGATCTTGCCATAACTATTGGTCCCCATACTTTCCAAGTCACTTTCCATGTCAGGGACATCCGGGCAGCATACAGTTGTTTATTAGGAAGACCTTGGATACATGAGGCAGGGGAAGTCACCTCGACACTTCACCAGAAGCTGAAGTTTATCAGGAACAACAAGTTAATCACAGTTTGCGGGGAGCAAGCTCTGATCGTGAGTAACTTGTCATTATTCTCTCAGTTGGAACCAGAAGAGGTGATAGGAACGCAATTCCAGGCACTTTCGGTGAGCAATGGGAATCAACAAGACGAAGAAACATCGATTTCCTCCTACAAAGATGCTCTCAAAGCAATATAAAACAAGGACATAAAGGATGGGGACAACTGGTAATTCCCACTGACAACAAAACCAGGAAGGGTCTTGGTTTCTCCACAACATGTTCCTCGGATATCAAGAAGGATAAAAGTTTTCATCCCATTCAGGATTTCTTCCACAGCGGAGGGTTTCTACACCCGGTATCCCAAGAGGTTCACACCATCGAAGAAGATAACTCTGACGATTCAGATGAAGAATGGAAAACATATTTCAACGAAGAAGGATATATATCTCAAGAGGAAACACGCAGACCATTATGCTTTCCCATCTACATCCCGAGATATATACCAAGGTCAGAGGTCAGGGAAACTTATGGAGACTGCGATCCGGAAGGATGTCGTGCTCCACCCAACTCCTTAGAGGACGATACCGTTTGGAAAGATAACTTTAATTACACTTTATATGATCCAACATATCAGCTGAACGACTTTAATAAGAATCTGCCTGTTCCCCCAGAATCATGGACTCTATATCCAGAGCATTTCGAAAGTGATCAATGCTACGCCGATGGATTTGCAAAGGCTAGCAGGACAAGAATTCATTAACTATGCATTTCCTGAAGTCAACGTCATTGAAGAAGATGACTCATCCTCTCCTGAAGAAGTTTGGGATACCTTGGGACAGCCAAGCGAAAAGTATGATTACTTGGTAAAATACACTGCTCCCGAGAGTTCTCGCATCAGAATTGAAGACATCTAGCCAACTGGATGGGGAGATTCTGTTGGAAGTACAAATACTGTTGAAATAACTGAAGAGTCCTCCTACGAAAAATCTGCTCAGGAAGAAGACTCTAACAACCCGACTCTACTAGAAATCAGTGTTATTTCTGAAGCTAGTCCAGAAAGAAATATACCAGACTTTGAGATTCACCGAGGAGTTCGTCGCCATTAGGTCGCCGTCGATGTCCAGAATGTCATTCGAATGTCAAAGTAATTGCCGCGTCTTTAACCTTTCACTTTTGCCCGAGTGAAACGGATGTTTTATAGGGCTTACTTTTCTGTAAATATCCCTCTTCGCTTTGCCCAAAGCATTAGAGTTTTGTTTTATAGGGTTGTGTTTCAAGAATCTATAAATCATAAATAAATAATGTCATTCTGCCATTTCCACATTTATTGTTGTTTTCACTTTTCGCTTTTTCAGAAAATAGTAATCGTAAAAACAACCCAGAAATTAAAAAACAAAACACTGCACACACTTTTGCATTCTCTCTATCTTTTGTGAACGAAATCATCACGTCATGCTGATCACCTGCTTCGAACCCCATCGAAACGTATAATCCGATGCCTTCTCCCAACTTTGAGTTCCCGGTATTCGAAGCCGAAGAAGAAGAGGACACGAAAATTCCAGAAGAGATCTCTCGACTACTCAGACAAGAGGAAAGATCTATTGAACCTCACAAAGAACCATTAGAAACGGTTAACTTCGGATCAGAGGAAGAAAAGAAAGAAGTTAAGATTGGAGCACTGCTCAGTTCAACCGTCAAAGAAGATTTGATAAAACTTCTCAGAGAATTTTCAGATGTGTTTGCTTGGTCCTACCAGGACATGCCAGGGTTGGATACCCGCATCGTGTAATATTATTTGCCACTAAAGCCAGATTATTCTCCGGTTAAACAAAGGTTAAGAAGGACTCATCCAGATATGGCTATCAAAATCAAAGAGGAAGTGCAGAAACAGATCGACGCAAGTTTCCTCGCCACTTCAGAATATCCTCAGTGGTTGGCAAACATAGTGCCAATTCAGAAGAAGGATGGAAAAGTCAGAATGTGTTTAGACTACAGAGATTTAAACAGAGCAAGTCCAAAGGACGACTTTCCTCTACCGCACATTGACATGCTGGTTGACAGCACAGCAAAGTTCAAAGTATTCTCCTTCATGGATAGATTCTCGGGCTATAATCAAATCAAAATGGCACTGGAGGACATGGAGAAAACTTCCTTCATCACCCCATGGGGCACTTTTTATTACAAGGTAATGTCGTTCGGTCTAAAGAATGTCAGGGCAACTTACCAAAGGGCGATGATTACTCTTTTCCACGACTTGATGCACAAAGAAATTGAGGTGTACGTCGATGATATGATTGCCAAATCAAAAACAGAGAAAGAACACGTTGAACATTTGTCAAAATTGTTCGAACGTCTAAGGAAATACAAACTCCTCTTGAATCCCAACAAGTGCACCTTCGGTGTTCGTTCAGGAAAGCTCTTGGGATTCATCGTCAGCCAAAAAGGAATTGAGGTTGATCCCAACAAGGTCAAGGCCAGTCAAGAAATGCCTTCTCCAAAGACTGAAAAACAAGTAAGAGGATTCTTGGGACGTCTCAATTACATTTCTAGATTCATATCCCTCATGACCGCGACATGCGCGCCAATTTTCAAACTCCTTAGAAAGGACCAAAGTTTTATATGGACAGAAGATTGCCAGAAAGCTTTTGACCATATCAAAGAATATCTACTAAATCCGCCGATTCTGTCTCCTCCAGTGGAAGGAAGACCACTAATCATCTACCTTACAGTCTTGGAAGATTCCATGGGATGTGTACTTGGCCAGCAAGACAAAACAAAAAGAAAAGAATTCGCCATTTATTACTTAAGCAAGAAATTCACAGACTATGAAACTCGGTACACTATGCTCGAGAAAACTTGCTGCGCTTTAGCATGGGCAGCTAAACGTCTTTGCCAGTACATGATTCGCCACATTACTTGGTTAATATCAGAAATGGATCCGATCAAGTACGTTTTCGAAAAGCCTGCTCTCACAGGAAGGATTTCCCGATGGCAAATGTTGTTATCAGAATACGACATCAAATATCATGCTCAGAAAGCTGTTAAAGGAAGTATTTTAGCCGATCATTTGGCTCATCAACCGATTGACGATCAAGAATCGGTCGAGTTTGACTTCCCAAATGAAGATGTCATGTATCTAAAAATGAAAGACTGCGATGAACCACTACCAAGCGAAGGGCCAGAGCCAGGATCCCAATGGGGACTAATTTTTGACGGAGCTATCAACACTTACGAAAATGGAATTGGGGCAATCATTGTTACCCCTCAGGGTACCCATATTCCTTTCACTGCCAGACTGGCATTCAAATGCACGAACAATGAAGCCGAGTATGAAGCATGTATCATGGGTCTCGAAGAAGCAATTGACTTGAGAATCAAAAATCTGGATGTCTATGGAGACTCAGCCCTGGTCATAAATCAGATCAAAGGAGAGTGGAACATGTATCAGAGAGGGTTAATTCCTTACAAAGATTATGCAAGAAGGTTGCTACCTTTCTTGAACAGAGTTGAGTTTCATCACATTCCTCGCGATGAGAATCACATGTCGGACGCACTAGCTACTCTATCCTCCATGATCAGTGTGAGTCGATGGAACGACATGCCCAAGATTGACATAATGCGCCTGGATAGGACTGCTTGCATATTTACTGTAGAAGTCGTTCTTGACAACAAACCTTGGTATCACGATATCAAGTGCTTCCTTCAAAGACAAGAATACCCGCTTGGGGCATCAAAGAAAGATAGGAAGACCATCCGAAGACTGGCTGGAAACTTTTTCCTGAACAATGATGTACTCTACAAAAGAAACTTCGACATGGTTCTGCTCAGATGCGTGGACAGACACGAAGCAAACATGTTGATGAAAGAAATTCATGAAGGATCCTTTGGCACTCATGCCAACGGACATACAATGGCAAGAAAAATTCTGAGAGCAGGATATTATTGGCTGACAATGGAATCCGACTGCTACAAGTACATGCGAAAGTGTCATAAGTGTCAGATATACGCTGACAAAATCCATGTACCGCCAACGCATCTTAAAGTTCTCTCTTCCTCAGGGCCTTTTTCCATATGGGGAATCAACATGATTGGCATGATTGAACCCAAAGCTTCAAATGGACATCGGTTCATCTTAGTAGCCATTGATTACTTAACCAAGTGGGTCGAAGCAGCTTCATACACCAATGTGACCAGACAATTGGTGGTCTGTTTTATCAAAAACAATCTCATCTGCCGTTATGGTGTTCCGAGCCAGATCATTACTGATAATGGATCTAACCTAAATAACAAGATGATGAAAGAGTTGTGCACTGAGTTCAAGATTGAACACCATAACTCATCTCTCTACCGGCCAAAGATGAATGGAGCGGTAGAAGCGGCTAACAAGAATATCAAAAAGATCGTTCAAAAGATGGTTGTGACCTACAAGGACTGGCACGAGATGCTACCTTTTACTCTTCACGGTTACCGCACATCAGTCCGCACTTCAACAGGGGCAACCCCTTTCTCTCTAGTATATGGCATGAAGGCAGTGCTCCCCATAGAAGTAGAGATCCCATCAATGAGAGTCTTGATGGAAGCCAAGCTAACAGAAGTTGAATGGTGCCAGAGCAGGCATGATGAGTTGAACCTCATCGAAGAAAAGAGAATGACAGCATTATGCCACGGTCAGCTATATCAACAAAGAATGAAAAGGGCGTTTGACAAAAAGGTTCTACCCGGTGTCTTCAGAGGAGACCTTGTGCTCAAGAAGCTACCATTATTTCTCAGTGATCCTAGGGGCAAGTGGACCCCGAATTACGATGGCCCTTACGTTGTTAAGAAAGCCTTCTCAGGTGGTGCCTTGAGACTCGCAACAATGGATGGAGAAGAATTCACTTATCCTACAAACGTAGATGTAGTCAAGAAATACTTCACCAAAATAAAATGAAAAAAAACGTCTCGGTGGATTGAAAACCCAAAAGGGCAGTCCAGGCAAAAATTAGAGACATAAAAATAAAAATCATCCCGGTGGATTGGAATCCGAAAAGACAATCCAGGAAAAAGTTAGGGATTCATGGCGAGTAACTACATTCTCACAAGTGCTTCAGCGGTAACATCATCTGTCAAAAAGTCTCCAGTCAGAGTCACCGTCGACAGAAGCTCAGAATATCCAGAATTCAAAGTTGATGGGAGGATAACGGTTGTTATGTTTCAATGTAGCCCTTTTCCCTTTAAATTACCATTTTCTAACTTTGTATTGCTCCATGGTATCACGCTCTTGGCTGATTACCATCCTATAAATAAAACTCGAGCCTTTGTGCCTTTTGTTTATAATTATCATTTATTCGGCTTTGCAAAATGACATGTTTGTTTGATTAACATTCTTGAAACAGAAAAAATGAATTTACTCTTGTTTTAAATTTATTTCCGCTTTTAAAGACGACAATTACTTTTTCATCGAACACAAGAGGAATATCGACGTTTTCTGAAAAAACGGTCGAACTTTGAAGTGTAGGATCAAATGTCCTCGGTAGAATTCTTACTCTGGAAGCTATTGATGGGTCTTGTTCCCCCCAGAAAACTCTATCTCTCGAAAAAAGGCAAGAATGATTTTCGATCACTACCTGGTGTATACCTTCAACACAGGGATCTTGGTTCCCCAATAAAAGTACGACGCTTCAACGATACTCTTATCCCCCACAGAGCGGTCGGATATCCCGTTGTACACATCACCTGTCTATATGTCGTGTATGTTTTGTCATCATACATTCATTTATACATATATTATGCATTATTAATTCATATTCATATTAATATTGCATCACTATCACTCTGGTCAGTTTCACTCCCAAGTGATAAAGTCCTCTCGTCGGTTGAGTCGTCAGTACTTTCCCCTCGTCAGGAAACGTTCGTCTGAACAATCTCTCTTCGGTCTACTTCTAGATTGAAACTGTTCTCGGTCACTTTGATAACTTGAACCTCTAAAAGATAAGAAAATGTCTTACGGACATCCTTTGGAACATCACTCTTTGCCATTAAAGATGATACCTTTTTGCATTCCCGGATTAAGGAAATCCCCAGAGAAAGTTTCTCAATCAATGACTCTCAACAATACATCGGTCTTTATCCAAAGAAACCGGTGTTAATAAAGTCATCTGCACCTCAAAATTTGATCGGATCACATGGCATTTCTTCGCGAAAGAATTCTGAAGAAAAGTATGATATCTCCAAGTAGAAATCAGTCTCTCAGGAGACTCATTTTCCCAGTAGAGTCAACAAATGACATCTCTAACAGAGAAGTTTGCATACCTCTACAGCTCAGACCATTGGGTTTTCCCCAGTAAGTCTAACATCAAACCTTTTTCCATAAAATGGCATCTCCCGTAAAACTTGGCGAGAAGTTTGATGAAAACCGCTATGGATAGCATCCCTTGTCAAGAGCAGAAACTCGACAAGAAGAAACTAAGACCAGTTCCTTGGTAGGAAACCAGGATCGCGGGGAAGTTTATTGACAAAAGAAACTAATACCAGTTCCTTGGTAGGAAACCAGGATCGCGGGGAAGTTTATTGACAAAAGAAACTAAGACCAGTTCCTTGGTAGGAAACCAGGATCGAGGGGAAGTTTATTTCAGAAACTGAGACCAGTTCCTTGGTAAGGAAACCAGGATCAAGGGGAAGTTTTTACCTTTTCTAAGTATCAAACACTTAGAAAAATAATATGAATGCATAAATTACCATTCGTAGACACCGTCAAAATTTCGGGTATTTCGATATTTAATCCTCTTGCACCCTGAATGTCCGAATATCTTCGCCATTCACACCTTCGGGTCTAAGAAGATTAAATAGGGGCATCTGTCATACCCCAAATTTTGACCACCCAAGATTTCCCATCATTATGAGAATCAATACCATAATATGGGTATGCCATTATGCCTCATCAATCTCCTCAGAAATTGTTGAGCATTCACTACAATCAAAGATTAGGGTTTCAACCCCTCTCAAAGCTTTTAGACAAAGGATCAATCAAGAATTGACATGATCTTCAACTTGTCCAACCTCTCAAACATACATGAAGGATCAAGAGGTCTCCCATATCAAGAAGCATGCATAAGTATGCAACATTACAATAGGATCAAGCCTCAGGATCGCCAGTGTCACCAAATTAGGGTTTTGGTCTACCAGAGCCTCCAGATGAGAATTTTCATCTGGACATGAGCCTATGTCTCCACATATGGTCCAATAAGCTCAAAAGAATCTCAAGAGTCCATCCACAATGGCAAATTCACCTTGAGAGATCATCTATCAAAAAGTCAGGAATTAGGGTTTTGACCTAATTCAACCCTTGAGCAAACTTGTGAAGCAAGACATGACTTGAAGCTTCAAGATGAACTTCAATGGTCTCAAAAACATCATATTGACATGTCTACAAGATTTTATTGACTCAAAGAGCTCAAGTCATAAGCCACAAGAATTCAGAATCATCTGATCTTAAATTAGGGTTTTCTGAAGAAAAAGTCAACCCTACCATTGACTGTTGATCTACACTTGATCTCAAACCTTGGGGAAGGGTCCAAGACATTCCTAAATACCCCTAGAGGCCATCCATGAAGTTCCATTAGGCCCAAGTATTGATTTCATAAAAGAATCACAAAGTTCAAAATTCATCTGTTAAAAAGTCAACTGTACAAAATTCAAAGTTTGACTTTTTGAAATTTTGGTCAACCAAAGTCCCCTCAACCCTAAAATCATTTTAACATGTGATTTGAATCATCATTCATCAAGAAAAATCAAAGAAAGTGAGATAACTTGTAAAGGGGGCAATCTTAAAAACATAGAATTTTTTCTAAGTTATGAAACAAAGTGGCTAGGGTACCAACTTTGGAGGATCATATATCCTAAAACACAAGACCATTCTCTCCCATTCAAAGCTTAAATGAAAGTTCATCTTGCATACTTTAAAAGTGTCAACTACAAGGAATCCCAACTCTGCATGGATTATGAGTTATGGTTGGATCAAAATGACAAAAACTTGGAATTTACCACTTTTCCAACACTTAGACAAAATTCTGTCTAAGTTGGAAAATCAAGTGAAATACCAAAACTTGGAGGGCTGTTTCACATAGTTCCAAATTGAATCACTTCAAGGTGTAAACATCAAAGTTGTTGTACATATTGCCTACAATTCAAGCAACTTGTTGGCATGAAACAACTTCCCTTGAGCCATGAGTTATGGTTGCTGCAAAACACCATGGCAAGGCTGTCATGAAAAATCAGTTTGTGAGATTTCTTGCCATACACGATTTTGAGCCAAAAAGCAATGATCACTCAACCACATTTATCCAATATGACCTTAATCCATCTGATCCAACCTGCTGAACTGAGTCAAAAAGCCAAAGGATCTTTCAACTTGAGGTTAATGCATTTTTGTCACAATGTGCCTTGAATTCAAGGGCAATTATGTGCAATAGTGCACATTCAACAAAAGGACATCCCTCATTCAAGATGCTCACATAAACAATATTAAAAATGACTGAGGAATGTGGAATTAGTCAATACATAGCCCTGCTCTTGGGAGAGGCTAGCCTGCCTTGCACAAGAAGAAAGGACACCAAGCCAAATGCATTCAATTCAATCTAATCTTGCAGCCATTCACTATTCCCTCCAAGACAAACTTAATCACCTATAAATAGAGGTTCTGAATGATCATTCAAACCACACCAAAGCATCTTACAACATTGCTTTCTCTCATTTCCTTCCAAAACTCCAAATTTCATTGTTCTTGAGAAAGCACTATCGGGTTTTGAGTTGGAGACCAATGCCAACCAAACCATTGATTCAAACATATCACATACAACATATAGAAGGTGTCTGAGCACTCACACCCCATCTGTAACATCAAAATCACCAAATCACCATCCTCTTGCTCAATTTTGCCTCAGAGCTGCAGGTTGAGTAGTGTTAAGCAATCCAGAGGTTTTCCAAGCAACCTAATCATTCAAACACATTCCCTGAGGCACAAGGAAGCTTTCCAAATCATCAGGACTCAACTGTAACATCTCTACCATCAAATTAGATTCTTAGCTGCATAAGGTAAGCTTCAAACTTTCAATCTCATTAATCATGCATCATAAACATATTTTGTGAATACCATTGTGTTTCTGAGTGTATATAGATCATTTTCCCTCAATCAATTGATGTTTATAGTTCGTGTATGAGATTTCATTAAGTTTTGAAACTTTTAGGGTTCATCTGGTTTCATTATGATATCTTTTGATTCACTAAAAATAAATGAAATCAAGTATTGCCATCATGTTCCTTATTAAAAAACGCACGAGTTTGGTGTTTGAATCATGTCAAATGATTGGGAAATGAGTGAGATACAAGCCTTCACGCATCTGAGCTTGAGGTTGAAGATGACCATGGCGCCATGGTTCAAAAACCAACTTGTTTTACTATATAATTTTCATTTACCATATATTAAATGAATTGTCATTGTGCCCCAGCGGTTGATCAACTGGTTTGTGTGTATTGAGCGAGTGAGAGGTTTGGGGTTCGAATCCCCCTCGCCCCAGACTTCTTTTTAATCACTTGTTTTCTTTTTCTTTTCTTTCTTTTTATTTTTCCTATTATTTTTTAATAATTTGAAAAATTAATTTCTCACTCAATTTTATTTATTTTTGATGGGTTCTTTTTCCTAAAAATCACAAAAACATTTAAATATTTTATTCCACAAAAAAATCAAATTTATGTTGTTTATTTAATATAGTTGGTATTTTTGTGAATAAATTCATTTTTTATTGTTTTTTAACATTTTAAAAGTGAATTTTTATCTTGAAAATCAAAATCAAATGAGTTCTAAGTTATCTTATAATAAAAACCTCATTTTTAAAACCTTAACCAAAAATCACAAGTAGTTTATTTTAACTTATTTGATTTTTTTATCATTTTTTTAATTAATTTTCTTTAAAGAATTACTTTTAAAAAATGAAATTAGGGTTTCTTTGATTTTGATCTTTATCAAACATTTTTAAAACACTTTTGGGCCTCTAATAGAGTGTAATTCCCAACCTTTTGTAAATAAATAATTGTGGGCCTCACTTATTGTATAAGTCTCTCTGTACATTTTCAAAACAACAACGCGATCGTCGCCTTTTCACAAAATCATCTGGGCTTATCTTTGAGCTATAAGTTTAATCTCTTTTCATTTTAAAAACACTTTTGGGCCTCTTGATAGAGTGTATGTCCCACCTCTTTGTAAATAAATAATTTTTGGGCCTCACTGTATTGTATAAGTCCCGATACGTCAAAAATTTCGGCGCGATCGCCGTTTTCAAAAACAAATTTCATCTGGGCCACTCCTGGAGTTGTAAGTCCCATACTCTGTATAGAAATAATATTTGGGCTCTCTTGTTGTATAAGATCCAACTCCGTGTAAATACTCTGTAAATCAAACAGTCTGTATTCAATAATCATCAGGGCATCTCTTGTTGAATAAGGCCCATTTACTGTTTTACAATAACTGTTGTCAAAACTTTCTTCAATTTCTTTGAATAACTAACAATTACAGCATGGAATCTTGCTCACCTGTAAGTTTTTATTTGCTTTCATTTACTGCTTTATATATATATACTGTATTGTGGGAATCGGCGCACGGTTAGTCTTCTTTCATCTTTTAAATACCAGTTATATATATATATATATATATATATATATATATATATATATATATACTGTATTGTGGGAAGCTGCGCACATTTTGTCTTCTTTCATATCCTTTTAAATACTTGTCATATATCACTGTATATATACTAGTATATCTGTTTAGAGTTTTTCCCGGCAACTAAGTCTAGAATTAGGTAAAGCCAGTTGTTTACTCTTTCAATACAGTCAAACCTAGATCCCCCATAGGATTCCAGATACAGTCTTGCCTTCTCTTGGGTAAAATCAATATGAAACAAAGAGAGAGGCAGTATTCTCGGTGAACCTTCTCTCTGACTGTCACTTTAGAAATTGTTAAAGAAATTCGATTCCCACATAGAGGATTAATTCCCGGTGAAAGTTCTCTGGAATTTCTTCAAACTCTAGAACTGTTCATTAATAGAAAGGAATTATTCCCGATGAAACCTTTTTGGAACATTCTTAAGTTTGGTCCCACATGCTTCCTAAAAGCATCCCCAGCCTTCTCTTGGGCTTTGTACAAGGACCCTCAGGCTTCCTAGAAGTTCTCAACCCCTCTTGGGCTTAGTACAAGAACCCAGAGACCACTACAGGTATAGGAACATAACCTAGTCATCATTTGCTATATATGTCTTTCTGAGTCAAGTGTCAGACCAGTTATGGGTTGACCTTCATCCCTTAACTTACCAGCCTTCTCTTGGGCATCATACAAAGATCACCATCTGAGAATCAATTTCTCAAACACCAGTAGACTTGGACAGTCTCATACCCTTTGGATTTCCCATTTTCTTAAAGAACAGGAAATAACCCTGATCCTCTAATCAATCCCAAAGAAGAACTTAAACCTTTAATTCTTCCCCACTTAGGGTTAATTATCCTCAACTGTCACAATTTAGTTAAATCCCCAACTTGGATCATTTTACTGTCATAATCCAATCAGAGCCTCATGGTATCTAACATCATTCCCTCATAAGAATTGATTTTCTCTTTAATTATCCAACATACTGGACCTGTCTCTAGACTGAAACAGTCTTCAGCAGAAGACAACCTCCTCTTAGGCTTTGTATAACGATAATTCCTCAGCTGAGTCACCTTTTTTAGCCTCAATCTTGGGCTTTGTACAAGACAGATATATTTCTCCCTAAACATAGTCATACCTTTTAGCCTCAATCTTGGGCTTTGTACAAGACACATATAAATATCTCCCCAGTGGAGTCATCAAATCTTTTAGCCTCAATCTTGGGCTTTGTACAAGACAGATAAAACCTTTTCCCCAAAAGAGTCAACTCTCTTTTAGCCTCCATCTTGGGCTTTGTACAAGATACAAAAATAACACTCTCTTGTTGAGTCAATCTTTTCAGCCTCCTCTTAGGCTTTGTATAAAGATTTTTCCCCAGCGGAATCAGTCAATTTCTGCCTCCTCTTAGGCTTTGTATAATGATTTATCCTCTACAGAGTCAGTTTCTTTCAGCCTCAATCTTGAGCTTTGTACAAGACACCAAATAAACACTCTCTTGTTGAGTCAGTCAAATCTCCAGCCTCCTCTTAGGCTTTGTATACTGATTTTCCCCAGTGGAATCTAATCAACCTCTTAGCTTCAACCTTGGGCTTCAATCAAGGCACACAAAAAATCAACAAAACCTCATAAGAGACAAGGAACTCTCTCTGTAGGAAGACTTTCCCTCTGTACATCACATACCAAAATCAAAATCGTCAAAACCAACTTCTAGATAATTGTTGTAAGAGGCACGCTTGTTGATCAGATCCAAGCTGTAGTCCTTCTTTTATCCTGGCAAACCTCTCATCTAATTGATGTAAGTGGCAAGCCTCTGGATTATTTACATCTAAGCCAATGTCCCTCTCTTAGCATGAAATGTCCATAAGGAAAAATGGCATTGCTCTACACTGACTTAAAGTTTATTCCTTCATGACCCCTCTCTTTCAAAGGAACTTATGGCATTGATGGATTCAGTGCTTTCCAGTTAAAGTAAAGCCCTTTGTAAACCCACCAATCTCTGTGATGGATAGTAGAGATTTCTCCCTTTAGAGATGACAAATTCTCTCTCAGTTAAAACCTTTTTAGCTTCACATCTTGGGCTTTGAACAAGATACATAAAACCTTTTAGCTTCACATCTTGGGCTTTGAACAAGATACAAACAACCAACCTTTAGCTTAAATCTTGGGCTTTGAACAAGACACCCAGCCATCTGTTTCTCCCTTAGAATAGGAGGAACTACGATTGCTCTGATTTCCCTATACTCCATGACAGGGAATACGTAGGCATAAGATTGCGATAATCTTAGCGAGCATACTTATCAAAAACCTTAGGTCCAGTACCTTACCAAAAAATCGAAAAACCCGCAAACAACAAAAATGTATTTTCAACATCTCTCAACCTTCCCAAAGAAGAAACTTTCCCCATTTTCAGACAAACACTATCAAATATTAAGCAGAACCTAAAACTAAAAGCCCAAGGATAACCATGTATAGGATGGGTAATTGACAACTCCCCATTGTATAATCTGACCCCGAACTCCCCAATCTCTTAGCATTTGTTAAAGAAAATATCTGCGTGCAAGGTTAGTTTGATATAGCTTCCTTTTCCCTTCCTGCTTCACGGGATAAATAAGAAATCAGAAAGTAGCACCCAAATCCCATATGCAGGCGGATGTGGGTGGTCACAAAAAATCGCGCTACATAAGTAAAGTGCGATAAAGCAGTAAATAAAATGCGATAAAGCAAATACATAAAACATATAAAGTGTAAAGATTAAACACCCAAGAAGCAGTAATAAACAAGTACTAGGATTGACTCGCTTAGGGATGGGAGAGTCCTCAGCTGTCGCATCTGCGAAAATTAACCGGCGGAAAGGAACAGAAGAGTCGCCACCGAACGTTATTTATCCCGATGCAGGGAAAGGAAAAAATCGAAGAAAACCTCAACAAAGGGAAAGGAATGGTCATCGCAACCATAGCCTGGGTTCGGGAGTCAGTTACACGAGAGGTAGGTATTAGCACCCCCTAGCGTCCATCGTACTCGATGGGATCCACGCTTATTGTTATCGATCAAAGGGTGTAGGGTATCTGAAGCTTAAGTGCTAACTGGAAACGAAACGGGAGAAACGGGAAAGTGAAAACCAAAAGAGGACTCGCAAGGATCATCGCAATCCTATGCCTACGTATCTTCATGGACTAACGAAGAATCAAAGTCGACGTAGTTCGACGGACTACGCATTATGGGGGAAGTTGCTCACCAAGACATCGTCGTCTTGTGCCTACGTATCCTCAATCTAACCAGAAGGAGGAAGTCAGATCAGTCGTAGTTCGACCTACGGGGTCGGTTTTGTTTGTATGAAAGAGTCTCGATCGCGCTAGGGCGAGAGAAAAGGTTTGATTGATTGGTTGGTTGACGTCTCGATCGTATGGGTGCGAGAGGAAGGGGAGTTGGTTATTAGTGTGCTCGCCAAGATATCGCATCTCGTGCTTGAAGGTGCGAGAAAGACACACGAAAATGGGGGTTTGAATTATGTATTCACTTTTTTTCTAACTTTTCGCTTCTTATCGTTAAAGCACTTAGGATAAAATCAGAGTTCATTGAGAGACTCTGACTAGCGAGGTTACATTCAGACTTGCTATGCGTGAAGCATAAGAACCAACAAGAGTCTGAACATAATAAGCATTTCTCAGAACTTGCAGTGCGGAAGCTTATCAGAGTTAAGCTGCAAGGTTTTGACTTGCTTATGTAAGGTTCAAATACCCAATATAGAAACATAAACAAAGACGTTAAATATAACAAGAGCAAAGAACACACGATATATCATGGTTCACCACAAGGCTAATCCAGTCCACCCTCCTCAAGTGATTTCGCCTTGAACACAAGGTCTTAATCCACTATAATCAATTCTCGATTACAGATGCACGGGCTAACGCCGGTGACTAACACACAATGAACCGTTCAGGGATTCAACTCAATGAATATAACAAACATTGACCTGCAGGTTCCAATCTCGAAAGATCTACTGCTAGGATTTCAACAGCTAGACGTTAAGGGATTCATCGCAATGAATATAATGCCTACAGACCCTATTTCAAGCTTTACCACAATGACACCCAGCCATTGTTTTCTCGAGTCTCCGGTCACACTGACCACTCAAGGAATCCTAATTCACCAAGAGTTAATTCAACAGGAGATTACAATGATGCTTCTTAACAAGCAGATTACTCCTAAGTTTAAGTACAAAGAACACACAAGTGTTCAAGCAAGATGTGAGCAACAACTCCTTGCTATCTTAAGAAACTACAGAGATGTATATTGATTTGACAGTTGTTGACATCTTGTAGATCTTCTTCTTCTTTGTCTTCTTCGTTGAGCAAGCTTTGAGCAACAACTCCTTGCTTCAGATCTTCAATGTAGCGCTGATGAGAAGGTGGTTGATGACTTGACTGATTTTCAATGTTGTCTTCTTCATCAACAGCTTTTGTTACAATTTGTTGTTGTTGTGTTGATTTGATCTTTGAGTTTCAACAACAATGGCCTTGTGTAAATTGATGACACCTTTGGATATTCTAAGTGTTACAACGAGAACTCATCGTTGTTGCTATCTTCACACCATGACTTGATCAATTCTGTAAATGATACATCCAATTGATGATCTGCAGAATCGACACTTCAGAAGCGAGAACTCCTTTCTTTAAATAGCCCAGTAGAAATATAACCGTTTGAAATACTGCTGGCTGTTATAAAAAGACATTGTGTAATAATTAGCTGTACTGACACATCTCCTTTTTACTATGGGAGAAGTGTCAGGATATATCTTCTTGGGCACTGTGTATAGTCGTTCACAATAGTAACATTTATCTTCAAATTTCAGAGGCTTATGATGGTAATTAAATGAAGCATGAGTAGAAACTTCTTAATAGGATATTTGAAACTTCAAGTCTTCAGTCTTTCGAAGTCGTCCATTAGGAATCAGCCTTCGGAACTTCAGCACTTGTCTTTAAGTATGTTATCCTTTACTTCTTCAAGTCTTCCGAAACTTCAGAACTTGTCCATTAGGAATCCGTCTTCAGAGTCTTCAGCACTTGACCTTTGGAACCGTAATCTTCAGAACACATAAGTCTTCAGAGTCTTTCTGTACATGGTCTTCAGAGCCTTCCGCCTTCAGACCTTCAAGTCATGAGAGTCTTCAGCACTTCGGTTCTCCAGAAGATTATCTTCTTCAGAAGCTTTGCTATCTTCAGAATCTTAACCAGTTTCAGAGAGCATCCACAAGAGCATTGCAACAGCAATATCAGCATCCTTTGATCTGACTGATCATGATCACATACATAATCGTTCTTGCTTCTTGCAACTTGTGTCACACATAGTAACTTTGCATATTATCAATTACGCACATCTGGCTGGTGCTTGTTGGATCTGATATCTTCTATGAATATGATCTGCACACAACACACGTTAGAACATAAAATAGTTCTTTCACAAATACATATTGTTATCATCAAAACATAGAGACGACTTGTAGAGACAACACTTGCTCTCACAATCTCCCCCTTTTTGATGATGACAAAACCAAGTATTTTGATTGAACATTTTATATAAGGTAATCACCAAACAAACATATTCAGAGTCTGGAACAACAGCTCCCCCTGAATGTGTTATCCTCTAAATTTTTATCTGTGATCATCTAGAATCTTATATGATCCAAAGACATACAGAGTAATAACTTGAGTTGCCAGAACAAGGAATAGAAAATGATTACTTTTCTATCTTGTCTTTAAGAAAACAGAGAGTCTTCAGCATCTGGACTAGTTCATCAGAACTTCCATCTTCAGATCTTCAGAACTCAATTCCTTTTATAGTCGTATCAGAGCTTATAATATTCACAGACATCTGAAGCATTTCTACTTTTGAGCTGATTCATTTTAGCACAAACAGAACAGTTCTTATCTAATAACATAGCCTCGCTATTCAACAGAGACAGACACTGTCTTTTAAGAAACTCCCCCTGAGTTTCAGACTTTGTGAAGATTTTAGATTTTGCAATTGAATCTTCTGGGTAGTCTCCCCCTAATTTCCATAAATCAGATATTGGGATCTTCAGAATCGTAATTCAGAAATATAAGTTTTTAATCACAAATGTAGATCATGACTTTTTCAGAGTTTGACTTTTGAACACAGGTCTTCATCTCAGAACCTTGTTACTGTCACAACTCAGTGGTTCATCAAAGCTTGATTTTTGATCAGATACAAATAGAAGGTTAATTTAGTGATTAATCAATGCTTGATTCTGAAACTGGTACACATGTTTTAATTCTAGTCTGATACCAAGTTATACCAGAGTATGTTGATTCTGATACCAACTGATGTATTCTTCTCATACCACTTGAAGGGTATTTCCTTAGTATGCTGAAATTGATACCAATGAAGGTATTTGACAATCTTTCACAACTTTTCTCTGATTGATATTACTGCAGACTGAGTCTGATACCAATCTTTATGTACTGAGTCTGATTACCAATTGTTGATTTAGTCTGATACCAAATCATTTTCCTGTTAATTGGTTCTTAGTAAACATCAGAACTACTTCTTCATGGATCTTCAATCCAGATCTTCAGACATTTCTTGACTTCTGATTTGCATAGTTCTTCTGAGTAAGCATCTTGAAATGTAGACTTTGTCTTGACTGCTTTCAGAGTTTTCCTTCTTCTGATTCTTACGTTCTGAATCTCATATTCTCAGACAACTTCTGAACCAAGTGAGACAGAGATCACGATAAACTTTGACTTTTAGAAAGTTCTCAACTTCTGAACAGTACTGGGTAAATCTGATTCTGAACACATGTTCACGAAGTGTACAACTTCGATCATATGAACAAACTGTCCATAAGAACTTTTGCCTAGTGAACTTGTTCAGAGTTCCTCATATAAACATCAAACAATATCATTAGTGGTAAATGCATTTTATATGATTGATTACTTGTTTGAGTCTGCATTCTTTCTTTCGTTCTTTCCAATCAAAATTCATATTATATTTCTCCCTCTTTTTGACATCATCAAAAAGTTTAGAGCGTATGAGCATTTAAGTATTAGGCATACTTAGATTGATACGATAAGGAACAGTTCTAGTGATAAACATCTTTAGAGATTAATCATAGCATTTTCATTGATGGACAACTAGATGGAAACATCAACACAGAAAAACAAAATAGTTTCGAAATTTAATGCATAGGTTTAATCCTAACAAGTTTAAGGTAATCAAAGCATAGACCTAATGAGAATAAGTTCCTAGGGGTTGGACTAAAATGAGCCTAAGGATGATGAGGAAGATGAAAGTAGGCCCTCAGAATCATCAGTTCTTGAGGTATGCAGCTTTTCTTCTGCTTGAGTAATTGCCAGCCTCTTGTTCTTCACAATCTCTTCTGAGATCCACTCATGGAACTCAGTCCAGATATTTCTTATTTCCATGGGGTTCACACAGGAACTAGAAGCATCCATTAAGCTTTGGATTCTTGAGATGGTATTATCCTTTGAAGGATATTAATTCGTTATTGGCAGTTTTTTATCTTTTTTAGGAAGGTTCCTCGTCATCAACCCTTTCTTGCTTCTTCCAATCTGAGAGCTCTTGAAGTACATCAATAATATTCTTCATGTTAATCCATATGCTGATGTCTTCATCCTTAAATCATTTCAGATAGTTCCCGACTTCTGCCTGATTGTGAGTGGCAAATTTTGGAAATCCTTCAACCAGAACCCTGGGAGTCAGAGTCAGTTCCCTAAAGCATGTATTATCTAGAGTGACGTCTTCCTTCTTGAGATCCTCAAACTTGAGAATCTTCCCTGTGCTTTTAAGCAGCTTCCTCGATCCGCCTTCATTGATTAAAATATCATCAACTACTCCTGATTCAACCAAAATGTCAAAGATGAGTCTTCCGTATGGAATAAGTTTGATTTCCGGATCAGAGCCAGTTCTGGAGTTTCTTATGGCTTCCTTGAGGAGTTTGAACAGGATTGAAGGAATATGTATCTTAATTACTTTAAGGAGAAGGAATATGACACATTTTTTTGGTGTCATTCAGTTGATTTGAAGGAAGATGGTGAAAGACACTTCCTTGCAGAATTCTGAACCAAAGTTGTAGTGAATCCTTCAGATTTGAGAATATTTGGTTCTCAGCTGTAACTTCTTCTTTGAAGATAGAGTTCATAACCTTAGCCTTTCTTTCCTCACTAAATAGGTTCTAAGTGATTCTGAATCCGTTATTGTCATGCATCAAGAGATCTACAATGGCTTTCTCAGAGATGAAGACTTTTCTTCCAAAAATGAAAGAGACAATGAGGGTATTAGATGTGTTGGCATGGATCCATAAATCCTTAACCATATGATCGTAGGTTGGTCCTTCCAACCTCTTGAAATAATTACTCCATCCTTGAGTTTCCATTAAAGGAGTAATATCACATCCATTTGATTTTAGATTGTTGAAGTTTACAATTGCTTCTAACATAACGATGATACTATCAACTAGAATTTGTGTGGTTGTGGGAGTTGAAGCATTTTGGGAGACGAAGGCCATTGTAGGAGATGATAGAATGAAGAAAATAGAAGGTTTTTTAGGCAGAAGATTCAGATGTGTAAGAGCTGTGTTACTGATTTAGGGTTTGATGCTTTTATAGAGGAATGAGTAATTTCTGTGGAGAATTTGAGAGAGCAACGGTTGATTTTTCTTAGAAGCACTAAGTGACGTGGGAAAGGAGGTTTACTGATTAATTTCTTTAATGTGGACAGATTACCAAGAGTCGTGACTTAACTCTAATGAGTGACAATAGTAACCGTTACTTAATTATGACCTACGAGGGATTGGTGGTTTCTAGATAATCCTAAACCTTTTTGTCTGAATTTTAAGAGGAACTTATTATTTTATTTAAGTTATTAATTAAATAATCAATGCATCCTGGTAACAAAATTCATTCATTCAAAAGTATACGTAAATCAAACTTAGAGATAAATCAAAAGGATATATATTAAGTTTTTTTAAGCATAAATGTAGTCAGATGGGAACTTCAATTAACATATGATTCAAGAAATACTAACTTCATATCTTAGACTAAGAACGTCATAGATTGACAAAACTCTGGAAGAATCTTCTCAGTCATTCCATTTCTACTGCAGTGACTAACTACTCCTTGAAGATCAAGAATGTGGGAGATGACTCTACATTATGGAATTTAATAGATTGTGTCTTCCCTGGACACATGAATTTCTTCCTTCAGATGATTATATATGGACTGGGGTAGATTTATTTTGATCCTAGCAACTAAGAAGAAAATAAATAATCTTTCTTTGTCAGAAAGCCATCCTCCTCCTCTTTCTCTTAGTCTTAGGTTTGTTACCATTAGCTTGTACCAATCTTTGGCTATTGGAGTGAGGGTACAAGGTAGAGTGGGATGACCTTTAGTCTCGAAAATCACATGCAAGTGTTTGTCAAGACAAACATTGTTAATGTGATCTTCCACAGTCAAACCATCCTCAATACAATCAATGGCTTTAGCAATGATGGTAAGGTTGATCATGACCGGATAGCCAGCAACCACAGATAATATAACATTCTTGCCAAAATCATATTCTAGTGAACGAGCGTTTGCCCAAAACTCAGTCACAAGTTTAGGAAAGATAGGTCCATCAAGCATGGAGAAATAGTTTTCCCAGTTCTGAAATTTAATTCCAGAGAAAATGCTTGTTTTGTTGAGTTGAGGTAGATGGTTCAGGTTTAGAGTGTATTCCTTTAGGAGTTCGAGGTCAGCAGTTTCTCCTCTGATATTGTGTGAATACATTTTGAGCAGGATAGTTGAGGATAAAAGTTCTAAGCTACCAGGTAGTTGGATAGTGATTCTTTCTAGGAAAGGGATAGTGTTGTGAGGAGAACTAAAGAATGATAGCTATTTATCAAGCTTGGAACACGCAAGGTCATCATTTCCTAAACAGTCTATGAATAGCTGTGGCGGTCAGCTGAAAGGACATATGATAGACTAAATCGTTGTATGCCTATGGATAGAGGTGTAGTAGCTGACCCCATGTAATCATAATTGTTTATTTAATTCTTGAAAATGTCTAATCATAAATGCCTGAGAATCTAACTTTATTATTGATTATTCTTATAAAGCTTAAGATGATAGTATTTCATCAGTGTTTAGATAAATTGTCCTGTTAAAGTTAATCAAGAATGAAAGAAACCATACCTTTGAGATACTGAGATCTTTACAAACTTATCTGAGTGCTTTCCATTTTGACTCCGATCTGAAGTCTTCATTTCATATCTTTGCATTCCGTTCTGAACTTTTGATCATCATCTTTCTGATACTGCTTTCTTCTGAGTGAACTGCTGTGGGTTCTCGGATTCTTCAAGATTCACTTGCATTCTTGTTTCTGAAGAATGTGAACATTTTCTGAACTCTGATTCAAGGTAGAGAGCTGGAATCATTCTACACAAAAATCCTTTCCTTTTTCTTGTTCAACATACTCATCTGATTTTTTAGAACAACCAATCCAAAACTCTAATCTTAATTGCTAGAGTAAAACTTTCCATAAGTTTTTCTTATATTCAGAAGGTCATTAAGTTCAAGGCTATATCATAAACCGTTGAGAGGTTATGACCTCACAATGCTGATCAACTTGTTTGAGGTTGGTCCAGCATATCTACTTCTGAAAAGAATGTTAACTGATTTCTTCATTCTGAAGGACATCATCAACTTAACTTCTTTTAACTTTAAGTATAAGGCTTAAGTGATTGGAATGACATCTTCTAATTCCAGTGTTTGAGAGGTTCTGAGACACTTATCAGATAGTGATCAGATTGATAGCATCTTATTCATCTTAAAGTAGAATCATAAATATATCAGAACTACCAACATCTGAGTTAACTCAATCAAGTTTTAGAATTTATTCTTAATCAAGTACTTGATGGATCTTTGAAATTCTTCTTCCTGAATATTCTTCCAATTTTCTGCATAGCTCTCCAAGAAAACAATATTCAGTTCTTCATTGAATCTTTTGACTTCTTGATCATTCAAGATTCAGATGTTGAATCATTTCTAAGAGTTTGAATTCTTCAAATTTCTGACTTCAACAGACTTCACTCTGAAATTCAAAATCATAGAACAACAATCTTTCTTCTTTACATGAAGAAGTTCTGAATGAGTTTTAAATGAGAAAGTCAAGGGTGGATCTAATCCGTTTCTTGAAAACATCTCAAAAACTCATAAAGAATTAATCTTCGGCAAACAAGACTTCTTGTTTTCTGATGATTCAACTTTGAGCAAATACGTGGTTTATCCACACGTATCTTCCAAGATAAGCATTCAACAGATACTACTTCTTATCTGATGAATGTATCTTATTATCTGATTCTTCAATCTTCATTAAAGCTTAAATGAGAGAGATTTAGTTATTTGACAATTGCAAAACTTCTAGAATCAGTGATTTGCTCAAGTAATCAGATTGGTTACAATTTTGTACACAATCATCTTCTGAACTGTTACAGAAATTATAAGTGGATTTCAATCTCACCCATAGTATTTCTACGCACCGCATCTGGATCTTTTTCTGACACTGTTAAGTCTTTGATATCCATCAATAACAGAATCGGAGCTCTAATACCAATTGAAGGTGCGAGAAAGACACAAGAAAGGGGGGTTTGAATTGTGTATTCACTCTTTTTCTAACTTTTTGCTTCTTATCATTAAAGCACTTAGGATAACATCAGAGTTCGTTGAGAGACTCTGACTAGAAAGGTTATATTTAGACTTGCTATGCGTGAAGCATAAGAACCAACTAGAGTCTGAACATAATATGCATTTCTCAGAACTTGCAGTGCGGAAGCTTATCAGAGTTAAGCTGCAAGGTTCTGACTTGCTTATGTAAGGTTCTCATACTCAATATAGAAACATAAACAAAGACGTTAAACATAACAAGAGTAAAGAACACACAATATATCCTGGTTCACCACAAGGATAATCCAGTTCACCCTCCTTAGGTGATTTCGCCTTGAACACAAGGTCTTAATCCACTATAATTAATTCTCGATTACAGATGCACGGGCTAACGCCGGTGGCTAACACACAATGAACCGTTAGGGATTCAACTCAATGAATATAACGAACATTGACCTGCAGGTTCCAATCTCGCAAGATCTACTGTTAGGATTTCAACAGCTAGACGTTCAGGGATTCATCGCAATGAATATAACGCCAACTGGCCCTATTTCAGGATTTACCACAATGACACCCAACCATTATCTTTTCGAGTCTCAGGTCACACTGACCACTCAAGGAATCCTAATTCACCAAGAATTAGTTCAACAGGAGATTACAATGATGCTTCTTAACAAGTAGATTACTCCTAAGTTTAAGTACAAAGAACACACAAGTGTTCAAGCAAGATGTGAGCAACAACTCCATGTTATCTTAAGAAACTACAGAGATGTATATTGATTTAACTGTTGTTGACATCTTGTAGATCTTCTTCTTCTTCGTCTTCTTGGTTGAGCAAGCTTTGAGCAACAACTCCTTGCTTCAGATCTTCAATGTAGCGCTGACGAGAAGGTGGTTGATGACTTAACTAATTTTCAATGTTGTCTTCTTCATCAACAACTTTTGTTACAATTTGTTATTGTTGTGTTGATTTGATCTTTGAGTTTCAACAACAATGACCTTGTGTAAATTGATGACAGCTTTGGATATTCTAAGTGTTATAATAAGAACTCATCGTTGTTGCTATCTTCACACAATGACTTGATCAATTCTGTAAATGATACATCCAATTGATGATCTGCATAATCAACACTTCAGAAGCGAGAACTCCTTTCTTTAAATAGCCCAGTAGAAATATAGCCGTTTGAAATACTGCTGGCTGTTAGAAAAGAGACGTTGTGTAATAATTAGCTATACTGACACATCTCCTTTTTACCGTGGGAGAAGTGACGGGATATATCTTCTTGGGCACTGTGTACAGTCGTTCACAACGGTAACATTTGTCTTCAAATCTTCAGAGGCTTCTGATGGTAATTAAATGAAGCATGAGTAGAGACTTCTTAATAGGATATTTTAAACTTCAAGTCTTCAGTCTTTCAAAGTCGTCCATTAGGAATCAGCCTTCAGAACTTCAGCACTTGTCTTTAAGTACGTTATCCTTTACTTCTTCAAGTCTTCCGAAACTTCAGAACTTGTCCATTAGGAATCCATCTTCAGAGTCTTCAGCACTTGACTTTTGGAACCGTAATCTTCAGAACACATAAGTCTTCAGAGTCTTTCTGTACTTGGTCTACAGAGCCTTCCGCCTTCAGAACTTAGAGTCATGAGAGTCTTCAGCACTTCGGTTCTCCAAAAGATTATCTTCTTCAGAAGCTTCGCTATCTTCAGAATCTGAACCACTTTCAGAAAGCATCCACAAGAGCATTGCAACAACAATATCAGCATCCTTGGATTTGACTGATCATGATCAGATACAGAAGCGTTCTTGTTTCTTGCGACTTGTGTCACACATAGTAACTTCGCATATTATCAATTACGCACATCTAGCTGGTGCTTGTTGGATCTGATATCTTCTATGAATATGATCTGCACATAACACACGTTAGAACATAAAATAGTTCTTTCACAAATACGTATTGTTATCATCAAAACATAGAGACGACTTGTAGAGACAACTCTTGCTCTCACAGTGCCTACGTATCCTCAATATGAAAAGAAAGAGGAATCAGAGCATCCGTAGTTCACGCTACAACGGAAACAGAGAACGGTCTCGATCGCACGAGTGCGAGAGAAAATAATCAGGACTCACGGAAGGCTAATGGGAAATTGGGTCCTACAAGTTAGCATACAATGATGGTCCTAAGGTGGAGGATGAGAAAGGAAATTGTATCCTAACGTTAGCATGCAAAAGCAAACCAAACCCAAGAAAATAAATCAAAAACAACAGCAACAACAATGCTCCAGCACCTGTACAACTATAAAATCCAACCATAAGCTCAAACAGCTTTCAACAGCACCTGTTTTCAGACATGAATAGTTGTAATTAACTCTGGACAGAATTCCAACATTCAACAGCTCACCTTGTGCACAGCATCTATGTATGTAGCAGCACCTCCTACCTTTAAACAACTTATCAAATCAAGGGTGAATCACTACAAAGACAACTCAAAAATTAGTCAAAGTAATCAACAAAATAACCAAGGTTAGCAACCAAAATTCAAATGGAAAATATCAACAAGAATTAAGTGAAATGGATACCAAAATGTAAACAACAATTAGTCAAAACTAACATTTAAGAACCACTAACAAAGTTAACAAATGAAACTACTAAGAAGATTAGTCAATATTAGCATTAAAATCTAAGTATAGTCAATGTTAGAACTAAGTCAGATCAACTAAGTCAAGATCAATTAGTTCAAAATTAGTTTCTAATTATAAAATAATTAGTGGACAATTAAGCCAAAAACAGTTAGTAAAACTAGTAAGCAAAAAATCAATTAGGATATGATTAAACCAAAAAATAATCGTCTGAAAACAATTATCGAAATCCAATTCCAATTAGTCAAATTAAACTAATATCGATCTGCCGTTAATCAACTACTAAACAAAGTTACAAGTCAATGTTAATCCAAGTTAAAATGTCAATTAAAGTCAAGATGGATTTCTAATTCGAAACAAATTCTAAAGGATGAATCAATTCTAAAAACCTAGTTCTAAACTAATTATAAAGTTTATTACCTAACGTTAATCTAGCTACAAACAATTACTAGTAAGTGATTAAGCCAAAATCAATTAAGGAACAATTAAGCTAAAAACGATTAGTGCGATTAAGCAAAAACAATCAGTCAAAAACCAATATCAACATCTAAGTCTAATTATCAAAATTAAGGCCTAAAATCTAATATAATTAAGAAGAAATTAATTAAGGAAAAAAAAACCTTAACAAGGGGGGTGCGAAAAGGATTGGTGGCGTCTGAACAACATTTCCATGGATTTAGAAGCCTGATCCAATGTCGTGGCATTTTTAACCTAATATACAACAGCACAACACTTCAATCGGCCATCTTCATCCTAATGTTTTCCTTCTTTGTTCTTTGCACTGTGAACCTCATCTCTTTTCCTCAACCATCACCATTTTTTTTGTCGCTCTCTTTCTTCAACCCTCATTCTCTTCGCTTAACACCGTCGCTCTCATAACTTTCCGTTCTCATACTTCAACACGACACCTTACGAGTTTCACTCTGCACGACGAGGATGAAGAAGATGACGTAACATTTTCAGGTACGGGAACTTGATTGACTCTTCTCCTTGCGCTTCTACTGTTGTCACATTCTTGATCTTTTACTTCTTTGATCTTGCTAAATTTGTTATCGCGTTAATTGTTGTTGTGGTTTCCTGCAGATGACTAGAGAATTGTGTGGTCGATGATTCGTTGAAGATTGGCATGATTATATTGAAATTGACGGCGATGAAGAAACTTGAAGATGATGAAGGTTCTTCGAATTGCTGCGATAATATGAAAATGACGATAACAATGTGACGCTTTAGGTATGATTCAACTCTTCTTCTTCGTTCTTAGTCTGTAGGTGAAATCATATGCTCGTTACAAATTATTGAAATCTGGTTTTCTTGAATCGATTTGCAGTTGTTGAATCGGATTGATAGTGAAGAGTTGATGTGAGGTGATGAAGATTTTTGAATGAGTTATGAAGATGGAGTTCATGAAGTTGTCGGAGAATTCGAGAACCGGAATGATGATGAAGAGAAGGCTCTTGTGGGTGTTGCCATATGAAGATGAAGTTGAAGATTGAAGAATCGAGAGAGAGTCCAGTAGAAGTTAGTTTTGTTTTCTGTTAAAGTTAGTTGGTTAGGATTCAGTTAGGAGTTAGAAATTTGTTAACTATTTTCTGTTGAAATGGTTATGGGTAGGAAAATGTTAGGATAAGATAGAGGAAATTGGACTGGGAAAAGTGTCAGTTATTCTTGTTATCAGTTTTTCTGTTATAGTGTTAGATTGGAGTTTTACTTGTTTTAGAATTTCTGTTGCCAGTTATGAAGTGTATACTCTTCTCCATTCTCTCCTATATTTTTCTGTTATGATGTTATATGAGCTGCTGTAAGTTTTCTACTGATACCACACTTGTAACTTTCCAATTTATGCACCTGCTATGGGTATTCTTCTTACAGATAATGGAATTGGTGAGTCCATTTTTTAGCTAGAAGCAATGACTTTCACGTCTTTTTCATTTTCAGTAGAAATAAAAAATTCCTCTCCATCAGTATACAAGGTACCTATTGATGTTGATCCACTTTCCAATTTATTTGGAAAAGATGACCCAGCTTCAATAAGTTTTCTTGTCTTTCAACATTTTAGTCTCAGGCATCTTTCCCTCACTTTAGGTATAACGAGCGCTTTTGATCTTCCAATTACAAAACAACATCATAAATCTAATCCAGAACGTGAGGCCCAATAATATGTCCTCAATATCAGTACTTGAACACAGATAAATATCAGATTTAATCTCAAGGAGATTTGTTCTTTGACTAATTAACTCAAAACTCTCTTCTCCGGAACCATCTGGACAGGCCTTGTCGTTACCGCCATTGCATCCTTATGCTATTAATGCTGCGATCTGAAGATGGCTGGTTTATACCTGAGTGAATCGCACACTCAAAGATAACACAGAGTCGCCACCGGACTTTATTTAGTCCCAAAGGACAAGGAAAATATCGATAAAACCCAAGGGGAAGAGAAACGGGAACGGGGGTCGGTTATGCGAAAGGAAGGTACTAACACCTAACGCATCCGTCGTACTCGACGGGAACCATTTCGCTTGCTTCTAGGCTTGGATGGGTTATCTATCTAAAGGTTTCTAGCTAAAAGAGAAAGGAGAGAGAGAGAGAGAGAGAGAGAGAGAGAGAGAGAGAGAGAGAGATAAGGGAAAAAAGAAAGAAAAAAAGAGAGTGCTCGCGGAGGATTGGGGCCCTCGTGCCTACATACCCTCATAGTGCAATGAGGAAATCAGAGCGTCGTAGTTCAGAGGAACCAAGGAAAATAAAAGAGAAAAGGAAAAAGATGGAAGTGTGCTCGCCAAGATCATCGCAATCTCGTGCCTACGTATCATCACTACTACGAAAAACTCATTTAACAACGGTTGAGAATGACATATAATGACACGGGTGAAGGCGTTGTTATGTAGATTGTCGTTGTAAGCTCGCTATTTCTACAACGATTTGGAAACCGTTATTGTATTCTGGAAAGCGCGCGTTATATTGCAACAGTTAGTTATTTCAACCGTTGTAATATATATTAACTATCACAATGGCTATTCGTCTCAACCGTTATGGAATGTACCCTTAGTTTATTAAATACAAATGTATATTGCTTGTTTTACCATACACCTAATTAAAGAAACACAACCATTAAAATTGGTAAAGAAATATATAATCTGAAAATTAAACTATTTTTTAAAACCAACTTAAACACACCACTGTTTTCCGAATTAGATCCATTTCATTCCGCACATTTTATGTTCCTTAACACATAATATACGATTCAATGGTCTGATTCACTCTATTCATCGATATCTTTTATTATATAGTTTACCTCTCCATCGCCAAAAATCATCGCGATTTTATCATCATAACAATCATGATCATAAAAACCACGATGATTTTTGGCGATGAAGAGGTAAACTATATATAATAAAAGATATCGATGTGTATAGGGAATCAGACCATTGAATCGTATATTATGAGTTAAGGAAAATAAAATGTGCTGAATAAAATGGATGCAATTCGAAAAACATTGACATGATAAAGGTTGGTTTTCAAATACATCTTAATTTTCAGATTATAAGTTTCTATATCAATTTAACTAATTGCATTTTCAATAAAAGGATAGTGAAACAAACAATATACATAGTATATAATAAACTAAATTTCATATGTATACAATATCAGAATGAATTCATATATATGTACCTTTTCAGAATGAATTCATATATATGTACCACCATGTGAAACAAACCCTAAGAAGTGGGAAGCAATGAAAAAAATTAGTTAGTATTCAAAACAAAACAAGCAAAAGTTGAAACAAAACCCTAAGAAGTGGGACTGTACCATTACAATGAAGTTCACCTTGCATTTTCAAGAATATATGTACCTTTTCAATAAAAGGATAGTGAAACAAACAATATACATAGTATATAATAAACTAAATTTCATATACAATATCAGAATGAATTCATATATATGTACCTCTTCAGAATGAATTCATATATATGTACCACCATCATCATCACCATGTGAAACAAACCCTAAGAAGTGGGAAGCAATGAAGAAAATTAGTCAGTATTCAAAACAAAACAAGCAAAAGTTGAAACAAAACCCTAAAGGAAACAAAACAAGCAAAAGTTCACCTTGCTTGTGAAGCATTGAAGTCGAATCTGTACAAAATGAGAACAATCAACAAAAAGAGATAATGAGAACTATCTAACAAAAAGATTGAAGTAGAAGAATACCTTAACATCACCATGTTTATATAGTTTTAGACTCTACAAGAAGAAATAAAAGGAGGTAGAAGCTTAAATCAAAAGCTTCATACTTCTTTTATTTCTTTTCGTGGATTCTAAAAAAAGATGAAGTTTGTTGCCAAAAATGTAGAGAACAAATGGGTGCTAGGGTTTCGCTGTGAAAGAAACAGCGCTATTATCAATAAGGGAAAGTTAAATTCCTTATATAGGTAAATATTTCACAACAGTTTCCTAAAAGAACCGTATTGATAAGTATATATTATTTTAGTAATATCACAACGGTTAGTTTTATTAACCGTAGCGATACCCCTTATACTTGGTACAAGGTTCGACTCCAGGCCACAACATTTTTCTATAATTACGTAAAATAGAAAAATGTTGTTGCCTGGAGTATAAGGGGTATCGCTACGATTAATATTACTAACCATTGTAATATTATAACGGTTGCTCTTCTCGGAATAGATAACAATCTGGAATAATTTAAAATTTTCTCCGTTTTTCAAAAAATATCGTTCCAGAATATGAACGGTTTACAAGTTATCATCATTGAAAGCATTAAACTATCATACTTTTCATCTTCAACCTCATCTATAAATAGACAACTTTACATTTCTTCATAATATACTCTTCGTAACAATGAGTTCTACAGATGAGAATGCTAGAAACATCACCAATGAGGAACGTCAGGCGCCAATTGAGGAGGTCCAACCAGCGGCCAACGTCAGGGATGCCTTAAGGGTGAGGAAGAATAAGAAGAAGAAGAAGAAGAAGAAGAAGAAGAAGCTGAAGAAGAAAAGATAAAGAAGAAAAGGAGGACTGTTTATTATGATTCCGATGAGGGGAGTGAGGAGAGATGTCTGGATTATGAAGATGCATTTGCAGCTATGGGCTCTGACATTGATAAATATATGTAATATGATTATCAATGTACTCTTCTTAATGGAATCTTAATAAAATTTTATTTTATATATGCTCATCTCTTACAGTTTTATTTTTAAAGTTATATATACTATTCTCTTGCACTTAAAAACACTAACAAAAGAAATAAAATATATGTTTAAAAGAAATAAAATATATGTTTAAAATATAAAAATATGACAAAAAATATAGTTGTTGGGAATCGAAGCTTGATACATGTATTACAACGGTGTTTTAATACAAGCGTCTTTAAAATGTAAAAATATGGAAAAAAATGTAGTAGCTGGGAATCGAAACTTGTTACACAGCTTGTATTACAACGGTTATTTAGTACAACCGTCGTTAAATATGGCGTTATAAATCAGCAGGAAATTTTTTAACCTATTACAACGGTATGAATCTGTGGTAAACCTGCCGTCATTAAATGAGTTTTTCGTAGTAGTGCATACATTCGAATGAATGCAGAGTCAGAGCTTCCGTAGTTCGGGGAACTAAGACGGAAAAAGAAAAGGAAAAGGAAAAGAAAGTGATGTCAAAACCAATAACAAAAGACACAAAGGAACTCCACTGGGGATACAAAGAAATGGTGTCAAAACCAAGAATGAAATTCAACTGAAAAGATAGCGACTGGACTGGGGATAAAGTGCAAGAGTGGTGTCGAAACCAAGAAGATAAAAGGAAATAAAAGAGACTCCACTGGGGAGGTAAGAGAACAAAGAATTGTGTTGGGAATTAGAAGGTAAAGACCCTACTGGGGATCAAAAATAAGAGAAAAAGGGTTTGGTATATTAACTGACTGGCAGTGGTTAACCGAGAAAGAGAGTAAAACTTCGGTGGGGAAAAAGGTTGGTGTCGACAGACAGGCTGTGATGAACCAAAAGGAAAGAGTATTGAACCAAGAGAAGGTGTTTGACTCTGAGGGGACCTTGGTATATTTACTGATAAATAGTGGTTAACCGAAGAAAGAAAGGATTGCAACTCTGCGGGGATAGAGGAGCATTGGTTTTAACAGAAAAAATTGTGATCAACCCAAAGAAAGGGTGTAGAACCAAGCAAAGGTTATGACCCAAAGGGGATGTTGGTACTGACTGAACAAACAACAATTGACCAGCAAAAAGGGGTATTGAACCAAAGGAGGTTGCTAACTGTTGAAGATTCGGCGTTTAACAAGAAAAACTGTGATTAACCGAAAAGAAAGGCGAGTGATTAACCAAGAGAAGGTGATTAACTCAAAAAGGGGTTCAGTGTTTTAACAGACAGACTGTGGTTAACTGAAAAAATGGGTGATTAACCAAGAGAAAGTGATTAACCCCAAAAGAAACCCAGTGTATTAACAGGAAGACTGTGGTTAACTAGAGAAAAGGGTGCAAATTGGTGTTTTAACTGACAGGCAGTAGTTAACCAAACAAAGGAAGAAGAACCGAAAGAAGGTTGCGAACTCTAGGGGATTCGGTTTTAACAGAAGGACTGTGATTAACCTAAGAAAAGAGGAATCGAGACTCTTCTAGGGAATAAAAATGAAACGATTGACCACAAGAAAAGAAAGTAGGGTATTGAAACAAAGAGAGTTTGTTAGCCCAGGAATAAATTATCTTAACCCAAAGAACGATGATTGATCAAAAGAGATTGCAAGAGATAAGAGTGATCAAGGATCGACTCGACTGGGGAAGAGGATACGCTACCGCCTGGGGATAGAGGTGACTAAGCCAGGAACAGGGTCATTCGTCCCCTACCTGAAGTAGTCAGAATGAGAGTAGGAATTCTCCCTTCTCATTCCTTCCTTAACACACAGGGTGTAGTGCAGAAGTTGAAACAGACAACAAAATAACTCCAAGTTGTACAGTGCTCCAGTGTCGCGCGAAACCCCGACTCCGCGGCCGGGGGGGGGGAGGTGGGGAGAGAAAAAGCTCTAAAGGAAGCCTAAAGAGAAGCGCCAAAGGGGAGATTAATAATCGAAACCAAGTTTCTATTAGCTAATCAAAAGGGAGGAAAATGCCAATAATTTTCCAAAATGAATTGAAAAAATCATTAAAGCAAAGGGTGCATTATTGATTATGCAAAATTAAGCTTATTCTTTGAAGAACAAACTTAATGCTAACATGAATGGAAGGTGCAAAACAATGCCAAATGATCATCACAGTGCAACATAAAATCATGTTATTGCGTGAACAAAGTTATGCAAGAATGATCATGTTCATGCAATGCCAAGATTGTGAACAAAATGAATAATCGAAAACGTGCATCGAAAGTTCATGAATATGCTTCAATCAGAGGTCAAATGACACTTAAAACATCCATAAAAATCAAGTATATTAGTCCATGGAAGTTAGAGGAAGAAAGCATGGCAAACACACTTGAAAAAGCATGAAAATGGCCATTATGTACAGTGGTAACCGGTTACTCACCAGAAGGTAACCGATTACTTGCTTGCAAAATTGCGTTTTTGGTGAAAAATACACAGAGTAACCGGTTACTCACCACAGGGTAACCGGTTACCACTGTGACAGTGGCAAAAATAACTGCTGAAAAAACACTTTTAGCCTTTAAATCAATTATTCAAATTACCACATGCTAGGGTATGGATTTGTGCACAAAAATAAAGCTTGAAAACAGCAAATAAGCAGTGATGAAATCAATTAACACATCAAGATCATGGATCAAATAATGCAAAATCAATTCACACACAAAAAGTATCGAAACTACATCGCGAATGATACGAAAATGCTCGAAACAGTAAAATTAGTGAGATCTACCAACCTACAAGCCGGAGATTTGGCTTGGTGATTGTTGCAAAATGATCTTGATGAAGATAATCAAAGAAAACCAGAGGAATCTTCAATGATAGCCGAAACGTATCGAAACCGATCAAATTGCGACGAAACTCCGAAATACAAATTTGAACCGTTGAAACTTGACAAAAACACTTGAGATGAATCCAAAATCCAATAGAATTCCAGAAACTCAAGTATAAATGCAATGTGATGAAGGTTAAGCTCAAGAAAAAGCACTTTCAAGGTGAAATTAGTTTTTCTTCAATGGTGAATTAAGAGCTTTAGTGTGGTTTTGGTGAAGAAGATGAAGTAGAGTGTGTAGAAGTTGCAGCAAAATGCAGAGAGAATGTGGAAGAATTGAAAGTGAAGTGTGAGAAAATTTGAGAAATGAATGGGGGATCCTTGCAAAATGAGTGAAGCTTTGTTTATATATACTTTTGGTTTGGAGTGTGAGAGGTTTGGAATTTGGTTTGGACTTAGCTTTGGGTGGTTTGGAACTAGGCTAGGAGTTAGTTGCATTTGACTCACCGAGTCAAGGTGGTTAACTCGGTTAGTTAGGATCAACTTGGTAACAATCCCAATGTGAGCTCCAACATCCAAAGGTTGATATGCATGGAAAACAAGGAACATGGTACACTTAATTTAGGGTGATACATTAGAGTAAATGCACTTGGAATGTCTTGAATAGTCTTGAGATGTCTAGAATATTCCACATGTTGCTAGAACACTGTAGAATCAAAGACCAAAGAGTGTACACAGCTGTTGTCCCAAAAATGCAGCAGGAACTGCAACTTTGTACAGAGTAACCGGTTACTCACCACAGGTTAACCGGTTACTTAAGCCAATTTTACCCAAATTTGCTTGGGAAATGATAGTGAAGTCCCGGTTTCGATTTTCCACCTCTTGTTTTGATGAGTAAGCCTGGAAACCCTTGTTTTGTGCTTGTTTTGGTGATGTGATGACCTTGTGAAGATGCGATTAATCGAGTTTGTAAACCTGAATATTCCTGCAACCAAAAACAAAGATAAAAAGTGTGAATGCACATGCTAGCAATGTGAATGCACATGCTTATGCAAAAGGCAAAAGGGGAGGTCAAATTTCGGGTTACGACAGCTGCCCCTATTTAATCCACTTGGATCTGAATGTACGAATTACGTTATCGTTTCGATGATTCGAGGTAAAAGGGGATTAAATAAAAGAGTGGCTCGAAAGTTTGGCCGACAGCAACAAAAGAAGAGTTTCGAGTGTAAAGAGGTTTTGAAGTTTGGCTGGAGATCTGGAGATGAATCAGACCAAAAGAAAGGGAGTATGCTCGATGCACATGCTATGTATGCATCGATCTACATGATGCTTGATATCATGCAATGCAAGAAAATACAAGTTGAGGTAATGTGCGGCGGTTAGGCAGAGATTGTTGCAGAACGAGCTCGACATCCTCAGCTGGGGAGAGAACCCACAAAATACCGATTCTGCTGGAGAAAGGCCCCTGAATGGTGACAAATCCACTGGGGAAGAAATTGAGAAGTCTCAAATTTCTAGCTTATCACCATTTACACTGTCGGGGATAAGAGAATCAGGACAATCTTCACACCATGACTGACTTTGCTGGGGAGATGAAACAGGACACTCCAAGTTCCAAACTTGCCACTGACTCTGCTGTGGACACCCTGACTGACCTTGTCTGGGGAATTCAAAGGTTCGGAGGACCCTTTCTGCTTGGGGAAGATAAGAAACCAAGTCGAACCGTTATCGGCGCATGACAGTTTTGCCAGGCGAGGAATGATGTGCAACCTGTGTTGGGGAAAAGAAAGATTAAGTCTCTAATCGAAGTACATCATTCGGTCACTCTACTAGGGACATTACAGATCTGATGGGAAAATAGGAAGTGAACAACCTTTCCTAAGAATCCATAACGGCACTTGCTGGGGAAATGATGGCTCTGTTGGGGAAACAATAACCTCTTCAAAGAACCATCACGGTGTAAATTGGGCATTAGGCTTGCCAATGGATATTACCGATTATCCTGCAAGAATTACTAGTAAAATATGCAATGCATAATGTTTTCTCCATTGATTTTAGCTTTTTATTGTTCTCAACGTTTTATGGTATTATGTGATCACAAATGATTGCTTATTTTGCAAACAAAATACTGGAAAGAAAATAATAGAGAAATTAAATGATGCATTTTTATTAATTGTGAAGAATATGTACATAAGATGTGTACAAGATGCAAAAATCCTTGATGAGGAAATTTGCAATAAAATTGAAAAACAAGTGTAAATGGCAAAGGGAAATCATGTTTTGCATTGATTACAACATTGGCTACCATCCACTACAAGTCTAGGTTCCAACACCTTGCACCAGTTGATAATGATTTGACTGCTCTGTTACCGTCTTAGGTCTAGCTATGATGAAGAGAGGCTCAAGTGTTCACAGTCAATGCCTTTATCCCTAATTTTTGCCTGGACATATTTTCTATTTTTTTTCGTCCACCGGGATACCCATTTTTTTGCCTAACTCGCCCTTTCGGGTTTTCAACTTAGCGGGTTGTTATTGTTTTTTTTCATTGTCCCTAACTTTTGTATGGACATTTCTTTTTTTTTGGTCCATCGGGACGCCCATTTTTGCCTAGATTGTCTTTGCGGATGTCAATCTAGCGGGCTATTGTACTTTTTTTCCAGGCATAATATTTTTTGACTGTATCGGAGTTCACGGGCGATGGCAACTCCTCCCCATCCATGGTAGTGAGGACCAGGGCTCCGCCTGAGAAGGCCTTCTTAACAACAAAAGGTCCTTCGTAATTGGGAGTCCATTTGTCGCGTGGATCCGAGTGAACGGGAGAATATCTTTTGAGCACGAGTTCGCCTTCATGGAACATTCGAGGGAGAACTTTCTTGTCAAAGGCTCGCTTGAGGCGTGTCTGATACAACTGACCATGACAAACGAATGTAAGGTGCTTCTCTTCGATGAGATTCAGCTAATCATATCTGGATCGAACCCATTCTGCTTCGTCAAGACCTGCTTCCATGATGACTCTGAGCGAAGGAATCTCGACTTCAATAGGTAGAACAGCCTCCATACCATACACAAGCGAATACGAAGTTGCCCCAGTAGAAGTGCAAACTGAAGTTCTGTAGCCATGTAGTGCAAAGGGAATCATTTCATGCCAATCTTTGTATGTCTTGACCATTTTCTAGACAATTCTCTTGATATTTTTGTTTGCTGCTTCAACGGCGCCATTCATCTTGGGCCGATATGGTGAAGAGTTGTGGTGCTCGATCTTAAATTCTTGACACAACTCCTTCATCATCTTATTATTCAGGTTGTTTGCATTGTCAGTGATAATGTTTCTAGGAATGTCATAACGACATATTATCTCTTTCTTGATAAATCTGGCAACCACTTGTCGTGTAACGTTTGTGTAAGAAGCAACTTCAACCCACTTGGTAAAGTAATCAATAGCGACTAGAATGGATCGATGACCGTTGGAGGCCTTCGGTTCGATCATTCCAATCATATCTATACCCCACATAGAGAATGGCCAAGGTGAAGTCAAAACGTTTAATGGAGTTGGAAGCACATTGATCTTGTCTCCGTAGATTTGGCACTTGTGATATCTTTTGGCAAAGTTGTAACAATCTACCTCCATTGTTGTCCAGTAATACCCAGCTCGAAGGATCTTCTTGGCCATGGCAGGACCTTTAGCATGTACACCCTCGCAGCCCTCATGTATGGACCTTATGATCGTGTGTGCTTCGTGTCTATCCACGCATCTGAGCAACACAGAATCATAATTCCTCTTGTACAGTACACCACTGTCATACCCCAAATTTTGACCACTAATATTTCTCATCATTGTGCAAATCATCATCACAATATGGATGAACCATCAGTCTCCCTAAAGATGGGCGAGCACTCACTACAAACAATAATTAGGGTTTCAAGCCCTCTTTGAGCCTTAGACAAAGGATTAATCAAGGAATGACATGATCTTCAACTTGTCTAACCTCTCAAACATCCACAATGGATCAAGAGGACTCCCACAGCAAGAATCAAGCACAATGTTGCAGCATTCCAGGTGGATTAAGCCTTAAGATCGCCAGTGTCACCAAATTAGGGTTTGGTCAACCAGGGCCTCCAGATGGAAATTTTCCTCTGGTCATGAGCCAATGCTTCAACGAATAACCTAATATGCTCCATGGTACATCATGAACCCAATCATCAAGTCAATTTAACCTCAGGGGATGTATTTACAAAAGATCAGGAATTAGGGTTTCTTGACCTAATTCACCCCTAAGTTGACTTTTGGGACAAAACATGAGCCAATACCTCAAGAGAGGATTTGAGGGTCTCTAATAAACTACATTGATCCATTTGCAACAATGGATTGATCCAAGAAGCTTGATCAACAAGTTTCAAATTCATCAGAACCACAATTAGGGTTTTGAGGAAAAAGTCAACAGTGCCTTTGACTTTTGACTAAGACATGCTCCCAAACCTTGGGACATGATTTAATACACCCTATAACACCTATGAAATCAATCCATCAAGTTTTCTCTAGTTCAAGGACTTGATTTCATAGAGGATCGCACAGTTTGGAATTCATCCGACAAAAAATCAACTGTGCACAAAAGTCAACTTTGACTTTTTGAGATTTTTCACAATTATGGTTCCTTAACCCTAAAATGATGTTAATGTGTGATTGGAATCATCATTCATCAAGAAAAATCAAGAAAAGTGGGATAACTTGAAAAAGGGGTAACCATAAAAACTTAGAAATTTTCTAAGTTATGGAACAAAGTGGCTAGGGTACCAACTTTGGAGGATCATAACTCCTAAACCATAAGGCCATTTTTCCCCATCCAAAGTTGGATTTGTAGCTCTCATGGCACTCTACAAAAGCTTCAAACATAACTCATTCCAATTCCTCATGGATTTTAAGTTATGGAATGATCAAAATCACAAAAAGTGAAAATGTCACTTTTTTCCAACACTTAGTGAAATTTTCACTAAGTCAGAATCTGCCTTCACTTTTTTCCAAATGTAGGGGCATTTTTCACTTGGATCCAAAAAGTATCTAAACCAACTATGATCAAACAGTTGTTGTATCATATGAAGGCTTTCTAAAATGGCCAAGAACCCCATCAAATTCCACTTGAGCCATGAGATATGACAATGGCAACATGCCTTGCTGAAAACTGTCAAAGCAAGGCAGATTTATGCATTTTGCTCGATTTGCCAAATTTGTGTAAATGACAAACACACTTATCCATCTGAACACCTCAAGGGGAGACCAAGGAGGAACTAACTCCAATCCCAAGCCTTCCAAGTCCTTGGAACTTAAAATAGCATGCCAAACCTATAAATCCCTAAAAAGGGGACAAGACTCCAATTTTGTTTTGGAGCATTCAATGGATGCACCAAGGTGGCATGGACTGAGCCGTTTCCAACTGAATTCAGTCAAGACTTATCCAAGACCAAGGGAACCAACAGCCTGTGCCCTAACCTCTAGTCAATGTCTAGAGGTGACTTGGATTGTCATTGATCAACATTGGCCAAACCTATACAGCAGTTGCCATTCACTATTCCTTGCAAAACAAACTTGCTCTACTATAAATAGAGCTCAATTGTGTTCAATTTGAGTACACCAAAGCCATCAAACAGATGCTTTCCTCAAAATCTCCTTCTTCACTCCAAAATTGCCTTCCAAAGCAAGTCACTATCGGGTTTTGAGTTTGAGAGCTATTCCAACCAAACCAATCATACACACACCTCATAAACATCATATAGAAGTGATCCAAACACTCACACAACATCTGGAACACCAAAATCACAAAATCACTAGCCAATTGCTCAAGTTTTTGACAGATTTGCAGTTGGGATACCATCTCAAGTTCCAGATCATTTCCATTCATTCCAAGCATCCAGACACACTCCATAGCACCTAGGGAAGCTGTCCATATCCTTGGAACCAAGCTGTAACACCTCTAACACAAAACACGATCACCAACTGCAAGAGGTAAGCATGAGCTCTTCTAACTCTATGATCCATGCATTTTTTACTGCACAATAATTTGGCCATATGTTCATAATCATGCATAGAGTGTTTTCCCTCAATCAATTGCTTTGTTTGAATCGTGTATGGAATTTCTGAACCTTCATGCAAATTTTAGGGTTCTTGAGGTTACTCTTTGATTTCTTATTCCATGTTTAAAATAAATGAAATTAAAGACCATAGACATGACCGTGAGGTGAAAAAGAGTAGATTGATATGTAGATTGCATGATATCATCAAGTATTCAGTGAGATTGGATAGAAAATGCAAATCTGCAGAAACAGAGGGTGGCGCGTGTTCTTGCCATGTTCTTGGCGCCATTTTTGAACATTTGAATATTTGAATTTTGTGATTTTATTTAATTGATTCAAAAATTAATTTCTCTCTGAGTTTTAATGATTTTGAGTTGATTCTTTTTTTAATAATTCACAAAAATATTAAAATATTTTATTTTCCCAAAAAATCCCAAAAATATTATTTATTTCATATACTTGATATTTTTGTAAAAAATTAATATTTTAATTGTTTTTGACATTTAAAATATTTTCCCCCTCTTGATTTTTCAAATTTTAGTGATTTCCAATCATTTTGTGAATAGAAACATAATTTTTGAGATAATAATCCAAGATCACAATTTGTTTCCACACATGTTTAACAATTTTGATCATTTTAATTGAATTTTTATTCAATTAAAATATATTTTGAAAACAAATTAGGGTTTTGATTAATTCAACCCTCATCAAACTTTTTCAAACACTTTGGGCCTCTAATAGAGTGTAAGACCCAACCCCTTTGAAAACCAAAACATTTTTGGGCCTCAGTCATTGTATAAGATCCACTGCGTTTTCAAAAACCTCGACACAATCACCGTTTGCAAACAAACCAAATGGGCCTCTCCTTGAGCTATAAGACCCATTCCTTACACTTTTGGGCCTTTTGGTAGAGTGTAAGACTCAATCCTTTGTAAATACAAACCTTTTTGGACCTCAGTGTATTGTATAAGTCCCGATACCGTCAAAAGGTTCGACACGATCGTCGCCTTTTTCACAAAAATCTTTGGGCTTCTCCTTGAGTTATAAGACCCATCTTTAATCATTGGGCCTCTAATAGAGTGTAAGTCCCAACCCTTTTTTACATAAACCTTTTGGGCCTCACTTATTGTATAAGTCCCTCTGTACGTTTTCGAAACAACGGCGCGATCGTCGTTCTCAAACAAAAACCATTTTGGGTCTCTCATTGAGCTGTAAGCCCCACCACTTGTACAAAAGTAAATCATTGGGCCTCTTGAGAGAGTGTAAGACCCATCCTTTTGTACAGAAAACCTTTTTGGGCCTCAGTCACTTGTATAAGTCCCTGTACAAAACAATAGTGCAATCACTGATAAAACCTTGGGCCTCTCCTTGAGCTGTAAGCCCCAACAACCTTTTCAAAGCACTTTCTCCTTTGATTTTGAATATAATATTGTTATCAAAGCTTTCTTTGTTGAACAACTAACAAAACAGCATGGGAGCTCTACAACCGAGTAAGTGTTTACCCGCTTTCATATATATAACTGTATTGTGGGGCTGCTCACTGTAAGTCTTCTTTCAGAAACTTTTATATACTTGTCAAATATCAATTGTGTAATACTAGTATAGTTATTTAGAGTTTTCCCCGACAACTACGTCTAGCACTAGGTAAAGCCCCGTTGGTCACTCTTAAATACAAACAACACTAGATCTCCATAGGATTACCAGACACAGTCTTCCCTCCTCTTGGGGTTAAACAATATGGAGACATGAAAGGCAGCATTCTCTGTGAACCCTTTCTCAGACTGTCACCCTTAGAAATTGTCAAAGAGACTCTACTCCCCAGGGATGATCTTTTCTCCGTGAATGGCATCTCTTGAGTTTTTTCTAAATTCTCGGACTTTCCTGGCTTGATCTATTCTCGATGAATGGCATGTCTTGAACTTCTCGGGGTTTGGGGACCCACAGGCTTCTTAAAAGCATCCCCGCCTCCTCTTGGGCGTGGTACAAGGACCCTTCGGCTTCTTAAAAGCTCTCATGCCTTCTCTTGGGCTTTGTACAAGGACCCAGAGACCTCTACAAGTATAAGAACAGAACCTAGTCATCAATTTGCTAGAGCTGTCTTTCTGAGTCAAGTGTCAGACCAGTTAACGGGTTAACCTTCATCCCTTAATATACCCGCCTTCTCTTGGGCATCATACAAATATCATTCACTACCTGAGAATCAATTTCTCAAAACACCAGTAGACTTGGACAGTCTCAATACCCTTTGGATTTCCCATTTCCTTAAAGAACAGGAAATAACCCTGATCCTCTAATCAGTGCCAATGCACAACAATACCTTTAATCTTTCCTTCATAAGAACTTATTTTCTCTTTTATCCAACATACTGGACCTGTCACTAAACTGAAATAGTCACCAGCACGATAGCCTCCTCTTGGGCTTTGTACAAATGATTCTCCCCGGCGGAGCTAACCTTTTCAGACTCTCTTGTTGAGTCACCCACTTTCAGCCTCCATCTCGGGCTTCGTACGAGATACTAAATCACTCTCTTGTTGAGTATAAAAGACTCTCTTGTTGGGTCAAACCTGTTCAGCCTCCATCTCGGGCTTCGTACGAGACACATAAAAGCACTCTCTTGTTGAGTATAAAAGACTCTCTTGTTAAGTCACTTCCCTCTCCGCCTCCATCTCAGGCTTCGTATGAGATATAAAAGCACTCTCTTGTTAAGTCAGTCACTTGTTAGCACTCTCTTGTTGAGTCAACCCTTTTAGCCTCTCTCTCGGGCTTCGTATGAGACACATAAAATCACCCTTTTGTTGGGTCAATAGCCTCCTCTTAGGCTTTGTATAAGAAAACTCCGGTTGAGTCAATCAACCTGTTAGCATCAAAATATTTGCCTCGCTCACAGTATACAAACATCAACAACTCCTTTTCCCCCTATCTAATTGCTGTAAGCGGCAAGCCTCTGGATTATTTACATCCACGCCACTGTCCTTCTTTTAGTATGAGAAATTCCTAAGGAAATATGGCATTGCTCTAAACTGAGTTAAAGTCTTCTCCTTCAGGTTAAAAATCCCCTATAAAGGAAATTATGGCATTGCTGGATTCACACATCCCAGTTAAAGTAATTCTCCTTTATGATCAGTCACCCAACTTTAGAGATGACAAATTCTCTCTAAAGTCAAAACCCTTCAGCTTCACATCTTGGGCTTCGAACAAGATACAAATAGACCATTCAGCTTCACATCTTGGGCTTTGAACAAGATACAAACCACATTTAGCTTTATGTCTTGGGCTTTGAACAAGACACCAAAACAACCTTTTTTTTCCTCCCATAGAATAGGAGGAACTACGATCGCTCTGATTTCCCTGTTTCGTTAAACGAGAATACGTAGGCATAAGATTGGAAAAAATATTAGCGAGTATAGTAATCAAAAACCCAAAATCCCGTACCTTCATACATCAATCAAAAAGCATCAGTCCTAACATCCTACCAATAGCCCAGACCCTGTTTTTTTAACAAAATAACCTAAGAGAGACCCACAATCTTTATAGCATTTGTAAACCAACAGTCATCTATTCAAACTCAGTATGCAAGCAGGGTTAATTGGAGACATCTATTTCCCTTCCTTCATCAGCTTCAATAGGATAAAAAATGAATCGAACTGTAGTACCCCAAAGTGATAGTGCTTCGCAACCACGCAAAAACTCGCGCTACAACCACCACTTAAGAAGAATTTGGCGCAGAGTAGCCTAAGAGCCTTCTTGTCAGTGATAGTAATACCCTTGGGATACTCCTGTTTTTCCAGATATCTCTTAATGTCGTAAAACCAAGGCTTGTCATCAGACTCATCCTCGATTGCTAAACAGTGTGTTGGTTCGTCCAAGTGATCAATGCGGATATGAGGATCTTTATTCTTCCACTTGACCTTGAACACTAATGCTAAAGTGGCAAGAGCATCTGCTAATTGATTTTCCTCTCTGAGGATATGATGAAAAGAGATCTCATCAAAGTAAGGAATCAACTTCGCTATATGTTGTTGGTATGGAACCAGCTTGGAATCCCGAGTCACAAAGTTCCCTCTGACTTGGCCGATAACCAAAGCAGAATCTCCATAGACCTCAAGAATCTTGATTCTCATGTCAATTGCTGCTTCAATACCGTAGATACATGCTTCGTATTCAGCCATATTGTGGGTGCATGCAAAGCATAATCTGGCAGTGAAGGAAAGGTGAAAACCTGTTGGAGAGATGACGATAGCTCTGATTCCACGACCTTTAGAATTGGAGGCACCGTCGAACACGAGCGTCCATCACGCCCCTGGTTCGGGTCCTATGTCAGGGTCTGGAGTCTCATAGTCTCTGATAAATAGAACATCCTCATCAGGAAAGTCAAACTTCATTTGTTGATAACCCTCTACAGGTTGATGAGCAATGTAGTCAGACAAAACGCTCCATTTTATTGCTTTCTGGGTAACATGTTGGATGTTATACTCAGTTAACAACATCTGCCACCGAGCAATCCTTCCAGAAACAGCAGGCTTTTCGAATATGTACTTTATCGGATCCATTTTAGATATCAACAAAGTAGTATGGCAAATCATGTATTGTCTTAAGCGTCGAGCAGCCCAGACTAGAGCACAACAAGTTTTCTCCAAGAGTGAGTATCTGGTTTCACAATCAGTGAACTTCTTGCTCAGATAGTAAATTGCATGTTCTTTTCTTCCAGTGTCGTCATGTTGACCCAATACACATCCCATTGATTCTTGCAAGTATTATTTTATTTTGTCAAATGCTTCTTGACAATCATTGTTCCATTCGACCGATTGATTTTTCCTTAGTAATTTGAACATCGGTTCGCAGGTAGCCGTCAAGTGAGAAATGAATCTTGATATGTAATTAAGTCTGCCCATACCACATACTTCTTTTTCTATTTTGGGAGGCGGCATATTCTGAATTTCCCGAACCTTGTCAGGATCAACTTCAATGCCCTTCTGACTCATAATAAAGCCCAACAGTTTACCAGATCGAACTCTGAAGGTACACTTTGCAGGATTCAACTGCAATTTAAACTTTTAGAGTCTGTCAAATAGTTTCTTCAGATGGACCAAGTGATCATCTTCGGTTTTAGACTTGGTAATCATATAGTCCACGTAAACCTCAATCTCTTTATGTATCATATCATGAAAAAGGGTTGTCATGGCACGTTGGTATGTTGCCCCTGCATTCTTTAGACCGAATGGCATGACTTTGTAACAATATGTACCCTATGGCGTGATGAAAGTAGTCTTCTCCATATCAGCTGGGGATATTTTGATCTGATTATATCCTGAGAAACCATCCATAAATGAAAAGACCGAGAACTGTGTCATGTTGTCTACCAAGACATCAATGTGAGGTAGAGGAAAATCATCCTTCGGGCTTGCCTTGTTGAGATCTCGATAATCCACACACATTTTGACTTTTCCGTCTTTCTTGGGAACTGAGACGATGTTGGCAATCCATTCAGGATATTCGGAAGTGACTCTTCACCTCTTCTCTGATTTTGAGTGCCATGTCGGGTCTAGTCTTCCTGAGTTTCTGCTTGACAGAAGGACATCCGGGCTTGAGTGGTAAGTGATGTTCGACGATGTTGGTATCCAACCCAGACATATCTTGATAAGACCAGGCAAAGATATCAACATACTCTTTCAATAACTTGACCAACTCGAAGTGTACATACTCTGCGAGGGACGCGCCAACATTGACTTCTCTTCTGACCTCATCAGTACCAATATTGACAACTTCCACTAGCTCTTTGTGTGGCTGAATCTCTTTATGCTCGTGCTCAAGGAGCCTTGCTAGTTCAGGTGGTAATTCACAATCTTCCTCACCATCTTCTTCGGCTTGGTTAATCGAAATCCCAGAATTATAATGGATGTTTGCCATGTTGTTATCAATGCTTTTATTAGTTCTGCATGTTTATGAATATGTTTAGAATGAGCTATTTTGAAAAGTGAAAATAAAAGAAACTTTTGCCATTTGTTTGTGAAAAAGTAAAATAAAAGAAAGAAAATAGAGCATGATTTTGAATGCAAGAAAACTTTTATTTATTGATCACATAATATTGCAAAAGAGTGAGGCCCTTTACAAGCTACCCACTCGTCTCGGGCGAGGACGAGGGAATGAGAAAGAAAAATACATTACATGTTTGGTGGAAAGACCACATGAATCACGGTAGATGTCCAATTGTTGAGCTTGAAACCCGGCGGGCACTTGCGCACAAAGCTTGAAATCTGATTACTAGGACCAGCATCATCAATAGCTGCCACGATATCACCTTGGTGGAAACCCGCGCTACTGAACTTGATTGAACTGCACTGATTATGCCCATGTGACCGTCGACTCGGACGATAATCTAATCCAAAACGATTATGCTTTTCAACAACATCGATCACATGCCCACAGCCTGGCAAGGAACCTCTCTAGATGGTTTCTTTAGCACTCTTAGCAGATGCTAAAGTCATTTGTGGTGATCTACTTTGACTAGTTGAAGTAGAGCTGACATCTTCAAACTCAAGACACTGCAACGGCACCTCAGCTATGCCTTCCTCGGTCTCGATGTATCGAAAAGATGATAACTCGCTCAAAATCAAATCCTTTTCACCACAGACAATGACAAGCTGGTCGTCAAACATGAACTTCAATTTCTGATGTAAAGTGGAGGTAACTGCCCCTGCGTCATGAATCCACGAACGACCCAATAGGCAACTGTATGCAGGATTAATATACATCACTTGGAAAGTAATGGTGAACAAAGGCGGTCCAACCTTGATGGGTAAATCCACTTCTCCAATGACCTGCCTTCGAGAACCGTCAAAGGCTCGGACAACTAAGGCACTTGGTCTCATCTCGCTCCCTTCCACCAGTAGTTGACTCAATGTGCCCTTAGGCATCACATTGAGGGAAGAAGCGATATCCACTAGGACACGAGATAACAGAATATCTGTGCAAGTTACAGATATGTGCAGTGCTTTATTATGGGCAGCTCCTTTGGGAGGCAACTCTTATTCATTAAAGCCCAAGTATCGACTTGCGGTTATGTTAGCCACTACATCATCAAACTCGACGACAGATATATCATGCATAACATGAGCAGTGTTCAAAACTTTCAACAAAGTTGATCTGTGCGCGGGTGAGCTCACGAGTAAAGACAAAATTGAGATCCTTGAGGGAGTCTACCCCAGTTGATCCACAATTTTGAAATCACTCTTCTTGATCAACTTTAAAAACTCTTGATCGTCAACGGTCTCTTTGTCCTTCGAAACATCCTTAGACGGAATGTTCGGCACTGGAACTGTACTAGAAGATGCCCCTTGTTGAACAACAGGGATTGCAGATGCAGGCGTCTCCTTGGGAGGAACAATAGTTGGAATTTGTACAGGCTTTGTAGTGACTTTCGGAGCGAACACTCGTCCACTACGAGTCATACCTCCGGCGGCTGTAATATTCACATTCTCAGATTTGGAAAACCTTATCTCTTAACCTCCAGAAAACACAGTAAACCCATATCTCCAGGGTACCTCCTTAGAATTCTGATACAGAAACAGTTTTGACGGGAAAACAACAATAGGTTAAACCTTCTTCTTAGGGGATTCCATGGGAACCTACCTATAGACAATGGTGAACGACTCGATGGTAGCAACCTCTTCAATAGGCTTAGATCTGGCAAATTGCACTTCACCTTGGTTCATCAAAATTTGGAAACAACCCTTCAGCCTTCGACATTGGTTGGGATTATCATCACAAATCTGAAACTTACCATGCAACCCTTTCAACAGCCCATGCTCGTTCAATCTCTTGAAAACCACATTCATCGGAGTCTTTACCTCGTCAACATCTATAATCAACTCAGCTCTTGAGCCACCCTCAATCATGTTTACCGCAGGTCCACCGTGATTGGGCAACAGATTATGCTGAATGTTAGGACCTTCTTTAGCAAAAGTCAAAATTTTTCGATCGATGAGCTCCTGAACCTTAGTTTTAAAAACAAAACAATCCTCTGTAGCATAGCCTATATATCCAGCATGATAGGCACAAGATGCATTTGGATTATGCTTCAGACCAAATGGAGGAATTGCAGGTGCAATCTCTTTGGGAACAATTACCCCTTGGTGAACCAAGTAGGGGAACAATTCAGTGTATGTGTCATACCCCAAATTTGTCCTACTTGTGTTTATTTTTCATTTGTACATCCATCCATTAATCATTATTCAAAAAATCCAAAAAAAATATGTTGCTTCTACTTGTGGTCTAAACTCAGGGTATCATGAGGTCGAGTTAAAGTAAATTGAGGTTTGTCAAAACCAGGGTGTATAATTCAAGTGGTGATGCCTAAGGTCTCGATTAAGGTGTGTGTCAATTCAAGTCAATTGGTGTGTGGGTCAAGTTCTCAGACTGTACCAAAGCAGGCGCTTAATGAGTAAGAATCATAAGAGATTTTCAATCAAGGTTTGAACAATGCAATTCATATTTCAAGTCATGATTCCAAGGCGTGATCCACAGTTGGAATTTTGGTTCCTCAATAGGCAATTTGCAAAATTTAAAGTTGATTTAAGATTCACTCTGATTCAGTGGTCCAACCCATTCAAGATTCAAAGTTTGATTCATAGTTTTTCAAGAGGAATTCATAATCGTTCTCATTTCACTTCTCATTTCACTTGTATTATACGCAATGAACAATAAGCAACTGAGAGAATAACACTGCTCTGACCATAATGTGAATCCACAAATGAATATCATGCCCCGTGAATATCAAGATGCCTTCGCCATGAACCTTAACCACCATCTCCAGTTGATGAATATCAACCCATCCATATCACACAGAAGATAAGAAACCATGATCCCACGCGTCAGGAGCCCAATGCAAATGAATGAATGAGTTATGACCTAATGGATATGCAGATGAATGCAAAGCAAAAGCCATAAAAAGTCAGAAAAAGATATGGCAAATTTTGGGGTGCTACAGTTATAACGATCAATATATGGATTGAAGCAGGCTTCCAGAAGCTAGAATCTTCATTTTGATGAAACTGTAAAGCAATATGGATTCGTAAAGAATGAAGACGGGCCTTGTGTCTATAAGAAGGTTAGTGGGAGCATGGGCATCTTCCTGTATTATATGTAGATGACATATTACTTATTGGAAACGATGTCCCTACCTTGCAACAAGTAAAAACTTGGTTAGAGAAATGCTTTTCTATGAAGGTCCTTGGTGAAGCAGTCTATATATTAGGATTCAGGATATATAGAGATAGATCACAAAAACTACTTGGCCTAAGTTAAAGTACATAGATAGACAAAGTACTGAGACGCTTTATAATTCCCAAAAAGGATTCATACCTATGTAACATGGCCTGTGTTTATAAAAAACATAATCCCCTTCAACTAAGAAAGAAAGGGATCGCATGAATAAGATTCCATATGCATCTACAATAGGATCTATCATGTATGCCATGTTATGTACTCGATCAGATGTCTCATATGCTTTAAGTGCAATGAGTATGTACCAATCTGATCTTGGTGGTGCCATTGGATAGCTGTCAAGAATATCCTTAAGTACTTGAGAAGGACTGAGGAATCATTCTTGGTATATTGAGGTCAAGAAGAGCTTGTTGTAATTGAATACAACGATGTTAGCTTCCAGATATATAAGGATGACTTTATATCACAATCTGGTTATGTGTTCTGCCTGAATGGTGGCGCTGCGAGCTGAAAAAGTTCAAAGCAAGAAACAGTTGTTGATTCTACAATTGAGGTTGAGTACATTGTTGCCTCAAATGCATGAAAGGAAGCTAATTGGATCAAAAAGTTCATTAGTGAACTTGGCATAGTCCTTAACATTGTGGATCTCATTGATCTCTATTGTGATAACAATGGTGCTATAACACAAGCTAAGAAGTCTAGATCTCACAAATGATCCAAACACATACTTAGGCGTTATCACCTTATTCAAGAGATAATAGATCGAGGAGATGTGAAAATATGAAGAGTCTACACTTGACAATATTGTTCACCCACTAACAAAGCCTCTTGTACAACAGAAGCATGATGGCCATACTAGATCTATGGGTATTAAGGGTATGCCTGATTGGCTCTAGTGCTAGTGGGAGATTATTGGTGTAAGCCCTAAAGGCCATTTCTTTTGGTACTTATATCAAATTATTTATTAATAATAAAAGACATTTCTTTATTATATTTGTTTTTCCAAGATAATAAAGTCCCTAGAATAGCTAGTCCATTTAATGAAATATTAAGTGTGACTTAATCATGAGATCCCATTAAACATAAGGACACTATTCTTAAAGTATTTGTAGTCAAGCTTTACTATGAAGTGAGATAACCTTAAAGCATTAAGTATATTATATAGATAGTCTGATGATCACATCTCATGGATCATGGATAAGGAGTTATCAAGTCTTAACATAGGTATGAATATTAAGAGTAATATTTATACTGGATTGACCCGCTATGTGAGTACTACATAGAATGTTATGCAAAGTGTCATAAGTTACTCTCATGGTAATAGTGGTGTATACCACCCTTCGACCTGAAACCACTATGGACCTTAGATGTAGAGTCGAGTACTTTATTATTAATCTAACATTGTTCATAACTAGATGACCATAAAGACAATTGATGGGTATTTCACAAAGCATGCTAAGGGACATGAGTGGCCTAGATGGAATTTGCCCATCCTGCATAACAGGATAAATGTCTAAGGGTCCAATATTGAACTGGACAAGGATGACACGGTATATGTCTTGTGTTCAATATAGATATAAGGGCAAAAGGGTAATTGTACACACAAGTATTATCACAAAAGGTTTTGTCACATCACATGACATTTTCGTGACTTGGGTAGTAGTGATGTGTTGCTAGATACCGCTTACTGTTTATTATGTTAAATGTGAGATTTAATATAATTGCCAGCGCCGCGAAAACCTACAGGGTCACACACATAAGGACAAATTGATAAGAGGTAGAGTAAATAAGTAACATCTTAAAGTACGGTGCACTTAAGTAAATGTAGAACATCGTAAGGTACGATGGACTTATGTAGAATACAGAATGAGGTAAGTTATCACGTGCTTAGGTGATATACGATACACCATAAGATATGGTGCGCATACACTTAAATGAGTTTTTTAGCTTGCCACACAAGTGGTTCTATAAATAGAACCCTTGTGCAGAAGCATACACTCTTGATGAAAATTCAGATTGTGAAACCCTGGCTGTATTTTTCTTTCTCTCTCTCTCTCTCTCTCTCTCACACACACACACACACACACACACACTCAAAGCCTTCAATCATAACAGGTAGCACTGAGACTGAAGCAAATGTGGTACTGATGGCATGTATTGAAGCTCCTGCTGAGAAAGACCCGAAGAGATATTTGCTGAACTCTCTCGCTCTGAACTTGAATCTAGTTTAATAGAAGTTATGGATAAGTATCAAAAGCTTCTGAGCAAATGCAAGGATATGGAAAAGGTTCATGTATTTGAAAAACAAGAATTTTAAACTCGAGAAGGAGAATATTTCAGAAGCCTCTACAGATTATGGTGATGTCATAAAGAAGTATGGCAAATATTTCCAGAAATTTCTTGTTATAAGCCTAAATAGAAGCGGATTGGCTTCAATAATTTATGGCGTTAGCAGAAACGAAACAAGAGGAATTAGTTATGATTCCGATGAAGAATCTAATTCTAAAAAAGATGAATAGCTAAATACTTTCTCTTCTCATTTTGTCCCTTCTGGTAAACATGTTGTTAGGCCTAAAGGTAAAGTTGTTGCAAAACCTAAGGCTAAAGAAAAATCTCATACTTGTTTCAATTATGCATACATGTATTCATATCCTGCACAGAATCTCATAGTTGTTAAAAACTTTGAGAAAACTAACCCTTAAGGACCCAGAAAGATATGGGTACCTAAGGATAAGAAAATCTATGTTGCAGACATCCTTGGCAGTTGGGTTAAGACACCAGTCATGGCACCTAGACTCTGGATGCTCGCGACATATGACGGGAAGAAATCACGTGTTTCAAAACCTAAAACTTAAGCCTGGAGGCGTCGTGCGTTTCAGTGGTGATCAAAATGGAAAGATCATTGGCTCTAGAATAATTGGTAACAATTCTCTCCCCTATATTACTAATGTTCTTTTTGTTGAAGGATTAATGCATAATCTATTGCCCATATGTCAATTAAGTGACAATGGATATGTATAATCTTCAATCAAAAGTCCTGCAAAGCTGTCAGTCAGAAGGATGACTCAGTTCTTTTCAATGGAAAAAGGAAAAACAATATTTACAAGATTAGACTTTTTGATCTAAAAAATCAAGATGTAAAATTTCTTATGTCTGTAAATGAAGAGCAATTGACATGGCATAAAAGTTTGGGCCATGTTAGCATGGAGAGGATTTCTTAGCTAAACAAGCTTGATTTAGTCAGAGGCCTTCATAAGTTGAAGCTTGCTCCAGGTGCTATTTGCGAAGCATCTCAGAAAGGCAAGTTTTCTAAAACTTCATTCAGAGCTAAAAATGTTGTTTCCACCTTCAGACCATTAGAACTTCTGCACATTGACCTTTTTGGACCAGTGAAAAATGTTTTTGTCAATGGTAATAAGTATGGACTAGTCATTGTAGATGACTACAATATATGGATATGGGCAAATTTCTTAAGACACAAGGATGAGTCACATTTTTTGTTTGCTTCCTTTTATTCTCAAGTGAAAAACGAGAAGAACTTAAGAATCGTTAAAGTCAGAAGTGATCATGGTCGTGAATTCAAAAACAAATATTTTTATGAACTCTTTTATGAGTGTCATACCCCAAATTTTGACCACTAAGATTCCCCATCATTGTGAAAATCATCATTACAATATGGGGGAACCATCTTGCCTCATTAGTCTCCCCAAAGATGGGTGAGCATTCTCTACTATAAAAAATTAGGGTTTCTAGCCCTCTCAGAGCTCTTAGACAAATGATAAATCAAGGAATGACATGATCTTCAACTTGTATAACCTCTCAAGAAGCTACAAAGGATCAAAAGGACTCCCACTCCAAGGATTAAGCACAAAGTTGCTCCCTTCTAGGTGGATCAAGCCTCAGGATCGCCATTATCACCAAATTAGGGTTTTGGTCGATCAGGGCCTCCAAAGGGAAATTTTCCTCTGGGCATGAGCCAATTATTCAAAACATATCCTAATATACTCCATGGAACCTCATGGACCCAATCATCAAGTCAATTTGACCTCGGGGGATGCATTCATCAAAAATCAGGAATTAGGGTTTCTTGACCTAATTCACCCCTAAGTTGACTTTTGGGATAAATCATGAACCAAGACCTCAAGACATGATTTGAGGGTCTCTAATATACCATATTGATCCATTTGGAACAATGGATTAATCCAAAAAGCTTGAGCAACAAGTTTCAATTTCATCTGCACCACAATTAGGGTTTCGCGAGGAAAGTCAACTGTAACTTTGACTTTTGACCAGGACATGCTCCCAAGCCCTAAGACATGAATCAATATACCCTATGACACCCTTGGAACATGTACATCAAGTTTGATTTAGGTCAAGGACATGATTTCATAAAGAATTGCACAGTTTGGAATTCATCTGATAAAAAGTCAACTGTGCACAAAAGTCAACTTTGACTTTTTGAGATTATTCACCAAAATGGATTTTTAACCCTAAAATGATGTTAATGTATGATTTGAATCATCATTCATCAAGAAAAATCAAAGAAAGTGGGATAACTTGTAAAAGGGGTAACCATAAAAACTTAGAAAAATTTCTAAGTTATGGAAAAGTTACACTAATGTGCCAACTTTGGAGGACCATAACTCCTAAACCACAAGGCCATTGTTCCCCATTCAAAGCTTGATTTGTAGATCTCATTTCCCTCTACAAAAGCTTCATACTGACCTATGTCCAAATTCCCCATGGATTTTGAGTTATGGAGTGATCAAAATCAAGAAAAGTCACTTTGTTCCAACACTTAGTGAAAATTTCACTAAGTCAGATTTTACCCTACTTTTTGCCAAATGTAGGGGGATTTTTCATTTGGATTCAAAAGAGATCAAAACCAAACATGTTCAAACAATTGTTGTATCATGTAAGGGCTTTCCAAAATGGCCAAGAACATTACCAAATTCCATTTGGGCTATGAGTTATGACATTGGCAAGTTACCTTGTTAAAATCTATCAAGGCAAGACAGAATTTGCAATTTTGCTCGATTTGCCAAAATTGTGCAAATCCAAACACTCCTATACACTTGGACACATCTGAGGATTGAATCTCAAGGGGACAATCACTGAGCCAAGCCTCCAAAGTCTTTGGAACAAGAAATAACGTGTTGAACCTAGAATGGCCAAAATAGGGACAAGACTCCAATTTTGGATTGGAGCATTCAATGGAAGCATCAAGGTGGCATGGACTGAGCCATTCTCAACTGAATTCAGTCAAGACTTATCCAAGACCAAGGGAACCAGCAGCCTGTGCCCTAACCTCTAGTCAATGGCTAGAGGAGACTTGGATTCTCATTTGCCAACATTGGCCAAACCTACTCAGCAGTTGCCATTCACTATTCCTTGCAAAACAAACTTGTTCTACTATAAATAGAGCTCAATTGTGATTAGTTTAAGTACACCAAAGCCATCAAACAGATGCTTTCCTCAAAATCTCTTCTTTCACTCCAATTTTGCCTTCTATTGCAAGTCACTATCGGGTTTTGAGTTTGAGAGCTTTTCCAATCAAACCAATCACACACACACACCTCACATACATCATATAGAAGTGATCCAAACACTCACATAACATCTGGAACACAGATTTCACAAAATCACCAGCCAATTGCTCAAGTTCTTGACAGTTTTGCAGTTGAGGTACCATCTTCAACTCCAAACCATTTCAATCCATTCCAAGCACTCATACATACTCCATGGCACCTAGGGAAGCTACCCAGATCATTGGAACCTAGCTGTAACACCTCCAACACAAATTATGATCACCAGCTGCAAGTGGTAAGCATGAGCTCTTCTAACTCTATGATCCATGCAATTTTTGCTGCACAATAATTTGGACATATGTTCATAATCATGCATGGAATGTTTCCCCTCAATTAATTGCATTGTTTGAATCGTGTATCAAAAATCCTAGCCTTCATGCAGAAATTAAGGTTCTTGAGGATTTTTCATGATTTCTTGTTATATGTTTAATTTAAATGAAATTAAATACCATAGACATGATCGTGAGGTTAAAACGAGTTGATTGGTATGTGGATTGCATGATATAATCAAGTATTCAGTGAGATTGGATAGAAAATACAAATCTGGCCAAACCCAGAACACGCGCGTGTTCTTGGTGTGTTCTTGGCGCCATTTCTTTCAAATTCAAATATTTTAATTTTGTGATTTTATTTAATTGATTCAAAAATTAATTTCTCTCTGAGTTTTAATGATTTTGAGTTGATTCTTTTTTTAATAATTCACAAAAATGTTAAAATATTTTATTTTCCCAAAAAATCCCAAAAATATTATTTATTTTGTATAATTGATATTTTTGCAAAGAATTAATGTTTTAGTTGTTTTTAACATTTAAAATATTTTTTCCACCTTGATTTTGCAACTTTTAATGCTTTCTAATTATTTTGTAGGTCAATACTAAAATTTTGAAGCATTAATCCAAGATCACAATTTGTTTTCCATATGTTAAACAATTTTGATCATTTTAATTGAACTTTTATTCAATTAAATACATTTTTTAAAACAAATTAGGGTTTTTGGATTAATTCAACCCTCATAAATCATTTTCAAAACTTTTGGGCCTCTAATAGAGTGTAAGACCCAATCCTTTTTTGACCAAATCATTTTTGGGCCTCAGTGTATTGTATAAGTCCCGATACCGTCAAAAACAAACGGCGCGATCGTCGCCTTTTTAAAAATAACCTTGGGCCTCTCCTTGAGCTATAAGACCCATTCAAAACTTTTGGGCCTCTATTAGAGTGTAAGACCCAATCCCCTTTTAACCAAAACAATTTGGGTCTCACTTATTGTATAAGTCCCTTCGCGTTAAAAGAAAATCTCAGCGCGATCGCCATTTCAAAAACAAACTTTGGGCCTACCCTCGTGTTATAAGCCCCACTCTCATTTCTTTAAACCTTTTGGGCCTCTTGAGAGAGTGTAAGACCCACCCCTTTGTACAGAAAACCATTTTGGGCTACAGTCACTTGTATAAGTCCCTCTGTACAAATTCAAACAGTGCGCTCACTGATAAAACCCTGGGCCTCTCCTTGAGCTGTAAGCCCCAAAATCTTTCTTTTTCAAAGCACTTTCTCCTTTGATTTTGAATATACTGTTGTTTTCAATCTTTCTTTGTTGAACAACTAACCAAACAGCATGGAAGCTCTACAATCGAGTAAGTGGTTATTGCTTTCATTTACCGTTTTCATATACATATAACTGTATTGTGGGGCTGTTTCACTGTAAGTCTTCTTTCATAAACTCATATCAACTGTGTAATAATAGTATACATATTTAGAGTTTCCCCGGCAACTACGTCTAGCATTAAGCCCGTTGATTACTCTTAGAAATAGTCTAAACTAGATCCCTATAGGATTACCAGACACAGTTTTCCCTCCTCTTGGGGTTAAACAATATGGAGACATGCAGCATTCTCGGTGAACCTTTTCATAGATTGTCACTCGTAGAAGTTGTCAAAGAAACTCTATTCCCCAGAGATGATCTTTTCTCCGTGAATGGTATCTCTTGAGTTTCTTCCAAATTCTTGAACTTTCCTGGCTTGATCTATTCTCGGTGAATGGCATGTCTTTAACTTCTCGGGGTTTGGGGACCCACAGGATTCTTAAAAGCACTTGTCAAGAAACTCTATTCCCCAGAGATGATCTTTTCTCCGTGAATGGCATCTCTTGAGTTTCTTCCAAATTCTCGGACTTTCCTGGCTTGATCTATTCTCTGTGAATAGCCTGTCTTGAATTTCTCGGGGTTTGGGGACCCATCGGCTTCTTAAAAGCATCGGCCTCCTCTTGGGCATCGTACAAGGACCCACAGGCTTCCTAAAAGCAACCCCGCCTCCTCTTGGGCTTAGTACAAGGACCCGTCGGCTTCTTAGAAGTATTCACAGCCTCCTCTTAGGCTTCGTATAATGATCTCTTCCTCCGGGAATGATAGCCTCCTCTTGGGCTTCGTATAAGGACCGATCGGCTTCTTAAAAGTTTCCAGCCTCCTCTTGGGCTTCGTACAAATTGTCCCGACGACCTCCTAAAGGTATAGGAACAGAACTTAATCATCTCCATAGAACAGTCTTTTCAAGAGTCTACTACTGTTTCTCAAAGCATAGTACAAAAGATAAAACTCCAGACTTGGACAGTCTAATTTCCTTGAGTCTCAAAGACATTCTCAAGCACCCTTCAAGAATAGGAAGTAAACCCGTAGACTTGGACAGTCTCAATACCCTTCAGATTTCCCGCTTCCTTGAAGAACAGGAATAACCCGGATCCTTGAATCAAATCCTTGAGTACAGTGTTGCTCATATAAGAACTGATTTTCTCTTTAAAATCAGTATACTGGACCTGTCACTTAACTTAAACAACGTTTAGCCTCTCTCTCTCGGGCTCCGTACGAGATACAAAGACTCTCTTGTTGAGTCAGTTATCCCTTCAGCCTCCATCTCGGGCTTCGTACGAGATACAAAAAAAACTCTCTTGTTGAGTCAAATAGCCTCCATCTCGGGCTTTATATGAGATACCAAAAGACTCCATCGTCGAGTAAACCCCTTTTAGCCTCTCTCTCAGGCTTTATACGAGACACATATTAGCCTCCTCTTAGGCTTTGTATAAGAAAACCACTGGTTAATCCAATTAACCTTTTAGCATCAAAGTTGTGCCTCGTTCACAGTATACAAACATCAACAACTCCTTCCCCTTCATCTAATCCCTGTAAGCGGCAAGCCTCTGGATCGTCTACATCTATACCACTGTCCCTCTTTTAGCATGAGAAATTCCTAAGGAAAGATGGCATTGCTCTACACTGAGTTAAAGTCTTCTCCTTCAGGTTAAAATCCCCTATAAAGGAAATTATGGCATTGCTAGGATCCGCGTATCCCGGTTAAAGTAATCCTCCTTTATAGTCAGTCACCCAATAGTTGTGACAAATAGACCCTCTTTAGAGATTACAAATTCTCTCTAAAGTCAACACTTTTAGCTTCATATCTTGGGCTTAGAACAAGATACAAATAGACTTTTCAGCTTCACATCTTGGGATTTGATCAAGATACAAACCACCTTTCGCTTCACGTCTTGGGCTTTGAACAAGACACCAAAAACACCCATTTCCTCCCATAGAATAGGAGGAACTACGAACGCTCTGATTTCCCTGTTTCGGTAAACGGGAATACGTAGGCATAAGATTGAAAGAAAAATCTTAGCGAGCACACTAAACAAAAACCCAAAATCCCATATATCCTAACTTGAAGCAGTATCCTAACAAAAAGAGAGAAAATAGTATTGGCGAAAATACAAATAACCAGTACAAGGGCCCCCCACATTGATAGCATTCGTAACCTAATAGACCGCTGTTTAAATTCAGTATGCAAGCAGGGTTAATTGGAGACATCTATTTCCCTTCCTTCATCAGCTTTAATAGGATAAAAAATGAATCGACCTGTAGTAAAGTCAACCGCAGAGAGCGACAGCGCTTAAGAACCGCGTCCAAAATCGCTCGCTACAGAAAAATGGCACCCACCGTGGGGCCTACCTCTGTTTTTCTTCTTTATTTTCATCTCTTGTGTGAATACCACAGATTGGGGCTTCCGTCGGGGAATCCATTTCTGTCAGGAACTTAGGATTCATAACTTTAAAGGTCTAGGATGTTTAGGACAAATATATATACTGCTTTTCCTAATTGCTATACATGTTTATTTTTCTGCTAATGGGAATGCATGTGATGCCGCATGTGGAAAGATTGAGTATACACTTAAGATAAGTGATGGCGACGAGGTCGACCATCAACCTCAGTGGAGGCTGACCAATGCAACTTATTCTCTCACCTAGACAATGGGCCGATTGTGATGTCTGAGAAGCTGAAGAGCCAAACCCTTTTGTAGTGCGGAAACTATCGGGAATAGCTATTACGCGATACTACCCTCATTTGAGGCTGGTGATCTATTCTCGGTGAATGACACTTACTATAAGATTGCTCTACAACTCGCTGGCGATCCGCTTGTTGTTTTGCTTTCCTGGGAGGAGCTGATGATAATGAGTATAGGTACAAAAAACACCTTAGTATAAACCTTTGGGGATGGGTAGAGCCTTGACTTCATGACAACGACCCTTTGACCCCATGTTTTTTCTATGTTTTTGTGTGCTGCATTCATGCATTCATCTAAAAAACATTAAAACATTCAAAAAATTTCTCTTCTAGTCTCTCTATTTTTCAAATTAAACTAAGACTGTGATTTCAAATATCAGAGAAAAGGATTGCACTAATGGATTTCGGTAGAAGAAGAACCCATATGTACACCTTCAAGGTTCCAAAGCTAGAGGATTTAAGAGGTTTGGCGAGGATGATCACAAACCAAGAGGCTTTCAGAGCCAAGTACGGAGGTTTGCTACCTCTGTGAAGAGTCCATGTGATTGAGGGAATCACGGATGCGCTCATTCAATTTTACGATCCGGTTTATCACTGTTTCACATTCCCGGATTACCAGCTTGCACCAACGCTGGAGGAGTATTCTCATTTGATTGATCTCCACATTACAGATCGAGCTCCATTTTCTGGACTGGAAGAAATTCCAAAGAATCAGACCATTGCAAGAGCAATTCATTTGGACGAGTCTGAGGTCAGGACTCACATAACCACTAAGGGTGGCATCCAAGGTTTGCCAGCCCAGTTCTTGACAAAGAAGGCCCTGTATTTTACCAGTATAGGAAACGTGACTGCTTTTGAAAGCATCTTTGTCTTGCTCACCTACGGGTTATTTTTGTTTCCCAATATCAATAACTTCGTCGATATTAACTCCATTAAGGTTTTTCTCATTGGAAATCCTATGCCGACTTTGCCCGCAGATGCGTATCATTCTGTAAACTTGGGAAATTTGTACAGCGGAGGGGAGATCACATGCTGTGTACCTCTACTTTATAAATGGTTTATCTCCCACTTGCCCAAGTTTGCTGCTTTTTGGGATTGCAAGAGTGCCTTACGTTGGTCGCAGAAGATCATGTCTCTTACCAACTCTGATATAGATTGGTGTAATAGGATCTATGATGGAATCAGAATCATCGATAGTTACGGAAACTTCCCCAACGTACCCCTCATAGGAACTAAAGGAGGAATCAACTACCATCCGGTGTTGGTTCGTCGTCAATTTGGATACCCGATGAGACACGTCCCACGGGGTGTTCATCTGGAAGGTCTTTTCTTCAAAGAAGGAGAAAATGACAGAGCACTAAAGATGGAAATAGTGCACGCTTGGAAACAGGTTCATAAGAAATGACGAGAGTCTCAAGGAAAACCGGATTGTGTCTCGGTGGAGCCTTATCTCCACTGGGTACAAACTAGAGCTCTCAAGCTAAAAATGTCTTATCCTCGTTACGGAATTCTTCCACCGAGGGAATCTATCATGTACTTCATGACAGAAACTGAAAAGCTTCAGGTTACTCTCAACAAAGTTCAAAAGGAGAGAAGGTCTTGGAAGAACAAGTACCGCACCATCAACATAGAGTGCATCAAAATATAGCAACTACTGAAAGAGAAAGATGCTCTAATTGAAATTTTGGAGCAACATGCTGTAGAGAATCAAGAAGACCAGAGGAATTTGCTCACTCCTTTCACCTGGCAAAGGAATGTCAACCCAACAACGGCCCAAGAGCCCCTGTCAAAGAAGAGGAAAATACCAGAGTCAGCTCCCGATTTCTCTTCAGAGAGGACTCGGGACCCATTAGCTTAGGTTTCTGTTTTTGCACCTTATAATCTACTGTATTTCCATTTCTGTAATCCTTTGAATTTCAATAAAAAGGGGTTTCCCCACTGTTTGATATTTGCAATCTAATTGTCGAAGTTTATTTTGATTAAACTAAAAAAATAATTAATATAATCATTGCATTCATTATTCTCACGTAACGTATTCTTCTTCCCTACGAATCTCACGTTTGTGTCTCGATTCTAGAGTCAAACTGTCTCATTCGTATAATACTCAGGCCAATCGTCAGAAAAGGATGGATGATCTTGAGGAAGAAAACAAAGAGTTGAAAGAAGAGATCGACGCTCTGAGAGAGGATATGAGGAAGCTTCGTAACGACATGCAAGCCATGGCAGAAGCTCAGCTACAAAGAACTGTGATCTCAGAGATCACCTCAACACCCATCGTGGAGAAGTATGATCCTAGGTATCAAATGCCGAAAGATCGTCCTTGGGGCATGCCTGTTAACTATATCCGGAAGGATATATTCTGCCGATCGCTGAAGATCGGGGAATCACAACAGAAGCCGCTGGGCCTGAAGGTTACAAACTTCAGGAAAGCGAAGATGCCAGGGGTATACTGAAGACTCCTGAAGGTTACAAACTTCGGGAAACGCCAAGATTCGCTGCCGTAGTCACGGTACCACCCCCTGTGGTGCACACTGTCCCGGAAGGACAGATTCCACAAATACCTTCTGGTAGAAAGGAAACTATGTTTGATAGAATGGATGAATTCCAAGAACAGTTCTTGGAAATGCAGAAAGAACTGCAAGCCATCCGCGGTCAGGATCTATTTGGAAAGGACGCCACAGACCTCTGCTTGGTCCCCAATGTGAAAGTCCCGCACAAGTTCCAAGTGCCCGTCTTTGAAAAGTACAAGGGTAACTCTTGCCCTCAAAGCCATCTGGTGATGTACGCCTGGCGGATGTTAGCTCAGACGGAGAATCAGGACCTACTGATTCACTACTTCCAGGATAGTTTAACCGGTGCCGCATTAAAATGGTACATGGGTTTAAACCGTGCCACGATCAGCACTTTCAGAGATCTTGGCACTGCCTTTGTCCAACAATATAAATACAATTTGGACATGGCACCCGACAGAGATCAACTCAGATCAATGTCGCAAAAGAACAAGGAAACCTTTAAGGAGTATGCTCAAAGGTGGCGTGAAATTGCCGCTCAAATTTGTCTGCCTCTTGAGGAAAAAGAGATGACAAAGATCTTCTTAAAGACCTTAAGCTCATTTTACTACGACCGAATGGTTGCCAGTGCGCCCAGTGATTTCACCGAGATGGTGGGTATGGGAGTATGTCTTGAGGAAGCCGTCCGAGAAGGACGTTTGGTAAAAGACACTGGATCGACGAGCGGTACTAAAAAATACGGTAGTGCTCTCCCTAAGAAAAAAAAACAAGATATTGGGAATATCTCTCTCGGAAGGCAAAGGCGTCGATATCAGCCGGTAGCAGCTGTAACTCCTGCTATCAGCCCTGCGCCTATTCCTACGTATCAACCTCAGGTTGCGCAGAGCCAACCTGATCAACAAAGGACACAACAGCCTCTTCAGCAGGCTCGTCCCCAATACAACAACAACCGTACAACACGACCACCAGGATTTGATCCTATACCCGTATCGTACGCAGAGCTGTTTCCATTACTACTGGCCAAGGGGAATATTCAGACTAAGTCCCCTCTTACAGTACCGGAAAATCTGCCTTTTTGGTTTAAGGTGGATCAAACTTGCCCTTACCACCAAGGAGGTCCCGGGCATAACATTGAGAGTTGTCTCAATTTCAAGTCCGACGTGCAAAATCTTGTTAGAAGCGGGGTCTTATCCTTCAAGGATACAAATCCTAATGTTCTTACGAACCCGCTGCCTCAACATGAGAAGGCTGCAGTCAATCTGATTGAGAAAGAGACTAATAATGTCTATCAAATTCACGATGTACTCTTGTTAAAGATCAATCTGGTCAAGATGCATTGTAGACAGAGTGGATATGGCCATGTGCCACCTCATAGCTATCACCAGTGTGATATCTGCTCTAAAGACAACCAGGGGTGTTCTGTGGTGCAAGCAGCTATACAGGAACAAATGGATCTCGGATGGATCCAAGAGCACCGAGTTCGTGGAGTTAACATGGTCTACACGAATTCTAACATCATTCAGAACCACGATATCCATGCGATGAATGTCAACTTGGTGGCAATGCACTCAAGGCAAAGCCAGTATCATAATCTACCACGGCACGAATACATTTCCTGTCTGACTTGCTCAGTAAACAAACAAGGATGCTCTTTCATACAAGAGGCCCTCCAGCGTCAGATGGATCTTGGATGGATCTAAGACTACCATAATAGGAATCTCTATCAGATCAATATGGTTTAGATCTTCGATATTCGCTTGATGAATACCAACTTGGTAGAGTTACATGCTGAACAGGTCTGACTCGGATTCCTGGTGTCACATAATTATCACAGCTGTAAGGCGGGTTGCGAAAACGATCAAGGTTGTACCCTTGTCCAGGAGGCACTTCAGTACTTGTTAAATCACTGGTGGATGCCAATTTATATGGATGAAGATACTCAGCAAATTAGTATCAGTAACAGGAATCCTACTCGACGTCAGAGTCAGGATGTCCGATTAATGGAAGCTAACCTAGTAAGGTTACATTGTATTCAAAGTGGGCATGGCCAGGTGCCACCACACAGTTATGAACGTTGTGGAGTCTGTTCGAAAAGTAACCAAGGGTGCTACCTTGTGCGAGCAGCTCACCAGGGGCAGGTGGATCGTGGAGAGATTCGTCCATATCCGGGTTCCGGACCCATCAACTGGACGCCGAACTACCTTGCCGATCAAGTCGAGGATGTTGTCACAATCTCTGGTCATCATAGGACCAAGGATGTTTTTGCCATCATCCCTCTACTTGACGAATCTAAAGTTCCCAGCCGGGAACGAATCGAGATTACTTACGATGGTCAGAAAAATCAGAGGGCTCCCGTAGTCATCTATCTGCCGGGACCATTACCGTATGAATCAACTAAGGCTATCCCTTACAAATACGGTGCAACGATAATTGAAAATGGAAAGGAAATTCCATTACCCTCCGTCGTGAATATTGCAGACATCAGCCGAGTAACACGGAGTGGCAGGATCTTCAACCCAGGGGTTGGGGAACCTAACAAAGAAAAGGATTTTCAGACGGAAGCTCCCAATCCACCAGTCGGTCAATCCAGTAATCCCGACCTTTCGAAAAACAACGATGATGAGATGCTGAAGCTCATCCAAAGGAGTGAATACAACATTGTTGATCAACTATTACAGACTCCTTTAAAGATCTCTGTGTTATCACTTTTACTCAGTTCAGAAGCGCACAGAGAGGCTCTACAGAAAGTCTTGGAGCAAGTCTTTGTGGAACAGGATGTAACAATCAGACAGTTCGATAACGTTGTCTCTAACATCACTTCCTGCAATAATTTGGGATTTAGTGATGACGAATTACCCGAAGAGGGTCGTCGTCATAACATGGCGCTCAATATCACAGTTAACTGCCAGGACGATGCTTTAGCCCGCGTACTGGTAGACACAGGGTCAGCCCTGAATGTTATGCCGAAGTCCACTTTGATGCAATTATCATTCAAAGGCCCTCCGATGAGAATCAGCGAGGTTGTCGTCAAAGCATTCGACGGATCCAGAAAAACGGTTATCGACAAAGTTGATCTTCCCATAACTATTGGTCCTCACACTTTCCAAGTCACTTTCCAGGTCATGGACATCCGGGCAGCGTACAATTGTTTATTAGGAAGACCTTGGATACATCAGGCTGGAGCGGTTACTTCAACCCTCCACCAAAAGCTAAAGTTAGTCAAGAACGATCAACGTGTCACAGTTTGTGGGGAACAAGCCTTGCTTGTAAGCAACTTGTCATCATCTACTTGTGTAGAACCCGAGGAGGTTATTGGAACTCAGTTCCAAGCACTGTCGGTAAGCAAGAATAATCAGTTCAAAGAAGGAACTTCCATTTCTTCATACAATGATGTTATCAAAGCGGTCGAGAGTACCAATACAACCGGATAGGGACAACTTGTCATTCCCATTGACAATAAAACAAAGAAGGGTCTTGGTTTTTCTGTAACCTGTACCCAGATAGCTGCCAGCGATGAAAATCTTCATCCCCTTCAAAACTTCTTCCATAGTGGAGGTTTCCTTCACCCAGTGTCTCAAGCAGTACATGCTATCAATGAGGAAGATCCCTCTGACACATATGAGGAATGGAAGTCCTACCTTAACGAGGACGGTTATATGTCTCAGGAAGATGTGCCTATACCATTTTGCTATCCTGCACAGAGTCCGAGATTTATACCAAGATCAGACATCGAAATGATATATGGAGATTGTGATCCGGAAGGATGTCGTGCTCCGCCAAATTCATTAGAGAAGGACACTCTGATGAAAGACAACTTTGACCACAACTACTATGGCCCGATGGATGGTCTGCCAATGTGGCAACCTTACCCGAGAAACTTGGGGCCTGAAAGTCAGCCGAGTAATGAAAACCAGCTGAGCATCATTGAACAGAATACCTGTGTCCCCACTATGTCATGGGATCAACACTCAGGTTATTCAGAAACTACTCAACATAACGATGAATTTGCAACGTTTGCAGGACTTGAATTCATCAACTATGTTTTTCCTGAGGTTAACGTCATCGAGAGGGATGACTCCTCCAGTTCAAAAGAAGTGTGGGACACCTTGGGACAACCAAGTGGAAAATACGACTTTATGGTCAAGTACACTGCTCCCAAAAGCTCTCGTATCAGGCTCGAAGATATCCAGCCTACTGGATTAGGAGATACACCTGAGAGCACGAATACTATGCAAAATACAACTGAGGAATTCTCCTACGACAATTTTGCCTGGAAGACAGATTCCAATGATCCTGCTCCTCCAGAAATCAACGTCGTTTCTGAAGACAAATCAAAGAAGGTACCAGACTTTGTGATTCACCGAGGAGTTCGCCGCTAATGGGTTTCTATCGATGTTCCGAAGGTCGTTCACTAGTCAAAGTAATTGCCATCTTTTAACCTTTCACCCTGCCCAGGTGAAACGAATGTTTTGATAGGGCTCGCTTTCTGTAAATTTCCCTCTTCACTTTGCCCAAAGTGACAGAGTTTTGTTTTATAGGGCTGTAGTTTCAAGATTTGACTTGTTCATTAATAAAATAACGTCGTTCTGTAATTTCCGCATTAATTGCTGTTTTCTCTTTTTCGTTTTTCAAAAAATGGTAATCCTAAAAAATAGTTCAATAATAAAAACAAGCAGTAATAAAAAAATACACTGCACACACTCTTTCATTTTCTCTATCTCTTCTAAACACAAATCATCACGTCATGCAGATTGCTTGTTTTAAACCCCGTTGAAACATACGATCTGATGCCTTCTCCCAACTTTGGGTTCCCGGTATTTGGGGCTGAAGAAGAAAATGACGACAAAATTCCAGAAGAAATCTCCCGATTACTCAGGCAAGAGGAAAGGTCCATTGAACCTCACAAAGAGCCGTTGGAAACGGTAAACTTGGGTTCAGAGCAAGAGAGAAAAGAAATCAGGATTGGGGCACTGCTCAGTCCAACTGCCAGAGAGGGTTTGATAAAGCTTCTCAGAGAATTTCCCGATGTATTCACTTAGTCCTATCAGGATATGCTAGGGTTGGATACCAACATCGTGGAACATCACTTACCATTAAGATCAGAATGTCCGCCAGTAAAACAAAGGTTGAGACGGACTCATCCAGACATGGCCATCAAAATCAAAGAGGGGGTACAGAAACAGATTGATGCGGGTTTCCTCGCCACATCAGAATATCCTCAATGGTTAGCCAACATCGTACCCGTTCCCAAAAAGGACGGAAAGGTCAGAATGTGTGTCGATTACAGGGATCTAAACAAGGCTAGTCCAAAGAACGACTTTCCTTTACCACACATTGACATGCTGGTAGACAGTACAGCAAAGTTCAAAGTCTTCTCCTTCGTGGATGGATTCTTGGGCTATAATCAAATCAAAATGGCGCCGAAATACATGGAGAAAACTTCGTTCATCACCCCATGGGGCACCTTTTGTTACAAGGTGATGTCGTTCGGTTTGAAGAATGCCGGGGCAGCCTATCAAAGGGCCATGACTACTCTGTTTCATGACATGATACACAAAGAAATCGAGGTATATGTCGATGATATGATTGCAAAATCAAAAACAGAGAGTGAGCACGTTGAACATCTGTCAAAATTGTTCGAACTTCTAAGAAAATTCAAGCTCCGCTTGAATCCTAACAAGTGCACCTTCGGTGTCCGTTTAGGGAAACTACTAGGGTTCATCGTCAGCCAGAAAGGAATTGAGGTTGATCCTGACAAGGTCAAGGCCATTCAAGAAATGTCTTCTCCAAAAACAGAAAAACAAGTCAGGGGATTCCTGGGACGTTTGAACTACATCTCCAGATTCATATTCCTTATGACCGCGACATGCGCGCCGATCTTCAAATTACTAAAAAAGAACCAGGATTGCGTTTGGTCAGAAGATTGCTAAACTGCCTTCGACAGTATCAAGGAATATCTGTTGAATCCTCTGATTCTATCACCTCCAGTGGAAGGAAGACCATTGATCATTTACCTCACAGTTCTAGAGGACTCAATGGAATGTGTACTTGGCCAACAGGACGAAACCAAACGGAAAGAGTCCGCCATTTACTATTTGAGCAAGAAATTCACCGTCTGCGAAACTCGGTACACGATGCTTGAGAAAACTTGTTGTGCTTTAGCTTGGGCAGCCAAACGTCTTCGCCAATACATGATTCGTCTTACTACTTGGTTAATCTCAGAAATGGATCCAATCAAGTATGTATTCGAAAAACCTGCTCTCACGGGAAGAATTGCCCGTTGGCAAATGTTGTTATCAGAATATGACATAGAGTACCACGCTCAAAAAGCCGTTAAAGGAAGTATTTTAGCCAATCATTTGGCTCATCAACCGATTAACAATCAAGAATCAATCGGGTTTGACTTCCCAGACGAAGATGTCATGTATCTAAAAATGAAAGACTGCGATGAACCGCTACCCAGTGAAGGGCCAAAACCAGGTTCCCAATGGGGACTTATCTTTGACGGAGCAGTTAATCATTAAGAAAACGGAATTGGGACAGTCATTGTTACCCCTCAGGGTACCCACATTCCTTTCTCTGCCAGACTTACGTTCAAATATACGAACAACGAGGCCGAATACGAAGCTTGTATCATGGGTCTCGAGGAAGCAATTGATTTAAGGATCAAAAACTTGGACGTATACGGCGACTCAGCCTTGGTTATCAATCAGATAAAAGGAGATTGGAACACATACCAATCAGGATTGATTCCTTACAAAGACTATGCAAGAAGGTTGCTACCCTTCTTCAACAGAGTTGAGTTTCACCACATCCCTCGTGATGAGAATCACATGGCTGATGCATTAGCCACCCTATCTTCCATGATTAGTGTAGGTCATTGGAATGACATACCTAAGATTGACATAATGCGCCTTGAACGGCCCGCTTACATCTTCACGATTGAAGCAGTCATAGACGACAAACCTTGGTATCATGATATCAAATGCTTCCTTCAAAAACAAGAGTACACACCTGGGGCATCCAGGAAAGACAGAAAAACCCTCAGAAGATTGGCTGGAAACTTCTTCCTGAGCGGTGACACTCTCTATAAGAGAAATTTTGACATGGTCTTGCTCCGATGCGTAGACAGACCAGAAGCAGACATGCTTATGAAAGAAATTCATGAAGGATCCTCTGGGACTTGTAACACCCCATTTCTACCCGGGGGATAAGTAATAAAATCAGAGTTTTCATTTTAAAAATTCTTCAACATAAACAGGATGTCACATTTTCAACAGAAAACAATTTCATATTAATCACAAATAATTCAGATACATAACACTGATTCGGATGAACTGATAACAACCTGAATTATCCTTTTGAAAACAAAACAACTTTTATTAATAAGCGGCTTCACATAATTCAACTTATAATGACATAACCTCATGTCCAACTCAAAACAACTTTGAAACAACAATTCTTTAATAACAACAATTTGAGATTCAACTACTAAGACAATAACAACAAATAAACAACAATCGTTCATCCCCCCCGAGTGCTACGTATCAGAGCAAGACCAACCCGAGCTAACAGCATCTAAGACTTCACATTATACCTCAACTTCTGCAGCTATTCTTGAGTACCTGCTCAGTTACCCATAATAGGTAACATCATTACAGAAGGGGTGAGATATCGAATATTATAAACAAAATATGATGATTAATATGCTAGATTAGAATCGTATAAATTCCACCGCTTCATACGACAGTCATGCAACAACCAGAAATAAACAACTTAATAGCAACCCCAACTTATATTGACAGCAAATAACAACATATAACAACAACTTATATAAAAGATGCAAATTATAGTAATAACAATATATATAACATCAGCTCACGACATTAGTAATTTATCTCAAGCAACAAGACATAGCAACAACAACTTATAACAAGCAACAACTTCACAACAACGACAACTTCACAACGACAACAACTTCACAACAACCACGAATCAAGAACAACAGCAACTTCACAACGACTCAAAATGTGACACAACTATGCACATGCATGTGGTACCATCGGAGTAACACTCCCAACTTAAACATATGCCAGGTTATCGAGGCATTTCAATAAGGCATAAGCCTTCAACGTGGTGCCATCAAGGCCAACTTAATCAATGCCATCAAGGCCAACGTGGTGTGAGCATACAGCCCCGACTCATGAATGCAATGTATGCGACAATTTTCAAAGGCATACAATCAACTACATCATCAACAAGAACAACCAGAACAACAACAACGAAAACAACAACTCAAACATGCATCAATAGCATCAACTTAATCCAACATTGGTCATTCGACCTACAACTTAATCAACAACAACACAACTCAAACAACATTGGTCATTCGACCTACAACTTAATCAACAACAACACAACTCAAACAACATTGGTCATAAGACCTGCAACTTAAATACTTCGCCCGTAAATCGGGACAATACAACTTATCCAACTGTACCTGCAATTCCACGCGTTCAACTTAATTCAACAAAACAAACCGACTAAAATCACCTACTAATTATTACGAACTACCTCGACAATTTTCGTTAAATTCCGGACAACTAATTTCTCCGCTTAATTCTACCGGGCGACTAAAATTCCTACTGTTTTCAACCCCCAGCATCTTTTCAACAAAATAAATCAACCACACTACCTACTAATTTACCCGACTTACCCCGACAATTTCCGTTAAGTTCCGGACAACTAAGTTTTTCGCCTAAACCGGCTAAACTGACTAAAACTGCACTGTTATTAGCCTCTGTTATTTAATACCAGTTTAGTACAACATTCTACTTTCTGTTACAATTTCCATAAGAATCAATTTCAACTTTTGTCAAAAATTCTGCTTACTGCTATTGTTCTACTTCTGTCAAGAATTACTAGACTGCTACTAAAATAACTCTGCCATGATTACTTTTCTACTATTACTGATTTTATTGCCACTTTTAATTCACCAACACTGCTAGGAAAAACCTCTACTGAATATATATATGCTCTGCTACAAAAATTAATTGAGTTATTGACCCTGCTAACTATTACAAATTTCCAATTTTCTGTCAACACCTGCTTACTGCAATTGTTCCATTTTCTGTCAACACCTGCTTACTGCAATTGTTCCATTTTTTTTTTGCTGCTACTTAACATGCTCCTTCTGCTAAAACTACCATAACTTCTATATTCGTTTGATTATACCACAACACAAATAAAAATTAAGTGATACTATAATAATATACTAATATACTAGTTGTAAGCCATGCCCATTTACTCAGGTACGTGGCAAGATGAAAGAAAACAATGCAACCAAAATATGAAACAGCAAGTGGTCCTCACCATAAATGGAGGCGCCCACCTCCCCTCAACAGCCCATGGGAGGCGCTCTTCTCAGAGCTTGGAGGCCTCCGCCTCCCCTCCTTTCCCCTACTGATAACAATTAAAAACTTGCTATGCACTATTTTCCATTACTTATTTATCACCATAGCCCTTATTCAAACACAGAGATAGATTCTTGCACCATTTAAAAACACTATCTCATTAAATTAAGTAAATAGGAGGAACAGCAAATATCATAAGTAATCTCATTAAATTAAGTAAATAGATTACGTAATCATTAAATTAAAGTGAATTTCAAGTAACAGACAAGACAAGGCAACCGTCTCATTCACCCACACCTTAGGAGGCGCCCACCTCAATACTTGGAGGGCCTCGCCTCCATCCTTTAATTAAATGGGGGTGCTCACCTCCATTACTTTGAGGCCCCCGCCTCCAATTCCTATTCTTCAAGATTCCACTTAATTGTCAAATTAACCAATTACGACATATAATAATCAACTATTAAATCCCAAGCAACACAATATCAACAACAGTAATATACACAATTTATATTCAACACGATTTCATCAAAGGCCACTGTAAGTTTATCAGGATCAACACCACAATTCAACACAGATAGTAGAAATCCATATAGCCCCAACCCTACATATCAATCATCATAACCCAGTTATAATAATCGAACCCACCCTTACCTTAATTTTGATGGCCGCTCGAATTTCCGGTCGAAACTGGGACTTGATTTTTGACAGCATCTCTTGCTCTCTCCTCTCCAACCTACGCTTCCAAACCCTCGTTCAATTTCTGTAACTTCTTTTTCTTCTCTTCTACCACGTACAACCTTCATTCTTCTTAGCCTCCTTTTCTCTCACTGATATCTCTGCCTTCCACTAACTCATGAAAATACTAATAATAATAGTATTATTTAATCTAATGGGCCTAATTTTTTTACACCTCCATTATTTCTTCATGCTATCATTTAAAATTAGCCCACATAAATAATAATATTATTTCTAATATTATTCCCGATTAAACCGACAATTAATCCGACTTTAACTTAATAATTCCGATCGACATATCAACCCAATTAGCCTCTTAAAATGATACCGATAACACCCAATTACTCGATTAATTCTCAAACTTCGTCTAAATCCAATAATAAAATCCTTCGATAATTTAATTAACTAATTAATTAAATTCGGGGCGTTACAACTCTCCCCCACTTAGGACATTTTCGTCCTCGAAAATCTATCCGACACCACCATCCTTATCCCAACTCTCGTATTTAATCTTCCAGTCCAACAACAACTCAATCACGGTTTTAAACCCAATATGTATACTCTAATACTTCAATTACTCTTACAACATGATCGTTACTATTCGCCAACCATTTTAGTAATACCTTGAAACAATCACCTTACAACATAGTAACAACCTTCACTTGCCTATACTCTACTATACAACATCGCATCATTACCGCAGCAACGTAAACAATACCAAAACACATATACGATCCTTATCTCCATACTCCGAAGGCAACCCACGTATAACACAAACAACGGTTCTTAACCTCAACGACGACAACAACGCGAATACTACCCAAGTGATGCAATTGACAACTAACATCGCAACACAAGAAGTAACCAACTTAAGAATTCGCCGGTTTAAGAACCAGAACACAACAACTTAAGAATACCAACTTAAACACAACATCAACGTAATCAAATATCAACATCGGTATAATTCACGTCTAAACAACCGCAATACACTACGCGTTCGCTGCACACTCTGATTACTTTCAAGGTACTAACTCTACTCAATTGACCTCCAACTCCCAATCATCAAAATCGACATAATACCAAGGCTTTCGACTTAACTCTTCGGGATCTCCCCGTTAACACCACACATAAACTTCAACTTTACTATCTTTTATCAACATAGTTCCCAAAATCACCTTAGGCGCATAACAACATTACAACAACATTTGACACCTGAGTCCACTTAAATTCAACAAAATCAATCATCCTTACCAACCAAAACTCCACTTTTACAAATCAACTTATAATTTAACTTCTTTTAATAATCACAACTCAACCTTCAAATATTCTACGCGTTCTTCCTCTGATTTTACAACAGCTCAAAACATTCACAACAAACACCAGTTCCAACTCATCCAAACAAATATGGAAGATACGCTTCATACTCCATACATACACCTTAAGGCATACTAACCATTCGCTTCATCACAAACAACGACTCAAGTTATCTAGAACTCGACTGTGAGTCATCCAAACAAATATGGAAGATACGCTTCATACTCCATACATACACCTTAAGGCATACTAGCCATTCGCTTCATCACAAACAACGACTCAAGTTATCTAGAACTCGACTGTGAGTCTCCATACTACTCATCAATCAAACACAGCTTCGTGCTGTCATCCTTAAATTCAACTAATATTCTAACATATGAACTTGTATCAGCAAAACAAACAACCTTCAAGCACTTGGCTTGACTTCGACCAATTCAACGTACATACTATACTAGTTGGCACGACACATCTATCCATCAATTATGATTCCGTCTACTATCAACAATAGATTAAGGGTGATCAGTTCCTCAATTTGTCAATAGACAGCCGACAACCATAACGGTGAAATAAATCATCAGTACCCAACCCAATAGCGTACTTCAACTTGTGCCCAAAGTCCGTAAGCATAATGCTCCGCCAACTTTCTAAGGCTTACCAACGTCTTCTTAGTCTCCTTAATTTCAACTTCGTCAACGATACAAAACGTCCAAAATCCAATACACATTCTCTTATACACGCTCATAGCACAAGCACAACTATTAAATATTCTTCTGACATCGGAATTGCTACTACTTCAATTACTATCCAAATTGGTTCGCTCCAATTACAACTCTCATCCAAGTCAATATTTCAACAACGCTAACCAACTAATCGTCTTTCTTTTATTCTCAGAACCTTTATAATCCACCTAGTTTCACACTTGGCCTCATTCAATCCACAACTCAACAATGTTATCGCGGTCTCTCTTGAATTCGTTCTTCTCTCAACATCACCGTCTCATAACATCGCCACTATAATAATTCTCATTCGACATAAATTGCAGCTCTATGCATTTTCCAACACCATTACATCCTTTCTAATACCAACATTTTATTCCTTATCAATATATCGCACTCGGCTTCATCTTTCTCAATTTTCAGCAATAGTCGCTCAACTTCAAACACATTTTTCTCATCCAATACAGACCTCCCAAACACAAAATCATATTCCAAATTGAAGAGAATTTCGTGTAGATTCCATAACTTCAAGAATCGCTCAAATACGATTTACGAGTAAAGAGTTATTCTCCTTACAATGGGACTGGTCCAGAATTCCCGTATGCAGAATTTTCTAAAAATCAGCATCAGACCCAAACATTAAAACGCACTTTTCTCCCTCTTCACAAACTTCCTGAAGACAAATCGTATATGAAAACTATAGGGAATTTCGTAAGCTTTCCAAAAAGTCCAGAACCGCTTCCATCCGAATCACGAGTCAAAAGTTATACCTCGTTTACTGACAGCTGCTCCAAAATCACAAAAACCAGAATTTGAGGTCGATGAACATAAGTTCCATTTCTCTCCCACTTGCTCCAAAATCTACCAACAACCCTTTCCTTTCATCCAACTACGAAAATCACTCAACTTTAATCCAACTATACTCAAGATATACAACTTACCGAATTAATCCACCAACTTATCATTCCATTCGGAATAATTCCTTAATTTCAATCATCTTCGATTCACCGTCCAGACTCTACGCGCATCTCCAACTTGACTGATACGGATTCGCGAGTCCAAACTCTCGCTGGTCCGCAATAACATCGCTCCAACATATGCACTTTTGCAAGCAACATCACCTTGAAACAACTTCTACATACCAACAACACGTACGGGAGGAAACTTCTCCCCCACTTAATTCAAACCAACCTGTAGACAACTACTAGAAACTACTAACAAACAAGCACCGACAGTGTTCCACACACATGTCGAGTACTAAGGAAGAAATAACATTAGACAACATTGGCCGGACAGACCGACCTGCTCTGATACCACTATTGTAACACCCCATTTCTACCCGGCGGATAAGTAATAAAATCAGAGTTTTCATTTTAAAAATTCTTCAACATAAACAGGATGTCACATTTTCAACAGAAAACATCTTCATATTAATCACAAATAATTCAGATACATAACACTGATTCGGATGAACTGATAACAACCTGAATTATCCTTTTGAAAACAAAACAACTTTTATTAATAAGCGGCTTCACATAATTCAACTTATAATGACATAACCTCATGTCCAACCCAAAACAACTTTGAAACAACAATTCTTTAATAACAACAATTTGAGATTCAACTACTAAGACAATAACAACAAATAAACAACAATCGTTCATCCCCCCCGAGTGCTACGTATCAGAGCAAGACCAACCCGAGCTAACAGCATCTAAGACTTCACATTATACCTCAACTTCTGCAGCTATTCTTGAGTACCTGCTCAGTTACCCATAATAGGTAACATCATTACAGAAGGGGTGAGATATCGAATATTATAAACAAAATATGATGATTAATATGCTAGATTAGAATCGTATAAATTCCACCGCTTCATACGACAGTCATGCAACAACCAGAAATAAACAACTTAATAGCAACCCCAACTTATATTGACAGCAAATAACAACATATAACAACAACTTATATAAAAGATGCAAATTATAGTAATAACAATATATATAACATCAGCTCACGACATTAGTAATTTATCTCAAGCAACAAGACATAACAACAACAACTTATAACAAGCAACAACTTCACAACAACGGCAACTTCACAACGACAGCAACTTCACAACAACCACGAATCAAGAACAACAGCAACTTCACAACGACTCAAAATGTGACACAACTATGCACATGCATGTGGTACCATCGGAGTAACACTCCCAACTTAAACATATGCCAGGTTATCGAGGCATTTCAACAAGGCATAAGCCTTCAACGTGGTGCCATCAAGGCCAACTTAATCAATGCCATCAAGGCCAATGTGGTGTGAGCATACAGCCCTGACTCATGAATGCAATGTATGCGACAATTTTCAAAGGCATACAATCAACTACATCATCAACAAGAACAACCAGAACAACAACAACGAAAACAACAACTCAAACATGCATCAATAGCATCAACTTAATCCAACATTGGTCATTCGACCTACAACTTAATCAACAACAACACAACTCAAACAACATTGGTCATTCGACCTACAACTTAATCAACAACAACACAACTCAAACAACATTGGTCATAAGACCTGCAACTTAAATACTTTGCCCGTAAATCGGGACAATACAACTTATCCAACTGTACCTGCAATTCCACGCGTTCAACTTAATTCAACAAAACAAACCGACTAAAATCACCTACTAATTATTACGAACTACCTCGACAATTTTCGTTAAATTCCGGACAACTAATTTCTCCGCTTAATTCTACCGGGCGACTAAAATTCCTACTGTTTTCAACCCCCAGCATCTTTTCAACAAAATAAATCAACCACACTACCTACTAATTTACCCGACTTACCCCGACAATTTCCGTTAAGTTCCGGACAACTAAGTTTTTCGCCTAAACCGGCTAAACTGACTAAAACTGCACTGTTATTAGCCTCTGTTATTTAATACCAGTTTAGTACAACATTCTACTTTCTGTTACAATTTCCATAAGAATCAATTTCAACTTCTGTCAAAAATTCTGCTTACTGCTATTGTTCTACTTCTGTCAAGAATTACTAGACTGCTACTAAAATAACTCTGCCATGATTACTTTTCTACTATTACTGATTTTATTGCCACTTTCAATTCACCAACACTGCTAGGAAAAACCTCTACTGAATATATATATGCTCTACTACAAAAATTAATTGAGTTATTGACCCTGCTAACTATTACAAATTTTCAATTTTCTGTCAACACCTGCTTACTGCAATTGTTCCATTTTCTATCAACACCTGCTTACTGCAATTGTTCCATTTTTTTTTGCTGCTACTTAACATGCTCATTCTGCTAAAACTACCAAAACTGCTATATTCGTTTGATTATACCACAACATAAATAAAAATTAAGTGATACTATAATAATATACTAATATACTAGTTGAATTATTAATCTCCTAGAAGTTTACTAAGCCATGCCCATTTACTCAGGTACGTGGCAAGATGAAAGAAAACAATGCAACCAAAATATGAAATAGCAAGTGGTCCTCACCATAAATGGAGGCGCCCACCTCCCCTCAACAGCCCATGGGAGGCGCTCTTCTCAGAGCTTGGAGGCCTCCGCCTCCCCTCATTTCCCCTACTGATAACAATTAAAAACTTGCTATGCACTATTTTCCATTACTTATTTATCACCATAGCCCTTATTCAAACACAGAGATAGATTCTTGCACCATTTAAAAACACTATCTCATTAAATTAAGTAAATAGATTACTTATTCATTAAATTAAATTAAGTAAATAGGAGGAACAACAAATATCATAAGTAATCTCATTAAATTAAGTAAATAGATTACGTAATCATTAAATTAAAGTGAATTTCAAGTAACAGACAAGACAAGGCAACCGTCTCATTCACCCACACCTTAGGAGGCGCCCACCTCAATACTTGGAGGCCCTCGCCTCCATCCTTTAATTAAATGGGGGTGCTCACCTCCATTACTTTGAGGCCCCCGCCTCCAATTCCTATTCTTCAAGATTCCACTTAATTGTCAAATTAACCAATTACGACATATAATAATCAACTATTAAATCCCAAGCAACACAATATCAACAACAGTAATATACACAATTTATATTCAACACGATTTCATCAAAGGCCACTGTAAGTTTATCAGGATCAACACCACAATTCAACACAGATAGTAGAAATCCATATAGCCCTAACCCTACATATCAATCATCATAACCCAGTTATAATAATTGAACCCACCCTTACCTTAATTTTGATGGCCGCTCGAATTTCCGGTCGAAACTGGGACTTGATTTTTGACAGCATCTCTTGCTCTCTCCTCTTCAACCTACGCTTCCAAACCCTCGTTCAATTTCTGTAACTTCTTTTTCTTCTCTTCTACCACGTACAACCTTCATTCTTCTTAGCCTCCTTTTCTCTCACTGATATCTCTGCCTTCCACTAACTCATGAAAATACTAATAATAATAGTATTATTTAATCTAATGGGCCTAATTTTTTTACACCTCCATTATTTCTTCATGCTATCATTTAAAATTAGCCCATATAAATAATAATATTATTTCTAATATTATTCCCGATTAAACCGACAATTAATCCGACTTTAACTTAATAATTCCGATCGACATATCAACCCAATTAGCCTCTTAAAATGATACCGATAACACCCAATTACTCGATTAATTCTCAAACTTCGTCTAAATCCAATAATAAAATCCTTCGATAATTTAATTAACTAATTAATTAAATTCGGGGCGTTACAGGACTCATGCCAACAGACACACAATGGCGAGAAAAATCTTAAGAGCAGGGTACTACTGGTTGACCATGGAATCCGACTGCTACAAGTACATGAGGAGGTGTCACAAATGTCAGATATACTCCGACAAAATTCATGTACCGCCATCACATCTCAAAGTTCTCTCTTCCCCGTGGCCTTTTTCCATATGGGGAATCGACATGATTGGCATAATTGAGCCCAAGGCTTCAAACAGACATCGGTTTATCCTAGTAGCCATTGACTACTTCACCAAACGGGTCGAAGCAGCGTCATTCGCCAATGTAACCCGACAAGTGGTGGTCCGATTTATCAAAAACAATATCATCTGTCGTTATGGTGTTCTAAGCGAGATCATTACTGACAATGGATCCAACTTGAACAACAAGATGATGAAAGAGTTATGTGCAGAGTTTAAGATCGAACATCATAACTCATCTCCCTACCGACCCAAGATGAACTAAGCGGTAGAAGCGGCCAATAAGAACATCAAGAAGATCGTTCAAAAGATGGTTGTAACCTACAAAGACTGGCACGAGATGCTACCCTTTGCTCTTCACGATTATCGCACATCTGTCCGCACTTCAACAGGGGCAACCCCTTTCTCTCTAGTGTATGGCATGGAAGCAGTGCTCCCCATAGAAGTAGAGATCCCGTCAATCCGAGTATTGATGGAAGCTAAGCTCACCGAAGCTGAATGGTGTCAAAGCCGACACGACGAACTGAATCTGATTGAGGAAAAGCGAATCACGGCACTATGCCATGGTTAGTTGTATCAACAGAGAATGAAGAAGGCGTTCGACAAAAAGGTCCAACCTCGCATCTTCAGGAAAGGAGACCTCGTGCTCAAGAAGATACAATCTTTTCTCATTGATTCTCGGGGCAAGTGGACTCCGAATTATGATGGCCCCTACGTGGTCACGAAAGCTTTCTCAGGCGGTGCCTTGAGACTTGCAACCATGGACGGAGAGGAATTTGCCTACCCCACGAACGTTGATGTAGTCAAGAAATACTTCGCCTAAACTAAAAAAAAAAACGTCTCGGTGGATTGAAAACCCGAAAGGGCGGTCCAGGCAAAAGTTAGAGACTTGAAGAAAAATCACCCCGGTGGATTGGAAACATCACAGTACAATCCAGGCAAAAATTAGGGATAATGGCAAGTAACTATGTTCGACACAGAAGCGAATCCCTCAACAGCAGCAGTTACATCATCTGTCAGAAAACTCCAGTCAAGGTCATCTTCGACAGAAGCTCAGGATGCCCAGAATTCAAAGTTGGTAGAAGGATAGTGGTCGTTATGTTTCAACGTAGCCTTTTTCCCTGTAAATTACCATTTTCTAACTTTGTAATTACTCTTTGGAATCACGCGTTTGGCTGATCTCCATCTTATCAATAAAATTTGAGCCTTTGTGCTTTTGTTTGTAATTCTTATTTGTTTTAGCTTTACAGAACGACGTTGTTAACATGATTAACGATTCTTGAAATAAAACAAAAATGAATTTACTTGTTAAAACTTTTTCTGCTTTTAAAATAAAGACGACAATTTCTTTTGACTGTTGAACATCAAAGGAACATCAACCACTTCTCCAGAAGTAAGCGAACTTCAAAGTGCAGAATCAAAGTACTTCTTCTAACCCAGTACGCCTGAATGAAGGATCAACTGTGTCAGAGACCTTGTTTCATCTGACACACCACGACCGAGTTCTCATCTCCTAAGCCCGACCAACGGTAGCTCCTAACAGGGACTATCTCTCCTAAGCAAGGTGGAATTGCTATCTTGAACCAGCGATATTTCTACACGCCCCGCGATGGCCGAGTATCCAATCATGTTCACCCGTCAGTTTGTATGTCGCGTCAGTTTTGTCGGCATATACACACATACGTCATGCATTATTGATTTGCATTCACATTTCATATTGCATTACCATCACTCTAGTCGGTCTTGTCCCGTAGTGGTAACAGTTCTCTCAATCGAGTTATCAGTTCTTGCCTCGTCAGGAAACGCAGCGTTTGAACAACCTCGCCTCCAGTTTATGTCTGGATTGGAAGTTGGCCCTTGACCACTTTGATAACTTGAACCTCTGAAGAACCAGAGAACTTTCAGTCAGCATCATTCTTCGCTATTGAAGATGATATCCTTGCTTTCCCGGATTAAGGAAAATCCACAGAGAAAGCCTCGTAATCAGAGATTCGACAGCATGCCAGTTTCGCTCCGAAAAGATCGCTGATGAAAAGGTCATCGGCACCTCAAAATTGGACCCCATCATATGGCATTTCTCCGGGAAGATCCCGAGAAAAGTATGATGTAAGATCCCAAGCGACAACAGTCTCCCCAAGAGACCTGCTTTCCTCCAGTAGAAACAAATGGCGTCTCCAACAGAGAAGTTTGTGCAATTCTACAACTCAGACGACTAGGTTCCCCAGCGAGTCTGACATCAAAACTTTTTCCACTCAAATGGCATCTCCCCAGGAAAATTCGACGAGAAGTTTGAGGAAAACTGCTACGCGTAGCGTCCCTTGTCAATAAATTTTATTGACAAAAGAAACTTAGACCAGGTCCTTGGTAGGAAACCAGGATCGAGGGGAAGTTTATTTCAGAAACTGAGACCAGTTCCTTGGTAGGAAACCAGGATCGAGGGGAAGTTTATTTCAGAAACTGAGACCAGTTCCTAGGTAGGAAACCAGGATCGAGGGGAAGTTTATTTCAGAAACTAAGACCAGTTCCTTGGTAGGAAACCAGGATCGAGGGGAGGTTTATTTCAAAATCAAAAACTTAGACCAGTTCCTTGGCTGAAGACCAGGATCGAGGGGAAGTTTACCTTTTCTAAGCATCATCGCTTAGCTAAAGAAGATGAATGCGTAAGCTACCATTCATAACCACCATCAAAATTTTGGGTATTCCAATATTTAATCCTCTTGCACCCCGAATGCACGAATACCTTCGTCATTCACACCTTCGTGTCCAAGAAGATTAAATAGGGGCATCTGTCATACCCCAAATTTTGACCACTAAGATTCCCCATCATTGTGAAAATCATCATTACAATATGGGGGAACCATCTTGCCTCATTAGTCTCCCCAAAGATGGGTGAGCATTCACTACTATAAAAAATTAGGGTTTCTAGCCCTCTCAGAGCTCTTAGACAAATGATCAATTAAGGAATGACATAATCTTTAACTTGTCTAACCTCTCAAGAAGCTACAAAGGATCAAAAGGACTCCCACTCCAAGGATTAAGCACAAAGTTGCTCCCTTATAGGTGGATCAAGCCTTAGGATCGCTAGTATCACCAAATTAGGGTTTTGGTCGATCAGGGCCTCCAAAGGGAAATTTTCCTCTAGGCATGAGCCAATTATTCAAAACATATCCTAATATACTCCATGGAACCTCATGGACCCAATCATCAAGTCAATTTGACCTCAGGGGATGCATTCATCAAAAATCAGGAATTAGGGTTTCTTGACCTAATTCACCCCTAAGTTGACTTTTGGGACAAATCATGAACCAAGACCTCAAGACATGATTTGAGGGTCTCTAATATACCATATTGATCCATTTGGAACAATGGATTAATCCAAGAAGCTTGAGCAACAAGTTTCAATTTCATCTGCACCACAATTAGGGTTTCGCGAGGAAAGACAACTATAACTTTGACTTTTGACCAGGACATGCTCCCAAGCCCTAAGACATGAATCAATATACCCTATTACACCCTTGGAACATGTCCATCAAGTTTGATTTAGCTCAAGGACATGATTTCATGAAGAATTGCACAGTTTGGAATTCATCTGATAAAAAGTCAACTGTGCACAAAAGTCTACTTTGACTTTTTGAGATTTTTCACCAAAATGGATTTTTAACCCTAAAATGATGTTAATGTATGATTTGAATCATCATTCATCAAGAAAAATCAAAGAAAGTGGGATAACTTGTAAAAGGATAACCGTAAAAACTTAGAAAAATTTCTAAGTTATGGAAAAGTTACACTAATGTGCCAACTTTGGAGGACCATAACTCCTAAACCACAAGGCCATTGTTCCCCATTCAAAGCTTGATTTGTAGATCTCATCTCCCTCTACAAAAGCTTCATACTGACCTATGTCCAAATTCCCCATGGATTTTGAGTTATAGAGTGATCAAAATCAAGAAAAGTCACTTTGTTCCAACACAGTGAAAATTTCACTAAGTCAGATTTTACCCTACTTTTTGCCAAATGTAGGGGGATTTTTCACTCGGATTCAAAAGAGATCAAAACCAAACATGTTCAAACAGTTGTTGTATCATGTAAGGGCTTTCCAAAATGGCCAAGAACATTACCAAATTCCATTTGGGCTATGAGTTATGACATTGGCAAGTTGCCTTGTTGAAATCTGTCAAGGCAAGGCAGAATTTGCAATTTTGCTCGATTTTCCAAAATTGTGCAAATCCAAACACTCCTATCCACTTGGACACATCTGAGGATTGAATCTCAAGGGGACAATCACTGAGCCAAGCCTCCAAAGTCTTTGGAACAAGAAATAACATATTGAACCTAGAATGGCCAAAATAGGGACAAGACTCCAATTTTGGATTGGAGCATTCAATGGAAGCATCAAGGTGGCATGGACTGAGCCATTCTCAACTGAATTCAGTCAAAACTTATCCAAGACCAAGGGAACCAGCAGCCTGTGCCCTAACCTCTAGTCAATGGCTAGAGGAGACTTGGATTTTCATTTGCCAACATTGGCCAAACCTACTCAGCAGTTGACATTCATTATTCCTTGCAAAACAAACTTGCTCTACTATAAATAGAGCTCAATTGTTATCAGTTTAAGTACACCAAAGCCTCAAACAAATGCTTTCCTCAAAATCTCTTCTTTCACTCCAATTTTGCCTTCTAAGGCAAGTCACTATCGGGTTTTGAGTTTGAGAGCTTTTCCAATCAAACCAATCACACACACACCTCACATACATCATATAGAAGTGATCCAAACACTCAAATAACATATGGAACACAGATTTCACAAAATCACCAGCCAATTGCTCAAGTTCTTGACAACTTTGCAGTTGAGGTACCATCTTCAACTCCAAACCATTTCAATCCATTCCAAGCACTCATACATACTCCGTGGCACCTAGGGAAGCTATCCAGATCATTGGAACCTAGCTGTAACACCTCCAACACAAATCACGATCACCAGCTGCAAGTGGTAAGCATGAGCTCTTCTAACTCTATGATCCATGCAATTTTTGCTGCACAATAATTTGGCCATATGTTCATAATCATGCATGGAATGTTTCCCCTCAATTAATTGCATTGTTTGAATCGTGTATAAAAAATCCTAGCCTTCATGCAGAAATTAGGGTTCTTGAGGATTTTTCATGATTTTTTGTTATATGTTTAATTTAAATGAAATTAAATACCATAAACATGATCGTGAGGTTAAAACGAGTTGATAGGTATGTGGATTGCATGATATAATCAAGTATTCAGTGAGATTGGATAGAAAATGCAAATCTGGCCAAACCCAGAACACACGCGTGTTCTTGGTGTGTTCTTGGCGCCATTTCTTTCAAATTCAAATATTTGAATTTTGTGATTTTATTTAATTGATTCAAAAATTAATTTCTCTCTGAGTTTTAATGATTTTGAGTTGATTCATTTTTTAATAATTCACAAAAATGTTAAAATATTTTATTTTCCCAAAAAATCCCAAAAATATTATTTATTTTGTATAATTGATATTTTTGCAAAGAATTAATGTTTTAGTTGTTTTTAACATTTAAAATATTTTTTCCACCTTGATTTTGCAACTTTTAATGCTTTCTAATTATTTTGTAGGTCAATACTAAATTTTTGAAGCATTAATCCAAGATCACAATTTGTTTTCCATATGTTAAACAATTTTGATCATTTTAATTGAATTTTTATTCAATTAAATACATTTTTGAAAACAAATTAGGGATTTTGGATTAATTCAACCCTCATAAATCATTTTCAAAACTTTTGGGCCTCTAATAGAGTGTAAGACCCAATCCTTTTTTGACCAAATCATTTTTGGGCCTCAGTGTATTGTATAAGTCCCGATACCGTCAAAAACAAACGGCGTGATCGTCGCCTTTTTAAAAATAACCTTGGGCCTCTCCTTGAGCTATAAGACTCATTCAAAACTTTTGGGCCTCTATTAGAATGTAAGACCCAATCCCCTTTTAACCAAAACAATTTGGGCCTCACTTATTGTATAAGTCCCTTCGCATTAAAAGAAAATCTCGGCGTGATCGCCATTTCAAAAACAAACTTTGGGCCTACCCTCGTGTTATAAGCCCCACTCTCATTTCTTTAAACCTTTTGGGCCTCTTGAGAGAGTGTAAGACCCACCCCTTTGTACAGAAAACCATTTTGGGCTACAGTCACTTGTATAAGTCCCTCTGTACAAATTCAAACAGTGCGCTCACTGATAAAACCCTGGGCCTCTCCTTGAGCTGTAAGCCCCAAAATCTTTCTTTTTCAAAGCACTTTCTCCTTTGATTTTGAATATACTGTTGTTTTCAATCTTTCTTTGTTGAACAACTAACCAAACAGCATGGAAGCTCTACAACCGAGTAAGTGGTTATTGCTTTCATTTACCGCTTTCATATACATATAACTGTATTGTGGGGATGTTTCACTGTAAGTCTTCTTTCATAAACTCATATCAACTGTGTAATAATAGTATAGATATTTAGAGTTTCCCCGGCAACTACGTCTAGCATTAAGCCCGTTGATTACTCTTAGAAATAGTCTAAACTAGATCCCCATAGGAATACCAGACACAGTCTTCCCTCCTCTTGGGGTTAAACAATATGGAGACATGAAAGGCAGCATTCTCGGTGAACCCTTTCATAGACTGTCACTCGTAGAAGTTGTCAAAGAAACTCTATTCCCCAGAGATGATCTTTTCTCCGTGAATGGCATCTCTTGAGTTTCTTCCAAATTCTCGAACTTTCCTGGCTTGATCTATTCTCGATGAATGGCATGTCTTTAACTTCTCAGGGTTTGGGGGCCCACAGGCTTCTTAAAAGCACTTGTCAAGAAACTCTATTCCCCAGAGATGATCTTTTCTCCGTGAATGGCATCTCTTGAGTTTCTTCCAAATTCTAGGACTTTCCTGGCTTGATCTATTCTCTGTGAATAACCTGTCTTGAATTTCTCGGGGTTTGGGGACCCATCGGCTTCTTAAAAGCATCGGCATCCTCTTCGGCATCGTACAAGGACCCACAGGCTTCCTAAAAGCAACTCCGCCTCCTCTTGGGCTTAGTACAAGGACCCGTCGGCTTCTTAGAAGTATTCACAGCCTCCTCTTAGGCTTCGTATAATGATCTCTTCCTCCGGGAATGATAGCCTCCTCTTGGGCTTCGTACAAGGACCGATCGGCTTCTTAAAAGTTTCCAGCCTCCTCTTGGGCTTCGTACAAATTGTCCCGACGACCTCCTAAAGGTATAGGAACAGAACTTAATCATCTCCATAGAACAATCTTTTCAAGAGTCTACTACTATTTCTCAAAGCATAGTACAAAAGATAAAACTCCAGACTTGGACAGTCTAATTTCCTTGAGTCTCAAAGACATTCTCAAGCACCCTTCAAGAATAGGAAGTAAACCCGTAGACTTGGACAGTCTCAATACCCTTCGGATTTCCCGCTTCCTTGAAGAACAGGAATAACCCGGATCCTTGAATCAAATCCTTGAGTACAGTGTTGCTCATATAAGAACTGATTTTCTCTTTAAAATCAGTATACTGGACCTGTCACTTAACTTAAACAACGTTTAGCCTCTCTCTCGGGCTTTGTACGAGATACAAAGACTCTCTTGTTGAGTCAATTATCCCTTCAGCCTCCATCTCGGGCTTCGTACGAGATACAAAACAAACTCTCTTGTTGAGTCAAATAGCCTCCATCTCGGGCTTTATATGAGATACCAAAAGACTCCATCGTCGAGTCAACCCCTTTTAGCCTCTCTCTCGGGCTTTGTACTAGACACATATTAGCCTCCTCTTAGGCTTTGTATAAGAAAACCACTGGTTAATCCAATTAACCTTTTAGCATCAAAGCTGTGCCTCGTTCACAGTACACAAACATCAACAACTCCTTCCCCTTCATCTAATCGATGTAAGAGGCAAGCCTCTGGATCGTCTACATCCATGCCACTGTCCCTCTTTTAGCATGAGAAGTTCCTAAGGAAATATGGCATTGCTCTACACTGAGTTAAAGTCTTCTCCTTCAGGTTAAAAACCCCTATAAAGGAAATTATGGCATTGCTAGGATCCGCGTATCCCGGTTAAAGTAATCCTCCTTTATAGTCAGTCACCCAATAGTTGTGACAAACAGACCCTCTTTAGAGATGACAAATTCTCTCTAAAGCCAACACTTTTAGCTTCATATCTTGGGCTTCAAACAAGATACAAATAGACTTTTCAGCTTCACATCTTGGGCTTTGATCAAGATACAAACCACCTTTCGCTTCACGTCTTGGGCTTTGAACAAGACACCAAAAACACCCATTTTCTCCTATAGAATAGGAGGAACTACGAACGCTCTGATTTCCCTGTTTCGGTAAACGGGAATACGTAGGCATAAGATTGAAAGAAAAATCTTAGCGAGCACACTAAACAAAAACCCAAAATCCCATATATCCTAACCTGAAGCAGTATCCTAACAAAAAGAGAGAAAACAGTATTGGCGAAAATACAAATAACTAGTACAAGGGCCCCCCACATTGATAGCATTTGTAACCTAATAGACTGCTGTTTAAATTCAGTATGCAAGCAGGGTTAATTGGAGACATCTATTTCCCTTCCTTCATCGGCTTTAATAGGATAAAAAATGAATCGACCTGTAGTAAACTCAACCGCAGAGAGTGACAGCGCTTAAGAACCGCGTCCAAAATTGCTCGCTACAATGAGAATGGCATTTCCCATGATTTCTCCCGCCCTAGAACTCCACAATAGAATTGGGTAGTACATAGGAAGAATAGGACTTTGCAAGAGATGGAAAGGACCATGATCAACGAGACTAATGTGGCTAACCACTTTTGGGCAGAGGTATTTAACACACCATGCTACATTTAGAACAGGATCTCTACGAGACCTATTCTGGGTAAGACTCCCTATGAATTATGGAAGAACAAAAAACCCAACATTTCATATTTTAATCCATTTAGTTGTGATTGTTTTATGTTGAATACTAAAGACAATCTTAACAAGTTTGAATCTAAAGCACAGAAGTGTATTATGTTAGAATACTCTGAACGATTAAGGGCTATAGAGTATACAATACATAAACACGAATTGTTAAGGAATTAATTCATGTTAGATTAGATGATAAGCTTGACTTTGAAAATTCAAAGCTAGTTGATAAGTTTGCAGATCTGGAGAACACCTACTCTGGCTATGAAGATAAGACTTCAGAAGCAAATGATGCTTAGGTAAAAGACTCTGAGACTGGTCAACTTGAAGCTGTTGGAGTTCAGACTCCTCCAAGGAAGCACAAACAAATATCCTCACACTCTGAAGAATTGATTTTGGGCGATAAGATTGAACTTATCAGAACCAGATCCTCATTCAAATCTTCTAAACAAACTCTTCTGGGTTTGGTGTCTTTGATAGAGTCTACATTTGTTGACGAAGCCTTTTTGGACACATAATGGATTCTGGCCATGTAAGAAAAGTTGAACCAATTCTCCAAAAATGATGTGTGGACTTTTGTGTTAATACCCAATGGAACTCACGTTATTGGAACAAAATGGGTCTTCAGAAACAAATTGAATGAACAGGGAGAGGTTGTAAGAAACAAGGCTCGATTGGTTGCACAAGGTTATAGTTAGCAAGAAGGAGAATATAGGTGGGTTAAAATTAATTTTTGAGCCTTATATCCTTTTGTTTAAAAAAAACATGTGAACCAAACCACATTACAACCCTTAAAAGGCCTAATTGAGGCATGATTTATTTCAAAAGCGTACTACAACAAGGTTGGATTAACTTGACTCCAAAAGATCTTTTCTAATCATTTGTATTGATTGAATCCTCTTTCACAATGTAAATATCTAGATTGACATTATGTTCTGATCATTGACCCCTTCATTATGAGTCAAAACCTGATCTTAATAAACTTTGATTTCAAAAATTTGCATGAGCATTGCATTAAAATTACCATTTTGAAGGAACAATTTTATCTACAAGTCGATGCTTAGCGTAAAAGGAAATCCAAAAATATGCAGTCAGTTGAGGAACTTGATCATGTGAAAGAAGTCCAGTCAAGGGTAAATCAATTTGAGAATTGGTCAATCCGAGGCAAGCCACCTCAAGAGCATAGTGAAGCCCACTATCCAAAGGCCATTCAATCAAAAGTTAATCATTCTGAAAATTGGTTAATCAGTGGGATACCACTTCAAGATTCAAACATTGGGGTAAGTAACCTCAAGGTCATGACAAGCTGCTTTCGAGCTCCTTTCAAGGTAAATATGTTCAAAGACCCAGCAGACTGGGGCAAGATAAGCCACAAAAGGGCAAATCATCTCTAGTCCTTCAAGCTGCTTAAGAAAAAGTCTTGCAATGCATTCACAATCGTTGAGTTCAAAACGAGCACCAGGTAATCATGCAGGAAATCACCTCCCATCAAATAACCTTTTCCCTCGACAAAGAAATCTTGCTGCAAATCATCTTTCCATTACACACCACAGGGGCATTGTTGGAAATCTTTAATTTATCCTCATGTATTAATCATGTCGCTTCGCTCCAGCGTCACGTCATGCATATCATCGCATTCACCAGGCATATTCCCATATCATGGAACCTTGTAGAACAAACATGAAAAATAAAAGTCCAACCTCGTTTGGCACCTTTCAAATTCTAATTCTTATTGGTGTGCATACATGCATTGATCAATCGTTTCATTTCGTGCATCATTGCAAGTGTAGTATACCCACAAGTGTGGAACACTACATCGAGTAACCATAACATTTCATGCATAACATGAATCATGTTTCATCAACATATGAATACAATCATTATTGTCACAGTCAGCCACTCTATGTGAATCTTGACAAAAGGTATTTCTCAATAGAATCTCAGCAATAGATTCTTTAGTTGATCTTGGCTTTAGATTCCCTTGTTAATCTCAGCAGAAGATTTTCCAGTAAACCTCAACAGAAGGTATATATTCATCATTGAATCTCAATAGTTGATTCCTTGGTAAATCTTGGCAGTGGATTTCCCATCAAACCTCAGTAGAAGGTATATTTCCCCCATAGAATCTCGGTAGTAGATTCCTTGGTATATCTCAGCAGTAGATTTCTCGATTAAACCTCGGCAATAGGTATCTCCCAGCGAGTCTCTACAGTAGACTCCCTAGTGAGTTTCTTTTAAATCTTCCACGGGGAACCTTAGAAGTAGTCTTCCCCGACGAAACTTCTTTAGAAGATTATTCTCGAAGAACATACATCACTTGTCGAATAACCTACCAACATAAGCGTTTTGAGTAACTGATCACCTCTCTCCTTAGTGAGTCCAACTTGCATTTCCATTCACCAATAAAGGCAGCTCGCCAAGCCTTATCTCATGTCATTTCATTTCATAAGCGTTTGCATTTGCATTTCCATTCACCAATAGATATTTACTAGAAAGTCGTATGAATGAATATTTTGTTTTAAGGATTTACCTAAAAGATTGGATGATTTTCTTGTTAGAAAACTCTAATATATTTTGTCTTGAATGAATTCTTTGTTTAAAATCTCTAAAGTTTGGGCGTGGATGATTTTTCTTGTTAGAAAACTCCCGAAATTTTAAATATATTCTAAAGTGACTACTTGTCATCTCTAACCAGTTGATAAAACTCACTTTTGAATATTCCTCGGTGAATTTCTCCAGCAAATTTATTATCCTCGACGAGTCTTTTACTCTGTTATCCTTTTTATTCCATGTGGATCACCATTACCACATATCTCAATTATTCCCCACAGGTTCACCTTTCATTCTTTATCCATCATAAAACATCTTGCTAGGGTTCATCTCATATCACATTATATCCCAACAAAACAAAAAAAGGGTTCTCTATACATTCATAACATATCATTTCACTTCATTTCCTCAAGGGACAAAATTTAGGTCCTTTAGTATTTTAACTATCTCCCACTGCAATCATATGAACAATGGATTTCTTCATATTCTTTGTTAGAAGTTAATTAAATAGGGGCAATTGTCATACCCTAAAATTTCCCCTAAATAAATAAATCAATACATGCATAAAGACATCTACATCATCTTCACACCATAATATGCATTTCTTTTAGCATAACACTTAAAAATTCGACCAAAATAAAATTTCAATTTTATAGACATATCGGTTGAATCAATTGTCAAATGTGCGTAAAATTAGCTGACGGAAAATTTCAAGATCGACCTTATAGATGTCAATTTTATTGATCTATGGTTCACATAGTTTAACCCGATGTGCTTGTTTAATTTTTTCAATTCTGTTTGCGTTCACATTTGATAAGTCCGAGCCTTTTAAATCAGACTTTTTTATTGCAAAATTTGATCTTTACCAGTCTGTTTTTTGGAACTTTATTTCGTGTAGATCATTTTAACATATTCAATTTTTTTTCCGTACATTTTCACACTCGGTTTTTATTCACTTTAATTCCTTTTTCTTTTTATTTTTTAGTCAAAATGTCAATAAAAAATAAATAGAAATAAGTAAATAGTTAGTTTTGATTTTATTTCTAAAACTCATTTTTATCGCCAATAATACATAAAGGGCATTGTTGGCATAAATTTAATAAGTAACCCTAACTCACTTGTATATAAGTTAATGTTGTGTGTGTTGAAGAAAGAGATAAAATAATACGACATCAGTCGCCCCATCCCCAACGAACTTTCTCTCTTGTTCGAAAATGAGGTGAAAAAAAAAGAAAGAGAAAAGAGATCTTGAGGTCATTTCACGTTCCCCTTTGATCCTTGATACACTTCCATACACATCTTCCTCACCTTTTCTTCATTCCATCCCGCCTACAGTAGGTTTACACACCCTTCAATCATTAAAAAGACCACCTCATATCCTCTTATGATCTCCCATATCATAAATCAATCATATCTCTCAAGGTGAATTTAAAATAATATAAATAAAGATGTAATAAAAAATGCAGAGAGTTTTTCCATCTTCTTTTTATAACGTATAATACTACCATCTTTTTCTTCTTGTTTTTTCTAACACCATCATCTGCACTATGGTGTAATAAATTCTTTTGATATAGATATTGAAGTTTGTTGCATATCTTTATATAATGAAGCAACACGATACCATGCATTGTTGAAACGAGGTATCTGATGTTCCGAGTAACCTCATTTTTTTCTTCATTTTTCTGTGATGATTCCAGTGTTGTAATTTTTCCGACCACCATGTAGTCGTAACATAACCTACAACCTTCATTTCGTGTCAACAACCCACCACAACACAACACGACTCCATTTTCCAACACGAAAACCTAAGCTACTTCCTCCACTTCAAACAAAAAACAACCACTATAACGTACAAAACCACCATTGTTTATCCGACGAGCATCGTTTCCACACAACCAGCACCAACAACAATGTTTCGGTAACAATTTTGTTCAAGAACATAGTTGTTTTTACTCATATTTTGTTTCAATTTTCTTTTCGCATTATGTATGTATGTTGTTGTTACTGTTTTATTTTAAAGTTTCATATACATTATGTACTATGGAAACAATATTGTAAATATTCTGTTGTTGCTGTATTTGTTACTTTCATTGTTTCACGATTTTATATGCTTGAACTTAGTTGCTCCCTAATGCGCGTCGAATGCATATAGTTTGTCAATTGTTGTTTTGATTATGTATTGTAATATTATAAATATATGCGCGAGCTGTGCTATTAAATCTACAATTTCTTTTATGTTGAAATCAAATCAAATTCGTGTCGTAATGCTGTTTACATATACGTGCATCATGCGTGGCATTTCTTTGATCCAATTCGTTTGCGTTAATCGCATTTTAGTGTTAGAAACTTGTTGGTTTTCTTTGCGTATGCGTGCGACATGTTGCTTTAGTTGTCACTGCGTCTCATTTAACTTTAAGTATCATGTTTAAGAGCCCCACATCACATTTCTTCGCATTGAGGTTACTTGATTTTATCGTTGCATTACACCATAGTTACTTTTACATTGTTAGCACATTATGCTTCATTTACATTTCAACTCGTTTGTGATGATCACGTTAAACGTTAGCAGGTTGTTGGATTTTTTTCGTAGTTACGTGCAACATTTGCCGTCACATTTAGATTCAATTGAATGCGCTGTTGATGGTTGGGCATAGCGACAACTTGCATTTTTGCTTTTTTCAGCTTTACATTTTAACATGAAACTTTTGCTTTCGCGCTGTTATATTTTGTTGCGTTTCAATTTATTTGCGATGGCCACGCATATGCGTTAACAACTTGTGATTCGATTGATGTTGAGATACAACGATTCAGTTGTTACATTTAAATCGAGTTTGAATCCTACTTTGATAGCTTTGCATCACACATCTTCGCGTTATGTGACCTCAATTCATGTTCTTGCGTCAAGATATTTTGATCTGTGCACACTTCGGGTTTGTTACCTTTTCGATTCAATTGTGATGTGTGTGCGTGTGTGCTATAATTATTGTGTATGCTCTCCTATCATTTTATCTTTTTGCGCTTATGCTATGTCATATTGTGATTCGATTTGTTTGTGGCGTTAATTTATGCCTCGTGTTAGAGTTCGCGTCACCACGCTAGAATTCGCGCCACTCACAATGCAATTCGTGACCTTGCATTACGATTCTCACCTTTCATTCATTTTGCAGAAGTTTCACCATCGATCAAATCATTTTCAAACCATAAACATTTCATAACTATTTTGTAACGCAAAATAATCCTCGATCAACATTGAGTGCATTTTCTCAAATAAAAACTCAAAAGTAAGATAAAAAAGGAACGTGATGTATATCCAACCCTTTATCAAATAAGATGAAAAAGGAACGTGGTGTATATTATGAGCTCTCGTGGTTAGGATATGAGATGGATATCTTGACCATCCGAGCTCTCGTTATCACCAAAAATAATCCAACATATCTAAACCATTTTACCTTTTGGCACAACCTTTAAAATCTTTTTAAACAAAGATGTTTAGTCTCGAGACGATGCAAAACAACGTCTTATCCATATATGTATGAGTGAGATAAGTAACATTTTCCCGTGAATGTTGATATGTAAAAATCCATTCAATGTCATGCAAATGTCCACTCCTCTAACTATTTTGGGTAAGCAATGTTTTTCCGTCGATTGTGACAAAATAACTTTCGCTAAAATTAGCCAATAAACAAACATTTTCTACTCAGAACTACGTAGCCTTGACTTTTCCATCGCATCCGAAAATACGTAGGAGCAAGATCTGCAATCTTGTCAGGCACATTAATAAAAATCTTTTTTGGGACCCCTTTCTTTTCTCTTTGAACTTTTAATAACTCAAAGAAAACAAACGTTTTTAAGCTAACACTCATGCGCAAAACGAACTAAACGGTTTTTGTTGAGTACAACATATGTCAGGGATGCTAATACTTTCTCCTTGCATAATTGATTCTTGAACTCGGTTTGAATGCGACGACCATATCACCATTCTCTTTTTAGGGGTTTTATTGATAATTTCTCTTTCCCGTTTTAAAAATAAATAAAAGTTGGTGACTTTCTTAGTCATTCCACGAACGTGCGACGCGCTTTGCGAGGTCGTATTTTTTTCTCAAGGTGCGACACATTGACGCCATTTGAACAGACGCATTAGTGGTGCAGTCGTCACTTTGACTGACAAATTAGTATAATTTTGAGAGCAAACATCAATTAATCTGAGGTATGCGCTTTGTTGCAATTTTTTTTAATATTTAAAACATTAGTAATTTGATGGATGATTATTTTATAAATTAAATAGAAAAAGTTGATTATTTTGAAAAAAAAATCTGATTATTTAGATAACATTCTCACTTAGATAGGATAGGAGTATGAACTTAAAGTATCTACCCCATTTATAAATCTGCGAGCATACGATACACTTTACGAAGTCATATTCATTTTTCGAGGTGTAACACATTAACGCCAATTAAATTGACGCATTGGTGGTGCAGTTGCCACTTTGAGTGACGTAAAATTTTGAGAGCAGATGTCAATTAATTAATCTGACGAGTGCTTCTTGCTATGAGTTTTTTTTTATATATATTTTTGGGTTAATTGTTCTTTTGCCCCCTGCCATATGGGCGAGGTTTGAAAAACCCCATGTAAAAAAAAGTTTAGATTCCCCCTGACATTTGAAGATTTCACTGTTTTGACCCCTCTTGAAGTCCAGTCAACAGAATATGTGACGTGACAATTTTTTTAAAATTTTTTAATATTATTTTTGATTATGTGGACAGATTAGTTGACTTTTTTTATTTTATTATTACGTGGAAATGCCATGTGGATTTTTCTTTTTTTTATTCTTTTTTTAAAAAAAGTTTATATATATTTTTTATTTTTTGGGTCTTGAACTCATGACCATTTGTGTAACGCCCCAGTTTTGTTAGATTTATTTAATAGAGTAGATTTAATTGGTTTTGGTTTTATATTATTTTATTATTGACTTTTATTTGCCAAAATGTTATTTTTCATCGTTGTTTATGTTTTATCGCATTTTGAGAGCGTTTGCGAGATTTTTTAGTGTAAGGGCAAAATGGTCATTTTGGGTAGTTAGATATTTTGTTATAAATAGAAATAGAGAGAGAGAAATAGAAAGAAAAGAAAAAGAAGAGAAAGAAAAGGAAAAGAAGAGAAAAGAGAGGAAAGAAAAGGGAGAAGAAGAGAAAAGAGGAAAATCGAGAATTCATCCGTTTCAAGCGCGAATAATCGGGTAAGGGTGAGAAGTTTCGATTATATTTCGATTGTATATGTATATGTATGTTTTGTTTGAATGTTTGGATGAAAAATATATGTTTTCTATTTGGTTGAATTTGTGAGCAATTGATAGAAATCGAGATTTTAACCGTTAGAATGCGGAATAGTTCACGTAGAATAGTCGGGTTATATGTGGATTGAACCTCTCATAATTGTTTTGATGTCCCAATATGTTTAGGTATGTGTTAGAATGGTTTAGAATGAAGAAAAATGTGATTTTTTGGGTTCTGGTACGCAGTAACCGGTTACGGCATATGTGCTAACCGGTTACCCTTTGAAAAATGACGTTTCTGGGCTGTTTTCTAGCCAGTAACCGGTTACAGCATATCTGCTAACCGATTACCACTGTAAGTTTCAGAAAAATATTACTTTCAAAAATTCATAACTTTTGATCCGTGAATCGGATTGAGGCACGGTCGCATGCGTTGGAAAGCTAACGAAAAGTTCTTTCTATTAAAAATGGTTTGGATGGTAAAAGATGATTTAATTAATTCGTGTTTTTGGAAAATAGTCGGGTTGTCGGGTTTTTATCGCGTTAAATGCGTGCGGTTGGTGTTTTACTATGTGTTGTGCTATTGTTATGTAACGTATAGCTTGTGTGCCGCTATATGATGTGAATATATGTGATGAAATGTTGTGCATGATTGATACGCATTGGTGATGGATGTATGATATTTGAATGGTGTTGTTTTGTCGACTTTTGTCGTTGTAAGCGTGTGTAATTGATGTGTTCATGCAATGTGCTTTTGATATGGATATCGTATGACTTGTATGACGTTATATGATGTGAATGCATGTGATGACATGTTGTGGTGATGAATTATGGCCGAAAGGCAAGAAATTGTAATGTGTGTATTTAATGGTATATGCATGACTATATTGTGAAATATGTGTGCATTGCATGAGTGTATGTGGTCATTTTGTATGAGAAACATCATGACATGCATTCATGTGTCGCGATTCCGTGGAGAATCGGGTGTAATATCACGTCCCTGTTGGGTGTGAGTGATTGATTACACAAATGATCATTTGAGGATCCTCTGAACATTGCGTAGTCAATGGGTGTAATCGTTGCGATGAGTTACACTTGATTCCGTGGGAATCTTCAGAATGATTGTGTGCCCTTGTGGGGTTTGAGCAATCGAATTGTGTCTGCGTGAACAATCCAGAAACATCGGATGCCATGATGGTATGAGCGATGGGGAAATATCGTAGGCCCGACAGGGAGGATATTTCCATTGAGTTCTTCAATTGAGCTCGGGTGATGAGTCAGTACCGCATATGCATTGCATAGAGTCGTTGTGTCGGTCTCTGTGCATTTGCATAAATCATGAATGGATTGATTATGTGTGAGCTTGTGATAGCTTTGGTGAATTATTATGCATAGGTGATAAATGCATTGGTTGTGAGTAATATGTTTTGTGTATAAACATATGATATGTGATGCCGTGGTGTGTTTTCATAGGTCATAACTGTGATATGCTATGTGGTAGGATTGTTAGGAATATGTTATGTATTGATGACATGTTATATGTGTTAGTATGTGATGTATGTGGTGAGAAATATTATATAAGTGAATTTATTTGTGTTGTGGCATATTATTATGCAATCTTGTTATAGTTGTTATTTCTCACCCTTCTGCTGGAATATGCTTTTATGGCATAGTGCAGATTGTCAGCTTTAGAGGCGTGGAGGCAAGTGGAAGAGTTAGATCTTCGTCTTTGCTTAAGTCTTGATGTCTGCTCTGATACGTAGCACGGGAGTCGGGGAACGATTATGTTATATATGTATATATTTGTAGGATATATTTTGTATGAATAATTTGATGTTTAAAACAGTTTATTTTGTAAAACAAGTTGATTATGGATCTTTCCGCTTTATTCCATAATTGACCTTTCCCTTTATATGGAAAAAGGTTTCCCCTTTGAGGGTATTTTATTTTATGCTATGTATCAAATTTATGAGCAGGGATGATGTTTTGTTTATTTAAATGTGACATCCTTGTTTCTGTCGAAAAAATAAATTTTTAGTTACTCTGATTTTATTTATGTATTATTTATTCGCGATGGGAATTGGGGGTGTTACAATTTGCATAATGGTATTAGCCCTTACCACTAGGCTATTTAATTTCCTTGTCTAATAGGTTGCATCAAAATGTATGTATTAAATAGGTATTTTACATGAGTATTATTCAATTATATGTATGTTTGCATGAAATAGTTTTGATTAATAATATATTTATTTTTAGTATAATATATTTACAATTTATTTTCACGTTATTATATTTATATTTAATAATTAGTTTAAAAACATTAATTTTTTAATTATTTAACGTTAAGATGATATTAATTTAAAAAAAAAAATGTAATTTATTCAGTTTCATATTTTTATATATTTATGTATATATAATAAAAACTGCTATTTTAAAAATGTAAATTTATTATTAATTACTAAAATTAAATTTATTAAAAAACTGCTATTTACTAAAATTAAATTAAATTTAAAAACTGCTATTTTAAAAAATTTATATAATAAAAACATAAATTTATTATTAATTACTAAAATTAAAATTAAAAACTGCTATTAAAAACTACTATTAAAAACTGCTATATTTTTATTTTTATTTTCAGTTTATTATTAATTACTATTAAAAACTGCTATATTTTTATTTTTATTTTTAGTTTATTATTAATTACTATTAAAAACTGTTATATTTTTATTTTTATTTTCAGTTTATTATTTTTAGTTTATTAATATTAAAAACTGCTATTTTAATTAAAATTAATATTAAACTGAAAGTCAAAATTAAATAATTAAAATATAAGTATGTTAAAATAAATATGTTAATTAACAAGTCCATTAATATAAATATTTACTAAATTTTAATATATAAATATTTAACGCTAATATAAACATTTACTATATTTACTAAATTTTAATATATATTTAATATATATTTATTATATATTATCTTATATATTAAACGTTAATATAAATATTTACTATATTTATAAATATATTTAACGTTGGTATAAATATTTAACATTATTTATTTTAATATAAATACTTACTTTAACGTTAATATGTATTTAATATATTTATTATATTATACAAACGTTATTAGAATTAAAAGTTACTTTCAGTTTAAAATATACAAACATATTAAATCTATTTAAATGTAATATAATATTAACTAACTTCTAATTTCTAAATAACGAATACTAACATATTAAATCTATTTAAAATAGCAATTTAAAACGTTATTTAGTAAATTGAATATTTAATATGTTATTTAGTAAATAGCCGTTTTTTTTGTTGGAGAAATAAAAACATTAGAGCTAAAATAGCCCTTATGTTGATGTAGGTTCTTTGGGTCGGTTGGACCATTGTGGTCACCTTGTGTATATTGACTTTTTGAATTAATATAATTTCTTTGATTCAAAAAAATAGCAGTTTTTTAATACGTTAGTAATATGTTTTTAAGTAAATCCAATTTAAAACGTTATTTAGTAAATAGCAGTTTTTTAATAAATTTAATTTTAGCAATTAATAATAAATTTATATTTTTAAAATAGCAGTTTTTATTATATATACATAATAGTATTTAAGTATTATATATAATTGAAGCAAATGAATATTTAATATTTAAACCATTTATGTATTTAAGTATTATATATAATTGAAGTAAAGGAGTATACAACAAAAACATGATAGTTTGGTGGAAGAAATTACTCTTTGCAAGCAAAAGGTCTTGGGTACAACCGTGGTTGAAGACATTTTTCTATTTGAATATTTCAACCTGCAATCAATATGTCACACGTGTAAATAAATTTAATTAAAATGAAAAAAGAAATTAAAAATAATTACACATAAGCAAGTCATGTCGGGAATCTAAATTTTTTTTTATCGGAAATCTTGTCATATAGACAAAGGGCAAATTAGCTATTATTCCTATATTTTTTTTAAATTTTAAACATTAGTAATTTGATATTTAATTAAGAAAGATGATTATTTTATAAATTAAATAGAAAAAGTTGATTATTTTGAAAAAATTCTGATTATTTAGATAACATTCTCACTTAGATAGGAGTATTAACTTCAAATATCTACACCGGTTCATAGGTCTTATAAAATGCAAAAACCACACTAGAATTTGAATACTCCTATTGAGGAGTAGTAGTACGTTAAGAAATGACAAAGTGCAGAGAGTATGAATTCGCCATGTCAAGTCGCTGTTGTTCTTTTTAACGTTAAATCACATCACTTCAGTTTCCAAGACCCCCTCTCTCTCTCTCTCTCTCTCTCTCTGACTTTTCCATTTCCTTAGCATTCTTCCTTCTTACTCTTCCACCACACACACACCACTTTAAATTTTTATTTATTCTGTAAAACCCATGTGCCTTTGTTTTTGTTTACTTTCGAGAACTTGTGAAGAACAAGACTAGCTACCATACCACTACTACTAGTACTACCGCTACTACCTAGCAATAGTATAGAGAGAGTGTCACAACTTGCTTAACTTAAAGCTTTTTTTCTTTTGGTTGCAAACAGAAAAAAAGAGAGAAAAAAGAGGACTCTTGTTTCATTCCAAACAGCACTTTGAAGAAATGACTAAAGAAGATGACTTTAAGCTCCTTAAAATCCAGGTACTTCTTTCTCTCCTTATTACTAACATTTTCCTTAAGACAAATAATGCTTTCTGTTCTTTCTTTTAACACCCTTTTTTCTTTTTGGTTTTTTAGCTTCCTATTAACATGACAAACATGGGTTTTTGGTCTTTTCACTAAAAAATCTATATTTTGTGTGTTTGTTTTGTCATGTACAGACTTGTGTTCTCAAAGTGAATATTCACTGTGATGGTTGTAAGCAGAAAGTGAAGAAACTCCTTCAAAGAATTGAAGGTACCATATTTGATTTTTTTTTGTCTATATTTAACTGATCTGTTCCATTTAGTAACATAACATGAATGGTACTTTTCATAACTTCCTTTGAAATTTCATGCTGTAAAAAGTTAGGTGTCTATGACTTTTACCTTTTTATCCTTCTGAAAAAGGTCACAGTTTGAACATGATGTATTATATGGATAATGTGAAGTTGTGAACATAATTCATAAAATGTTTAAAATTTTTTTATAATGATTAAAGATTTTTTTTTTTCTAGTTTAGCTTTTATTTTTTTATTTGCATGGTATTTTTTTATAATTTTTTATATTTTTGGGTTTTTTTGTTGTTTAGGTGTTTATCAAGTTCAAATAGATGGAGAACAGCAGAAGGTAACAGTTTCAGGAAGTGTGGATGCTGAAACATTGATCAAGAAGCTTTTAAGATCTGGAAAATATGCGGAGCTATGGTCTCAGAAAGCTAACAATAACCAGAATCAAAAGCAGAAGAACAACAATGTTGTCAAAGATGACAAGAACAAAGGACAGAAACAAGGGCTGGTTAAAGGGCATGAAGCCTTCAAAAACCAGAAGTTTCCTGCTTTTATTTCTGAAGAGGACGATGAGTACTACGAGTATGGTGATGATGAAGAGGAAGAAGATGAAGAGATGCAGATCGTCAGGGAGAAAGCGAATCAGATTCATATGATCAGACAGAATGCAGCTGATGCATGCAATGTGAAGAAAGGTATTGGAGCTAAGATGAACAATGCTTGCAATGGCAACGGAAATGCCAATGGATGCAAGAAAGGAGGGCCGACTCAGAATATGGGAATGAAGGAAAGTTGTAATGGTGTTGATCAGAAAACAATGGCGGCTATGAAGATGAACAATGCTCATTTGGTTGGTAATGGTGAAACCCTCCACCTCGGAGAATCCAAACGGGGTAGTGACATTGGTGCTATGATGAACTTAGCAGGTTTTAACAGTAATAATAATAACAACAACAGCAACGGTGTTGGTAGTGCTACTACTATTCTAGGTGGAAACTCTGCCGCTATTCCTAACGGTGGTTTTGTTACTGGACAATTTCCACCAACTATGCTGATGAACATGAATGGTTTCAACAACCATTCATCGCCATTGATGAACATGAACATGCAGCAGGCAAGGAATGGTATGATGATGCCACAACAACAGCCTCAGATGATGTATCACAGGTCACCATTTGTTCCACCAAATACTGGCTATTACTACAACTACAATAACTACATTCCTGCAAATTACTCGTATGCAAATGCTAGTGAGGATCATAACTCTGCAGCACACATGTTCAGTGATGACAATACTACCAGCAGCTGTTCAATAATGTAATGATAGTGATTGTAGAGTAAAAAAAGTGTAGGAGAAAAGAGATTCAAAGTGGATTGTGTTTGACCTTAAAGTCCCATTTTCCAAGTTAGTATAGTAGTTTGACTCATAATTTAGTGGGACAAATATGTCTTGGATGTGGATTTGTTTGTTTGTGAATGATTTCATCACTGTACTATGTTGTAGTGGATTTAATGTTAAATTGTTGTTGTGTCTCATGACATGTGTTACTTACATGTTAAATCACTGTTTCTATTTTGAATCTATTAGCATAAGCTTTATGCTGCGTGATCAAATGCGCATCCTTACAATCGAATGTCTATGGCTCTGCACGATTTTCAACTGAGTTAGTTTAACGGGTTGATAAATATACTAGTCTTAATGAAGAGTTTAAGGGACATTCATTCTTAAAGTGGACAAGATGACACAAGTTACTATATTCTGAACACACAAAATGATGGCACTGTGTTTGTAGGAGCAGTTTGGTTGACAAAGTGAATCAATGTGAATATTGAAATATGCACGCTAGGTAGATAAGCACGCGTAAGTCACGTGTGTAAGGTAATGATGAGTGTAACTGGAAGGAGTAGGACCAGGACCACATTGAAACTTGAATGCTGTGTTGTTTGTTTTATTGGTGATAGGAGTATTATATTTACTATGATGCTAATTATAGGCATTTGATGCTGATAGCAAGGCAATAACTAGTGTACTATTATATTCTGCCAGAAATAAAGAATACTAGTAGTTTTATGGTTTTAATAATTGTTGTGATGCACATGTACTGTGTTTGATTAATGCTTATCCAAGTAGAGGTTAGAAGTACAACTGAATGTGGAAGGATATCATTTGTTTAGTTAGAAGGAATTTGAAAAAGTTAAAGGATTCGAACTGCGAATTTTTTTCTCTCCTGCCATAGTTTTGCAAACAATTTTTCAAAATGCCACTTATTTCAGTAAATTTTCTAAAATGTCATTTTAAAAAAAAAAAAACTAAGAGCATAATTATCGGTAAAATTATAACATTGCTACACAATCTTTTAGGCTACTGTGTCAGAAACTATTGGATAATTGAAAATAATCAGCGTTTTTAGTTTGGCAAAGTTGTTACAGTAACACACGCTTCTACACTGCCTTTTCACTAATTTGCTTCTTTTTTTTTTTTTTTAAACTTTTTTATTAAAAAATGTTTAAATTAATATAAATGTGTAATTTGATAGGACTCATTTTAAAGTTTTTGAAGAATTATATGGATATTTGATAAATCTAGTTGAATTGTTTATAAAATTGGAAAGAGTGAAATAATATAAAAAATTATATGAGACTCATTTAAAGAACTTATATAGATATGATGGGTGTGGATGCTCTAAAAATGCATAGACACTGCTTTCTATTGAAAGGGCGACACACTTTAAAAATGAACACTGCAGTTTGCCGCCCTTTCACAGGGCGGCACAGAGGAAGTTTTTTTTTAACTGAATTAAATATATATTAATATTAATTATATTAATATTAATATATATTAATATTACTAATATTAGTAGTGTTAATATTAATAAAATTAATTAATATATATTAATATTAATACAATTTTAATAAATATATATAAATATATATAAATATTAATTAATCAATATATATTAATATTACTAAAATTAATAAATATTAATAATGTTAATATTAATACCATTTTATATTTTATTTATATTAATTTCTACATTTATGTTTTAATTAATTAATTATTTATTAAAAAATTATATTTTAATTAATTTAAATACAATAAAAAAAAATAATAATTATGAATAATCATAAATAATAATTATATAATAAAATATTAAAAGATTCCTCCCATTACAGTACCGGTAGTGTATTACAATAATAAAATAATAAAATTTTATTATTAATATTCGTTTATATTATTTATTGTTAATTATATTAAAAATTAATATTAATTACAATAAATATAAATATATTAATAATAAAATTAATTGTTAGTATACTATTAATAATTATATTAGCATAATTATCTATTACTAAATAATATTAATTATATCTATTAACATATATTAATAATAATAATAATATTAATTAATATATATTAATATTAAATTTGTATTAATATAAATATTAAAATTGTATTAATATTAATATATATTTAATTAAGTATTAAAAAAAAAAACAACTTTCCTCAGTGCCTCCCTTTCAATGGGCGGCAGTGTTCATTTTTAAAGTATGTCACCCTTTTAATGGGCGGCAGTGCCTATGCATTCAAATTTTTTTTTTTGAAAAGATGGTATTTTAAAAAATTTACTGAAATAAATGGCATTTTGAAAAATTGCTTGCAAAACTATAGCAGGGCAGAAAAAAATTCTCGAACTGCTGGTTCGTATATTTTAGTAATTAATCTGGTTGGTTAGGTGTTACTATTTAAGTTTGAACTTTTTTATGAATATTAGCTGATAGCTTATAGTTGGTAGCTATTAGCTGATAGTTTATAGCTTATAGTTGAATATTGATAGCTGATAAATTAATTTGAATGTTTGGTAAATTAGCTGTTACATTAACTGATAATTATAAAATGACCTAAAAACACATTTTTAATTAAGAAATTGGTAATTTCATTATCTTATTATATTATATTATTAAATTAATTTTTATTCGATAAAAGTAAATGTATTAATAACAACCTGCAATTTTTTTTTAATATATATAAAAAATTGAAGATATCATCAAACTATATAAATTTGTATATAAGTTTTATGAGTTTTGCTATTTCGTATGAATATATTGACAACAGAATTCAATGAATAAAAGAACCAGCAAACCATATATGAAGCAGGGGTATTTCATAAAGCCATTTATGAGGACATAAAAGTAAAAGTAATTCTAATAACTACAATTCTTGGTCTGGTTAACTCATTCTTTCGTAAAATATAGTTTTTTTTCCCTAATTTTATAATAAAATTTAATAAAATATATGAAATAATAACATTGTAATTTTGCATTTAGTTATATTAATATAAAAGAATAACAAAAATTAGTTTATTGTCTAATATTTTACAATAAAACTGTAATAATATTCTGAATTTTCTTCACATTTGTTGATTTCATTGATTCTCTTCCAATGCTTCACTAACTTGTGAATTATCAACACTACTTCTAAATTAATTATATAAATTTATATTTAATAAATAAAAATAATGTATAATAAAGTAGAGATAAATTGTAAAAATCTTCTATAACGTTCTTCAAAATCTCCCTAAATTCAATCTTTTAAAATCAAATTTTTATCACAGATATATATATATATATATATATATATATAATAATAATAATAATAATAATAATAATAATAATAATAAGGGTATAATTGGAATAAAAAGTCATAAGCTAAAAGCTACAAGCTCAAAAGCTACTTCAAATAGCTTTTGAAAAAAAGCTAAAAACTAGTTAAAAAGCTATAAGTTAAAAGCTAAAAGGCAGTTATCAAACAGAGTTTTTTAGTCAAAATGAGCTGAAAAGCTAAAAGCTATAAGTTAAAAGCTCTTTTTTTTGTCTTACCAAACAGACTCTTAGTTAAAAACTGAGTCAGTAGTAAAGTGCATGTTGATATATTATGTCAATAGATTACATTCTAGAAGTTTTAGTTAAAAACTGATGTCAGTAGCAAAAGACAACCGATTGACATAATACCTCAACTCTTTACACCTGAGAGCTTTTAATTTTTTTGTTTGGTAATTGTACCCATTTTGTATTGTTGTATTGTTGTATATATACTCTTTGGGTATCTTACGAATGTAGTAATGTGCATACTCTCTCTCTCTCTCTCTCTCTCTCTCTCTCTCTCTATCGATCTCTCTCTCTCTCCCTCCCTCCCTCCCTCCCTCTCTCCCTCTCCCTTTCCCTCTCCCTCTCCCTCTCTCAATTATTTACCATTATTCACAAATCTTGTGGTTCCAAGTTCCAACATTTGGTATCAAGAGTCTGGTTCGATCCATCAAACACCTAGTGTGCAAACATGACTTTTGTCTCCAACAAAAGAATTCCTGCAAATCTCCCAAATCTTGATGCGAAGATCTATGACAAGTGGTACAAACAAATGAAGATGTTATTTGGTTATCAAGATGTTCTTGAAGTGATCAAGAATGGAGTTACTCCCCTTGTAGAATGTGCAACGAATACACAACGATCTAAGCATAAAGAGGAGAAAACGAGAGATTTTAAGGCACGGTTTTTTATCTATCAATGTGTTGATACAAATAATTTCAAAAAAGTTGGTGATTGTGAATCATCGAAGCAAGTGTGGGAAATCCTGGAGAAGGTGTATGCAAGGGCTGAAAAGGCGAAGGTTGTGAGGTTACAAACTCACAGAAGACAACTTGAGTTGATTCAAATTGAGGAGAAGAAGACTATTAACGATTTTACGACGAGAATTACTTGGTTGGTAAACCAAGTAAAGACACGTGGATAAACGATCAGAGAGTAGTATGTTTTTGCGAAAATCTTGCGTTATTTGACATCAAGATTTGACAAAGTGGTGGTTGTGATTGAGAAATCGAAGGATCTTGCAATGATGAGCAAAGAGGAGCTACATAGCTCTCTTGAAATGCATGAATAGAGAATGGAGGAAAGGAATGCTGATAAGGCAAAGATGGAGATCACTTTGCAAGCCTGTTTCAATGAGACAGACAAGAAGGCGAAGGAAAAGTGGCCCATGAACAAAGGTGGAGGGAACTTTCAGAGTTTCGGTGGAAGAGAGTCCATAAATTCCAAGAATTCAACATTCCAAAAGGGTGAAAACAATGGCAATAGAGATGCTGGATCAATCAACTTTAGAGGAGGCAATCTAAGAGGTAAATGAGGAAGAATAATGGTTGACAAGAGTAACGTGTAGTGCTTTAATTGTCAAAAACTTGGTCATTTTGAAAGACAATGTAATGCCAACAACAAGGAACCTCAAGAATATTAAGCTAGAGTTGCAAGACAAGAGTTTCATGATGAGAACACACTCTTAGTCATGATCACAGAAGGAGAATACAACGACAAAAGGTTACAAGACATCAATAACAACAATTTGAAAAATACTGCAGAACTAAAGTGTAACCGATTGCAGTTTTACGCTAACCAGTTTCATGTTGAAGAAAACGTAACGGTGACTTTGAAAGAAGTAGTGCAGTGCAACGATCAATGTTATTTGAACTCTGTTTTTTCAACGCATATGACAGGGAGGAAATATTGATTTGTTATAATCAATCATGCCATGCAAAGCAAGGTTAAGTTCGCGGATGATACCATTCTAGCGGTGGAAGGGATCGGAGATGTATCGATCGAGAGAAATGATGGTGGACATTATTTGATAAAGGATGTATTCTATATCCCCAAAATTAAGTGTAATCTTATAAGTATTGGAAAATTACTTGAGAAGGATTACAAGATTCATATGGAGAACAAGACATTACACTTTTGGGATGCAAAAGGAGTTTTGGTCCTAAAAGCTCATATGGATCCCAATAGAACTTTCAAAATTGAGTTGAAGGTTAAGGGTCATATGTGTCTCGCTACTGCAACTAGTAGAGAAGAGTGGTTATGGCATTATAAGGCTGGACATCTCAACTTTAGAGATCTTAATGCCTTGCAAAGAAATAAGATGGTTACCAAATTGTCGTTGATAAGCATACCGACTGAAATTTGTGAAAAATGTGTGCACGCCAAGTAACATAAAGAAAAACTTAGGAAGGATGCATGCTTTAGAACCAAGTATCACATTGAGTTGGTGCATTTGAATGTGTATGAATCGATGCATGTTGATTCCATTAGTGACAATATATATTTTGTCACATTCATTGATGATCATAGTAGAAAAATATGGACATAACTAATCAAGTGAAAGAATGAGGTACTTGATGTGTTTAGGAAATTCAAGTCCATGGCTGAAAGACAAAGCGATCACAAACTCAAATTTCTCAAAACGGATGGTGGAGGCGAATATGTTTCAAATGACTTTGGGAGGTTTTGTGATCAAGAGAGCATAACACATGAGGTAGTACCACCTTATACAGTGCAACAAAACAATGTTTCTAAAAAAATCGATCAATTATGAGCATGATGAGAAACATGTTGAAAGGGAATATCTCTCCGAAAGAGTTATGAGGAGAAGCGGTGTCCACAACTTCATATTTGTTGAATAGGTGTCCATCAAAACAAATTGAAAAGATTACAACGGAGGAAGCATGATCTTGATTTAAACTAAAACTGAGTCACTTGAAATTTTTCAGTTCGATAACATATCGACATGTGCCGGGACAATTTAGAAAGAAGCTGGATGATAGGGGGAATTGATGATTCTTATAGGGTGTCACTTCACAGGTGGTTACAAATTGTATTATGCAGCGAATATAAGGATAGTGATCATGAGAGACATCATTTTCGACGAAATTAAAGAAGATCAACATAATGTAACCGGTCACACTAATTTGTCAACCAGTTACTCTAGTGGAAAATATGTTCCTGCAGTGCTGGAAGATGTAGAACCTGCTCTCGTGGAAGCCTAAATGGGAGAAAGTTTTAGAAGATCATCAAGGCAAAGAATTTTGCCTACTAGACTTCAAGAATGTGAGCTGTTCCAAGATGACGAAATCATTGACGATGGTGATTTAACCCATTTTGTCCTTATGGCCGAATTGAACCAGTTAAACGGAGAAAGCCTCGAGTGATGCACTTACTCCATCTTGTATTGTTATATACATACCCGTTGAGTATATTATGAATGTAGTAATATGCATTGAAATTCTGGTACCAGATATGTGATGTTACGTGTGATGTCACAACAACACACTCTGCAATGGACAATGTAAAACAACAGAAGAGTACACAAAGAATTATTCACCCAATTCAGTTAAACAACTTACTCTGGGGGCTACCAAGCCAGGAAGGAATTTCACTATCAGTAGAATTAATTTACAGACTCAACAACCCAGTTGACATCTCCTAAACTTAATCTCTACCTAATGAACTTTCTACCTAAGAGACCACTTAGGTATGAGAACATTACTCACTTCCTAAAACACCTCAAAGATCACACTTTGAGACCCACCTTGATCCTGCTTACAAGCTTTGATCAAGTAACAACACTCTCTTGCTTCACAGCTCTAAGAGAGTACACCTTACAACTCACCAATTCAACCTAGAATGGTTTACAAAATACTAGTACAAAGACAATGATTGACACTCAGTCTATGCTCTCTATCTTCTGTACTTTTTTCAAAGGATTGATGCGCTTTATATAGCTATTTGATTTGGTCTTGGACCTGCTACAATATCTGACCTGATTTGTTATTTAAAACTGAATCTTCAAAACAGATATTCTCTCCAAAATCTTCTTAAATCTTCAGCCTTTAAACACTCCTACAAATCTGCATCAAATCTGTTTGCAACAAAAAATATCTCCTCCAAGATATTCGCATCCAATAACTCTAACAGCTCTCCCAAAATCCAGCTAATACGCTTAACCCTAAAAACATCTCAAACCTGATGTTTTAATGATCTGCATATCTGATGTTATGACATCGCGTGTGACATCAGACTTCAAAACTTCAACAACTTAAAAATATAACATTAACCAATGTTAAGACATCACCCATGTGACATCAACATTGAACAACTTTGTTTTACCAAAATTCTAGCCAATCCAAGAACTAACAATCTCCCCCTTTGGCTAATTTTGGCTAAAACAATCTCAGCAACATCAGAGACTTCAGCAGCGGATAAAAATTGAAAAATGTTACAAACTCCTAGCAGCACTCCTTCAAAACAGCTCCTACTTCAAAATGCTGCACATACTCCATCAGCTCAGCAAAGGGTCAAGCTCCCCCTCAAACCAGAACCAGCATAAATAGCTGTTCAACATGCACACTCCCCCTCAACATCTGCACCACACCAGAACTGAGATAGGTCACACTCTACACACAAAGGCTAGGCTAACTCTCCCCCTTTTTAGCCATAATTTGACAATCACCTACTAACTACCAGTTAGTCCTAAGCTAGCTCTCATTGTCAGTCTAAAGTCAGTAATCAAGACAAGACAAATCATAGAACATAAAAAGTGCTTAAAAAGCCACAATATTCAAATTACATAAATTAGCACATCAAATGCAGAACAAAATAACAAAAGCAAAAAAAAAACTATTGTCTAGCAGAAACAACAAAAGAAACTTAATCTTCATCAGAGCTAGGCCCATCTTTATCATCCTCATCATCTTCCTCAGAATTGACACCTTCATGAACATCATCATTATCATCTTGTTCCAAGGACTGGATCAGCTTCTCAATCTCCTTCTTTCTAGTCATGCTGGTACTGATCACAACTTCCAGATCCTTGCAAGTAGCCTTCAATTCTGCAAGCAAATCAGCCTTAGTACTTTTCTTCTTGTTACCAGCATCTGATGTTGAGACAATGTCTGGAACATGACTCCCAACAAACAATTTTGGATGCAGAGATAATGTAGACTCCCTCTTGCAGGCTGTGTCTGAACTTGTCAATATGCCAGGATGATGTTTCAGAATTACTCCAAAAATGAGAGATGGGAATGCTATAGGCATTTTGATAGCATTAGTGGTGGTATGTTTCACAGTCTGTTCAAAAATATATGATCCATAGTCAAATTTCTTCTTAGTGCCCACAACATAAATGAACCTTCCTAATCCCACAGTTGTTGTGGTTTTATGATTAGTAGGCACCCAATTTGCAGCTCCAATTCTGTGCAAGATAGCATACTGAACACTAAGTTTGCTAGTTGACAATTTTCCCTTCAAGGGCCACACCTTTACTTGACCAGTAGTTATCTCCTTGCAGACATCATTATCAGTAACTTCTAACTCTGTAAACTCTTCTTCTTTTCTTCCTAGGTAATTGTTGATAACCTCAGGAGAGAACTCAATACATTTGCCTCTAACAAACACTTTCATGAAATCCACACTTCTTTTGTCAGAAATATTCATAGGAATGTTAACCATAAATTCCTTAACCAGACTGTCATAACACTTGGAGAACCCACACACAGTCTTCATCAATCCAGCAACCTTTATCACCTCTATGACTTCTTTAATTTCCATAGCCTCTTTTCCAATCTCTCTTTCAAGAGCAAGTCTTCTTTGACAAACAAATTTCCACATGGAAGCACTGCTTGCATAATGGAATGAAATGTTGTCAATAGGAACATCAGGTATCTTGTCAGCAATTCTCTTCAAGATTGACTTTCTCACAGGGGTGATGTTTTGAACATCATCCTCAACATCATACTTTGATTCAGATTCTTCCACTAGCTTCCTCTTTCTGGGATTCACATCAACATTGCTCCATGTTTTTGTAGGACCAACAATAGAAGTCTTTTTCTTCTTTCCTTCAGCTGACTTCTTTGGAGAAGATTCCACATTCTTTCCTTTCCTTGTTTTCAGTCTCTTGGCAAGACTAGGAACAGCATTTCCAATCACTTCATCATCAGATAGGTCAACAACATTTACCACATCTTCATTCTTCTTTCCACCAGGGCTAGTTTCAACATTCCTTTCGGGCGATGTTCTGACATTTGTTTCAACATCAGCTTCCTCATGAACCCCTTCTTCTTCACCACCTACTTCAGCATCTTCAAAGACAGACATAGCCAGTCTGTGAAGATTTGTATCAGCACTTTGCATGTCCTCCTTTTCAGCAGGCATTTGTCTAAGGGGAACAGAAATGCCTTTTACAAACAAATCCTTATCCAAAATTTTGGTGGCAATCTGATTAAGACTGCGATCAACATCAAACCTCTCTTCAACAGCTTGAGAGGTGGAAGACCTAGATGCAGATTTATCGCTAAAAAGTACACTAGTGACTAGCCTCTTAGTTTCATTATCATTAAATTTAGTTTCAGCCCTTTTGGGTTGAAGTTTGGAAGGTCTTGACTTACCAGATTCAGGAACCATCATGGAGATGGGTGCTATATTCAAAGCTTCTTCTGCAGAGCCCTCTTCTGTAGAAACCCTAGCTTTATCTCGCGATGAACTTTGTGAAGCAGATTTCTAAGATGGAGATGATATATGTTTTGACATTGTTCCTGTGAAGCACTTGAGGATCAGGGAAGGATTGCTACTTCTGTTGATGGAGAAGGAGACGAACAGTCTAGGGGTATGGTTTTTGATGAAGCGTGTGATAGCTACAATAGGAAATGATGGCCTAAACTATGGAGCCTGATTTTGTGGATCACTTAAACACCCATCAATGAGTTTTTCCCTCCAAAATAACTTTCCTTTTAAAAATTCACACCATAAGTTATTAACCCTAATTTACCTTTCAACATGCTCAGACTTTCACACTTAATGTTACAGTCTGATGTCACAACATCAACCTTAACATCACCAGATGAGCTGACCTCTTGAGGTACCCATTGATAACAATTATCTCTGGATCTGATTCCTTTCATAACTACCTCATTTTCCTCATTAGTTATCAGACACTCATCTTTAGTGTAGCTGACCTTATATCCATCATCACAGAGTTGACTTATGCTAATCAAGTTAGCACTCAAACCTTTGACAAGAAGCACCTTGTCAAGATCAGGTCCATCATGACACTTCACTTTTCCAACACCTTTTACCACCCATTTCTCTCAATTTCCAAAAGTAACTTCAATTGAGGAGCAAGAATTGACATCCACCAATTGGTTTTTGAATCCAGTCATGTGCTTTGAACAACCACTGTCAAAGTACCATCCATCCTTAGCAGAGTGTCTATCTGAAATGTGAGCCAATAGACATGTAACCTCAGTTTTAGGAACCCACTGTTTAACAACCTTGGGCCTGTTATCCTTCTGTCTAGGTTGAGGGATAGACTTGGGATAACCATGAAGCTTGAAGCAAGAAAATTGCATATGGCCAAATCTTCTACAATAGAAGCACCTTACTATTTCTTCTCTGAAGTTGTTAAACTTCCTGCCACCTTGATGATGAAACTGCTGTGGCTGCCATCCATAGTACTGGTGCTGTTTTCTTCCATAGTTTGCCTGTCTCTTGTAGTGAGGATTCTGTCTCTTAGGCTGTCTTCTATGGTGATGTGGCTTCCTTCTTCCATAATAATGAGGCACATCATTATTATATTCAAAGCCATACATGTTCCCCTGATGTTGAGACATCTGATGGAACATGTTAAACCTAGGAGCCTGCATACTCCTATGGTATTGAGGAGGCATATACTGCCTAGCTCCATAAGTATGTACCTTCCCTTGATGAGGACTATGAGCATACCTTTTCCCAACATTTTGAGGCTGTTGGTGAGCAACCTGCTTGGGTTTAGGATTAAGTCTCTTTTTGTTATGTTGAGACATTGGTTGAGACATGTCCTTTTTGGTTCCTGAAGTACTAGCTTCAGCAGAAACCTTCTCCTCAACAAATCCTAAGCCAGATTTGTCTCCTGCTACTTTTTCTGCCTGAAAGATCTTATCAAGAGTATCAGATCCACTGTTCAACATTATAACAGATTTTGTCATTTGATCAAGTTAAGATTTAACCAACAAGACTTCATTTTCAAGATCAGCTTTAATAGTCTCAAGCTAAACAATTTGTTTCTTTTGTTTCTCACTTTCTTGACATACCTATGCACTCTTCAGACATAACTCTTGATAGGAGGCTGCTAACTCCTCAAAAGTCAGTTCCTCATCACTTAATTCTCCATCAGACACACATGTCCCTGTCAAAGCTCTGACATGCTTGGCTGACTCTTCTTCACTTTCATTGTCAGTATCAGACCAGGAAACTGTCATGCCCTTCTTCTGCTTCTTAAGGAATGTAGGACATTCTTTCTTTACATGCCCATAACCTTCACACTCAAAGCATTGGATCCCTTTGTCTAGAGCAGTCTTCTCTTCATCCTTTTCTTTTGATTTGCTGATGTCAGAGGAGATGTTCTTAACATTGGGTTTGTAGCTCCTATTCATTCTCTAGAACACCTTGTTGAACTGTCTTCCCAGCATAGCAATAGCCTGAGATAGCTCCTCCTGAGATTCAACACCATTCCCTTTCTTCTCTTTTTGAGTATTAGATACCAAGGCTATACTCTTGGTCTTCTTTTCAGGTTCCTCTTCATTTAACCCTAACTCAAAAGTTTGAAGAGATCCAATTAGCTCATCAACTCTCATTTTGCTGATGTCTTGAGCTTCTTCAATTGCAGTCACCTTCATCTTATATCTCTTGGGAAGGGACCTAAGGATTTTCCTCACCAGCTTTTCTTCAGTCATCTTTTCTCCAAGAGCACTAGAGGCATTAGACAGCTCAAGAATACTCATATGAAAGTCATGAATAGTTTCATCTTCCTTCATCTTTAGACTTTCAAACTTTGATGTCAGAAGTTGAAGTCTTGACATCTTAACCTTTGAAGTTCCTTCATGCGTAGTCTTCAAGATGTCCCAAGCTTCCTTAGCAACTTCACAGGTATTGATCAACCTGAATATGTTCTTATCAACTCCATTGAAAATAGCATTTAAAGCTTTGGAATTACCAAGGGAAAGCTCATCTTCTTCCTTGGTCCATTCTTCTTCAGGTTTCAGTTTTGCGCTGGCTTCTTTTTCTTTCCCAGCATCATCTTTCTCAACAACAACAGGTGCTTTCCATTCTTTTATGATAGCCTTCCAAGCCCTACTGTCCAAGGATTTCAAAAAGGTAATCATCCTTGGCTTCCAATAATCATAATTAGAGCCATCCAGAATAGGGGGTCTATTAAATAATCCACCAACTTCCTTGTCCATCTTTACCAGAAAGTATCAGCCCTAGATCTCACCCAGAAGCAGAGCAGGATGCCTGCTCTGATACCAATTGAAATTCTGGTACCAGATATGTGATGTTACGTGTGATGTCACAATAACACACTCTGTAATGGACAATGTAAAACAATAGAAGAGTACACAAAGAATTGTTCACCCAGTTCAGTTAAACAACTTACTCTGGGGGCTACCAAGCCAGGAAGGAATTTCACTATCAGTAGAATTAATTTACAGACTCAACAACCCAGTTGACATCTCCTAAACTTAATCTCTACCTAATGAACTTTCTACCTAAGAGACCACTTAGGTATGAGAACACTACTCACTTTCTAAAACACCTCAAAGATCACACTTTGAGACCCACCTTGATCCTGCTTACAAGCTTTGATCAAGTAACAACACTCTCTTGCTTCACAGCTCTAAGAGAGTACACCTTACAACTCACCAATTTAACCTAGAATGGTTTACAAAATACTAGTACAAAGACAATGATTGACACTCAGTCTATGCTCTCTATCTTTTGTACTTTTTTCAAAGGATTGATGCGCTTTATATAGCTATTTGATTTGGTCTTGGATCTGCTACAATATCTGACCTGATTTGTTATTTAAAACTGAATCTTCAAAATAGATTTTCTCTCCAAAATCTTCTTAAATCTTCATCCTTTAAACACTCCTACAAATCTGCATCAAATCTGTTTGCAACAGAAAATATCTCCTCCAAGATATTCACATCCAATAACTCTAACAGCTCTCCCAAAATCCAGCTAATATGCTTAACCCTAAAAACATCTCAAACCTGATGTTTTAATAATTTGCATATCTGATGTCATGACATCGCATGTGACATCAGACTTCAAAACTTCAACAACTTAAAAATATAACATTAACCAATGTTAAGACATCACCCATGTGACATCAACATTGAACAACTTTGTTTTACCAAAATTCTAGCCAATCCAAGAACTAACATGCATATTTTCACCCTTAATTATAATTTTCTTTAATTTTCTTTCCTTCTATCTCTCCAAACTCAATTATTCACCAATCTCATGGTTCCAAGTTCCAACAAATGATTCTTTAGTCGAATCAAAGAGTTATGAGTTGAATTGAATTTTTAACTCGGATAAAATTGGATTATTAGGTCACTTAAATTGAAAAGTTGTATGAGTATTAAATCTTGTTTAACTCGATGATTGTAACAAGATGCTTATGCTATAAGGCCTAACAAGATATATGGATGATCCATGTTTTTATGCTCTAGGACTAGACGATTATTGGAGATGATGAAAATTATGGTTCGTTATGGTGGTTAAAAACTTTCGATGTGGTGGTGAGGGGATGACCTGCAAGTTTAGCACTTCAACGCTCAAGTCAGTAAGAGAGTGATAAATGAAGTTTGAATTTGAAATAATTTGAGTACTTAAGAAATGACGTGATATCTTCTTTAAATAGGAAAATTATATAGCAATCAGACGTGTGTGAGCGGTTTGAGATGTGGTCAGTTGTCAGATCGATCTGGACGACTATTGTAACAACCCAAACGAGATATGTCTAGAATTACCACGTTTAAATTGTTAATATTGGTACTGAAACATAATAAATTAATTTAAAGGATTACATGAGTAAAATTTTAGCAAACTTATACATCAAGCATGTTCATAATATAACATGTAATAAATATCCCAAATAACAAAGTACACAACGAAATACAAAAAAAGAAAAGGTAATCTTCAAGCTCCTCAAATCTTCTGCTTCTTCCTTCACTTGATACTTGTTTATCTAAGAAAAATAAACAACGGGAATGAGTGAGATGCTACATCTCAGTGGAGTTCCAACTAAAACCATAAGTCCACTCGAATCTAAGGTTATCATAAAATATCTCGACACTATAGTCCTAGTTCATATGAAATCCACATGAACCAAAGAGTACTCAGGTACTCGAGGCACATCAACCTCATAATACACAAATGTGTCAACATATTATCCACCTAGGTCCTTGTATACCAACGAGAAAAAATACTTCACGGAGGGGATCACTTACCAACGGGCGCTTGCTACATCTAGCTCGGTTTATATAATAAGTGACTTCTGACCAATCCTTCTCGATTACAGGACGCACCTACGAGACTTAACTTATGCCCAAAAGATCGAGGTATAACCACCTCCTACTATGTGATAATACTAGCGTACCACATTTACGGCAAAATGCACATCAATGAGGGACAAATATTTTATGGGACGACACCTACCAACTACACTTACTACGTCAAGTCTAGTTTATAGGCCGGTGACTCCAGTTATTCTCTTCATTTACGAATTTCATTTATGGGCTAAGAATATTGCTAAATATTCTTTCGCACATAGTTTCACAACATCTCCTTCTAGGCTAAGTTTATCTCATGATTATTTCTCACAAAAACGGTTAGACTCGCCTACTCACTATTTCCAAGACCAATCTTCCTAGGAAAACCTAGGGTTTCCTCACATTGTTTTATACATTTTCATTCATACATGAACAAGAAACAAACAATCAGTTAGATTCTTGTTGGTATTGTAATGAGTTAATCAACCATACGAGGTCGTTCGTACTATTATAATTCCTTTAACGTATGCGCATAATACAAGTTATCATTTTAGTTTCATCACTTAGAAACATACACACATGCTATTACAGTTTCATTTACCTTAAAACATATCACTCAAAATATTACGACTTCATTATGTAGGAAGCATATATGATATCCAAGGCCAAATGAAACTCAAGCTATTACGGCCCCAATCATCATTGAAACATATATGATATCCAAGGCTAAATAAAACTCAAGCTATTACGACCCTGATCATCATTGAATCATATCCTATTACGTGTCGCAGAAGGGTTCAGACTGTGGCCCTACAAATTCCAAGGGCCTACTACGGCTACCCATGGCATGTGCTATGGCCCGTAGCAATGCCCAGAAAGTATCATTTTCAAAATTTATCCCCAAACTTACAATTTTTTCCAATAAACCAGTCTCAATGCAATGTTATCATATCGTTATTTTTTAAACATGTTAGGATCAGATCTTTAAGCAAACATGCAACATTTCAATCATATCATTCATGATCATGCAACATAAAGCATAAAGATGGACACAAAAGATCATATTTCATGAATCAATTCCCAATCTCCATCATGCATTAAGCATAATTGAATCTAAATCCCAAACTGAAGCTTAGAAATGGAACCCCACCTTTGATCAAACCTGAATTGAAGGTGGAGTGATGTAGATAATGACGAGAACTTGGTGATTCACTCCAATTTCCTCAAAAATTAATCTCACCCAAGAACTTGCTTCAATCTTCTTTCAATTCTTGTCCATTTGATCATAACTTCTGAGTTTGAAGAAGATGGTGAGATGATGTTGACTCAAACTTGACTAGTTATTTCTTCTTCAATAATTCAGCAAGCCTTGGATATGCAACTTGATGAATGTCACTTGATTCAAGTTTTCCTCTCCTTTTCCTCTTTCTTCCCATGCTCTCTCTCTCTCTCCTCTCTCTCTCTCTCTCTCTCTCTCTCTCTCTCTCTCTCTCTCTCTCTCTCTCTCTCTGAGTTTTTGTTCTCAAATTTGACGTTAAGAGAAAGGAAGAAATGGATAAAATGAGCCTTTCTTCATTTCCATTTGACTTATAAACATTTGTGTGGAGATTACTATTTTCCCCTTGTCACTTATTCCATGTTACTAACTATGACACTCCTCATTAATCTTTCTACTTAGGATTTGAGTCTCTTTCTAATTAACTGATGTGTGCAAGGCTGCAAGTGCACGACAATGTCAAGTAGTATAATAAGATCGAACCCAAAAGGAGATGTGTATGAGTACCAAATTTTATCCTAACAATGTTTACCTAAAGCAATTGCAATTTTGGTTGGTTCAATGCAAATTGAAATAAGATTTAATAGATAAATATAACAGGACACATGGTTGTGACCATCTATCAAGACTTACCCTATTGATTATCCGAATTCGAACAGGTGAATATCAAAGCAATTTATATAAAAGTAGATAAATATGTTTGACACTCACTTTCTTGGCGTGCGTGTCTAGATATTTTTTTATCACGACTAAGTGGTTTTCTCAATCGAGAGTGAGAATACTCTTTATATCTTTCTCTATTGCACTAAAAGAAAATTCACTATTCATTCTCTCAAGTTTTTCCATTTTCTTAAAATGATTCAATCATCTGGAAAAGCTAAAGTTAAGGGGGTCAATATGCTGGAAAACAAGTCTAGGAAGAAGGCTAGGGCTCCAGAGTCAAAGAAGGTTGATCTAGAGAAGAATGAATTTTAGATGGAGATACATGATGGACCATCTATGACTAGGAAGAAGTCTGTAACAAATATGGAGTCCTTGAAGAATAAATATGTTCAAACACATGATTCTAACTCTGATGCTGATGAAGACTGGAATTCTTTCATTGAATCAGGTGGTTCTTGATAGCAAGTCTGAAGATTGATATTTCCAAGTGTTTTTATTTAAGTTTGATTGTATGTTCCTTTTTTTGTTGTTGGAATTATAATAACTCTTTAACAATTATGGATCCATTATGATATTCTCTAGATTTGTTTCTAAGTTGTTTGATACACTACTACAAATAATACATTTCATGATAAAACTTTCACCCAACCAAACAAAAAACCTAGGTATAATGTCAAGGCACGCCATGTTTTATTTATTTATAAATAAATACCACATATTTCCTCAGTTTCTAAATATAACCGAGGGAAAAAATAATTCAGGACATACTTGGAATCCCAGCAACAACAATTTATATATATATATATATATATATATATATATATATTTTAAAGTGATGCCTTTATTTATTTTATTATTATATTTTTTTTTAAATTAATGATCTATTCCTTTGGTTATATTTAATAACCGAGAGATTAAATTACCAAATTTAACTATAAAAGCATTCGTTAATCAGATTTTACCCTAAACCTAACTTTAATGTAACCGCTCAAAACATGTAGGCATCATACTTTGAGATGGCCTGCAAGACAGAAAAAATCTGCAATGTTCTTATATCTTGAACAAAATATTTTTTCTGCTCTTCCAATCTATCCCAACATAATGGTATTGATATTGTTGTTGTATTTTTGGAATAACCTTCCTATGTTGTCAATAAAAGAAAACATTCCTTAATTTGTTGTTTTCCACGGTTGACAACATTGACAAATTTATTCCTAAATATGCTGTAAATTGAAAGCACATGTATCTTGTTCTCTTTCATGTGAAAGTATTTTCCATGAAAATATTTGCTCAAGATAATGAAATCTCTCTGGGATGGATTGCAAGTGTAGAATTTTTTTTTCTCTTGGTAGAAACAGATAACTTATCAGAAATTAAAAAAAATTTGTTCTCCATGAATCCATGGTCAAAATATGGATTTGTTTAAACAATTTGTTTTAATATTCTATGTAAACAATAAAATTAGAAAAAAATCTTTTCCCCTCGTTTTTTTTTACAGAAAGGGAGAGGTATGTGGCGCTTGAGATGGAACATATATTTATTGTATTTTTTAATTTAAAAAAGACACATTTTACCTCGGTTTTGAGTAATAGCCGAGGGAAAATATAAGCGTGTTTATAGAGTTTCTTTACTGTCCTTAAACAAATCTTTGTCGTCCATTTAATGAGTATCAATACTCAAGACACTGCCATTAGTTATTTGTGTGAAACCTAAAACACATTACAAAAGCATTTTGAATATTAAAAATTATAATCAAACATTTGACACGAAAATTTTTAAACTTAAAAAATGTTTATTTTATTTGGGAAAATTTCTCTAGGATGGATTGCAAGAGTAGAAAATTATTTGGATTCAAGGTTTGTGTTCTTAAATAATCATATAACAGAATATTTATTTTATTTATCTAACCTTTATTTGTTTTATATCAGGTTCAAAATTATTTGGGTTCAACATTTGATCTTCCCCAAGATCAATGAAACACAGATCCCCAACATTTGTTCTTTCCCAAGGTATTCAATATTTCTTCTTCACCGACAGCAATGACGATGAATCAGATTCAAAATTTGTTGTTTATTTTTACTTGAATATTCCGTGTAAATGATGTAATATTATGTGTAAACAATTTAGTTTGTAAATAAATTAATTTATTAATATTCTGTGTAAACAACGTAATGAGTATCTTAAAAAATGAATATATCTTTCTCCCCGGTTTTTGTCATAAACCGAGAGGTATATGACGCTAGTTTTAAAAATATAAATAAGTTATTGTTGGGGATCGAACTAATGACTATTTCAACTATCCCCTCGGTTATTCTAAAACCGAGGGGTAAGTTGGAGAGTTTTCATGACGCCCTTCGTTATCTCGCCTTAGTAGTGATACCATCTTATATGATTTTTCTTCTTTAAACACCTTTTCCAAATTGTGGCAAAAGGGGGAGTAGTAGTGTGTTCTGAGTAACCTAACTACTAACTATGTTTATGGAGCATTATGTGTTCACATGCTGGAGCATCTAGCCTGACATCTATCCTTCAACTATGAGCATGTGTAAGCTGATATATATGATTGTGGGAACTTTGATGTTTAATGTACTAGTGTGTGCTGACTATCTAGACTGATTTCTACTAACTACTGACTTTGAATGTGTGGATGCATGGTTGATTGTGTGTATGTATGACTGTATGGGAGCATTGTGTTTGATATGTTTTTGATGTAGCAACCATATTACATGTATTCTCATTTTATGCTACTTCTATTGCTGCTGTTGTCTCTGTGTTTTGTTTGTGATGTGGTTATGTTGCTCAGTTTGTATTACACATCTTGTAAGTTTTGAAAGAGTTGTTTTTTCCAAGATTTTCCAAAGGGGAGATTGTTGTTCCTTTTGAATTGACTGTTCTACGCAAAACAACATGGAACATAAAAGATATTTTGGTGAATAAACGACACACGTGGGACCAGATGTTCCAGCATGTGTGCAACATCCGACCCTTGTCAGAAGGCTAATGTTTTTTTTAATCAAAGAAATATAGATTAATTCAAAAAAAAATCTACACAAGAAGATCGACCGAATCCAGCCCCAAAAAAGACAAGCAAAACAAATAAACTAAGGTAACGTCATATTAGCTATATGTGGTCTAAGCTTAGGACTAGTCCATCCTCTTTGAGTAATCATCTCTATAATTGTAAAGTGAGAAAGAGAAGGCTAATGTTGTTGTTGTTGTTGTGTTAAGCGTAATTTCTGGGTAGATTTCAATCAAATTTGTTGCTATCTTTTAGCAATTCATTAATTAGATTTGTTTGGTAGATTAAAAGGTTCAAATTAAATCAGTTAGAGATTTAAATTTGAATTCAAACAAATAAAATATTTTTTTGGAGGTTTTTGAAAAGAAAAAAAACTGAATCTCCTACAAATATGGACGTGATCAAATCTTATGCCCATTGGAGAAAATCCCAGAAGATTGCATTGCTATTTAAGGAGACTCAAACCTAACATTTGAAGTGTACAAGTATTGAAGATTATTGTGTTAAGGTTTATATTTTGAGTATTTTATTTGTGTTGTAGTTTGCGCACCACTATAGCGCTTTCATTCATATTCAAAGGCATATAGTCTATTTTGTTAGTTGAGTTGTAATTCAACAGTCAATATTCTAATTTTATTACAATTAATTTTTTTTATGGAAGTATATTATTTATTTTGAAGTTTTTTTTAATAAAATATTCTTAAACATAGACATTTTGACTTTTAAGAGGGAAAAAAATGAAAGCATGCATTAATCCTTAAAATTTTGCGAAAATCTCTATTCATAGATTTTTAGCTGATTCATGCCGATTTGATAACATGGCCGATCCAATGACTAATTCAAACCGGTTCCTAATCCGAACTAATTTTTAAAACATTGATTAAATTAATTCGGCTTCAATTAATAAGGATTTTGTTAAGATCTATCTTACAACTAATTGAGTTTGAATTTTGATGTAGATGAAGGATTTCTCAAGGAGTAACATATACAAATCTTTTTGAATCTTGGACTTTTTCTGATTCATTCATATGAACTTTCAAAACACATCGTCCTAAAATTTTTGCAAACAAGAAAATGTATGAAGGTGTGAGAAAACACAAGAAATGGGGGTTTGAATTGGGTTTTCAAACCGAAAGCTTTTTGTGAAACTCAAACAAAGATCACAAATAAACTAGCAATAGAGAAAGACACACGATATATCCTGGTTTATTTGAAAACTATCAAGTTAATCCAGTCCACCCGCCAAGGTGATTTCGCCTTATACACCAGGACTTAATCCACTATAATCAACTGATTACACTGCACTAGCAACTGCTGGTGACTAACAATCAAAGACTAACCGTCTCTTCTTAAGGATTCTGACCCAACTGGTCCCTTAAGGAATACAAATAACTGTTTGAACAAATTTAATGTTTACAATGAAATGCTTCTACACAAGCAGATATAAACACTATGAATAGTTTAAATAAAATCTATACAGTATGAATAATGTATTTTGGTTTGTATTGTGGTGCTTTACTGTTCACGTATGTGTCTCTCTCTCTCTCTCTCTCTCTCTCTCTCTCTCTCTTTCTTCAAATGATAAAGTCTTTATATAGCCAGAAAAAGATCCGTTGGAGGGCAGATCAGGAATATCATTAAGATCACTAGCGACTTGAAATAATGTCGTTATGCTGGGACGAAAATCGTACACAAACGTTGTCCTTTGTACCAGCAAGTCAGGGTAGTGGAATGGTAGTGGAAAAGAACGTATTTGATATGTACTATGTACTATTTTCCCTCGCAAATGTTTCATCTTCTTCTGTTCATCAGAGGGTTCTGAATAGATATGGTTGAAGCATGAATAGAAGAGTTAATCACTGGGTCTTCAGAGTCTTGAGTCATTAGAGCCTTCAAAACTTGTTCACCAGAACCTTGTCTTCAGAGTCTTGAGTCATCAGAGTCTTCAAAACTTGTTCACCAGAACCTTGTCTTCAGAGTCTTTAACACTCGGTCTTCAGAACCCTTGGTTATCAGAAACTTAAGTCTTCAGAGTCTTCATAACGCTATTTAGCAGAACCTGTCTTCAGAGTCTTCAGCACTTAGTCTTCAGAAACTTAAGTCTTCAGAGTCTTCAGAACGTTGTTCAGCAGAACCTTGACTTCAGAGTCTTTAGCACTTATTCTTCAGAAGATAATTATCAGAGACATATTGAGAACCAGAATCCAAGAGAATATTGCAGCAACAACATATTGCCTTCTTTGAATCTTTCTGAAATTGAGCAGTTCAGAAGCAAACTTGCTTCTTTGACGCAAAAGCGACTTTTGGTCAAATGAGAGTGATGTTCCACATGTTCTTTATTAGAGTCAGAGCTTTCTTTATCAGAGTCAGATCCTGTTTGTTAATTCTTCAGAAAAAAAACGTTATAGTACCAAAATTGTTCTTCACACAAATACTATTTTGTTATTATCAAAACTCAGAGATATCTTGCAGAACCAATTCTTGTTCTAACAATCTCCCCCTTTTTGATAATGACAAAACAATGTATTTTGATAAAACAATTTTGTACAGAAACAATTGATACGAAATGACGCAGATAAGTTTAGAGTAATCTTCCCTTTATCAATCTCCCCCTGAATCTAAGACTTAAAAAAAATCTTATCAGATTAGGGATACCAGAGCCTGATTACAAGGATCTAGTCAGATCTTGAATATCAGAGCTTGATTATAGTGGCAATGGAGTCTGATAACAGAGCCTGATTGGTTAGATCAGAGCCTGATTAAATCAGAGCCAGATTGCCAATATAATATTATTCCTGAAAAGCATTCTAAGAGAATTTGCAATTAAAGTGTTAGACTGTTCGAGCTATGATTCAGAGACAATATATTTATCAAAATAACTTTCCATTAATATACTCCCCCTTTTTGTCATAATCAAAAAGGGTAATCAATGGTTAACGTAAGCATTTGGATTTAATTCAAGAGAAATTAGATATGTTAAATTTAGTACTTCTCCCCTTTTATGACAATCATAAAGAAATGCAATAAGATAAAATAGATGTAATAAAGATACTTTTTGTTGATTAAACAAAACGCCAGAGGCGCGGTACAAAAGCGAGACCCAAAACAACATACAGAAGCAACAACGATTAATCAAAGTAATGAAAAGAGAGACCGAATTCTGAGAGACCAACAGAAACACCTGCCAACACATATATCATTGATTGATGATGGTTTCAGAATAGTTCATGGGAGAGCACCAATCAGTCACAAGTTTTCCAGTCATTCCAATTTGCTTTATGTGAGTAACAACTCCTTGTAGATCAAGAATATGAGAAATAACTCTACTGAAAGGAATTTGAAATGATAACTCCTCTCTCGATGAAAGAATTTCTTCTTTCAAAAAAGTTGAGCATGGATTGAGGCAGATTAATCTTAATCTTGGAGACTAAGAAGAAAATGAAAAGCATATCCAATGCAGAAAGCCGTCATGTTCCATTTTCTCTAGGCCTAAGATTTGTTCCCATAATTTGGTACCAAACTTTTGCCGTAGAGGTGAGAGTAGAGGGACTGTCAGTAGGTCCTTCATGAAGATAGATGATGTGGATGTGTTTAGAAAACCAGTTGTTTCCTTTGTAATATTCAACGCATTCACCATCTTACTTACACTCAATAGCTTGAGAGATGATTGTTGAGTTAATCATAATGGGAAAACCAGAGACAGTAGACAGGATATAACAAGCATCAGACTCATATTCAAGAACGTGAACATTGGCCCAGAATTCCTTTATAAGTACTGGATAGATAGGTCCATTGAGTGTTTCAAGGTATTTATCCTAGTTCTGGTAGATGATATCTAAGAGAATATTGGAAAGACCATTATCAATTAGCTCCTTGAAGTCAATAGAGTATTGTTTCAAGAGATCTAAGTAAGAGATTTATCCCTTAATGGTTTTAGATGACATAGAGAATGAAATAGGATAGGACAAAAAATCAAGATGAGGAGCCGATGAAGAGTTATGAAGAGGAGTATGGTATTTAAGGAGAAGAAAAATGTATTAGCAATAAATGGCAATAAAGATTAGATGAAGTGAAACGAAAATTCATCATTTCAAATACAAGAGATACAAACAAAAACAAAGAATGAGAAAAGAGTGTATCAGTCTCCAAAATATCACATATCAGATATACGTTATTCAAATCTTGACATCAGTCAATAAATACGAATAAATGTATACTTGAAAGTGGGAGGGAAGAATCTGAAAAGGAATAAAGGTTGGGAAGAGAAGTGTTTATATTCAAGAAATCTTTGTCTTACACACAACTTAATGAATGCATAATAAAAGGGGGAAGACGTGAAGATTTAATCTATTCTCAAGTAAATTGTCAAAGCCAATGCGTCAAAACATGATTACATCAATAATAAGGAATATTAAGGAGTAATTACTTGAAATCTAGTCTCACGAAATCACAACGCTCGAGGTGTCTCTTCAACAGAAAGGTATGATTTGATTTTGGACAAGTGTCACAAATAATCATAGTCGTTTATTTTCAAGAGAGCATGTTTGATATTCCCAAGGTCAAGAATACCAAGAGGTATCTAACTGGACGAGTTTCTGATCAGGACATCTTCTAACATGTAGAAGTATCGTTAATCAGAAGGACATAAAATAATGAAACAATCTGCTTAACATCAGAATGTTATTTCAGAAGTTCTGGTGACTTGACACATCAAAATATCATCTACTCATTCTAGACATGGTTTTATAAATAGATTTTCCAGAATGAATACGAATCTATCCTCAGCAAGGGGTTTTGTGAAAATATCATCCCACTGGTGGTTTGTATCCACAAATTTTAACTGAAAAGTTCCCTTCTGAACATAGTCATGTAAAAAGTGATGTTTTATTTCAATATGTTTTGCCCTAGAATGCAAAATAGAGTTCTTAGATAAACAGATAGTAGAAGTATTATCACAGAAGATAGGAATGTTACTCTCGTGTATCTGATAATATTCGAGTTAATTCTTCATCCAGAGTATCTGAGTACTGCATAATGACGCTGAGATATATTCTGCTTCTACAGTTGAAAGTTCAATTGTTGATTGTCTTTTTCTTGCCCAAGAGACGAGGTTGTTCCCCAGAAACTGACAGTTTCCAGAAGTGCTTTTCCTTTCCAATCTGTCTCCAGCATAATCTGCATCACAATAACTAGAAAGCTTGTACTCTGATGTTTTCTTATACATCAAGCCAAGGTTAGTTGCTCCTTTTAGATACCTTAGGATTCTCTTAACAACACTTAAGTGAGTTTCCCTTGGATCTGATTGGAAATGAGCACAAAGACATACGCTGTATAGAATATCTGGACGAGAAGCAGTCAAATACAGAAGAGAGCCTATCATACCACGATAGAGCTTCTGACAAACCTTTTTACTTACTTCTTCTTTCTCCAGAATGCATGTCGGATGCATAAGAGTCTTAACAGGTTTACTTTCTGACATATTGAACTTCTTCCGAAGTTCTCTTGCATACTTGCTCTGATGAATGTACGTTCCTTCTGGATGTTGATCAATCTGAATTCCCAGAAAGAATCTGAGTTCTCCCATCAGACTCATTTCAAATTCAGCCTGCATTAACTTAGAAAATTCCTTGCACAAGGAAGTATTAGCATAACCAAATATAATATCATCAATGTAGATTTGAACAACCAGAATGTCATTTTTAAAGGTTTTACAAAAGAGTGTTGTATCCACTTTTCCTCTGGTAAAGTCATTTTCTAAAAGAAAGTTACTTAGCCTTTCATACCAAGCTCTGGGAGCCTGTTTCAGACCATATAACGATTTTTTAAGTTTGAAAACGAAATCTGGGTTTTCAGAACTTTCAAAACCAGTAGGTTGGTGTAACACCCTTCTAACCCAACAAGAATTTCACATAACGTATGGAAATAAATCAAATAAAATCACCGCTCTAGGGTGTCACACTTCATAAAAACACCATAATTATTTTCCTGCTCCGTAACACAGGTTACAACATATAGAAATAACAACTTATTTTGGATCAACACCTCTTTTAAAACAAAAATGTTGTAGCGGAATTATCGTCATAAAAATATCCTTTATAAAACAACTCATAATAAGTTAATCTCATAAAAAATTGGAATTTAAAATAACTCAACATCTTCAAAATCCTCATGAAACATGTTAATCAAAGTAACACAATATTTCAAACAAAAAGCGTTCCCATCCCGATGTTACATATCAGAGAAAGACACCTCTAAATAAACGAAAGCTATAAGAATACTCTAAAATGATCTTCAAAGCTCCTATAAGCTACTCCGGAGTATCTGCATGTTACCCACGTGGAGGCAACATTCAAACAGGCAGGGTGAGTAATCACAATTCATTATACAAGATATGAGGCAAAGATATAAAATAGGACAACAATCATTATTATCGTTACATCATCATTATTGAATCACAACATCATCGATCATCATCCACAAAATCTCATTTAATTCACAACATCATCAAGCATCACTGAGATCACAACAATACAAAGCCACTTAATATGAATGCAACACATAGACTCAATGCATGTGGTACCAAAACATCATCATGGATGGACACTGGGCCATCACCCTCCAAAATGGAGCACATCATAATTATCTCAATCCACAGAATGGGATTGAAGCCAACACTGGACCGAAGTCCTAACACCATCACTGGACCGAAGTCCGAACGTCATCACTGGACCGAAGTTCTAACATTGTCACTGGACCGAAGTCCTAAAAATGCTATGAATGCATGATGCAAAACGTCATAATAATCACCATCACGGCTCGTCAAAGTTGCATCATCATTCATAAAAATTCATCATAAGACTTCACATAGCATGTATAACATCAACATGCATATCATCAATTTAATTCATCATAGCATCATAGTATAGCATCACTAACACACGTCAAAAATCATCATTATAGAATCATCAACACATAATCGTCATCACCTAATCATCATAACATAGCATGTGTATATATATATATATATATATATATGAGCATGCATATCATTAAAACATCATCACAGCGTCATCAATAACATTACAGTAGCATCATCAATAACATCACAGTAACATCGTAGCAACAACACACAAGTTTCGTCATTTATAGCAAAACATCATTAGCTCATCATACAATTACACACCTTCCAACATCAATGCATATCATTTAAATTATTTCCAGCAACATGAAACTATTTTTAAATGAAATTACATTACCTCAGCTTCACGCAGCTTCGAACGACACGCAAATCGGACTACTGGAACTAAAGTTATGAATTTCCAAAGTTTTTTCATCAAACACCGACACTGACATCTTACACTGACACCATAAAGCCTCATTACACACTAGTTAATTTTAATTCCAGGACTTGAAACCATTTTTACAAGAAGTTACACTGTATTAGCTTTCCACAAGTTCGAACGGCGCGTCAAATGGACACCCGAAGCTCAAGATATGAATTTTCGAAGTTTCTAGACAAATCAGTCCAGGGTTAATCGATTAACGATATATGGTTAACCGATTAACCATGCTAAAAATCAGATTTTTCACGTTTTAAACTATTCCAGTGTTAACCGATTAACCCATTTTGGTTAATCGATTAACCATGCTGCAGAAGCACTTTTCTGCTATATTTTTACACGAAAATCATTTTTTCCTCATCCGAAACCCCCGTTTTCCCCACAAATTGTTTAGAACACGTTTTAACACGAAAACCACATTTCAAAGATTCTGAAACCCCCAAATATTTTTCATCGAAAACACTCCTGACTCAGTTTCGACTCTGACACGCAACCGTACACAACAATACAACATCTACCATCAACGAATCCATCAAATACATAATTTTAACAACAATTCACATAATTTACCCTTCAATCATCAATCACAACATTATTATCAACTATTACATCATGGTATTTCATCATACTTCACGAAATCATCATTCAAACACATAACACACAAAACCTACATCTACCTTAAACCCCATATCAAATACAATAAACCAGATTACCCCTCATACCTCGGGATTCAATTTCTGATCTTCCTCTTGAGTTCTCACCGAAATTGCTCTGAGCCCTCACCTCTTCACTTCCTTTCTTCAGAGCTTTTCCCCAAAAACACGACCGATCAAAACTCAACTTCTCCCTTCTTAATTTCCTTTTGACAAACATTTCCTTAGGACCCCTATTATGGTATTCCTACTTTGTCCTCACTTACTCCTCTCAATATTACCACCTTGCCCTTAAAATCTCTACACATTTTTATTCTAATTTAATTATTAGAATAATTCTAAATAATAATTATTAATTCATAATAATTTCCAACTAAATAATTATTATAAATTTAAATAATATAACCATAATTATTTAATTCTAAATAATAGTGATTAACATCTTAATCCACACTATCTTACAACATCCCACCACATAATCACACAAAGCCTCATATATTTCACTAAAATTCACCGAAAATCACGAATATTTATAATAAATCAATTAAATAAATATTCTAATTATTTTGGGGTGTTACAGTTGGTGCACATACACTTCTTCAGAAATATACCCGTTTAAAAATGCATTATTTACATCCATCTGATATAAAGTAATGTCATGATTCACAACAAAGGAAATTAAAAGACGAATAGATTCTAATCTGGAAACTGGTGCAAAGGTTTTTGTATAGTCTATCCCTTCTTGTTGACTATAACCTTGTGCTACCAGTCATGCTTTGTTTCTTACGACCTCACCTTTCTCATCTAACTTGTTTCTGAATACCCATTTTTGTTCCAATGACGTGGACACCTTTGGGTTTCTGAACCAGATCCCAGACATCATTTCTGGTGAATTGATTCAGCTCTTCTTTCATGGCCAGAATCCACTCATTTTTCCTAAGAGCTTCATCAACTGATGTTGGCTTTATCAGAGACACCAAACCCAGAAGAGCTTCTTCAGAAGGTTTGAATGATAAATGAGTTCTGACTGGATCAGCTTTGTCTCCCAAAATCAATTCTTCAGAATGAGAAGTCTTTAGTCTATTCTTCTTATGATGAGATGAACTATTTGCTGTTTCTGGTAACGTTGCATCTGTTTCTAGAGAATCTGCATCTTTGTCTCCTTCTTTTAAATCTTCCTCCTTGGATTCTAATAAAGTAATCTTCAGATCTACAAACTTTTCAACTAGCTTTGACTTTTCAGGGTCAAACTTATCATCTAATCTGACTTGAATTGATTCCTCAACAATCCTTGTTTCTGTGTTATAGATTCTGTAGCCTTTAGAGCATTCAGAGTATTGTAACAGTAAACACTTTTGAGCTTTGGAGTCAAACTTGCCAAGATTCTCTTTAGTGTTCAATATAAAACAAATACAACCAAAAGGATGAAAATACGAGATGTTGGGTTTTCTATTCTTCCACAATTCATAAGGAGTCTTATCCAGAATAGGTCTGATAGAAATCCTGTTCTGAATATAACATGTTGTATTTACTGCCTCTGCCCAGAAGTGCTTAGCCATGTCAGTTTCTTGTATCATGGTACAAGTCATTTCTTGCAAAGTCCTATTCTTCCTTTCCACTACTCCATTTTGTTGTGGAGTTCTGGGACAGGAGAAATCATGGGAAATACCTTGGGAATTAAAAAGATTCTCAAAGTATCTGTTCTCAAATTCTCCACCATGGTCACTTCTGACTCTGACTATTTTGCATTCCTTCTCTGTTTGCACTTGTGAGCAAAAGGTAGAAAACACATAATGTGACTCATCCTTGTGTTTCAAGAATTTTACCCATGTCCAACGACTATAGTCATCAACGATAACTAATCCATACTTCTTTCCACAGATTGAAGAAGTTTTCACTGGTCCAAACAAATGAATGTATAGAAGTTCTAACGGTCTAGAGGTGGACACAACATTTTTTGCTTTGAAGGAAGTTTTAGAGAACTTTCCTTTATGACATGCTTCACAAAGAGCATCTGAAGAATACTTCAGATTAGGTAAGCCTCTGACAAGTTCAAGCTTATTTAGCTGAGAAATCCTCCTCATGCTAGTATGGCCTAAACGTCTATGCCATACCTATTGCTATTCATTAACAGACATTAAGCATTTGGCATTATGTTCACAGAGATCAGAAAGTCTAATCTTATAAATGTTGTTTTTTTCTTTTTTCGATAAAAAGGATTGATCTATCTTTCGGACTGACAGCTGTTGTGGTGAGAATCGGATATCAAGCTATTATATTAACTTGAATCGCAAATCTTTAAATTCACCACCGGTCTTTGATTTATCCAAAGGAAAGGTTAAAGATAAAAAAAAACCCAAGAGATCTAAGGTTCGGGGGTTGGTTACGCCTAGGGAAGGTGTTAGCATCCTAAGCATCTGTAGTACTCTACAGGAACCTCTTGTTAGTACTTATGTTATCTATCGCTCGCTTGCTAAGGGTGCTATGCTAAGGAAGAACCCTAGGGGTTAGTATCTAAGTATACTCGTCAAGACATTACATCTTGTGCCTACGTATCCTGACGGGAGTGGAATCAGAATATCCATAGTTCTCCTCGAAGAGGAAGAGGAACTTCTTGACTGGGTCAAGGTTCCAGGGGGAAGTAATGTCCAGGGCAAGACATTACGTAAAGTAAGGCGGCTCTAAAGTTGAAGTTGAGTTAAAAGGGGTGTAAATGTTCACGGCAAAACATTTACGTGGAGTGCGGCGACTCCGATCCTAAGTCTAGGATACTAAATGTCTACGGCGAGACATGGAGCACGGCGTCTCCGAATCCTAAGGCCAAGGTTTAAGGGAAGGTTCTAAATGTTAGTCCTATGACATTGAGTCAATATAGGTGTACCTTTCCTTTGGAATGGTGACGCAAAAATAGTATCAAGATAAGACAGAAACAAAGTCAAATGTTGGAATCGGGTTCATGAATTATTAACAAATAGGTATAGAGTGATCATTAAACATAAAGTCAATACAAACTCAAAAGGCAAGAAAGTCAATAATTGTATTAGTATAACGAAACATATGACCAAATACGAATCAGGGAGAATAATACCACACATAAATCAAAAAGAAAAATAAAAGTCACTAACCAACAATAAATTAAAAAATGATAACACACATCCTTTTTGGATTTAATTAAAATAATTAAAATTAATTAAGAAAATAATGAAAACATCTAAAATAGATGATTAAAATATTTTTGCATTTTTTGTGCTAACAAACAATTAAGTTTAAAAAAAAAATAGAAAATACAAACAAGAAACAAAAAGCAAAAGGAAAAATAGATAAAAAAGGAAAATAAAGGAGAAATGGGCCAGGTTGCTATCAGAAATAAAGGGGGAGGGGGGATCCAAAATTCTCAAGGCCCATACCGTGGAAGCCCAGCGCAGGGGTCTATACGACGGTTCCTTGTCAACCTTTGTTGACCACCAGATCCGATCAGGGACATCGGTTGAAGGGGAGTCAACCCTTGACTCCAAATCTTAGAGCTGGGACGCGAGGGTGTATAGAAAGGGGAAAGACAATGTACATAGGATCTTAAGCATGGTATGATGATTGAATCAGATGGTGACAAGTGTCACCATCTCATAGTAAGTGGAAATCCAACGCACGAGATCAACAACGTTGATGCAATGAAACGACAAAAGGAAAACCTCCTCAATTACTCAGTACGTTCATTTTCCTTCTTCCCCAACGCTTTCTATGCAACACACTTACCGGAGAGGGCCGACGGCACATGGCGACGCCACCATCTTCTCTAACAGCTGGTTAACTCCAAACCTTAATCTAAACATTAACCCTCCCATTTTCTCACCCTCATTATGAATTCGAAGTTAGATTTCAGGAGAACTAACTCACACGCCTGGATCGAGACAATCCCAAATCAAACCCTACGTTACTAACCACACCCAAAATCAAACAAATCGAAGCGAAAAAACCAGCCAAACACAACGTTCAGAGTATCATTCAAACAATAAAATCAAACGAGGAACGAGTTTTAAGGTGTACCACTTGAAGAAACTCCTCCAAAGTGCTAGCGCGAGTGCTCAGGAAATTTCTCTGACGTGTCTCCGACCTTCGTTTTTATATTTTTTTAAGCTTGAATCTTTCCTTCTCCTACTTCTCTGCGCGTGACTGGCTTCTGAGTGTTGTTGTGAATGCGTGTATGGAAATGATGTCGACTGTTGCAATCACTGCTTCTGACTTTTCTGTATAATTTTCTGCTCTGTACGTGAGTTTGTGGTTGCTATGAATTTTGTGGGTATGTTTCTGATGATTATTTTCTGTGAATTTTTGTGATAACTGTGATGTTTTTATTTCATGTGTGTATTATGGCTCACTGTGTGAATGTGATTTTTTAGGTGAATTTGAATTGGTGGTGATGTGAATCTTGTTATGACTGTCTGTTTCTTTTCTGATATCGTCTTGGTTGTTGGTCCCCCCGTGTGAATTCTTCTCTTCCAATTTATAGATTCATGAATAAATTGTAGCATTGATTTTTGATTTAATGGCTCCATATCATGTCAAATTCTGTTTTGGAACTCTTTTGAATTGTGTCTCAAACATGTTTTGATTGGTTTTGGAAAGAAAATTAAGCTTGTCTTAGACATGTTTTGGATATGTCTTGAAATTGTTTTGGAAACAATTTGATGGTGTTTGGAAACTGTTGATTCTTGCTTTCGTGTGAATTTTCTTTTGGTGTGATGCTCATGAATTGATGGACTTTCCCTTTTTGTTTTGATCATATTTGTAACGTGTTTGAAAAGGCCAACATTCCAAATTCTTGCTGGATGATTCACTCTGGAATGGAACTAAACTCCCAGATATCAATTATTACTGCAGCTTCAGACTTACTTCATCTTTTTATTCATTATGAAGGTGGGGAGGGCCTATGCAGGCTGACAGCAAACCTCAACCATATATTTTGGCACTTATTGGAAGACCGACATAGAGTTTACGTCCAGTATGAACATCTCCGCTCACACTTATATATTTGATGTCAATTCTCTGTTACATAGTGATATCAAGACATTCAACTCTTTTGACAATATTTTCGCAATTAATAATATCATACTCAATTCTGGCTGGAAAAGAAATTCCATGCGTTATTTACTACTGTCGTTTGTTTTGCTTTGTACAAGCTGTGTAGGTTTTGTGTCTTGTGTCGGCAGTGTATGAAAGCGGCTTGTGCGGTGCATTGTGGCCTTGTCGTTTACGTTTTGCAGCAGGTTCGTGCTTGTTGTAGTGGGTGAGACGTTTTTTTTATGAAAAAGTTAGTTTGTGATTTTATACCGATGCTTATCCTTTCCTTTTTCTGCCGCAACTTCGTTATTTACAATGATGTTTTTTTATTTCCTTTCTGACAACAGGTTCTCTGAGGTGTTTTTGGAGGTGTAAGGTCCATGTTCAAGCATTGGCAAAAGATAATGACCATCATGATGTTTATGTCTACGATGAAAATCTCAATGAATTTAACTCGTGATCATTTAGGAGAAGCGAAGCAAAATGCACCAGTTGTAACAATATTTCGGCGAAAAGCTTCAACGTCGGCAGGATAAGTTTCTTCTTGATCTGGTATGGTGGAATATCATTGATGATTAATACTTGGAAGTGTGATATTTCTCATGAATTAGTGAATCAGACCTGATAAATGTTTTAATCATGTTTCCAACTCTAACATTATCAAGTTCCTTGGAACAGTTGGCTATCGAATATGGAAGCTTCCTGCTTTTGCTCCCCCTCAATGGGTTTAGTTACATTTTCATTTTCTTGTAGGTTCATTAGAGTCTTGGTAGAGAGTTTCATATGAGGGATTTCTCAAAGCAGTAACAGGAAGTGATTGCAGACACGAGTTCAGTAGGAGGAGGATGCTATTCTAGCAACATTAGACGTCTATAAACAGACATGACAACTTAGCATACAAGCCCTTTATCAGAAATAACACGAATGCAATATTGAGGAGGAAAGGGCTCTCATATTGGCACTTGTGAAATTCGAACTGTGGTCTTCCTCAATACTGTTTTTTGTAACTTTTATGACGGTCTTTGTGAGTTTAGGAATTAGAGGTTTTGTAACATAACGACATGAATTCATGCACCCCATTTGTAAACTTTGAATATGGAAACAATGGTGCTTGATCTTGTGGTTCCATCTTAAACTTTTGATGAGTCATTTGGAATTAACTTGAATTTTCTCTTTGTAACGAGGAATTTGGTATCTTGGAATGTCCTAAAACTCATCTCCTTCTTTGCATTTTTGAATTTGTAAATTTTGCAAAAATATTTTAAACTTGAAAGGATGGTAACGTGATACTTTTGAATTTAATATGAAGCATGAATCTCGTTTATGGCCTGAAATACTTAATCATAGTTTATAACTTTATGGCACTTGAGACGCGTCTTGAAAATGAATTAGTCACGACCTAACTCAAATTGATTATGGCTTGGATTTCTTGGTTATGGCGTCTTTAGAAATGAATTGGAATAAGGCTTTGAAATCATCTTGAAATCGCTTGACTACGTTTCGAGCAATTTTACTCCATGTCTTGGATTCAACTTGTAGTGCCATAAAACAATGTTGGCCATACAACTTGTATTAGGTTTTGAGGACAAATCAATATTTATCTTAAAAACCACCTAGAAGCCTTGGGGCCATAAGACAGAGGGCACCTCTTCTATCTCCACGGGAAATCAACGAAATTCGTAAGGGACTAAAACCTTAATGAGCACCCACATGGTCTCCATGGCCTTTGAGCTTTTTGTAGCAGCACCTAATTTCACAAAGGAAAACAAACAAAGAAAGTCTAAAAAACGGTTAGATATGCATGGATGATTGACCTAGAAATGATATGCAAAATATTAAAGAATCTAAGGGTAAAATTTGGGGTATAACAGTTGCCCATATTTAAATATCTTCACCGGATGATATGAATGATGAAAATCTTCATGAAGTCATGGTGAAAGATATTTAAATACAGATAACCAAATTTTTTTCCCTTAGATGCAATGACATGCAATGCTATGGACAAACGAGACTAACCTATAATGACGACATGCCATGAACTCTAACATGATGATAATGATGAGATGGTAAATGCAAAATGTAAACAAAACAAAGCAAACCGGAGATAAAGACAAACACAACGAGCAACAAACTCACTGGGGATGACCAACGCACTGGGGAAAAGAAACAACTGGGGAATCTATAACGACGACTCAACAGGTTCAAGCGTGACCAGTTGATATTTTGGCAAGCAAGAAGATAAAAAATCCTCATTGGAGTCGGTCACCGAAAAAAAATGGCCTCCACTGGGGATCATCTAGAGTGGCTACCCAACAGGTTCAAGCGTGACCGGCTGGCACTCTAGGAAAACAAGTGAAATAGGATCCACATGGCAGTAGGACCGTGCACACAAATGTTGGAGTTTTCAACAAGAAATAACATCCAAGCTTTTGGAAATTCCTTAAACGAAGAGATCAAACGAGATCTTCAGGAACCATCAGGGAATATGCTTCTGGAAATTCCATAAGCGAAGAGATCAAACGGGATCTTCAGGAACCATCAGGAAATATACAGGGTAATTAAATTCTTCTGTATGCCAAAATAATTGGACTTCATGGGGAAAACGCCCTGTAACCTATCGTTGCAAGGGACTTACACACCACCAAGAAGAAAAACATGGAGCACAACGTCTCAAAAAGAAAAACAAGGAGCACGGCGTCTCGAGAAGAACATCATGGAGCACGACGTCTCGAAAAAACATGGAGCACGACGTCTCAAAAAGAAAACATGGAGCACGACGTCTCAAAAATAAAACATGGAGCACAGCGTCTCAAACAGAAATAACAATGCCCACGGCGTGGCATAGAGCATGGCGTCTCAAACAGAAAAACAATGTGCACGACGTGGCAGAGATCACGGCGTCTCAAACAGAAAAACAATGCCCACGGCATGGCATAGAGCACGGCGTCACAAATAAAAAAACAATGCCCACGCCGTGGCATAGAGAAACATAAATGCACGCTTAAACCAAGTTCGGCGACCTAAAATGCTAAAGGTAAATTTGCTAAAGACCAAATTTCAATCTAAGATCAAGCTAGAAAGAAACAGTCAAACAAGACCTGCCATTGAGGAATGAGCTCGAATGGGGATTTATCTTATCCAAGCATGGAAAGGATAACTGAAGTAACCATCATCCACGAGGGTCAAACTTTGTGGGGAACTTAGAAAAAATTAGCACTTTCTGCCTAAGGTTGATGATTCTACTTGGAGAGAACGGACAAACCCAAAACTTGGTGAAAACACAACCAAAGTAAACGAAAGATAAGCTGGCAGCGAACACGCACATACGTAATGCATATGTATGTTATGCCATGCTTATGCTCATGCTGACAAGACAAACAAAAGAAAACTGGAGATGAAATAAACATCTCAACAAGGATATCCGTCTAACCTCTGCACAAAAGATGCATCTATCAAGAGCTGTATAGAAATCCATAGGCGGAACCACAGTCGTATCAAAGTTTCAAACTTCTCTGGGAAATAGTATTCCACTTGGGGATATAATTAATATCATGATTTCACTCAGGGGAATGTCAAGATGAAACCGGTTACTCTGAGTGGGAAAGATCCACTGGGAACGGATAAAACTCATGTTCGGAGAGACTTTGTGGGGATAAAATGAATATCCACTGTGAACTGAAGTAATCTGAAAAGCAGTTGTAATTGGAGATGCCATAGGTGAGGCCTAACGGGGATAAAAAAAATATCCACTTCGTTGGGGAAGCTTGTACCAATATCATAGCTGTAGACGTCAGGATCTAGACTTTAATGGGGATTAAATAAACATCCACTTCCGAGGAAGATTGAAGTTCAGAAGAATCTCTGAGGAGTGAAATAAACACTCGCTTCATTTGGGAGAGGTTGAAACCAAGAAAATTCTCTGGGAATTCTTAGGTCACCAACATGGAATTCTTGCATTGATCATGTCATAACTGCCGTTCGATAGTCTCTATATTTCTAAGTTTATGGTTCAAAAGTTTTGGTTTTAAAGATTTACAGAACCAAAATTAAATGCAGAAAATGTAAAGACTAAAAATATAAAGTAAAGACTGAATTATAAACGGAGCCTTGTTGGAATTGGATCTCATCAATTGATTACACTTGCATTCTTCTAATCATTTTATACATAAATCACTCGTTCGTCTAATATCATCATGTATCACTCACGACATACATATCCTCTAGGTCCCCGCATGTTGTAAGTGATTTTGTACCGATCAATAATTGCTCTCGCACATTACCAATCAATACAAAGTCTGTAAAACCTACATGAATGTTAAGCCCATATCCATTTATGGCATCAACACTCAACAGATATTACTATAACATCAATATCAAACTAATGAGTAGTTCATATACAAAGCCATGATCAGAATACGTACATATGATTAATCCTTTTTACATGCATTCAACTAATTGGCCAAATGAATGTGAATATCATTCTTCATCACTATTATCACGCATCATCGCAATACCGTATCGATCCTACTCATGCAACTCATGCTACTTAATCAACACAATACAACAAAAGATACAATGAATATGAACTCACAAAACCATGTCAAAAGTTTGTTCATTGATAGATGAAAAATCTAAGATCAAGGATTTGATATAGGTTTTGTCAAGACCCACAAATACGCAATCAAAGACCATAATTCACAAACATACATTAGATGAAATACATAAGGTATCAAAAGATTACATCCTTTCCCAAAAAGAAATTGAAGATCCTACCTTTTCTCCCTTGAAATGAAGAGATACAAAGTTCTGATCTTTAATTTACAAGTTTCTATTATTTCTCTCAAGTCTCTCTCTCTCTTTTTCTAAAAAGTGTGAAAAATATATTTATAATACATTCAGGATTTTACAAGTTCGCAAAGCGAACATTTTACTCGCAAAGCGCTTGGCAAAATTAGGCACCTGAGGTGCCTCTGATAGTTAAACCGCCACATAATTTCTTCATAAGTTCGCAATGCGAAGGAAAGTTCACAAAGTCAACACTCGCCTTCAAGTTCTCAAAGCGAACTTTAGTGCCTTTTTCCTCTGCCATCATTCTGGGACCATTCGCCTGAGACTTCGCTAGAGTTCGCAAAACGAACCTTCGCTGGCAAGTTCGTAATGCGAACTTGCTGATGTTTTCCCCTGTTATTTGGCAGCTTCTACCATTTCCTTGTGTCTTACAACTTTGATCATTTAGTGCCTTTTCCTGCACAATAACCCACATATTACAAGCACCAAAGGTATATTCTCAATGTTTGAAGAACAACAACAATCATGAGTAAAACTAATGAAAACATGAGAATTGAGTAGAAAAAGTGCCAAGAAAAATGGTTCATTTTAAAGTAAAATCTGCACTTAACAACTCTCCCCAACTAGATATTTGCTCGTCCTCAAGCAAAGTATACCCCTCATGAATACAAGAGGATTTACTCAAGCATAAGATTCAACCAAAGTCAAGCATGAAAATGCGCACAAGCAACGTTCACCACTCAATCGAATCGAACAATGACAAAGAATTAAGTTCTTAAACAAATATCATGGAATGGTTCAAATGACAACTAAATTTTCATACTTGAATCACTCTAACACTCTTTAAAATAAGAATGAAGAAATTAACGCGTTTGCAACCGCGGGGAAATTTCACTCACCTGACAAACAATGATAATAGCAACTTAATTCATACAACATCTATCAATCAAAAATGAAAACATGGAAGCAAAAAGATCACTAAGGGCTTCAAAGGTTGTAGCTTGGTCGGGTTAACAAAAAAGGGAAATTTCTAATGGTCATTGAATCGAAATTGCCGATGCAAAAAGAAACATTCACTATACAAGGTATTTACACATCACAACATCATTCACCATTTTCATTCCTTTATCACCAACCTTCTCAAACTTCCTTATGCACAGTTATTTCTTAATCAAACAAGCATTCTTTTTCTTTTGTTTTTCACATTCATATTCACACTTTTTCTTTTCATGCTTGCTTGAAATTTTTCAAAATATAATAGCAACCTACCATTCTTCTTTTTCATTCTCCCCAACTTGAATTCAACCAAACCTCAAGTGAATGCTCCTTGCTTTTTAAGGCAAGGAAATCAATAAAACAAAGTTCAAAGGTTCAAGAAGAAATTTTTAGAACCTCACAAAATTCAATGATGAACTACACATCCAAATTATGTACATAAACCAAGTTCATCGTTAAAATGAGATCTAAATTGTTTAGGCTCAAAGTGGTTATCGAATTCTCTCTACTCACGAGTAAGGTACTTTTGGATATAGTTGTGCTCAATAGAAACAAATGCCTTGATCATTTCTAATGCTTCCACAAAATCACAATAATCAACAGATAAAGCATGAATCAAACAAATTAAACAAAGTTATCAGTCATCCTAGCATATAGTAAACAATGGAGGTTTCTCACAATTTGTGGCTTTTGGACCTAAGTGAAACAAACATTCAAACAAGTTGCAAAATGAAACAAAAATACACATTTGCACAAAACACAAAATTCTTAAATCATTCTAACATTCTATGAAGGGTACAATTTACCTCGCATACATTCAAATCTCACCATCATGACTCGGTCGAAGCTTCACTGAATACTTTTATACAAATAGCAACCAATCCAGAAGGAGTTCTCTTCATTCCCGATCACACTAAAGAAAACATAAAACAACACAAATACATACAATATAAACAAATGTACAAAGCTAAAAAATATAGAAACTATCACAATGCAACTCAATATCTAAACACCGATCCCCGGCAACGGCGCCATTTTGTTGGTACTGTAATACAACAACAAGCAAAAACTAATTTAAGTAACCCAGTTTTGTCGTATCCATAGGGATCAGTGCGAGGGAAAGAATGCCGTTCGATAGTCTCAATGTTTCTAAGCTTATGGTTCAAAAGTTTTGGTTTTAAAGATTTACATAACCAAAATTAAATGCAGAAAATGTAAAGACTGAAAATATAAAGTAAAGACTGAATTATAAACAGAGCCTTGTTGGAATTGGATCTCATCAATTGATAACACATGCATTCTTCTAATCATTTTATACATAAATCACTCGTTCGTCTATTATCATCATGTATCACTCACGACATACATATCCTCTCGGTCCCCGCATGTTGTAAGTGATTTTGTACCGATCAATAATTGCTCTCGCACATTGCCAATCAATACAAAGTCTGTAAAACCTACATGAATGTTAAGCCCATATCCATTTCTGGCATCAAGACTCAACAGATATTACTATAACATCAATTTCAAATTAATGAGTAGTTCATATACAAAGCCATGATCAGAATTCGTACATATGATTAATCCTTTTTACACGTATTCAACTAATTGGCCAAATGAATGTGAATATCATTCTTCATCACTATTATCACGCATCATCGCAATACCATATCGATCCTACTCATGCTACTTAATCAACACAATACAAATAAAGATACAATGAATATCAACTCACAAAACCATGTCAAAAGTTTGTTCATTGATAGATGAAAAATCTAAGATCAAGGATTTGATATAGGTTTTGTCAAGACCCACAAATAAGCAATCAAAGACCATCAACAATAGAGAATCAAAACTAATTCACAAACATACATTAGATGAAATACAAAAGGTATCAAAAGATTACATCCTTTCCCAACAATAAATTGAAGATCCTACCTTTTCTCCCTTGAAATGAAGAGATACGAAGTTCTGATCTTTAATTTACAAGTTTCTATTATTTCTCTCAAGTCTCTCTCTCTTTTTTTTTTTCTTAAAAGTGTAAAAAATCTATTTATAATACATTTAGGATTTTACAAGTTCGCAAAGCGAACATTTTATTCGCAAAGCGAATGGTAAAATTAGGCACCTGGGGTGCCTCTGATAGTTAAACCGCCACAGAATTTCTTCATATGTTCGCAATGCGAAGGAAAGTTCGCAAAGCGAACACTCGCCTTCAAGTTTGCAAAGCGAACTTTAGTGCCTTTTTCCTCTGCCATCATTCTGGGACCATTCGCCTGAAACTTCGCCAGAGTTTGCAAAGCGTACCTTCACTGGCAAGTTCGCAAAGCGAACTTGCTGATGTTTTCCCCTGTTCTTTGGCAGCTTGTACCATTTCCTTGTGTCTTACAACTTTGATCATTTAGTGCCTTTTCCTGCACAATAACACACATGTTACAAGCACCAAAGGTATATTCTCAATGTTTGAAAAACAACAACAATCATGAGTAAAACTAATGAAAACATGAGAATAGAGTAGAAAAAGTGCCAAGAAAAATGGGTCATTTTAAAGTAAAATCTGCACTTAACAACTCTCCCCAACTAGATTTTTGCTTGTCCTCAAGCAAAGTATGCCCCTCATGAAAACAAGAGGATTTGCTCAAGCATGATATTCAACCAAAGTCAAGCATGAAAATGCGCACAAGCAACGTTCACCACTCAATTGAATCGAACAATGACAAAGAATTAAGTTCTTAAACAAATATCATGGAATGGTTCAAATGACAACTAAATTTTCATTCTTGAATCACTCTAACACTCCTCTTCAAAATAAGAATGAAGAAATTAACGCGTTTGCAACCGCGGGGAAATTTCACTCACCTGACAAACAATGCTAATAACAACTCAATTTATACAACATCTATCAATCAAAAATCAAAATATGGAAGCAAAAAGATCACTAAGGGCTTCAAAGGTTTTAGCTTGGTCGGGTTAACAAAAAAGGGACATTTCTAATGGTCATTGAATCAAAATTGCCGATGCAAAAAGAAACATTCACTATACAAGGTATTTACACATCACAACTTCATTCACCATTTTCATTCCTTTATCACCAACCTTCTCAAACTTCTTTATGCACAATTATTTCATTCTCTATTTTTCTTATTCAAACAAGCATTCTTTTTCTTTTGTTTTTCACATTCATATTCACACTTTTTCATTTCATGCTTGCTTGAAATTTTTCAAAAGTTTATAGCAGCCTACCATTCTTATTTTTCATTCTAACCAACTTGAATTCAACCAAACCTCAAGTAAATGCTCCTTGCATTTTAAGGCAAGGAAATCAATAAAACAAAGTTCAAAGGTTCAAGAAGAAATTTTTAGAACCTCACAAAATGCAATGATGAACTACACTTCCTAATTATGTACATAAACCAAGTTCATCATTAAAATGAGATCTAAACTGTTTAGGCTCAAAGGGGTTAACGAATTCTCTCCCCTCACGGGTAAGGTACTTTTGGATACAGTTGTGTTCAATAGAAACAAATGCCTTGATCATTTCTAATGCTTCCACAAAATTACAATAATCAACAGATAAAGCATGAATCAAACGAATTAAACAAAGTTATCAGTCATCCTAGCATATAGTAAACAATGGAGGTTTCTCACAATTTGTGGCTTTTGGACCTAAGTGAAACAAGCATTCAAACAAGTTGCAAACTGAAACAAAAATACACATTTGCACAAAGCACAAAATTCTTAAATCATTCTAACATTCTATGAAGCGGTACAATTTACCTCGCATACATTCAAATCTCACCATCCAGATTCGGCCGAAGCTTCATTGAACACTTTTATACAAATAGCAACCAATCCAGAAGGAGTTCTCATAATTCTAGATCACACTAAAGAAAACATAAAAGAACACAAATACATACAATATAAACAAATGTACAAAGCTCAAAAATAAAGAAACTATCGCAATGCAACTCAATATCTAAACACCGATCCCCGGCAACGGCGCCATTTTATTGGTACTGTAATACAACAGCAAGCAAAAACTAATTTAAGTAACCCAGTTTTGTCGTATCCACAGGGATCAGTGCAAGGGAAAGAATGTCGTTCGATAGTCTCTATGTTTCTAAGCTTATGGTTCAAACGTTTTGGTTTTAAAGATTTACAGAACCAAAATTAAATGCAGAAAATGTAAAGACTAAAAATATAAAGTAAAGACTGAATTATAAATAGAGCCTTGTTGGAATTGGATCTTATCAATTGATAACATATGCATTCTTCTAATCATTTTATACATAAATCACTCGTTCGTCTAATATCATCATGTATCACTCATGACATACATATCCTCTCGGTCCCACATGTTGTAAGTGATTTTGTACTGATCAATAATTGCTCTCGCACATTGCCAATCAATACAAAGTCTGTAAAACCTACATGAATGTTAAGCCCATATCCATTTCTGGCATCAAGACTCAACATATATTACTATAACATCAATATCAAACTAATGAGTAGTTCATATACAAAGCCATGATCAGAATATGTACATATGATCAATCATTTTTACATGCATTCAACTAATTGGTCAAATGAATGTGAATATCATTCTTCATCACTATTATCACGCATCATCGCAATACCGTATCGATCCTACTCATGCTACTCATGCTACTTAATCAACACAATACAAAAAAAGATACAATGAATATCAACTCACAAAACCATGTCAAAAGTTTGTTCATTGATAGATGAAAAATCTAAGATCAAGGATTTGATATAGGTTTTGTCAAGACCCACAAATAAGCAATCAAAGACCATCAACAATAGAGAATCAAAACTAATTCACAAACATACATTAGATGAAATACATAAGGTATCAAAAGATTACATCCTTTCCCAACAAGAAATTGAAGATCCTACCTTTTCTCCCTTGAAATGAAGAGATACGAAGTTTTGATCTTTAATTTACAAGTTTCTATTATTTCTCTCAAGTCTCTCTCTCTTTTTTTTTTCTAAAAAGTGTGAAAAATCTATTTATAATACATTCGGGATTTTACAAGTTCGCAAAGCAAACATTTTACTCGCAAAGCGAATGGCAAAATTAGGCACCTGAGGTGCCTCTGATAGTTAAACCTCCACATAATTTCTTCATAAGTTCGCAATACGAAGGAAAGTTCGCAAAGCGAACACTCGCCTTCAAGTTCGCAAAGCGAACTTTAGTGCCTTTTTCCTCTTCCATCATTCTGGGACCATTCGCCTGGGACTTTGCCAGAGTTCGCAAAGCGAACCTTCGCTGGCAAGTTCGCAAATCGAACTTGCTGATGTTTTCCCCTGTTCTTTGGCAGCTTGTACCATTTCCTTGTGTCTTACAACTTTGATCATTTAGTGCCTTTTCCTGCACAATAACACACATATTACAAGAACCAAAGGTATATTCTCAATGTTTGAAGAACAACAACAATCATGAGTAAAACTAATGAAAACATGAGAATTGAGTATAAAAAGTACCAAGAAAAATGGTTCATTTTAAAGTAAAATCTGCACTTAACAACTCTCCCAAACTAGATTTTTGCTTGTCCTCAAGCAAAGTACGCCCCTCATGAAAACAAGAGGATCTGCTCAAGCATAAGGTTCTACCAAAGTCAAGCATGAAAATGCGCACAAGCAACGTTCACCTCTCAATAGAATTGAACAATGACAAAGAATTAAGTTCTTCAACAAATATCATGGAATGGTTCAAATGACTACTAAATTTTCATACTTGCATCACTCTAACACTCCTATTCAAAATAAGAATGAAGAAATTAACGCATTTGCAACCGCGGGGAAAATTCACTCACCTGACAAACAATGCTAATAGCAACTCAATTCATACAACTTCTATCAATCAAAAATGAAAACATGGAAGCAAAAAGATCACTAAGGGCTTCAAAGGTTGTAGCTTGGTCGGGTTAACTAAAAAGGGACATTTCTAATGGTCATTGAATCGAAGTTGCCGATGCAAAAAGAAACATTCACTATACAAGGTATTTACACATCACAACTTCATTCACCATTTTCATTCCTTTATCACCAACCTTCTCAAACTTCCTTATGCACAATTATTTCATTTTCTATTTTTCTTATTCAAACAAACATTCTTTTTCTTTTGTTTTTCACATTCATATTCACACTTTTTCTTTTCATGCTTGCTTGAAATTTTTCAAAAGTTTATAGCAACCTACCATTCTTCTTTTTCATTCTCTCCAACTTGAATTCAACCAAACCTCAAGTGAATGCTCCTTGATTTTTAAGGCAAGGAAATCAATAAAACAAAGTTCAAAGGTTCAAGAAGAAATTTTTAGAACCTCACAAAATTCAATGATGAACTACACTTCCAAAATATGTACATAAACCAAGTTCATCATTAAAATGAGATCTAAACTGTTTAGGCTCAAAGGGGTTAACAAATTCTCTCTACTCACGGGCAAGGTACTTTTGGATACAGTTGTGCTCAACCGAAACAAATGCCTTGACCATTTCTAATGCTTCCACAAAATCACAATAATCAACAGATAAAGCATGAATCAAACGAATTAAACAAAGTTATCAGTCATCCTAGCATATAGTAAATAATGGAGGTTTCTCACAATTTGTGGCTTTTGGACCTAAGTGAAACAAGCATTCAAACAAGTTGCAAAATGAAGAAAAAATACACATTTGCACAAAGTACAAAATTCTTAAATCATTCTAACATTCTATGAAGCGGTACAATTTACCTCGCATACATTCAAATCTCACCATCCAGACTCGGTCGAAGCTTTATTGAATACTTTTATACAAATAGCAACCAATCCAGAAGGATTTCTCATAATTCCTGATCACACTAAAGAAAACATAAAAGAACACAAATACATACAATATAAACAAATGTACAAAGCTCAAAAATATAGAAACTATCACAATGCAACTCAATATCTAAACACCTATCCCCGGCAACAGCGCCATTTTGTTGGTACTTTAATACAACAGCAAGCAAAAAGTAATTTAAGTAACCCAATTTTGTCGTATCCACAGGGATCAGTGCGAGGGTAAGAATGCTGTTCGATAGTGTCTATGTTTCTAAGCTTATGGTTCAAAAGTTTTGGTTTTAAAGATTTACAGAACCAAAATTAAATGCAGAAAATGTAAAGCCTGAAAATATAAAGTAAAGACTAAATTATAAATGGAGCCTTGTTGGAATTGGATCTCATCAATTGATAACACATGCATTCTTCTAATCATTTTATACATAAATCACTCGTTCGTCTAATATCATCATGTATCACTCACGACATACATATCCTCTCGGTCCCTGCATGTTGTAAGCGATTTTGTACCGATCAATAATTGCTCTCGCACATTACTAATCAATACAAAGTTTGTAAAACCAACATGAATGTTAAGCCCATATCCATTTCTGGCTTCAAGACTCAACAAATATTACTATAACATCAATATCAAACTAATGAGTAGCTCATATATAAAGCCATGATCACAATACGTACATATGATTAATCCTTTTTACATGCACTCAATTAATTGTCCAAATGAATGTGAATATCATTCTTCATCACTATTATCACGCATCATCACAATACCGTATCGATCCCACTCATGCTACTCATGCTACTTAATCAACACAATACAACAAAAGATACAATGAATATCAACTCACAAAACCATGTCAAAAGTTTGTTCATTGATAGATGAAAAATATAAGATCAAGGATTTGATATATGTTTTGTCAAGACCCACAAATAAGCAATTAAAGACCATTAACAATAGAGAATCAAAACTAATTCACAAACATACATTAGATGATATACATAAGGTATCAAAAGATTACATCCTTTCCCAACAAGAAATTGAAGATCTTACCTTTTCTCCCTTGAAATGAAGAGATACAAAGTTCTGATCTTTAATTTACAAGTTTATATTATTTCTCTCAAGTCTCTCTCTTTTTTTTTTCTAAAAAGTGTGAAAAATTTATTTATAATACATTCAGGATTTCACAAGTTCGCAAAGAAAACATTTTACTCGCAAAGCGAATGGCAAAATTAGGCACCTGAGGTGCCTCTGATAGTTAAACCACCACATAATTTCTTCATGAGTTCGCAATGCGAAGGAAAGTTTGCAAAGCGAACACTCGCCTTCAAGTTTGCAAAGCGAACTTTAGTGCCTTTTTCCTCTGCCATCATTCTGGGACCATTTGCCTGGGACTTCTCCAGAGTTCGCAAAGCAAAACTTCGCTGGCGAGTTTGCAAAGCGAACGTGCTGATGTTTTCCCCTGTTCTTTGGCAGCCTGTACCATTTCCTTGTGTCTTACAACTTTGATCATTTAGTGCCTTTTCCTGCACAATAACACACATATTACAAGCACCAAAGGTATATTCTCAATGTTTGAAGAACAACAATAATTATGAGTGAAACTAATGAAAACATGAGAATTGAGTAGAAAAAGTGCCAAGAAAAATGGTTTATTTTAATGTAAAATCTGCACTTAACAGTCGGCAGGATAAGTTTCTTCTTGATCTTGTATGGTGGAATATCATTGATGATTTATACTTGGAAGTGTGATATTTCTCATGAATTACTGAATCATACCTGATTAATGTTTTAATCATGTTTCCAGCTCTAACATTATCAAGTTCCTTGGAACAGTTGGCTATCGAATGGGGAGGCCTCCTGCTTTTGCGTCCCCCTCAATTGGTTTAGTTACATTTTCATTTTCTTGCAGGTGCATTAGAGTCTTGGTAGAGAGCTTCATATGAGGGATTTCTCAAAGCAGTAACAGGCAGTGATTGCAGGCACGAGTTCAGTAGGAGGAGGATGCTATTCTAGCAACATTAGACACTACAAACAGACAGGACAACTTGGCATACAAGCCCTTTATCAGCACTAACACGAATGCAATATTGAGGAGGAAAGGGCTCTCATATTAGCACTTGTGAAATTCGAACTGTGGTCTTCCTCAATACTGTTTTTTGTAACTTTTATGATGGTCTTTGTGAGTTTAGGAATTAGAGGTTTTGGAACATAACAACATGAATTCATGCACCCCATTTGTAAACTTTGTATGGAAACAATGGTGCTTGATCTTGTGCTTCCATCTTAAATTTTTGATGAGTCATTTGGAATTAACTTGAATTTTCTATTTGTTACGAGGAATTTGGTATCTTAGAATGTCCTAAAACTCATCTTCTTCTTTGCATTTTTGAATTTGTAAATTTTGCAAAAATATTGTAAACTTGAAAGGATGGTAACGTGATACTTTTGAATTTAATATGAAGCATGGATCTCTTTTATGGCCTGAAATACTTAATCTTGGTTTAGAACTTTATGGCACTTGAGACGCGTCTTGAAAATGAATTAGTCATGGCCTAACTCAAATTGATTATGGCTTGGATTTCTTGGTTATGGCGTCTTTAGAAATGAATTGGAATAAGGCTTTGAAATCATCTTGAAATCGCTTGACTACGTTTCTTGCAATTTTACTCCATGTCTTGGATTCAACTTGCAGTTCCATAAAACAATGTTGACCATACAACTTGTATTAGGGTTTGAGGACAAATCAATATTTATCTTAAAAACCACCTAGAAGCCTTGGGACCATAAGAAAGAGGGCACCTCTTCTATCTCCATGGGAAATCAACAGAATTCCCAAGGGACTAAAACCTTAATGAGCACCCACACGGTCTCTGATAACTCGAATTAGTATCGTATTTTTCGACTCATTACACGCACTTTTACTTATCATTTTATCGAGTCTTTATCATTCTAGTTGCTATTTACTTATGTTTTCTTTTGTTTTCCCTTTACAGGTGTTTTATCAGCAATGTAGAAGAAAGGATCGAAAGTTGAGCTGAAGATGCAAGAAAAACAGCAAAAATACAAGTTTTGGCTTCCCTAACTGAATGGCGCTTGCCATTTGCCCTACAGAGGAGAAAGGCGTTCGCCATGTCCCAAAAAATGAGGGAAATCACCTTTTGAACTAATGGCGGTCGCCATTAGGCATACGGTGGTCGCCATTATGCGGGGGAGTAGTTTTTTAGTGACAGTTTGACAGTTTTGCTTGGTTTGAATTCAAATCGTACCAGACCTTCTTGGAGCCAATTTTCCTCTATAAATACACCCTTGAGGGTCTGCATTTGGGGGATCCGAGTTGCGCAGAAGCGCTGCCAAATTCTTTAGCCTAGCCACTAGATTTACTTACCAAAGCAGTAATTACTCACACTGAGTGATTGTTGCACTGCTGTACTTTTCATTCTGTTGTCGATTGTACGCTTGGATCATCATTTTATTAATAGAAGTATTTCATTTTCAGTTTATTTCAGGTCATTTATAATTATGTTTTTATTGCATTTGTTTCATTTATATTCTTGCAAGTTTATTCGATTTCAAAAGATAAACATTAATTCTGAACTTTTTGTTAAAAAAAATCAAATCAGTATGTATGTTTTAAATTGCAGCATGTTTAATATGTTAACTTAAGAAATAAATATGTCCGAGTAATTTTTCCGGAGTCCGTAGATTGAGGACCGTCGTTCCGACGGGACTCCATAGATGTATTAAGTACGAAATTGCGATTGTATGTCGTTTTGGTTATAATTTCTATGCGTAATTTAAGTAGCTTTGTCATGAGAGTGAGAAGTTATTTAACATTGCTTTGTCATGAGAGTGAGGAGCATATAAAGGTTTGAGCCGAGATTCGCGAGAGCGTGAGGAGCGAACCGGATAATAGAAATTAGGCATCATATCTAAATACAGCGAGAGCGCTTTAGATGTTGATTAGGATATTGTTGGCTTTCAAATAGTGTTTCTTAGTTACCGGGCGAGCGAGAGCAAAATCTTGGGATTAAGAGATATGGCTTTAGTTAAGACCACGAGAGCGTGAGGCGGAGCCTTTAAGTCGGTATATTCTACATAATAGGCATATAGTCATAATTAGTACCTGTATTCTAAAAGTCCCTTAGGAACACGGAATCCATACTTCGGGCTCGTTTTAGTATTGTTTTCAAACCTTTAGTAATTAGTGTTGATATTTCCGTTCGTACCTTTTAATCATAGCCTTAGATTTACAAAGCAGCAATAGATTACAGTAGGTTGGCATTGGTCTCTGTGGGTTCGACACTCTTTTATATTAAAATGATAAATCCGTGCACTTGCGGAGCATCAAGTTTTTGGCGCCGTTGTCGGGGACCAACGGTCAATATTGTGATTCCATTGTTGCACCGTATAGACTAAGGAACTCTTGTTGAAAAAAAAGGAAAAAAAACATGTATCACCCAAATTTTCTCTATGATTACCACTCCCAATATCTTGAGGAATCGCACCCAAATTTCCCCTACGATTACCATTCCCAAAATTTCCTCTACGATTACCATTCCCAATATTTTGAGGAACCACAAGAATCCTATAATCCCGACCTTGAATTAGTGATGGAGGATTTCAATACGTCACTCACTCACTCTCAACCAAATTTCCTCTATGATTACCACTCCGAATATTTTGAGGAACCACCAGAATCCCATAATTCCAAAATCAAAAAATTAATGGAGGATTTCATTGAAACAACAACTAATTCTAGGCTAGAATCTATGATGGAGCGCTTTGTGGAGACACAAACTCTCCAGAATGAAGAGTTTAGAAAACAACATCTCGATACTTATGAAACCTTTAGGCAGATGAACACTGTGGTCGAGTCCCTCATGACTCACACCGAGGCATTGGAGACTCAAATCTCTCTGCTTGCCCAGACACCTATAGGACACTCCCTTGAGAGATATGTGGATGTTGTAACAACCAGTATTGAAAAACAAATCGGAAATCCTAAGGAGAGTGATGATGAGCTTGAGGAGAGTTATGGTGAGGAAAGAGTAGAGATTGAGAAAAATCCACCGACGCCACCCGAAAGGGAGGTTGTCAAAGAGGTAGAGAAGGAAACATCTATTATCATTCCACCTCCCTATACCCCACCAATTTCTTTCCTGCAAAGGTTTGTAGAAGTTAAGGTAGACTCCAAATCCAAAACATATGTGGAGGTATTGGAAAATATTCACACCGATGCACCTTTGTTTGAGTTCCTGCATAAAAAGAGAAAGTTAGAGGACCGTGAAACCAGGGATATTATTACTGTTAAGAGGGTAAGGTTAGACTTTGAGATGGTGGATGAAAGAACTAAGCCCAAACTAGAAAAACTAATACTTAGGATAGATCCAGAACCACCACCATAAGTTCAAAAGAATGAACTACCCCACAGAAGGAAGATAAGAAAAGGTGAGGGATATGTGAGATGGCTTGATAAGTGGCCATGGAAACCGAAGATTATTAGCCGCCGGGCTATCGACGTTAAATAAAGCACTGTGTGGGAGGAAACCCACGAGATTTTTAATTTAATGTTTTACTTTTATTGTTTGTGTTTGCAGGAAATAAAGAAATGTATTGCTTGTCATGTCTTAGCTACATCTAGGCAAAAATTCTCGATCCTGGAGATGAGCTGGTGCCCATGGACATTCCTATGAATGTCGCTGCTGGTGGTGACATCGATGATGAGTATGATAGGAGATAGCATGTCTCTCCCGTTCATAACTCACCTCTTCATCGTTCTTCTCTTAGTCATGGTCCACCTGCACACACTGCACCATATCTTTCTAACATTTTTGCAGGTACTTCCACCGGAAGCGGGCGAATATGATGAGCTGATTCAAGAATTGCGTAATTAAAGATGTCATAAAATGCCAGACGCCAAAGTAGAAGTGGTCAGTGAAAACAGGGACAAAAAGAGCAGGATCAGAGTAGACTTGGACATGGTGGCAAGCAGTAGCATTCACACAGGTTCTATCTTTCCTTTTTCCACCTTTTATCAAAACATTGAGGACAATGTTTGGTTTAAGTGTGGGGGAGGAACTCTACCGCTTTACATTTATCCCTTTTTAGTTTGATTTATTGTTTTTTAGTCTATTTCATGCTTTTAGGAATTTTATCTGTTTTTAATGTTTTATCGAGTCTTTATGCGTGGTTTTCACTTGTTATTCAATTTCCCCGAATTTAAAAAAAAAATTTAACCTCCAACTATTTTTGTTTCGATTCACGGCACGACACTCTCAAAGTATATAGGTTATTTAGGCTGTGTTAGATAGACTTGGGAAAGTTTTGTAAATATCGGTATCGTTCCTACACCTTAGATTCCCTAAGTATGTGATATTGATTTAAATAGATATTATGCCAAGACCTTATGCCTAGCTTCTTAGAAGTAGCCTCTTGATTAGTTTATACTAGCAATCAGCACCATCCTTGTGTACAAACTAAGTAACGAACCGATGCAAATATGTGTTGATCTAAAAAATTTGAATAACGTGATTTTTATAGAAAAAACGAATGAAAGACATGTTCCCGCTAAGTTAGGTGGTCCTCACCCGACCATTTATCCTAAAGGTTCGGATTCTTGAAATTCGTAAGCAAAAGAAAACATAATGTGCGAAAAAGAAAAAAAAATTGAATGTCGAGATCATATAACACAAACAGGTTCGCTTACCATGTAAGTACAAAGGATAACGGGCTTAATGTGATTGCGCGAGAATGAAAAAGAGGTGAAATAGGATGAAGGATGTAGGTCGAGTTATAATGTCATGATTTGAATTGGTATTGCATAGGAAGGGAGTCTTTGTCCGCAAATGTGGAAATGTGTCGTTACGATATCCTTGTTTTCACTATTTAGTACCTATCGATCAAACATTAGCCTAGTAGCCACGTATGATTAGAGTCTCATTATGCCTATGTTTCGAACCGTGCTTATTTTCTTTTTACCGTGTTGGTTGATTGCTTGAGGACAAGCAATGGTTTAAGTGTGGGGGTGTTGATAACTCGAATTGGTATCGTATTTTCCGACTCATTACGTGCACTTTTACTTATCATTTTATCGAGTCTTTATCGTTTTAGTTGCTATTTACTTATGTTTTCTTTTGTTTTCCCTTTACAGGTGTTTTATCAGCAATGTAGAAGAAAGGATCGAAAGTTGAGCTGAAGATGGAAGAAAAATAGCAAAAATACAAGTTTAGGCCTCCCCAACTGAATGGCGCTCGCCATTTGCCCCTACAGAGGAGAAAGGCGTTCGCCATGTCCCAAAAAATGAGGGAAATCACCTTTTGAACTAATGGCGGTTGCCATTAGGCATACGGTGGTCGCCATTATGTGCGGGAGCAGTTTTTTAGTGACAGTTTGACAGTTTTGCTTGGTTTGAATTCAAATCGTACCAGACCTTCTTGGAGCCAATTTTCCTCTATAAATACACCCTTGAGGGTCTGCATTTGGGGGATCCGAGTTGCGCGGAAGCGGTGCCAAATTCTTTAGCCTAGCCACTAGATTTACTTGCCAAAGCAGTAATTACTCACACTGAGTGATTGCTGCACTGCTGTACTTTTCATTCTGTTGCCGATTGTACGCTTGGATCATCATTCTCATTAATAGAAGTATTTCGTTTTCAGTTTATTTCAGGTCATTTATAATTCTGTTTTTATTGCATTTGTTTCATTTATATTCTTGCAAGTTTATTCGATTTCAAAAGATAAACATTAATTCTGAACTTTTTGTTAAAAAACCAAATCAGTATGTATGTTTTAAATTGCAGCATGTTTAATATGTTAACTTAAGAAATAAATATGTCTGAGTAATTTTGCCGGAGTCCGTAGATTGAGGACCGTCGTTCCGACGGGACTCCGTAGATGTATTAAGTACGAAATCGCGATTGTATGTCGTTTTGGTTATAATTTCTATGCGTAATTTAAGTAGCTTTGTCATGAGAGTGAGAAGTTATTTAACATTGCTTTGTCAGGAGAGTGAGAAGCATATAAAGGTTTGAGCCGAGATTCGCGAGAGCGTGAGGAGAGAACCGAATAGTAGAAATTAGGCATCATATATAAATACACAAGAGCGATTTAGATGTTGATTAGGATATTGTTGGCTTTCAAATAGTGTTTCTTAGTTACCGGGCGAGCGAGAGCAAAATCTTGGGATTAAGAGATATGGCTTTAGTTAAGACCGCGAGAGCGTGAGGCGGAGCCTTTAAGTCGGTATATTCTACATAATAGGCATATAGTCATAATTAGTACCTGTATTCTACAAGTCCCTTAGGAACACGGAATCCATACTTCGGGCTCGTTTTAGTATTGTTTTCAAACCTTTAGTAATTAGCGTTTATATTTCCGTTCGTACCTTTTAATCATAGCCTTAGCTTTACAAAGCAACGATAGATTACAGTAGGTTGGCATTGGTCTTTGTGGGTTCGACAATCTTTTATATTAAAATGATAAATCCGTGCACTTGCGGAGCATCAGTCTCCATGGCCTTTGAGCCTTTGGCAGCAGCACCTAATTTCACAAAGGAAAACAAACAAAGAAAGTCTAAAAAATGGTTATTTATGCATGGATGATTGACCTAGAAATGATATGCAAAAGATCAAAGAATCTAAGGGTAAAATTTGGGGTATAACAGTTTCCCCTATTTAAATATCTTCTCCGGATGATATGAATGATGAAAATCTTCATGAAGTCATGGTGATAGATATTTAAAAACAGATAACCGAAAATTTTGCCCTTAGATGCAATGACATGCAATGCTATGGACAAACGAGACTAACCTATAATGCCGACATGCCATGAACTCTAGCATAATGATAATGATGGGATGGTAAATGCAAAATGCAGACAAAACAAAGAAAACAGGAGATAAAGACAAACACAACGAGCAACAAACTCACTGGGGATGACCAACACACTGGGGAAAAGAAACAACTGGGGAATCTATAACGATGACTCAACAGGTTCAAGTGTGACCAGTTGATATTTTGGCAAGCAAGAAGATAAAAAATCCTCATTGGAGTCAGTCACCGAAAAAAAATGGCCTCCGCTAGGGATTATCTAGAGTGGCTACCCAACAGGTTCAAGCGTGACCGGCTGGCACTCTAGGAAAACAAATGAAACAAGATCCACATGGCAGTAGGATCGTGCACACAAATGTTGGAGTTTTCAACAAGAAATAACATCCAAGCTTCTGGAAATTCCTTAAACTAAGAGATCAAACGGGATCTTCGGAACCATCAGGAAATATACAGGGTAATTAAACTCTTATGTATGCCAAAATAATTGGACTTCACGGGGAAACGCCCTGTAACCTATTGTTGCACGGGACTTACACACCACCAAGAAGAAAAACATGGAGCAAGACGTCTCAAAAACAAAAACAAGGAGCACGACGTCTCGAGAAGAACAACATGGAGCACGGCGTCTCAAAAAAAACATGGAGCACGACGTCTCGAAAAAAACATGGAGCACGACGTCTCAAAAAGAAAACAAGGAGCACGACGTCTCAAAAAGAAAACATGGAGCACGACGTCTCAAACAGAAATAACGATGCCCACGGCGTGGCATAGAGCACGGCGTCTCAAACAGAAAAACAATGCCCACGTCGTGGCATAGAGCACATCATCTCAAACAGAAAAACAATGCCCACGCTGTGGCATAGAGAAAGATAAATGCATTCTTAAACCAGGTTCGGCGACCTAAAATGCTAAAGGTAAATTTGCCAAAGACCAAAGTTCAATCTATGATCAAGATAGAAAGAAACGGTCAAATAAGACCTGCCATTGAGGAATGAGCTCGAATGGGGATTTATCTTATCCAAGCATGGAAAAGATAACTGAAGTAACCATCATCCACGAGGGTCAAACTCTGTGGGGAACTTAGAAAAAATTAGCACTTTCTGCCTAAGGTTGACGATTCTACTTGAAGAGAACGGACAAACCCAAAGCTTGGTGAAAACACAACCAAAGTAAATGAAAGATAAGCTAGCAGCGAACACGCACAGACGCTATGCATATGTATGTCATGCCATGCTTATGCTCATGCTGACAAGACAAACAAAAGAAAATTGGAGATGAAATAAACATCTCGACGAGGATATCTGTCTATCCTCTGCACAAAAGATGCATCTATCAAGAGCTGTATAGAAAGCCATAGGCGGAACCATAGTCGTATCAAAGTTTCAAACTTCTCTGGGAAATAGTATTCCACTTGGGGATATAATATCATGATTTCACTCAGGGGAATGTCAAGATGAAACCGGTTACTCTGAGTGAGAAAGATCCACTGGGAACGGATCAAACTCGTGTTCGAAGAGACTTCGTGGGGATAAACTGAATATCCACTGTAAACTGAAGTAATCTGAAAAGCAGTTGTAATTGGAGATGTCGTGGGTGAGGTCACACGGGGATAAAATAAATATCCACTTCGCTGGGGAAGCTTGTACCAATATCATAGTTGTAGACGTCAGGATCTAGACTTCAATGGGTATGAAATAAACATCCACTTCTGAGGAAGATTGAAGTTCTGAGGAATCTCTGAGGAGTGAAATAAACACTAGCTTCATTCGGGAGAGGTTGAAACCAAGAAAATTCTCTGGGAATTCTTAGGTCACCAACATGGAATTCTTGCATTGATCCTGTCATAACTGCTCGAGGTGGAGATTCATTGGGGAATAGTCATGACTTCCTGAAGTAGAGACTTGCTGGGGAATCATCACACCGCTTGAGGTGGAGACTCTTTAGGCGTGAGTGAAGAATGTTATGAGGTTACTGTAGTTCTGCATTGATGGTAGTTGTCATTTTTGAATAACCGTTGTTGAAAAGGTCTTTAATTCTCAAATGCCCCAGATCACATGGTCTATGAGAAGAAGTTATCTCAAAAGGATTTTACAGAAAACTTGGCATCCCAAATTTTCCAATGTCTTCCAACTCTTGAGAGATTTGTCTAATCTCGACGTAACTGGCTCAGATTGACGGTATTCTGTATAACTGAGTCCTCAAACTTGCTCCTTAGGGACGGTCATTCTGTGAAAGCAACAACTGAGAAACAAACTTGCCCATGTTCAGTTGAATCTTCAGGCAATATGCCCCAGATTGGTTATCTTTTGAAATGAAAAGTCATCGTCATCAGAGTTCCAAATCTCAAAAGATTGAAATCATCATTGCTGTTTGTACGCAAGCTTCTACGATATCAAGCAATATTACACGCAGAAAATGTAAATTCTGAAATTGCTAATGCGACACCACGTTAGTCTTGAAGTTTTGTTGAAAAAGGATATCGCAATAACCTGTGACTAAATCACTAGTTAGGATATGATAATAATTCCCTTTTCACAAAGCCAACACGAATTTTGAGCGTAGCTTATAGGAGTTAGGAAGCATTATCTCATCGAGTATGTGTTGCGGTGAAAATCGGATAACAAGCTATTTATTAACTTGCATCATTTTCTTTTACAACCGACTTTGATTTATCCAAAGGAAAGGTTCAAGATCGTTAGAAAAACCTAAAGGGGGGAGATCTAAGGTTCGGGGGTTGGTTATGCCTAGGGAAGGTATTAGCACCCTAAACGTCCGTAGTACTCTACGGGAGCCTCTTGTTTTACTTGTTATATCTCACTCGCTTGCTAAGGGTGCTATGCTAAAGGTTGAAACCCTAGGGGTTAGTATCTAAGTATACTCGACAAAGCATTGCACTTTGCGCCTACGTATCCTCGGGTATAGAATCAGAGTATGCGTAGTTCTACTTCTACTGAATGATTGACTGTGGTCAATATTCAGAGGGGAAATGAGTGTGAACTCATTGTAGAGTATAAGAACTCTCTAAGTCTAGTTATAATGGTCCTATGTTGAAGTTTTAGTCAATAGGGAAAGTGAGTATTCATTAGGATGAATATCACCAAGAGTGTAAGAACTCTCTCCTAAGGCTAGTTATAACTTATTGGCCCTTAGGAGGCCAAGAAGTGAAAGTCATCTCCTAAGAGGATACTAAGGTAAGATGGGGGCTAATGACTTAGGAGTCAACTTGTTCACCTTCCTTTGGAATGGGGATAAGATAATAGTTCTAAAATAATAAGAGATAACAAGATTATAATTCAAGCATGGAGATGCAAGAAAACATGGACAAGAAAATGATATGAAATAAAGTTTATGAAATCATACAAAGTAGAATCAAACATATTAGACAATGATAAAACATGATAGACAAACATGTATGGCAATAGATAGTGAAATAACTCACAACAATTAAACACATAAGAACACATACATATCATTTCCAAACAAGACCCTAATAGAATGAACTTATCCAAGTCTAATGAACCCTCTCAAAAATATGCTTCTCAAGAATCTAGAACAAATATAAGAGTCTCACAAAAATCTCAAGAACTTTGTGAATTTTCAAAAAGAAATAAAAAAACATATTTTTGTGATTTTAGAAATTAGTGTAAAAATTAAATAAAAGTAAAAATAAAGTTTATGAAAAATTAGATTAAACATTAAAAGTGTTTTTGAAATTTTGGAGTTTTAAGATGAAAGGAAATGTTTTAATTAGAATTAAAAATGGTGAGAAAAAAAGAAATGAAAATAAAAAAAAGAGTTTTAAACCAAAAAACCAAAGTAGGGGTGTGTTAGAAAATTCAAAATGAAGATGTTACGAGGTGCAACGCCTGGGCTTGATATAGGGAGGTGCTGGAAGTGATTTCGTTAGGCCCAAGTCTAACTAGAATCATTTTTCAGCAAAATAAATGTTACATGGTTTAATGCACAGAAAATTATGTGAACCTCTGCTCAACCGGTCATGAAATTTTTAAATAACAACAAGACAAAACTATGTCCCTGCCAATCAAGCACTGCCACATCTTTCTCCTTCATGCTCATGCAACGAAAAACCTGCAGCTATCGTGAATGAACCCGAACACGACAATGGCGAACACTCATCTTGTTCAACCATTTTCTCGTTCATTTCTCACCAAACTTCATAAAATAAAATACCAACAGGTAGAGCTCACATGGTAGAGTAACACTGAACCTCAATCATCTTAAGACGATATCTCAAACAAAAAGAAAATGCACGTGAAAGAGGAGCATATACTGAAAATAAACCGAGTTGCATGATAGTGTATGCTTAAGGTTTTAATCATACCAACAAGCTATCATCAGAGGCCATGGGAATGAATCATGAGAGCATAGGGATGTGATAGAATCTTACATAGTGGAGTCAAGTCCACTGCTTCTTCTCTTGGGAGCTTTGGAACTCGACTAGCTCAAACTTTTTCTTCACAAATAATGATGTGTGATGGTCCCAGTGGAGTGCACAGCTTTTGGATCTTTCTTTGTTGCTCACGGGTTCCTTCTCTTTTCTTTTTGTGTGATGTGCTTGTAAGTGGAAGTGTAGTGCTCTGATGTTGTGTTGATGATTCTGGTGTTGGAGTGTTGACGATCTTGGTGTTGTAATGTTCTGAAGTGTGTAGTATTCTTGTTGATTGTTGGTGTTATTGTAGGGTTCTGATATGATGTTGTTTGGTGTTATTCTCACGTGTTTTTGTTACACCAAGAGAAACAAGTTTGTGGTGTTTCCTTGCAAACGAGGATGAAATGAGAAAGGGTGGTTTTCCTTGTTGGTATTTTGAGAGGTAGTGTTCTACTTGTTGTTGTTGGTCTTCTCACGAAGAGAGATGATGGGAGAAGGTATGAGAAAGTGTTCTGATATTTGTTGTTGTTCTCCTTGTCGGTTTTGACGGTTGTTGGGTGGATATTGTATGATGATATTGATGCAATAATGTGGGTTCACCAACACTCAAGGTTTGAGCGATACTCATTTTTATTGTTTCCTTTCATTGCTGCTTGTGTTGTTGCACAAGGCAAGAGTATGTAAGTCGTCCTCTTGCGAAGTGATGGAAGAGGAGAGTTTATGAGTTTTTTCTTGAGCCACCCTTGTTGTTTTAGAATAAAAGAATCCGTTTCCTTTATAACCTCCTCCGGTTTCTCTTTTTTATTCCCCCTATGCTGGTATTGGTTTTGTTCAATGGTTTACGGTTTGAAAATGTTGGGTGATAGCGACATGACTTGAACGGTCAAAAGCATATGTTCGGAGAGTGGATATATTTGCAGTAGCATTGTATAGGTTCTGCTTTGGAGCAGGTTTGTTTGGGGTGTTGTATTGTGACAGGATGAAGCAGTGATGTGCTGGGTCTTTTGTCCGTTAATCGTTTGAAGCAAGGTGGTGTACGGTTGCTGTAAAGTTGTGTGGCTTGGGTGGGTTACTTCACTTGGCTCCAACATTGTAATTTCGTATCAAGTGGTATATGTAGTGTCCTCACTTTGAAATGTAGCTCAAATGGCCTTGTCCTCATATGTAGTATCATTGACTCTTAATGTGAACAAGACTTTTTGTATATGTTTTTTTGTGACAATTCAAACAATGGGCCTTGTAATGACTTTGAAATTTTCTTACTCTTTTTGTTAGTAATTTTGAACGGTGGATCTCAATTGGGGTTTTGAAATGGGTTTGGACATTATTGCAAATGGAACCTTTTATTTTATGACTTTGAGATGGTAGTAATATGGATTAAATATTGGAATCAAAATTGGATTATGGGATTTAATTTAGAAAAAGTAAAAAAAGGATATTAGATATAAAATGTGAATAGATGAATAATGGAAATTTGAATATGGAATGAATTTGAAAAAAAAAAGAAATGGATAAAAGAGAAAGAAATGGATTTAGAAATGGACTTTTATGAATATGAAATGGGTTAGAAATATGGATCAAAGAAATAGATATTTATGGATTACAAATTGGATAGATGAATAGATTTGGATAATTGGAAATAGGTATTAAAAATGGATACTTGGATAAGAAAAATGGTTAATAAATGATTATTGAAATTGGTTTGGAAATGAAAATGATGATTGAGGGTGAATAAAAAAAGGATATATATTTGGTTATGGAGAGGATCACGGAGAGTGTTATGGAGACATCTCTTTGAAATGAGGGGCTTGCTTGATTCAATACTCCATCCAAAATGTTGATTAAACACCTCTTGAATTCTCCTTAAGATAAAACCTGATAAAGATGAAACAAACACACACAAAACCTGATAAAAAGGTTAGCTATGCAAGATGCTTGACCTAATATGACATGCAATAGATCAATGGATCTAAGGGAAAAATTTGGGGTACAACGGTATGCTTTTGAAATAAACCTGTTTTAATGAGGTCTTTTGAGGGTTGTCGATTTATGCTTCGATGGCGACTTTTGCTGAAAACGGTCTAAAAGTGCTTTTGCAACATTAAGACTTTATGGGGAATAATGATTTCCTCAAACAAGAGCTAGCGATAGCCGGAGTTTCAACAAAGGGTTGGCGATGACCATATTACCAACACCAACAACTATTGGGTTCTACATAAGAAAGCCAATGATAAATGGACCTCAACAGGTGTCTGTAATTTCACTGGAGATTCATGAATGCAGTGGACGACCACACCTTTACTGTAGATTAGAGATGCTTCACCAGGGATCTCAAAAATAGACGCAATCCGGTTGATTTGTAAACATATCTTCTCAAATAAAGAGAAGGATCATATGAATCTTCACCAACTTCTCGGAGAAGTGCCATTTGATAGAAGTACAAGAGTAATGGACTCGCTGAGGGAATCATTGCACATTGTAGTAAAATCCTTGTAAAAGAGAAACTACTTGTAAGGTCTATGACAAAACTTCTTCGACAAACTTTGAGGGGAAGGCCATTTGTAACTGCAAAAGGGTCGAAGAGCCACCAAGAACGGATAAGCTTCTCAAAAGAGGCTGCCACTTATCATTGTAGTATGAACTTCAAGAAGATGTCACAACACTGCTGGTGAAAATTGGAGTTATTGGAAATTCACCGATGGATGAAATAAACATCCCTTCACTGAGGAATATGAAGCTAAGGAGATTCGTAGGAAATTCTCAAAGGCACCAACTAAGGAGTTTTGCGCCAAAATCGTCACAAATGCTTGAAATGGATATTCAACGAGGAGTTGTCATAACTACTTGAAGTAGATACTCACGGGGAATCATCCAAATATGTCAGAGTTACCAGTGATAAACACCCATTGGGAGTACACGTAAGGTAGGTTGTAGGAACACACTTTCTTAAGAGAACACTTAGTTCTATATTGAAAAACTGCATGAATAACCACACAGCAACCTTCAATTCTGAAATGCCCCACATCACATGGTTTATGAGAGGAAGTCATCTCAAGAGGATTTTACAGAAAACAGGCCATAACAATGCCTTAGTGTCTTCAAACTCTTGGAGAAATTCATCGAATCTCGACATAACTGTCTCAGGTTGTCTGTAATCTTGCATAATAAAGTCCTCTAACTTGTTCTTCAGAATGTGGAGTAATAGTTATGGAACAGACTTGCCTTTGTTGGTTGGTCTTTGGAATTCTAGCCTTGCAAAGAGTTGGGAAGCAACTTGCTATAAGACGACCTCAATATTTTGAACTTTGAAGAGTTCCGCCCCTGATTCAACAACTCCTGAAATGGTTGATCAACAAATTCTCCAAATTGGATGACCCAGGCTGAGTTTCCTTTTCCCAATCAAAACGTCTAGTTGGCTGTACTTGTGAAGAAGTTGCCCCAGACTAATTGATCTTTTGAGATTTGTCTAATCTCGATCTGATTTCTTCTGATTAACTGGTCTTCAAGAGATTCGTCGAATCTCGACCTAACTGCTTCTGATTAACTGGATCTTTGAGTGGCTTGCTTCTCTACTCAATGGAGTCTTCAGGAGTTTTGTATCTTAGTTCGATCAAACCTTTCATTGCAGAGACCTCCTTAATAGTTTCCACTTTTTCTCTGAGTTTCTCATGATGTTTACTCCATCTCCTGGCGTGTCAGGAACATCTTATGCTGGTTGATGCTCGTTGAAATATAGATGCACGCGGGAATGCACAGTAGCTGGTGTAAAAGTTAGGATCGCGCGAGGATCTTCACTAACCAAAGTAATAACTTGTTGTACTTGTTGAACAATAGGAATTGCAGCCGGTGCAGGTATGAAACCAGGTGGCAAGCCGTATGGAGGTACACTTGTCATTGTAATAATTGCTGGTTGAGTATCCACGACTATGTCGATAATCTCATAAACAACTGTGGTCTGAGTATCCATCTTTGTGCATATAACATTCAGTATCTCCATGAGTTGTCCTACATTCTCGCGTAAGTCCTCTAACTCATTACTGACGCGATCAAGCTCTTGATTTTGTCCTGCAATTCTTCTTTGAGCTTAAGCTCTAGTATTGTATCGGTACAGAGGATTCAGGGTGACGAAACTGAAGACGAGACAACAGGAATAAGCAAAAGAAAGGAAAATGCACATGCAAATGATATGAAATGCAAATGCGAGAACGATGCACAATCAAGGAACTCAAAAATGTAATTGCAGTCATTGTGAAATAAAAAAAATTTATTAATCCATTGGAAAATTTCAAAAAGGCCAGTACACCTCCAAAGTTTATTAAAATAAGCAACAGAATACAAAAGGAACTAGGAATCTAATCCACTAGACGATGACCCTTCTCTTTCATGGATTTCTTTCATCAACTCGTCGATCTGCTCTTGCATCCTTGCCTTGTCAAGAGTAAGCTTCTCTATTTTCGCCTTCAACTTCAAAACTTCACTTGAGTCAGTCACAAGAGGCTTGGGACGAGGGTAGGGCATCCTCAGGGTGATAGCCTTTTTACGTGCCCATATTATGCAAGCTTCAGTGTCTGTACAATCAGGGTTCGTCGTCTCGGTCATTCTTTGCCTATTTATGCGTGCCACAGATACACAATTCTGGTTTTCAACTCAGGGTTTTCTCCTTTATAGAGGAAAAGTCTTGTCAGATTGTCTGGATCAGGTACCTCATCCATTGGAAGATCGAGTTATCGACGAGCGAGCACAGGGTTATAACTGATGCATCCCTTTGTGCCAAGAAGAGGCACACTGGGAAAGTCCCCACAGCTATGAATCATGATAATTCCTCCATACATCGAACCGTGTCATTCAATATCCGAGTGAGTGAGAGCCATGAGTTTCACGGGCCATTTTGAACCGTCTTTCACATCCCAAAAACCTGTAGACCTCGGTAGGTGCAAAACAAACCACCTATAGAGGATAGCAGTGCAACATGTAATCCGTCCTTCTCCTCGCAGAACCTTCGAGTGAATGGAATGGTAGGCATCGGCCAACATGGTAGGGACTGGATTCTTGAGCATGAAGATCTTGATTGCATTGATGTTGACAAAATCTTTAATGTTGGGAAATAAGAACAAACCATAGGCCAACAATGCGAAAATGTTCTCGAAAACTTCGGTATCCCCCACGTTAGCAAAATGTTGAGCCTTCTCAAACAAGAACTGAGAAGCCAAACCAGGGATTCCTCCTTTAAATGCCATTTAGCCTCTGATATTTGACAACCTTATGCGGGACGCTCTTGCAATATCTTCCTCGGTGGGTCTCCCTTCTGCGCCGAAGAATGGAGGCAAGTCGTTGACAATGATGCCCATCAGAGCGGAATACTCCTCCAACGTAGACATCAACAGGAAATCAGCGAAAATGAAGCAATGATAGATTGGATTGTACAGCTGAACAAGCCTCTCCAACAGACCAGTAACTACTCAAATCTGCAATAGTGGAAGGATCCTTCCGTACTTCTCGGTGAAAGCCTCAGGATCTTTGATCTCATTTCCTAGTTCCCTTAACTGCTCAACATCAGGAACCTTGGAGGTGTATGGCAAAACTCCTTTCTTTCTGTAATCCATCTTACGATGCCGGCAAAACAACTTTTAAGTTCCTTGATAGGGTCAGAAATGAAAATGCAAGAATGCGATGCAACAAGTTTCATGGAACTCGACTATTTATAATCATTAAGGAATATCAAAAGACTCATTTTATTAATCATAAAAAAGTCGGTTATAATCATTAGTATTCGGAATACCAAAAGAAAGATTTATTAACCATAAAAATGATTATAATGCATCAGTACGCCTTGCAAGAGTCATAACGGAAAAGCTAAATAAAAGCTAATAAAGAAAGATCTAAGGAGACTCTTCCAACGGTCTTCTCTTGAGTCTCTTGATTTCTACTTCAGAAAGATTTTGATGGCATTGAGGTCCAAAAAATCTTTAAAACTTGGGAATAGGAAAATACCATAGATGAGCAGAGCGAAAGTAGCTTCGAATGCGTCCATACTTAAATGATTAGCATAATACTGAGCTTTTTCAACCCGAAACTCAGCAGTCAGTCCAAAAATCCCCCCTTTTGAGGCCATATTAGCCCGAATATCAACCAAATCCAAGTGTGTAGCCTTAACAATTTCTTTCTCCTCGGGGTCTTTCTCGAAGATAGGAAAAGTAGACTTGTCTTGAATAGGTAGACCGACTAACGGAGAATACTCTTCGAGTGTAGGTACCAACTGGTAGTCTGGAAAGGTGAAACAATGATAAACTGGGTCATAGAACTGAAGTACAGTAGAAAGAAGTCCCTTATCAATCTTCACATTCAACAAAAACAATAGTTTCCCATATCTAATATTGAATCCTCCTTTGTCTGTCACCAAGGTTTCCAATCTCCTTAGATCGTCCAGGTTAAGACTCTTGTAAGTGTACTTCATTGTTTTCTTTCTTTCGGTGTCCATGATATCCCTATGATGTTTACAAACAAAGCTAAGTTCCATGAAACTTTATGAAATGATGCTCATGAATGCATGTATACAAACATAGAGATAAACACATAACACATATAAGCGAGCAAACAGACAAAGAGTCCTAGGTTTGAAAGGTCATAAGCCTGGAGCCAAGGTCTACCCATCCCAAGAAGGTAAGTACTAGGGTTTATGATATTCAGAACAGGGTTCTAGAAAGTTCCCAGAGTCAACAACCCATCTTTCAGATATTATCGATTTCCCAAATAACTCGGTAGTCAATAATATTCTCAAGAGAGTCTCGTCCGAGTGTAGTATCGCGTATCAATTATTTTGGGAATCGACTCCCTCATAGCCATCGCACTACGCCCCAAAAGGCCAAGTGGGGTTAAAGGTAACTATGGTTCTCAGTCTCGCGGGCTCCTAGGTCGAAAATAATACCGTCTTCACGAATAAACTCGTTAAGCAATATTAAGTTCAAGAGGGCCTCAACTGAATGGTGATGTCTCAATTCAACTTCTTCGGGAATCAAAGGAAAGGTTAAATATTGAAAAAACCCAAGAGATCTAAGGTTCGGGGGTTGGTTACGCATAGGGAAGGTGTTAGCATCTTAAGCATCTGTAGTACTTTACAGGAACCTCTTGTTAGCACTTATGTTATCTATCGCTCGCTTGCTAAGGGTGTTATGCTAAGGAAGAACCCTAGGGGTTAGTATCTAAGTATACTCGTCAAGACATCACATCTTGTGCCTACGTATCCTGATGGGAGTGGAATCAGAGTATCCGTAGTTCTCCTCGAAGAGGAAGAGGAACTTCTTGACTGGGTCAAGGTTCCAGGGGGAAGTAATGTCTAGGACAAGACATTACGTAGAGTAAGGCGACTCTAAAGTTGAAGTTGAGTTAAAAGGGGTGTAAATGTTCACGGCGAAACATTTACGTGGAGTGCGGCGACTCCGATCCTAAGTCTAGGATACTAAATGTCTACGGCGAGACATGGAGCACGGCGTCTCCGAATCCTAAGGCCAAGGTTTAAGGGAAGGTTCTAAATGTTAGTACTATGACATTGAGTCAATATAGGTGTACCTTTCCTTTGGAATGGTGACGCGAAAATAGTATCAAGATAAGACAAAAACAAAGTCAAATGTTGGAATCGGGTTCATGAATTATTAACAAATAGGTATAGAGTGATCATTAAACATAAAGTCAATACAAACTCAAAAGACAAGAAAGTCAATGATTGTATTAGTATAACGAAACATATGACCAAATACGAATCAGGGAGAATAATATCACACACAAATCAAAAAGAAAAATAAAAGTCACTAACCAACAATAAATAAAAAAAAGGCTTAAATGCACTTTTGGTCCCCATAGTTTCATTTTTATAAACTTTTGATCCCCCTTTAAAAAAACCCAGGTTTTGGGTCCCTTGTTTTGGGTTTTTTTGGGATTTTTTTGGTCCCCCCTCCATATTAGGGTATGTGGCACTTTTCTTGCTGATGTGGATTAGCTGACTAGGATTATGTATTATTTTATATTCATTTACATAATTAATATGTTAACTTTATGTTATTATTATTATTCTGAATATAAAAAACAATTTTAATTAAAGTAATTACCAAGACATATTCACGTGTACTTATGCATATTTGTCTTCTTCCCCATTTGAAAAACTAAGTAACCCTAAATCTCTTATTCTTCCCCAATCTTCCAATTTCAGAAACCCTAAGCAGCTTAATCATTTGTAAATTCTAATTTCGTTTCAATCCTCACCCATCAACCCTCACCAGGATGTCTGCATATTCTTCTACAAGCAAGCGCAATGTGTCTCGCTCCATTGACGTTGAATGCAAGAGTGGGATTTTGTCGCCATTGATGACGGCCTGGACGGATCAAAACCCAGGTCGTCGTTTTTTGGTTGTTGGATGTACAAGGTTTGTCGTGAAATCCCTAATTTCTTCCATTGTTTGTCTTATAATCAAGTAAATCCCTAATTTCTTCATCTATTTTGTTAGAGTCATGGATACAAGAGATGTTCTCACTTTGTTTGGTTTGATGAAGAAATGTCTCAACGGGCCAAGGAAGTAATATCTTCTCTGCATCAAAAATTGAACCAAGAAAAGGTTAAGCTTATTGAAGCTACTGTTAGAGAAGAAGAGCTCAAGTTAGAGATCAAATATTTGAAGATGTTGAACAAATTTATTATGGGAATGACAATAGTGGTGTCGATTGGATGGGTTGTATCTAATGTAACAAAGTAGTTTGTAATGGTTAAGTGTTAGGTTTGGTTGTAATCTCAAATAAAATGTTGAGTAGTTTGTAATCTCAGACCTGTAATGTATAATGAAAATGTTAACTTGCAACCAGACCTGTAGTGTATTTGTTTGTGTTTGATTATTATGTTTGTGCTTCTTTCCCTGAAAATGTATAATGAAAATGTTGATTATTATGGTTGTAATACATGACCTATAATGTTTGGTTGAATTAACAGAACTATATAGGACAACAATGACCTATAATGTTTTGTTGAATTAGCAGAACTATATCAGTACAGTAACATAGCTTTGGTCGAATTAACAGACATATACCTTTAAAAACATGCCAATATCAGACCTATAATGACCTGTAATGTTTGGTTAAATTAACAGAGATAATGACATATAATGTCCTGCAATAACAGACCTATAATTTTTGGTTAGATTAACAGACCTATAATTTTTGCATGCATAGATTTGTAAATATTAGTACAAACCTATAATTAACAGACCTATAAATCTTTGTAACATTAGTACAACAATAACAGAGTGATAGCTTCATTAGTACAGCATATACTAAATGATAGCTTTGTAAATATCAGTATCAGCATATACTCAAAATATACCATTACTCAAAATATCAGCATTCATATTACATAATGGATTCATAATTCCAACATAAAAAACAAACACCAAATCCAAACATCAAACACCAAATCCTAAATGACAGCATATGTCATGACAGTTACATAATAGCACTAAATGTAGACACCAAATCCAAAATGACAGCATATGTCATGACAGTTACATAATGACACTAAATCTAGACATTCCTATTCTTGGGTAGGATGTGGAGCTTGAGAGCATGAACCAATCTTCTGAGTTGACTCCTTTGCACCCTTTGCAACCTTCTTTTGCTTCTTTCCCTTTGCACGTTTCTTTTGCTTCTTTCCCTTTGCACCTTTCTTTTCCTTATCCTGAATTTTCTGCTTTTTGTTCCCTCGCTTAGGCATGACCCTATCAGCTACTCTCTTCCCCTTGCATGTCCTCATGTTATGGCCGATGGATCCACATTTCTTACATGTGACAGTTTGAAGCTTCCTTGGCAAGACATGTGGATTTTTGGGTTCATCATTTGTTTTGTTTCTCATCTTCTTGGGGCGTCCAATTGCCCTTCTCATCACAGGGGGATTAATTACTAGTGCATCATTCACAGGCCAGAGCTGGGGTCCATTAGTTGGGAATATGATATGTGAGTATGTCTTTTGAAAAGTATGTTTCCTGCACATATAAAACACAAAAATCAGAACTATAACACAAGTAGCAACAATACCAATAATACAAAGTAGCATTCCATACCTATAATAATCAGAAGTGAATTCTTCTGGTTGTGTTTTGTTATGCCACATGCATGATATTGCATGACTACAAGGGAAACCAGTCAGGTTCCATTTCCTACAAGCACATGTTCTTTCCCTAATGTAGCACCACAAAATTTGCCCTCCTTACTTTAGTACTAACTGGCTTATGTTTCATCTCATTTTGCATTATCATGTGTGCATATCATTGGTTCTTATCATGGGGTCAAGGTGCTTGAGACAGCTCAAGAGGAGAAGATGTTCTTCAAAGAGTCAAGCAAGAGTCCTTGTAGTGTGGATCACTCTCTCCTAACCAGTGCAGAAATTAGGGTTTTGAGATTCTTGGGTTTATTGCTCCAATGGGCAAGCTCCTTGGGTTTTTATCATCACCAAATGGTACATCTTATCTTTGTTGGAGAGGATACACATCATATTCAGAGGAATTTGGATTTGGAGACTGTGCTATTTCCTCCTAGACTGAGGGTACCAAGATTAGGGTGTGCTATAAAGTCAGTTTATTTCTGATTTCTTGGGCAAGAATTGATTCCATGGTATTTCTTGGGTCCCTAAGTATCTAGGAATGGAAGATTGTCTATCAGTTTGGTTCATGAGAAGTTCAAATGACCAATGGATTGGGAATCAGGAGAATCAGGGGAAAAGTCAACAGTGAGAGGGGAAGTCAACTGTGAAATTTTGAGGTTCTCTTCAAGGTTTTCAAGGTCTCACATCCTCATATGGTCTTCAAGGGTCAAGTTTCATACCATTTATCAAGAATCAAGGGTTGGCACAAAAGTTACTAAATATGGAAATGACCTATAATTTGAAAGTTTCCTTTTTGGGCAAGTCCTTACACTACATTCAACTTGACTTTTCATCATCAAGAAAGCTTCAAATTAATTTTCCTCAAACATGAAAGTTGAAGGTATTTTTCTCCTCTTTCCAACAAGTACTAGATGGTCTCCATATCATTTGTGAAACTCAAGTTATGACCAAAAGAAGGCAAGGTGGTTTTTAGGGTTCCATTTTCGCAACTTTTGCATTGTGGGACATAGTGACCTATAATTAATTCCATTGCTTCAAGGCACATTCTAACATCAAAGTACAATCCATAAGGACTATTTTTGGCCTTTAAATCAAGTGGATCCATGGTTTATTCATCACTTATTTCCCATTATGCAAAATTATTGAAAACTCATGAACCAATACATCTCAAGGCCCAAATCAAATTCAGGTGTGATTAGCAATTGTTAAATAAGTGATCCATCATCAAGGGTTTGGATATACATGCATGGATGAGGGTGTATTTCACATAATGCAATTTTCCAAAATCACCCAAAACTCATTAAGTGGGGAATTACCAAGGCCCAAGTGATCATCAGTGGATTAACCTAATCTATTTAAGCCAACTCATGCTATGGTTAGAAGGGATTACACGTGATTTGGAGGAGGAAAAAAGCTTGAACCCTAAAAATTGGATCATTCATATCTCTCAAGCAAGAAGAGCTTTTCCAAAAAATCTTTCTCAACTTTCATCCTTGGCATCTATAGAGTACAAATCATCCCTCATTGGAAGCTAAAAGCAAGGATATAGATTGCCTAATCTCAAGTTAGTGATGTTTTTCATGATCTTAAAACTCAGATTCTTGACGTGCATATTGATGTGTGATGCCCACTGATCATTCTGATGTAGTTTTTTTTGAGTTTGGATGCGTATATTGGTTGTATCGTGTGTTTAAAGTTTTTGAGCCCTAACCTTTTTCGTTCGAATCTCCTTATGCATTGGTTATATGTGATTTTTGAGATGATATTATTAATCCTCATTAAATTCTGGTCAGGAAGGTGTATTTGTTTGCATTTTTTGGGTTCTTTTAGGTTGCAGGTGGCCGGAACCCTAGCTCCGGCGGCTGGTGAGGGTTCCGGCCGGTGAAGGGGCTGGAGGTAAGAGACGCAATCCTCACTGTCCATTGTTTGATCGCACGGTCCTCATGTTGCCACGCGTTCTAAATTTTGTTTTTATTTTACTTAGTTGTGTGTTTGCTCACCCATGCTATCTATCGTGTGCATCAGATCCTAGCCATTTATCTTGTCTACTTTTTTATTGTTTGACTCAATTTGGTGCGTTGATTTAATCATGTGATGGAGATCTTGCCAGCGAATTAAATGTCCCGTGTGCTTATCACGTGCCCATATTGTGTGGCCTGAGCATTCGTGTGTGTGCGTGTTCATTTAATTGTGGTGTGCTTTTTAATCATAGCCGTTAATCATTAATACATGTTGATTTCATTGACTTGATTAGGAGTGCAGGATCAATCTGGTGGTAAGTACGCAGTCAACGTGGTTGACTGAAGACCACGCGTGACCTTTTTTTTCCCTTTTTATTTTTCTGTTGGATTTTTGGATTGGGCTTCCTATTTACACCCCTCCCTTTCAGCCCATTATCATTTTCAACGTGCATGTGTTGCTATTCATACCCCCTTTGCATATTTCCTTGTTTTTTTATTTCTATTAATTATTGCATTTTCATTTTCATTTTTAAAAAAATAGTTTCTTGCATTAAAAAATTCCAAGAAAATTCATGAAGCAATTTTATAATTTTATACAATTTTCCAAAATTTATTTTTTATTTTTACTTTAATTTTAGTGGCTGAATTAATTAATTGTTTAATTTCTTTTTGAATTTGTTTTATTTTGCACACATTGCATTGTAAAATTTATTTCTCCTCATCCACAAAATATTTTAAACTCATTCTTTTTGTATTCATTCATCAACACATTGAATTGCATTAAAATATTTTTCTCTCATTTTTAAAATCATTTCATATTGCATTTTAGTCCTCCTCTTTTGCATATTGAACTATATTTCTCATCTGAATTTGCATAATTGTTTGAGTGACTTATATCTTGAATTTTTGCATGAGTTTTGGACATGTTGTTTGCTTCTGGTTGAGATATGTTGGTAATTAATTTAGTGATTTTAGAAGATGTATTACTAATTATGTGGTTGCTTTTGGTTTGGGATCTTCTTGTATGCATATCTTTGACCATGTCTGATTACTTGTTTGAAAAGGCACTTGTGCCATTGTTTGAGATTGTTTCTTTGAGTTCTAAACCATGTTTGAACTGTTATAGGTCACTTGATCACCATTATATGTCATTGCTTGGGTTTCATTTGCCTTAATGTTACTTGTGTATGTTGGTACTAACCTTTTATGCAGGGGCTAAGGTAAGTTACTTAATGGTGTGGATGTCCACTCTCACTCTTTCTTCCTCTCATCTTTTCTTTCTTTAGGTTTAGGTTGTGGTCAAACCTCCCCTTAGGGCCATCTTTGCATGATAAAATTAGGACTAGGTTCTATAGGATAGTCTCCCTCTAAACCTCCCCTTAGGACCATCTTTGCATGATAACATTAGGATAGATTTTACCCCGTAGTCTTTTTCTTTTCTTTTGAGTCCATCTTCTCATCTCTTAACATCCCTAAAATACTTAATAAGGTCAACTTGCCTTGCACACGAGCCTTAAACATAGGAAATGAAGATTGAGGGGTCCCCCTTCTCTCTTCTAGAGTGTTGAGCATACGTCCCATTGGGGGCGACCATGCGACGCATTCGCTCCCATGTTATAGACTTTGGTTCAAGTTAAGTTATGAACTAACTCAAGTCACTTCTGTCCTAAAAAATACAAACAAACTTCAAACCTTTTTATCCTTCGGGATTGTCAAACTAAAGGCTATTTTCAAAAAGGGCACGTTACCTTCCGTTTGAGTCGCAAACAGGCATCGACCCTAACTGCCGGACGCGAACTTAACGTCGCTCATAAAAAACACAAAAAGAACTTGGTCCGAACTACGTTGACTCTGAATTCCCCATTGCACAAAGGGGGTACGTAGGCCTAGGACGTCGACGTCCTACCGAGTCTGTCTTTATCTTCCCCTTCCCCGTTTTAGTGCAGCCATAGATAATAGGATAACTCACCCTTAGAATAGACAACAAGCGTGGATCCCATTGAGTACGATGGACGCGTAGGGTGCTAGTACCTTCCCCTCGCGTAACCGACTCCCAAACCCAGGTTATGGTTGCGATGACCATTCCTTTCCCTCTTCCTCAGGCTTATGCGGTGTTCCCTTTCCCTCTCTTGGGATAAATTTACACGGCTGGCGACTCTGTTTTCCGCGCCACTCTCGCATTTTTACCTGGATGAAAATCCTGGGAGCGACAGCTGGCGACTCTGCTGGGGAGCACTGGTTGACCTATGCTGGTCCTTCCCTAAGCGAGTCAGTCCTAGCGCTTGCTTGTCTTTGTTCTCTTTGGGTGTCTTGTTTTTGTTTTGCTTTATTTGTTGTATTTTATTTTTACTGCATTTTTGCATTGCATATTATTATCAGTTGCTGCACTGTTTTTCTGTTTGGTGGGTTGGGAGTTCTGAGAGATAAGCCCAATACCCAGGCTTGAGCATACACGTAGGATTAGCGTGGCAAGTTGTGTGACTCGTGTGGCGTTTGGCCTGACGTAGTATACATGAAAACTCCACATCTAGACGAGGTTTTCTTTGGTAATGTTCTATCCTGCGCATTGGTAGAGATGATTGAATGTAACCTGGAAAACTGTCGACTCTGGCGACCACTCCCGAGGACTCAGTAATGGCACTCCTCCCGAGACATGATAATGGCATACCAGAAATGGAAAACCCATTACACATGTTGATCCGAGGACCCAATACTGGGAACTTGCTATAGGGTGTCCTTTTGGAAAAGAATCGGTGGAAGCACTCCTCGTTTGGCGATAGTACTGTACCCCGAGGGATGAATGTACTATTGCTTCTCGACCTCAGTGCCGAAACTGAGGACTTGCCATAAGATGTTTTCTTTTTGAGGGAAATCAGTTAAGGCCTCCTCGATTGGTGATGATGCCAAACCAGAAATGGTGACCGTATCATCATTTATCGACCTGAGAGCCCGTGATATTGAGGATCCTCGGCTTTCTAGTACCCACATGTGAGAGGGCAGGGTGTTTACAGGTTTGCAGGTAACATTGACCTTCAACATACCCGGTTTTCTTATCAGCAGATTTATCAGTGTGGTACTATGGTTATATTGGTATTCTGGGTATTTGGATAGACCTTTGAGATTATACAGTGGTTCAGTACAGCAGCTGTTCAGTCTGTGTGGCATCCTTGATCCCATGTGTGCATTTGCATCATCATTCTGCATCCTAACATGTTTGTTCATTTGCAGGGTTGCATCCTAACTTTGATTCTGGTTTTTGAAGACTATTAAGGATGAATACTGCGAAGAGAAAGAACATCATAGTGTACAAGTTCCCATCACTTATTCTGGATCCTGTTCACAAGGTTGTTTCTATGGCAGAACCTGGGGAATTGGCACTTGTGGACTTTGATGACATGACGTAGTTCTTTTCCTCTCTGTTGTATTTGGATCACCACCAGGCTTGTTGGCTGGGATCCATGATTATTGTGTTCAGACTTACTATCTTGGGTTGTGATTGTTGACAATTGGTTTCCTCTGGTTTTCTTAATATATGAGCAGAAGTCCCGTTCTATCTTATTATTAAACTGGAATCAAGGGGTGGATCGCCCTGCGAATTTTTTAAACATGTTCATTTGCATTTGCATATTCATGATCATTGTGCATAATAGGTGTTCAAGGCTGGTTATTCTTATTCTGATCTGGCTTTCTTTAGAATTGTAGACCTAACTCCTCAGGCCATTCAAGAGTTGATCATGGAGAAAATTCAAGCTGAGTTGAGGGAAATGCAAGGCCAGATGGGGCAGTTTATGGGGAATATGCAAACTCTCATGCAAGACCAGAAGATGCTGAGGGAGGAGGTCAATCAGATGAAGGCTCAGTTCGGTTTGGTCACGGAAATTTTGAAAACAATGCTAAAGAAGGAAAACAGTCATGTGCTCGCTTCCATAACAGAGGTCCTTACTCCTCCCATCTCTTTGGGATTTGATCGTGGATTGCCTCGTGAATCTCTCTCACAAGCTGAAGTTCCAGGACTTTCCCAAACGCAACCAGGTCATGTCTCCCAAGGTAAGCCTAAGAATAAAAAGTGTGCACAGAGACCGAAGCAGCCTAAAAGAGTTTTTCATCCACTCCCTATGCCATATTCTCAACTATTGCAGCATCTCCTTCAGTTGCAACTGGTACAGAAAAGGACTTTGGCTCCTCTCACTGGTAATCCCCCACCAGGCTACAATGCAAGAGCCCATTGTGATTTCCATTCTGGGGCACCAGGGCATACTGTGGAGAAATGTAGGGCCCTTCAGCACGCTGTCCAGGATCTGATTGATTTGAGGAAAATTGAATTCACACCGAGCGGCGTAAGCATACAAGGTGGTCCCACTCTAGCTGTTGAAAGAGAAGTGGGTATCCCCGTTGCTTCTCCCAAATCCACATCAGGTCAGGGGCATTTCTTGCAGTCCTTGGTCTTAGAATCCCCACATCTGCAAATGCTGCCTACGCCTCGACCAAGTCTGAAGAGAAAAGTGCTTGAAAAGATTATACGCTCGAATCAGGGTCAACAAGAGAACTGCTCTAGAAAGAGACAACAAAGATCACGAAGGCCTGAGAGAAGGTTTGATCCACTCCCTGTTCGTCACAGCCATGTTCTTGCCCGTCTACTTGAAAGTTCTTTGGTTCAACTAAGGGATGCCAAGCCTGTCCCCGACCCTATTCCTCCTGATTATGATCTGGATGCCAGATGTGAATATCACTCAGACACACTGGGTCATTCAATTAAAAACTGCAACGTGTTCAGGCACAAGGTGCAAGACCTGGTAGACTCAGAGATCATTGCATTCACTGAAGATGATATGTACATTAATTGAAGCCTCCTTTCTCAAATAAGCACTCAGTCCGCAAGTACGCCCAGACAGAATCAAGCTTCCTCAGCAATGACAATCTTCAGCTTCTTTACTGGATTTTCATTTGTAGTTTGTCATTTCTTGTTAAAGCATTGTATGCATGTAAGACTTGTTTGTTTTTTAATGATGATATTAATGCAATGAGTATGTTTTCCTTGAAGTAATCCATTCGTGTTCACTCTTAAATGTTTATATGCACTGCAATACCAATTTTCTTGTCTAGAACTCTCGAGGGAGGATGATGAAGTAAAAACGCAAAATCGTTGGTTGTATGCTTTCAGATAAAACCCTGTTGAGGATGTACAGGCATTGTTTCAAATCCCTAAACACTGGAGATATAAGGGAGATAGACCCTCGTTAACCCCTTTGAGCCTTGAAGTAGGAGTTTCCTTCGTACGAAAAGTCCTCATACTTAACCCAGGGGCAGGGTAGGCGCCAGTTATTTTGACCGAGCATTCAAATTTCAAGGAGAGTGTGCATCTGAGGATCCATTACCTTCTATCCCACCGTCAAGAGGTCAAGAGATATGAAACCACGATGGTTATCCATCAATAACTAAGGAGTGAGGCAGTCACAACTCTTTCAAGCAAGTAAGACAACCAGTGTCACACGCTTTGTTCAAAAAGGGGAATAAAAAAAAAGCCCGCTAAGTCAAAACTTGAAAACAAGCGACTTAGGCAAAAGTTAGGGCATCCCGCTGGACTTCAAAATCGAAAAACTCAAAAGAGTCGGTCTGGACAAAAATTAGGGATCAAAAAAGGCAAAAGAAAGAAAAAGCGAAAAACGAAAAGGATTACAAAAGAAAATCCTCGATAAGAACAAATTCGTGTGATTACAGGCACAAAAGATAAAAAGGGGTGACTGTCACTCCAAAACTTCCTTAGGTGTCAAACCATTAGGTGGCATAGGTTCCTTAAAGATCATAAACCTTTGAGAGATGAGCGTTTGCGTCGGATTAACTGAACATAGGACTGGAGAACCTCACGAAGAGTGGGTGGGCACCGATAAATTTTGAGCCATAAATCCTTTTTCTGAAACCATGAACCAGACCACATTACAACCCTTTAAAGTCCTAATTGAAACAGGGTTTATTTCGAAAGCGTACTACAACAGGATAACGTTCCTGACTCCTATAAGTTGTGCTAATAAGATTGGTTGGTATTGCATGTGTGCATTGTTTTCCATTCAAAAATCAAGGTCACATCCCAGCTAGTGATTCGTTCACAAGGCTTGGCGACGCATTTTCAATAAAACTCCAAGGTTAACATGAGTGGTGCATTAGAATTGTCATTCTCATAATAAACATTTTCTGCTTGCATGTGTTTGATATCCAAGAAGCTTACACGATGAACGACAGTCGAGAAGCTCGATCACTCCAAGTTGAGATGGTGAAAACTCCGAAGGACATTCATGTCAAGGGGTATGTGGCTAAGAGACTGTGCGCCGCTCGGGGGTTCCCGTTAAATGGTGATAAGATGCAGCTAATCTGGAGCAGTCACGTTGAAAACTCTCTCTAAAGCAACCAAACAAGGGCAATCAGGTCGATTTGACAAATCTCTGCAAGATCAGTCAAGGGGAAAATGTCCTTCAAGAATTGGGGCAGGCCACCTCTAGAGCGTGAGAGATTGTCCACTCCTGAAAGTGGTTAATTGAAAACACCTCCTCAAGGTTCAAAATACTAAAGCAGAGTATTTTTAAGTCATTACAATCCCTTTCGAGGTAATGTACGTCATGGATTACGAAGACTGGGGCAGTTATGTCGGGATATGATAAATCTCTCCAAGAGTTTGAAGACCCTGGGGCAGTGCGAACGCCCGGTCTTCTATAAAATCCTCTTGAGATGATTTCTTCCGTTAGACCTGGTGGTCTGGGGCAAGTGGAAAGTTCAAAGGGCCGTTTATGAACATAGAGACAGGTCAGGTTGAGTGGTAACAGGATCATATTTCCCCAACAGTTTGCTCTCCCCAGCATTGAGATTGCACCTTTCCTCAGCAGAGCAGACCCTCCCCAGCAGGAGACTTGGGAAGTATTTTCTTCGGATCAAGACGGTATCTCCCCACAGAATCAGGTATTCACTTTCCCCAGCCAGTCAGGAAGTGTACTTTCACCGACAATGTTATGTTCTAATCCCCAGCAAGGTGGGAGTAAATTCACTCTCCCCATCAGCAGGCTAGGTTCAGCAGTATCCCCAAGCAGGATGGTATTATGGGCTGGCATCCCCCAGCAGGTCCTAAGCCCATCTGTTGTTGGCAATCCTCTGTAACAGACTTCTGATTCTGTCATTGGCATTCATTCTCAACTGCCCTAGCAGAGGAGGAATCTCAGGTTCGATGTCACATTCAGTAAAGGACATATGCAATCCCCGGTAGAGTGTATATTCTTTTGGGATTTCGTCCCTAGTAGAAGTTGTTGATCCAAAGAGTCGGTCAATGTGATCCTTCTCAGCAGAGTTCTTGGATTCAGAGGACAATTTATTTTTGTCATCCCCAGCTGAATTGATCTTTTCTCTCCGGCATTTATTTTACTGGAGGGACCCCTTTTGCATATCATAAGCATTTGCATTGCATCCTCAAACGCGTAGCATTTCCACTTCGTGTGGAGCATTACGGAAAAATTCAAACATTCGCATTCGAAGCATAAGCTAGGTTTGATGCTTTCCTTGCCAATTCTCTTTCCCAGCAGAGATGGCATAACTCAGGAGATCCTGGAGGGAGCGTTCCTCACACTTGTGCTCCCCGGCAGAGTCTTTTATTTAGACTTCTCCTTCCCCAGCAGAGTCATCTTGCCTGTGGATTTTGAGTCGGCTGGGAGTTTGCCTTTGTTTGGCCCTTCTCTTTTGTGAAATCCCGTTCTCACCTGGTAGTCAGTTCTTGCTTGACATATTTTGCTGGCCAATTTCCCTTTATCAGCAGGGATGGCATTTATTTTGCTAGTTCTCTTTATCAGCAGAGATAGCAATCTTTTAAATATTTTCTTTCGTCAGTTCCCTTTATCAGCAGGGATGGCATTTATGTTGCTAGTTCTCTTTATCAGCAGAGATAGCAATCCTTTGAAGATTTTCTTCATCAGTTCCCTTTATCAGCAGGGATGGCATTTATTTTGCTAGTTCTCTTTATCAGCAGAGATAGCAATCTTTTGAATATTTTCTTTCGTCAGTTCCCTTTATCAGCAGGGATGGCATTTATGTTGCTAGTTCTCTTTATCAGCAGAGATAGCAATCCTTTGAAGATTTTCTTCGTCAGTTCCCTTTATCAGCAGGGATGGCATTCATTTTGCTAGTTCTCTTTATCAGGAGAGATAGCAATCCTTTGAATATTTTCTTCGTCAGTTCCCTTTATCAGCAGGGATGGATTTGTTGCTAGTTCTCTTTATCAGCAGAGATAGCAATCCTTTGAAGATTTTCTTCATCAGTTCCCTTTATCAGCAGGGATGGCATTTATTTTGCTAGTTCTCTTTATCAGCAGGGATGGCATTTGTTTTGCTAGTTCTCTTTATCATCAGAGATAGCAATCTTTTGAAGATTTTCTTTCGTCAGTTCCCTTTATCAGCAGGGATGGCATTTGTTTTGCTAGTTCTCTTTATCAGCAGAGATAGCAATCCTTTGAAGATTTTCTTCGTCAGTTCCCTTTATCAGCAGGGATGGCATTTATTTTGCTAGTTCCCTTTATCAGCAGGGATGGCATTTGTTTTGCTAGTTCTCTTTATCAGCAGAGATAGCAATCCTTTGAAGATTTTCTTCGTCAGTTCCCTTTATCAGCAGGGATGGCATTTATTTTGCTAGTTCTCTTCATCAGCAGAGATAGCAATCTTTTGAAGATTTTCTTTCGTCAGTTCCCTTTATCAGCAGGGATGGCATTTATTTCGCTAGTTCTCTTTATCAGCAGAGATAGCAATCCTTTGAAGATTTTCTTCGTCAGTTCCCTTTATCAGCAGGGATGGCATTTATTTCGCTAGTTCTCTTTATCAGCAGAGATAGCAATCCTTTGAAGATTTTCTTCGTCAGTTCCCTTTATCAGCAGGGATGGCATTTATTTTGCTAGTTCTCTTTATCGGCAGGGATAACAATCTTTTGAAGATTTCCTTCGTCAGTTCCCTTTATCAGCAGGGATGGCATATTTCGAGATTCTTTTGTCAGTTCTCTTTATCAGCAGAGATGACATAACCTGGGAGAGTTTGTTTCACTTTATACCCAGCATGGCTAGCACCCGTCCGTGTTGTGACAGTACATCATTTATGGCTGGTTCTCTAGTGGAGTCATCCCTCCTTTGAGGATTTCAAATTTTCGGGTTCTTTGGTATTCAATCTCCGTGCATCCCGATTGTCTGAAAGTCGTCGCTATCATACCCTCAGGACCAAGTTGATTGAATAGGGGCAGCTGTAGCACCCCAAAATCTGCCCTCCTTACTTTAGTACTAACTGGCTTATGTTTCATCTCATTTTGCATTATCATGTGTGCATATCATTGGTTCTTAGCATGGGGTCAAGGTGCTTGAGACATCTCAAGAGGAGAAGATGTTCTTCAAAGAGTCAAGCAAGAGTCCTTGTAGTGTGGATCACTCTCTCCTAACTAGTGCAGAAATTAGGGTTTTGGGATTCTTGGGTTTATTGCTCCAATGGGCAAGCTCCTTGGGTTTTTATCATCACCAAATGGTACATCTTATCTTTGTTGGAGAGGATACACATCATATTCAGAGGAATTTGGATTTGGAGACTGTGCTATTTCCTCCTAGACTAAGGGTACCAAGATTAGGGTTTGCTATAAAGTCAGTTTATTTCTGATTTCTTGGGCAAGACTTGATTCCATGGTATTCCTTTGGTCCCTAAGTATCTAGGAATGGAAGATTGTCTATCAGTTTGGTTCATGAGAAGTTCAAATGGCCAATGGATTGGGAATCAGGAGAATCAGGGGAAAAGTCAACAGTGAGAGGGGAAGTCAACTATGAAATTTTGAGGTTCTCTTCAAGGTTTTCAAGGTCTCACATCCTCATATGGTCTTCAAGGGTCAAGTTTCATAGCATTTATCAAGAATCAAGGGTTGGCACAAAAGTTACTAAATATGAAAATGACCTATAATTTGAAAGTTTCCTTTTTGGGCAAGTCCTTACACTACATTCAACTTGACTTTTCATCATCAAGAAAGCTTCAAATTAATTTTCCTCAAACATGAAAGTTGAATATCTTTTTCTCCTCTTTCCAACAAGTACTAGATGGTCTCCATATCATTTGTGAAACTCAAGTTATGACCAAAAGAAGGCAAGGTGGTTTTTAGGGTTCCATTTTCACAACTTTTGCATTGTGGGATATAGTGACCTATAATTAATTCCATTGCTTCAAGGCACATTCTAACATCAAAGTACAATCCATAAGGACTATTTTTGGCCTTTGCATCAAGTGGATCCATGGTTTATTCATCACTTATTTCCCATTATGTAAAATTGCCAAATTATTGAAAACTCATGAACCAATACATCTCAAGGCCCAAATCAAATTCAGGTGTGATTAGCAATTGTTAAATAAGTGATCCATCATCAAGGGTTTGGATATACATGCATGAAGGAGGGTGTATTTCACATAATGTAATTTTCCAAAATCACCCAAAACTCATTAAGTGGGGAATTACCAAGGCCCAAGTGATCATCAGTGGATTAACCTAATCTATTTAAGCCAACTCATGCTAGGGTTGAAGGGATTACACATGATTTGGAGGAGGAAAAAAGCTTGAACCCTAAAACTTGGATCATTCATATCTCTCAAGCAAGAAGAGCTTTTCCATAAATTCTTTCTCAACTTTCATCCTTGGCATCTATAGAGTACAAATCACCCCTCATTGGAAGATAAAAGCAAGGATATAGATTGCCTAATCTCAGGTTAGTGATGTTTTTCATGATCTTAAAACTCAGATTCTTGACGTGCATATTGATGTGTGATGCCCACTGATCATTCTGATGTAGTTTTTTTTGAGTTTGGATGCGTATATTGGTTGTATCGTGTGTTTAAAGTTTTTGAGCCCTAACCTTTTTCGTTCGAATCTCCTTATGCATTGGTTATTTGTGATTTTTGAGATGATATTATTAATCCTCATTAAATTTTGGCCAGGAAGGTGTATTTGTTTGCATTTTCTGGGTTCTTTTAGGTTGCAGGTGGTCGGAAGTGGTGGCCGGAACCCTAGCTCCGGCGGCTGGTGAGGGTTCCGGCCGGTGAAGGGGCTGGAGGTAAGAGACGCAATCCTCACCGTCCATTGTTTGATCGCACGGTCCTCATGTTGCCACGTGTTCTAAATTTTGTTTTTATTTTACTTAGTTGTGTGTTTGCTCACCCATGCTATCTATCGTGTGCATCAGATCCTAGCCATTTATCTTGTTTACTTTTTTATTGTTTGACTCAATTTGGTGCGTTGATTTAATCATGTGATGGAGATCTTGCCAGCGAATTAAAAGTCCCATGTGCTTATCACGTGCCCTTATTGTGTGGCCTGAGCGTTCGTGTGTGTGCGTGTTCATTTAATTGTGGTGTGCTTTTTAATCATAGTCGTTAATCATGAATACATGTTGATTTCATTGACTTGATTAGGAGCGCAAGATCAATCTGGTGGTAAGTACGCAGTCAACGTGGTTGACTGAAGACCACGCGTGACCTTTTTTTCCCTTTTTATTTTTCTGTTGGATTTTTGGACTGGGCTTCCTATTTACACCCCTCCCTTTCAGCCCATTATCATTTTCAACGTGCATGTGTTGCTATTCATACCCCCTTTGCATATTTCCTTGTTTTTTTATTTCTATTAATTATTGCATTTTCATTTTCATTTTTTAAAAAATAGTTTCTTGCATTAAAAAATTCCAAGAAAATTCATGAAACATTTTTATAATTTTATAAAATTTTCCAAAATTTATTTTTTATTTTTTATTTATTTTTAGTGGCTAAATTAATTAATTGTTTAATTTCTTTTTGAATTTGTTTTATTTTGCACACATTGCATTGTAAAATTTATTTCTCCTCATCCACAAAATATTTTGAACTCATTCCTTTTGCATTCTTTCATAAACACATTGAATTGCATTAAAATATTTTTCTCTCATTTTTAAAATCAGTTCATATTGCATTTTAGTCCTCCTCTTTTGCATATTGAACTATATTTCTCATCTAAATTTGCATAATTGTTTGAGTGACTTATATCTTGAATTTTTGCATGAGTTTTGGACATGTTGTTTGTTTCTGGTTGAGATATGTTGGTAATTAATTTGGTGATTTTAGAAGATGTCTTACTAATTATGTGGTTGCTTTTGGTTTGGGATCTTCTTGTATGCATATCTTTGACCATGTCTGATTACTTGTTTGAAAAGGCACTTGTGCCATTGTTTGAGATTGTTTCTTTGAGTTATTAAACCATGTTTGAACTGTTATAGGTCACTTGATCACCATTATATGTCATTTCTTGGGTTTCATTTTCCTTAATGTTACTTGTGTCTGTTGGTACTAACCTTTTATGCAGGGGCTAAGGTAAGTTACTTAAGGGTGTGGATGTCCACTCTCACTCTTTCTTCCTCTCATCTTTTCTTTCTTTAGGTTTAGGTTGTGGTCAAACCTCCCCTTAGGGACATCTTTGCATGATAACATTAGGACTAGGTTCTATAGGATAGTCTCCCTCTAAACCTCCCCTTAGGACCATCTTTGCATGATAACATTAGGATAGATTTTCCCCCGTAGTCTTTTTCTTTTCTTTTGAGTCCCTCTTCTCATATCTTAACATCCCTAAAATACTTAATAAGGTCAACTTGCCTTGCACACGAGCCTTAAACATAGGAAATGAAGATTGAGGGCTCCCCCTTCTCTCTTCTAGAGTGTTGAGCATACGTCCCATTGGGGGCGACCATGCGACGCATTCGCTCCCGTGTTATAGACTTTGGTTCAAGTTGAGTTATGAACTACCTCAAGTCACTTCTGTCCTAAAAAATACAAACAAACTTCAAACCTTTTTATCCTTCGGGATTGTCAAACTAAAGGCTATTTTCAAAAAGGGCACGTTACCTTCCGTTTGAGTCGCAAACAGGCATCGACCCTAACTGCCGGACGCGAACTTAACGTCGCTCATAAAAAACACAAAAAGAACTTGGTTCGAACTACGTTGACTCTGAATTCCCCATTGCATAAATGGGGTACGTAGGCCTAGGACGTCGACGTCCTACCGAGTCTGTCTTTATCTTCCCCTTCCCCGTTTTAGTGCAGCCATAGATAATAGAATAACTCACCCTTAGAATAGACAACAAGCGTGGATCCCATCGAGTACGATGGACGCGTGGGGTGCTAATACCTTCCCCTCGCATAACCGACTCTCGAACCCAGGTTATGGTTGCGATGACCATTCCTTTCCCTCTTCCTCAGGTTTATGCGGTGTTCCTTTTCCCTCTCTTGGGATAAATTTACACGGCTGGCGACTCTGTTTTCCGCGCCACTCTCGCGTTTGTACCTGGATGAAAATCCTGGGAGCGACACCTAAGGTTCACACAATATGTTTCTATACCATTAGTTACACCAAATATTGCCATTTCATCATCACCATGCCAAGTTGGAGTCCATCTTTCAACTAATCTCTTATTCTTCTCAAGTACTAGTTGAATTCTTGGGCAAAGATCACCAGCATATTTAACCATCATTTCCTTTTGCTGTATGATCCTCTTAGTCAGGTAATGCTTAATCCCTTCTAAGAGAGTGATAATTGGTTTATCCCTATATTCTAGGATAGCCCTATTAAAAGCCTCACACATATTGTTCACCTGGAGGTCACAGTTAGAATAAGTTTTAAAATGCGACCTGCTCCAATATTCAGCTGGTACCTTTTTCATGTCCTCCCAAGCAGCTTCATTTAATCCTTTTATCCTCAACATTGCCCTCTCCCACCCTTGAACAGTGGTTGCCCTTGCAGCACTCCAGAATGCTTCCTTCAATTCCATCCCAGGATACTTTTTTTTTCCAATTGCCATACAAATGCTTGACACATAGCCTTTGCTCCACATACTCACTCAAACCTTGAATAGCTGGAACAAGACCCTGCAGCTTGACACATAGCCTTCCTTCACCAACTTTATAAGTAGGGAAACTCTCACATTCCTCATCATCTTCACTTTCATTTGGGGTGTGCAGTTGGTCAGAATCCTCCCCAATGTCAAAGTCCTTAACATTTGAGTTAACATTGTCATTAGGTAAAACACTTGTCCAATCTAACTCATGATCACTAACCACTTCATCCTCCACTTCATCATCCATTACAGCATCCATTTCATCATCCACTTGATTGCCAACCCCACCTTCCTCTTCACCATTCACATCAGATACCTTCTCCCCACCCTCTTCAACATTGTCCACCTCCTCTCCACCATTCACATCAGAAACCTTCTCCTCACCCTCTTCATCCTTCTCCATATCCTCTTCACCATTAGAAACCTTCTCCCCACACTCTTTATCATTCCCCTCAGGAGTCTTATCCCCACCCTCTTCAACAGTCACCTCAACAACATCATCATCAGAAAATATTTCATGTCCTACATCTGTCTCTTCTACAATGTCAGGTATGCTATGTTGACACGGGATTTCGACCGAAGGCGGGAAACAAGGATTCCCTGGTCGCGTCGGCGCAAAGGGTGGATCATGGTGTCGATTCGACACCAGCAGGAAGGTGCGTCAGAGAGACGGCGACAAGCCTCGGCGTCGGAAGGAAACATAGTGCGAAGAGCTGATCCCAACTTCAAGAACAAATGCTTAGGCGGGAAAAGTTTGAAACTTCCAAGACTATGGGAAGTTGAAAAGAAAGTGGGGTGCCACGTGTCAGCTTCAGAAGACATTTGGGTAGACAAACAGTTACATTTTAGGCCTATATAAGGCGTTGTACTTTTCATTTTCAAGGGTCGCATTTTTTCACATTGTAAAGGGAAAACACCCAAAGTACCAAGCTTAGAGAGAAACAAGTTCACTCTCGCAAAAATGTATTGTTGCGTCCAAATTTACTTAATGCAATTTACTTTCAGCGTCTAATTTAAACTACTGCCCTTTTTTGTTTTTTGCTCAGCCTTTCTTTTCGTTTATTTCTTCGCATTGTATCCAAACCCGTGATCATTAAGAAACTCTTTGCGTCACCAAGGTCACTTTAGAGTGACAAATTGCACTAAAAAACCGAGAAACTAAACACGCAGCATAGACGTACGCTTCCAATACTCAGTTCTGGGATTTGTGTGGCCGATCCCGCGAGCGAACCTGCGACGGAAGGCCAGCGGTTGTTCGCACCGGCGAACAAAGTGGCACACCCGGTGGGACGCGTGTGAATTGAGTATCTGTTTTTGCGTAGAGGTAAGATGGTAATACCACGACCAAACGAAGAACCGTCTTCGACGGAAAGTACGGTGGGAACGCAAACAACGGATGTTGGCTCCGGTACTGTGTCGGCGGTGTTAACCACTCCTAGCGGACCAATTGCAACACCGCGTCGAAACGACCCGAAATCAACAATGGCAGGGACTACGGGGTAGTATATGCCTAGTATCACCATGCCTATACCTAGATCGTATGGGATGCCAACAGAGTTCATGTCAAGTTTGCACTCTAACGGCCATTTATTTGGGGAAAGTTCGTCCCCAGCGTTCTCAACTTATCAGGGGGCAGGACACATGTCGAACCAGATGGTTCGACCCCCAGGTTTTAACCTTTTCTCCCAATCCATACCGACCTTTACCTCTAGTTTCGTCGCGGTCATGAGGCAACAGATGGATGAGAGTAATCATGAGATGGTCCACATGTTGACTCAACAGATGGGTACAATATTAAGACCACTGATACAAGAGTCAACACAGAGTTACCAATAATTGGCGACTCAAATGACACGAATCAGTGACTTCTTAGGCGCTCCTAGAGCTCAGGGTCGACAGACCCCACCACCGCCTCGACCGGAGATGTCCCGTCGTCAGAACGAAGTCTTCGACGAAACGATAGAACAACCCTGTAAGTTCGAAGAGATTCCTAGGAGAGTTCAAAGGCCTCTTGTGATTGTCCATAGGAACCAAGATCCAGATTTTGTTGTCCAACAGGTTTGACAAGACGCCTTGGCTGGAGAGCATAACTTGGAGGCCGTAGTCGAACGTATCATGGTCCGTAATAGGGCGAACCCAGGCCTTCGACGGCCAACATATACATCCCCATTACCTGATTTCATATTACAAACCGAATTACCCAGGGGATGGAAAGTGCCAAAATTCACCAAGTTCCCTGGGGAGACGAAAGATTCCACCATCGAACACGTCGCTAGGTATCAAACCGAAGCAGGCGACATAGCAAACAATGAGGACTTGAAAATGAAATATTTCCCAAGTTCCTTCACCAAAAATGCATTCACGTGGTTTACGACGTTGCCCCCTCAGTCCATCCACACGTGGGCACAATTGGAGAGACTGTTTCACGAACAATTTTATATGGGACAGTCGAAGATAAGTCTGAAGGAGTTGGCAAGCATCAAATGCAAGGCCACAGAGTCCGTAGACCAGTACTTGAATAGGTTTAGACTTTTGAAAGCACGGTGCTTTACTCATGTCCCTGAGCACGAATTAGTCGAAATGGCTGCCGGTGGCCTGGACTATTCAATCAGGAAGAAGTTGGACACGCAATATCTTAGAGATATGGCGCAATTGGCTGACCGGGTTCGCCAGGTCGAACGATTGAAAGCTGAGAAAGCCCAGTCTAACAGATATCGTAAAAAAGAAAAAGTATCTTATGTGGCTGTTGACGAATACTCGTCCGATGAGGAAGAAATCGTCGACGAAAGTGGGATCCACGTGGCTGAACTTAAGCCAGGTCCTCCCTATGCATGCAAGCTGTTAAAACCGTCGAACGGGAAAAATCCCGTCGAAATTAACAAGACGGATAAATACGTCACTAAAACTTATACTTTTGATGTTTCCAAATGTGATGAAATATTTGATTTACAGGTTAAAGATGGTCAAATAATTATTTCGTCTAGTTTCAAAGATCCCCCTCTAGAACAAAAGAAAAAGAGGGGATTTTGTAAGTTTCATAATTTCCTTGGTCATAAAACGGCTCAATGTGTTCTTTTCAAGGATTTGGTGCAGAAGGCTTTGAAGGAGGGTTGGCTCCAATTTGGAGAGAAGCCAAAGATGCAGGTTGACACTGACCCACTGAAGGTTGAAGAGGCTTTGTACTCAAAAGTGTACGAATGTATGATGGTCGAAGCTACTGAGGGCCTCGACAAGCCACCAATGGCTGAGGTGGTAGAATGTATGATGGTCAAAACTACTGAAGGTTCTGACAAGAGAGCAAATGACAAACATGAAGTAGTGTACCCCCAGGCTGGCGAAAGTTTGGAAGATTTTCAGGAAAAGTGCAGGATAAGCGGTTCGAAAGCCGCACTATGCCCCAGATGCAATGTTGTGTTCGATGAGAAAGCTGCTGAGAGGTACGAGGCAAGCAAGAGAGAAGTGCTGCCAGAGAGCAAGCCACCTGTCCCAAGGTTTGTGTTCGACAGGAGCGGGGTCCCTCGTCGAAATGAGGAGTACAAAAAGCTGTTCCAAGGAGCAAGGCCTAAAACTTTCGTGCCCCCATCAGACTCCCCACATAACAGATGGATGGCACCAGTGAACCAGAAAGGGAGCAAAAGACCAAAGTGGAAGGCTCTTGATTTGGAAAATGAGGCGAATGTCGCTGATAAGGTTGTCGAACCAGCAGGATATAGGGTGTCCCCTAACTACAAAGGAAAAAACCCTATGACTAGAACCCAGTGGAGGCGTTATCAGCGTAGTAAGAAGGCTGAAAGGGAGGCTGCGACTTCAAAAGTAAAGCCTGTCGGAACATCTGGACAGAAGCACCAATACCCAAGAGGAAGATGGGTAGAAAAGAACAAAGTGGCGACAAACCAGACCATGGCAGTAACTGAGAACACATCAGGAGAGAAGGAAGTGGTGTCGACCCAGAGTTCAAAATGTACTTCGCTGATGGAAAGCAAGAAAGAGCCAGAGTATACTCCTCAGTCGGATGAAGAGGAGCCAAAATACTCCCCTCAGTCAGATGAAGAGTATGATCCATCACCTGAAGGAGATTTTGACGAAGACATGTACGACGACACCAATGACGACACCAATGATGACACCTATGGCGAAGATTTCGTGGTAAATTGTGGTATCGTGTCGGTTCTACCAGCTGAGTACGACGTGGTGTCTGAAATCTCAGAGACTGAAGAAGACTTCATCCCTGGTGAAAATGCGGACGACAAGCCACTATGCTATTATGTGATGAACAGTGGCGTTGTTGAAGAACAAACGGCTATGTTTGAACGTCCTAGCCCTGGGATGATGTATCATTTAAAGCCATTATTCATAAAGGCGAAGGTTGATGGGGTGTCTGTCAACAAGGTGTTTGTGGATGGTGGGGTGACTGTGAACCTAATGCCTCATAATCTGTTTAAGAAGATTGGGAAAACGGAGGCTGACCTCCGACAGCACAACATGGTTTTGTCCAACTATGAAGGCAAGACCAGTAACATCCTGGGGGTTGTCCAAGTAGACTTGGCAGTGGGTACAACCAACAGGCTGACACTCTTCATGGTCATCAAATCAAAAGCAAATTTCAATCTGTTGTTGGGACAGGAGTAGATCCATGGAATTGGGGCAGTACCGTCAACAATGCACCAGAGATTGATCATTTGGAGGAAGGATGGCATCGTCGAAAATATTGAGGCAGACCAAAGCTATTACAAAGTCGACGAAGCCAAGGGTACTAAGAAGTCTTTTGACCAGCACTTAGCAAATGTGGCCCCTTGTGATGACAGATCAGGGTCTTACACCTCTGTCGACACGGGTCGTGTCCTGAACTTGGACCCTGACTATGGGTTCATCTGGGACGCTACCGACGAATGCATGGAGCCAATGGAAATGCCACCGACGGGGTGGTCCACTACTGGTGAAAATGACTGCTGAGTCAGAAAGCATGACTCGGATTTCGGCCTATCTGACTGAAAACAGAAAGATGTCGGCACTTGAAAAAGACGAAACTCTCCAAATAACTAAGGGAGCCGACCGTGACAAAAAAACCAATGGCCAGCAAGGCCAAAGGGAAGCTGTAGAAAATCAGAGGCTTGATGGTATTTATGATGATGAGCCTTTGGGGTTCAAAAAAGGCCCAGATCATGAGCTGCAAAGAATGCAAGCCCAGGACCCGCTTGAGGAAATCGACTTGAGGGATGGGACAACCAAAAGTCCAACATACGTGAGTGCCAAGGTAGGACCAGAAATGAAGGCCAAGTTGGTTAAAGTGTTGAAAGAATACAAGGACTGTTTTGCATGGGATTATGGCGAAATGCCTGGTTTGAGTCGGAGTGTAGTTGAGCATCGGCTCCCAATCCAGCCAGGCAAGAGGCCAGTAAAGCAACACCCTAGACGCTTCGCCCCGGAAGTCACGTCGAAGATCAAGCAGGAAATTGAAAGACTGCTCAAAAGTCGGTTCATCAGAACTGCAAGGTATGTCGAGTGGATAGCCAACATAGTACCTGTTATTAAGAAAAATGGGACCCTTCGAGTTTGCATCTACTTTAGGGATTTGAACAATGCTACCCCTAAAGACGAATATTCGATGCCCGTGGCCGAGATGTTAGTTGACTCAGCCGCGGGCTTCGAGTACTTGAGCATGCTCGACGGTTATTCCGGTTACAATTAAATTCTCATAGCCGAAGAGGATGTCCCCAAAACCGCATTTCGATGCCCTGGAGCTTTGGGGACATATGAGTGGGTTGTGATGCCTTTTGGGTTGAAAAACGCTGGGGCAACCTACCAAAGGGCTATGAATGTTATATTCCATGATTTTATTGAAAATTTTATGCAGGTATACATCGATGACAGTCATAAAATCGTCATCAGAAGATGGTCATCTCGACCACCTTCGACGCTCATTTGAGCGAATGAGGAAATATGGATTAAAAATGAATCCACTAAAATGTGCCTTTGGTGTTCATGCAAGGGACTTCTTGGGATTCGTAGTCCACAAGCGAGGCATCGAGATCAACCAAAACAAAACGAAGGCAATCTTAGATCTCAAGCCTCCAACGACAAAGAAACAGCTCCAGTCTTTGTTGGGGAAGATAAATTTCTTGAGGAGGTTCATCTCAAACCTAAGTGGCAAGACGAAAGTGTTTTCACCACTGCTCAAGACCAAGAAGGAGAGTGAGTTCCGTTGGGGGCAAGAGCAACAAGAGGCTTTCGACGCAATTAAGGAATACCTTACGAAGCCTCTAATCCTATTACCACCTAGTATAAATAAAAGCATGAAGTTGTACATTGCAGCGTCGGATACGACCATAGGCAGTATGTTAGCACAAGAGGATGATGGTGGCGTCGAAAGACCCATCTATTACCTTAGTAGGATATTGATAGATGCTGAGACTAGGTACACTATGATTGAAAAGCTGTGCCTATGTTTGTACTTCTCATGGATGAAATTAAAGCAATATATTAAACCAATTAATGTTTATGTTTCGTCGCATTTTGATGTTATTAAGCATATGTTGTCCAAACCTATTTTGCATAGTCGAATTGGGAAATGGGCACTAGCGTTAACCGAGTTCTCCCTGACATACGTCCCTTTGAGGATGATGAAGGGTCAAATAGTGGCAGACTTTATTGTCGACCACGTTGTAGTCGAAACGTCGATACTTAGTGTAAGTTCTGAGTTGGCAGCATTTTTTGCAAAACATGTTGCTCAGGAAAATGTTATGAAGAATGTCTTGACATAAGAGTAGAACATCACTGTAGGATGTGTTAATCTAAAGCCGGTGGTGTTAGTGAATGTTAAGGTGTTGAATAGTTAAAGTGCTGAAGAGTGATGTCACATGCGATGTCTTGACATCACTATACCAGAACATTAAAACATCAGGTTGTGATGTTTTTAGGGCTGCGTGCATTAGGTTGATTTGATCATATCTGTTAGAGATTTAGTGTGCGAATATCTTGGGAGAAATATTTTCTGTTGCAATCAGATTGTGTGCAGATTTGTTGCTATGTTTAAGGGCTGAAGATTTAAGAAGATTTGAAGATAAAATTTGTTTCTAAATTCAAATCAAATCAGCTATTTTTGTGGAGAAGATCTTGCAGCTGAATTAAAATTATTGAAGATTAGTTTGTTACTATTTTTGTGCAAAAAGATATGGAGAATAGTTTGTTACTATTTTTGTACAAAAATATATGGAGAATAAATAGTTCTAATTATGGAGATAAATTAGGAAGAGTTGATTGAAGACCTATTTTGTAGGAGAATCATTTGCAGATTTGTAGCAGCTGATATGCTGTGATTTGAAGCCCAAAATCCAGTTGGGAAATAGGTTATAAATAGAAGCATTGTAACCTAGTTTTAGAAGCGAGCCATCATGTAGATTATAAGGGCTGTGTTGGTTGATGAACCACCCAGTTTTGTGGGATGGTCATCGTGTTTATCTCGAAGCCTGTAGGTAAGAGATGTATTGGTCTTGGAGGAAGCTGTTAAGCAACTCTAAGTATTGTTCTTAGTCATGAGGGTCATGTCTAGGTATTGTCATGGAAGTGTGTCTTCTACTTTTCTGTGTTTGAAGAGTTGTTGGTAATCAAGTTGTTGATGCAGTGACGGAGATGCTGACTGCTAGACATCATTGCGATGATTGGGAGTGAGATGGAGTCTCTTATCTAGGGTGGACTTAGATAGAAGGGTCATTGGGTAGTGATTAAATTAGGTAGATTGTCAACTGGTTTGTTGAGTCTGTAATTTGATACTACTAATAGTGGACTTCCTTCCTGGCTTGGTATGCCCCCAGATGTAGGTTGTTAGACCGAACTGGGTGAACAAATTCTGTATGTTGTTTACTGCTTTTACTGTTTCTATTATTTCCTTGTTCAGCAGATTGCGATGTTGTGACATTGCACAAAGACATCACATGTCTGTACCAGAATTTCAATTGGTATCAGAGCAGGCATCCTGTCTGTTTCTGGATGAGATCTAGGGAAGATACTTTCTGGTTCATGAGCAAGGAAGACAGTTCAGATGGTCTGCTCACATGTTGTTTAAATGGTCCCTTGAAGTGGAGGATGGACTATTCATGATAGGGTACGGTGGTGAGCTGCTTTGTAGGGTGAATTATGCTGACATGTTGCACCTGGAATATGGAGTGTTGTGCAATGTTCTTGCCTGAAGATTGTTGAGGGGTTTTCTTTGTGTGTTCCGCTGCATGGTATCTGGTGTAACCCTAGTTGATTCTTGTATCTCTGGTGTTGAGATCCAAGGAAGATATTCTCTTGGAAAGTCATTAGGGTGTGGTGTCCTCAGCAGGATATCTTATGATGTTGTAGTTTATGCAAGACAACCTCTACCGGTTGGTTGGAGAGGCCAACGGTACTTGAGGATTATTTCCTATCCTTGTTTGGGAGAGAAGTGTTCATAAGGTGAATGGATCTTCTAAAGACTGATTGACATGGAAGGATCAGAAGAAGAATATATTTCAGTCAGACATTGAAGACCAATCTGTTCAGTACAGTGATTCCTTCTCTATTGCTTGATGGTGAAAGAAGAGGGTAGAGCCAAAGCAAAAGAGTATCACTGTCAGATCCTTCATGCGGGAGTGAAGATCTTGATAAGTTATCTCTTAAGCTTAGTTGTGGTGACCTAAGGAGGAGGAAGTTTCATCAAGAAAGAAGCTGAGCTTAATATGTCAATTCTAATGTCTCGACATCGTGCTACACATTAGCAGTTTATGGTAAATGCTAAGTCAAAGACCTATTAGATTGTAGCTGTTTTGAAGGATCACTGAAGCTGTGAAGTTGAACAATTTTTGAGATGTTGTTCATAATGTCATAGCATTTCAGCAGGAGCTGGTTGAAGAGAAGGGTGGCAGGTCTGAACCTTGTGCTCATTAGAAGAAGCCTCTAGAAGAGTGTGTTATGCAAGTTACTGTAGTTTTGTTGGTCTAATTTTGGAAGATGCTGCTATGCTCTCTTATGTTCCCTGCAAGAGATATGTGTGGATGAATATGATTAGGAGTTGTGATTAAATGTCAGAACTAATGTTGAAACATCATTTCAGTTCTTTGCTCAGGGTGGAGTAAAAGATCAAGACATTAACCTTACCTGGAAGGCTTTTTATGGTATGAATGGTTGTCATAATGGTTGTCATGGTTGTAGAATCAGCAGATGGCGATTGTGTGAGAAGTTGACCTTGACAGGAGTTAAGTATATGTTGGCTTTTGATAAGGATGTGCATTCAACTAATGACAAAGTACATTGACGGGAGACTATGTATATGTTTGATGTAAAAGTGCAAGTCTGTTGAAGTCTTGAGAAGATACTTTTCTCTGTGTGGCTGTTTATTTCTATTCGTGGTGTGTTGGTGCTGTTGAAGATGAAGACATCATAATCTTGATGGTTACAACTTGGATCAGGTTATTTCTGATCTAAGTGGTTGGGAGCATGGTTTTGCTCTGGTTGTGAAGGTCAAGGATAAGTGGCAGTTATCTCTGGCTTTCTACTGACGGCTCTACTAAGGGAAGTGACATTCTTTAGTATTGCTATGGGGTAGTCTTGGACTACTTATTTTCTGAAGATTCAGATGTGGTAGGTTTGGAGTCTTTGGAGTTTCTAAGCAGGATGGAGGTTGTCTACTCAAACTTGATTGTTGAATCAAGTCTATGAGAGCATGGAAATCTGTTTCTGCAAAGGGAGGAGGTTCTTCTGAGTGGCAGAAGGTAGAGCTGAATTCAACAGTTAGATGACATAATATTCTGACATCTAGCTTAACATCAGGAGTCTCAACTGGTGTTGTGGCACATCAGCTAATGATAGGGTGATCTACAGGAATGAACAATAGGATGCTTCAAAAAGATCGTTCTCATGGCAGTTTGCGGGAGCTGCAGGAAGGAGAAGATGTTACATGACCATGGCTTAGGGAGTCTAAGTGTGTTTGCTTTTGAGCAAGTGGAACATGTGACTTGAAGATCAAGTTTCCTTGGTGGATCAGGATATCTTTGTGAGAGTTCTGACATACTTGAAAAAGGACAAAATGTGGCATTTGGTTGTTTTCATATGAGGATTCATGAATGAGGTGATCAAACTGTGGCATTTGATTGATCTCAGAAGTGGATTCGAAGAATCAAGATAATCAGAGTGTGGCAGCTGGTTATGATTGAGGATTGTCTTGGAACAAGTTACTCTTGGGCAGAAGGGTGATGAGTTGAAGACTCAAGGAGATTATTCTTCTTGAAGGTGGATGAGAGGTTAATACTCTAGTGCTTTGGATTACTATGCAATAGTAAGTCCAGTTGGTGGAGCATATCAAGAATCATGGTGATGATGTCTTGGTGTATGGTAGATGTTCTAACTTGTGTTGGGACACTATCTGGTTGGATATCCTTGGTGAAGGATGATCATGTTCTGGTTCAGGAGCTTGGTGCCTACATTATGCATAAGGAGCGTCTACATAGTCATACGGGAGAATGATGAAGTAGAAGATCTGCCTTAGATGGAGAATGTAGAGAAGTCTGAAGAAGATCAGGAAGTCTAAAGATGAAGGGTATGATAGGAAATGACTGCCTTTAGATAAAGGGACAATGGTACCAAAATGCATATGCTCAGCAAGTGTGCTCAAATGTTCATCTTCATCTGGAGCATTAGTTAACCATGTCTGAGGGAGTACTTGTCTATGGATTCTGCAGCAAAGGTGCATATATTGTGAAGATTGGTTGAATCTTATGAGGATATATTGTCAGATAACATGTTATGACATTAGGCTGTTGGATGACATATTGGGAGGTGTCACACTTGTCTTGGTGTGTGTAAGAGGAGCTTATTTAGAGTTCAGTGAAAGGCATTGTGTGTGTGCTTCAGAACTGGTGGATGATTGTGTGAAGCATTCCTGACTGGATGAATGAAGACTATGTCTGGATTTTCCAAATATTATGATCAAGGAGCACCATTTGTGAAATATAATGGGAGAACTTCTGTCTGTACTAGTGTGGTACTTGGATTGTTTAAGGATTAAGCATTATGTGAATGCGTTCAGCATGTGTGTTGAACAGAGGGTGCGTTCTTGAAGACATGAAGATGAGTCTTATATTTTCCATTCATTTAAGGGTTTCTTCTTGCAAAGATGCACACGGTATCCTTGATAGGGGGAGAGTGTTACAATTTTGTGCAGCTGGAATTGTGGTGTTAAGGGGGAGCAGTGTTCTTATTGGTGCATGTCGTTTGTTTGGTTTGCTCCTATTATGGCTAAAAAGGGGGAGAATTGAGAAAAGATCAGGTGTCCCTTGGAGCTGGATGGGTGTTCAAAGAAGAAGGTTTTAGCCAAAATATGCCAAAGGGGGAGATTGATAGTTCTGCAGCTTTTGGTGTTGGCATTAATTTTGGTAAAACTGATTGTGATTGATATATGCCTAAAAAGATGTTCTGACTTCTGTTTTCTGCTGCTGCATTTTCCTTTAATATGATGTGTATGATCAAATTATGTTTTGGCCAAAAATATGCCAAAGCGGGAGATTGTAAGTTCTGAGTTGGCAGCATTTTTTGAAAAACATGTTGCTCAGGAAAATGTTATGAAGAATGTCTTGACATAAGAGTAGAACATCACTGTAGGATGTGTTAATCTATAGCAGGTGGTGTTAGTGAATGTTAAGGTGTTGAAGAGTTAAAGTGGTGAAGAGTGATGTCACATGCGATGTCTTGACATCACTATACCAGAACATTAAAACATCAGGTTGTGATGTTTTTAGGGTTGCGCGCATTAGGTTGATTTGATCAGATCTGTTAGAGATTTAGTGTGCGAATATCTTGGGAGAAATATTTTCTGTTGCAATCAGATTGTGTGCAGATTTGTTGCTATGTTTAAGGGCTGAAGATTTAAGAAGATTTGAAGATAAAATATGTTTCTAAATTCAAATCAAATCAGCTATTTTTGTGGAGAAGATCTTGCAGCTGAATTAAAATTATTGAAGATTAGTTTGTTATTATTTTTGTGCAAAAAGATATGGAGAATAGTTTGTTACTATTTTTGTGCAAAAATATATGGAGAATAAATAGTTCTAATTATGGAGATAAATTAGGAAGAGTTGATTGAAGACCTATTTTGTAGGAGAATCTTTTGCAGATTTGTAGCAGCTGATATGCTGTGATTTGAAGCCCAAAATCCAGTTGGGAAATAGGTTATAAATAGAAGCATTGTAACCTAGTTTTAGAAGCGAGCCATCATGTAGATTATAAGGGCTGTGTTGGTTGATGAACCACCCGGTTTTGTGGGATGGTCATCGTGTTTATCTCGAAGCCTGTAGGTAAGAGATGTATTGGTCTTGGAGGAAGTTGTTAAGCAACTCTAAGTATTGTTCTTAGTCATGAGGGTCATGTCTAGGTATTGTCATGGAAGTGTGTCTTCTACTTTTCTGTGTTTGAGGAGTTGTTGGTAATCAAGTTGTTGATGCAGTGACGAAGATGTTGACTGCTAGACATCATTGCAATGATTGGGAGTGAGATGGAGTCTCTTATCTAGGATGGACTTAGATAGAAGGGTCATTGGGTAGTGATTAAATTAGGTAGATTGTCAACTGGTTTGTTGAGTCTGTAATTTGATACTACTAATAGTGGACTTCCTTCCTGGCTTGGTATGCCCCCAGATGTAGGTTGTTAGACCGAACTGGGTGAACAAATTCTGTATGTTGTTTACTGCTTTTACTGTTTCTATTATTGCCTTGTTCAGCAGATTGCGATGTTGTGACATTGCACAAAGACATCACATGTCTGTACCAGAATTTCACTTAGCATCGACGTCATCCCGTGGAGATTATACTTTGATGGGTCGAGCCATAAAAATGGGGCAGGTGTTGGAATCCTGATAATATCTCCACAAGGTATCCCAACGACCTTTAAATGCAAAGTTGATGGAAAATGCTCAAATAACGAGGCAGAGTATGAAGCTTTAATCACGGGTCTTAAGATACTCAAAGATTTAGGAGCCAAAGAGGCCGAGATAAAAGGAGACTCAGAGTTGGTGATTAAACAAATCACAAGGGAGTACAAGTGCGTAAAGGAGCATCTTTTAAGTTACTTCTCGTTGGCGAAGCGTTTGTTGGAACATTTCAAAATTGTCGACATCTCGCATGTGCCAAGGATAGAAAATCATAAAGCCAATGAACTAGCACAAATTGCCTCCGGTTATAAAGTGTCGGAAGGTAAGTTGAAAGGCTTCATCGAAACTAGGAAGAAGATGGTGTCGAACGTACACGCACCATCAAGTTGGTCGATATCCAAAGTCTCGATGAGTTTGGTCGAAGGTTTAGAAAGTTGTGAGGTTTTCGTTAACGATATGGCACCAACGGATTGGCGAAGGTCAATTATGGAGTATCTGGAAAACCCATTGGGCAGCACCGATAGAAAGACTAAGTACAGGGCAATGAGTTATGTCCTAGTAGGCAATGAGTTATTGAAGAAAACTCCAGAGGGGGTATTGCTCAAGTGTTTAGGAGATACTGATGCATATTTGGCAATTTCTGAGGTTCATAGTGGGGCTTGTGGAGCTCACCAGGTTAGCCAAAAAATGAAATGGCTTTTGTTTCGACAAGGTCTCTACTGGCCCAACATGCTCAAGGATTGCATAGAGTTCGCGAAAGGATGCCAGGATTGCCAGAAGCACGCAAACATCCAGCATATCCCAGCCAGCGAATTACATGTGATTGTTAAACCATGGCCGTTTCGAGGATGGGCTTTGGATGTAATAGGAGAGTTTCGGCCAACTTCGTCGAAGCAGCAAAGATTCATCCTCGTAGGAATAGATGTCACACCCTCATTTTCACCCTAGCCCTTTATATCATAAATTCATCATATCATCATCATACCATGGTACATACGAAACATGTGAGTTCGCAAGAGATTGTTATAGAAGGATCTTCGCTCTCTAACAAGGGTTTTTAATTGATTCAGTGGCTATGGAAAGCTAGATTGCTACCTCTGATTTTTAAAGTTCTTAACATCTGGAACTTAGTTTCTTTGGAGTTTTTTTCACGAATTTTGGATTAGGACTCATTGATCAAGGTGGCATAGAAGATGAGTTTATGAAGTGGTGCGAGCATATGAATGACTGTTTCAGTCGCTCGTTGTTTGCAAATTTGATTTGTATTCATTACAATAAAATATGCGTTCGAGTGCGCCATGATTCGACATTTTAAAAAAAAAACATCAAGTATTCATCTTCATACAATGTAGTTTCTATCTCAATGTTCAAATGGCATTCAAATTTACAAGCCATAAAGTCAAGATTCAATTCCAAGACTCAATTCGTTATCTTTTTCCAAAGTCAAAACACCCTCAAGGTTAAAGACATATGAGCAAGGCATGAGATGGTTAGAATTTTCAAAACAAGGTTAAAAAGACTCATGAATGAGGAAACACGCTACAAGTCACAATTGAAATGGTTTAGTTTACTTCAATTCCCATAAGATACAAATTTGGAACAAGTATGTTATCAAGTTGGATTTACATGTGATACAAGATCTAAGTTGCAAAATTCAACTTAAAATGAGCTCAAAGCTTCTTTTGGTACAATATTAAAATTTTCAAGCTTGATTGAATTATAAGAAAAAAAGGGGATTCAGTAACTACATGGAAGGAATGGTTGTCTACAAGTTACACACATTACAAGTCTTATTTTGTAAGATCACATTTGCATAAGCCTAAGAAGTTACAACAAGAGCCAAAGTCTAAGTACGGTGTTTTGAATGATCTTCATGCTAAGCTTCATCTTCCTTTGCGTTAATCAACTCAAGGCATTCCCACCTTTAAGTCAAACCATGTTTTCCCTACGAAGACACACCAAAACACTGTCATATTACAAATTGAGCAAAAACAACACATTCCAAAGGGAAATTTTCAACGTCTAGGTTCATCACATCAATTCATGCCATGATTTAATCTACCATGACAAGTTTCTATCCTTTTTGCATACCACATTTTATGCATCCATAACATGCTCATAAAATCACATTTCACCCATATGTTTACCTAAGTCAGGATTTCCCATAGCATACATATCCATTTTCGTGTAAGATTTTTAAACATACAGCATGTTATCAAACTCTTTTTGCATATCATATTCATTTTCTTATAAAAAATTCATATTCATTTCATCAAGGCCAGAGTACCAGTACTAAGCATGAGGTTCAACAAATTCAATTCAGCGGAAACTTATCCAACCCGAGTCAGTTTTTTTCACAACACATTGTGTTCATTTTCGTGTAAGAGTTAAGGTCAAAATAGGACAAAATTCAGACTTAACATGAGAATGGAAATAGGACAGAGTGCAGCAGCAAACAGAGCAGAATGCAGAGGTTCATAAGAGAGACAGATTCACCAAAATGGAAAAAACGTTTTCTGGCATCAATAAGGTTGATAACAGACATGCCAAGGGTGAAGATTCTTCAACAAGGATTCAAACACACAAACCCTAATGTTGTTTCTATAAAATCGTGCTCAATTCAGAGAAAAAGAAAAAAGAAAAACTGGGGGGCGGTCACAAAATTCAAACGTATTCATCAACAAAACATCAGAAACAACCACACTAAAAAAAAACCCTAAAATGGCTACTAGCAACAACACATCAGAAGAAAAACGAGAAGGAGAAGGAGAGGAACTGAAGAGAAAGTTCGAACCTGCACTTTAAGTCTTCAAGGGTGAGTCTTTTTTCAAGCTTCGACATTTGCTAGCTTTGTTCTAATGTTTCATTATCGTTACCTTCCACTAGGAAAATCATTGTTCATTCGCGCATGGCCTTCTTTCTGCTCATTCCCGTCGTTTATCCAGCCTTTTGGGGTTAGGGTTTTGAAAAAGGAATGGCTCGATCCGGCTTTGTGATTGGGATTTTGAGGGAATTAATAACAGATTCGCATTCAGGGAGGGATTTTAGTGAGGGTTAGTGTTTAAGTTGAGGCGATTTAGGGTCCCCTCGCCGGAGACGAAGACGGTTTCCGCCGCGAATCGTCTTCTCCGGCGGGTATCTTTTATTTTCCGGCAAATGTTCTGTTGAGAGAAAGAGAGAAGGAAACGTATATTAAGAGAGAAGTTAAGACGAGAGAGAGTGAGACCGAGTGAAGAGATGGTTACGATGAGTGTTGTTCCATTTCCTATTATTCAGTTTTCCCCATTTGTTTTTTTAATTCAATTTTTAATCATCATATTAATGTTTTAAATGTCTCTTTTCAATTGCTACACTTGTATTCCCCAAGCCCTGCGTGTACCTTCCCTAGACTTGCAGTGGTTGTTTTTGGTGTTCCCAATAACTTTGTGTGTTTTGATCCGTTGGGATCCCGTGTGCGCACCATCACCATAACCCCACCGTGCACTCTCGTTTGATTCCCTTTGATAAAGTCAGCGTTGACTCAGTTCCAGATCCAACGTTCAGGATCTCTTTCAACGGTCAATTGAGTTAACCAAGGGTCTGTGATAGACCCCACATGTCTGGGCCTTATGGTTCTTGGGCTTAAGCTTTTTACTACATGCACCCCTGTTCTGCAAGCTAGTTCAGCCCATTGGTTTATTTCTGTTTCATTTTGTTTTATTATTTTCAATCTATTGCCTTATTTTCTAATTTTTATTGCTAAATTCTAAAAAATATAAAAAATGTGTATATTGTTAATTATCTTAAATATATTTATTTGATATTAATTAATTAAATTATTATTTAATTTTATTAAATATTCATATTTAATTTAGTTAATAATTTTGTGTTGTTTAGTTTGGTTTAATTGTGTAATGATCGATTATTTATTTTAGGTGTGCGATTTTCTCATGCGATACGTTTACACCACGATGATAATTGATTAATCTCTTAAATACACATTTAGAACCATTTTCAAAAATAAATTCTCGATTCAACGTCGAGCCATTTTTCACCCTTGTAAGTCGACCGCCTCACGCGTCGCCATCGACCTTATCCTAGCCAATTAGGTCCTCCATCTTGTTTAGTTCATTTCCTTTAACCGATTCGAATGCAAACTCTTCCTTAATAAGAGAATAAGGTTCTCTTTGTATTGAACTAAAGGGAGGGGATTGGGTGAAGACCTCTTCCTCTTCAAGTATTAGGATGCTCACTTTAGAGTGTGTGGTCTCGATACTCGTCTTTCAATACGAAGACGTAACTATATTCGCCACACAACTTCCACAATGAACTTCTCGAGATAAAGAATTGGGTACTACCCGAAGGGGTTACTATCCAAGGACTTATTTCATCCTTAAGTAGCTCACTCTCAAATTGCATTCCTTTCTTCATTCTCACCTTAGCCAAAAACATTGGTCTTGTACCAAGTGCATTTTCAAACTTTTTTTTAATAAACTTAGATGGTCGTGGAGTGGTTAGGCGAAGGCCTTCTCCTATCCCGAGTGCTTGACATTACCTTTAGGGTTCACTGTCGTAAAGCACTTACCATCTAAAAACAAAACACTTCCTTAATAAGAGAATAAAGTTCTCTTTGTATTGAACTAAAGAGAGAGGATTGGGTGAAGACCTCTTCCTCTTCGAGTATTAGGATGCTCACTTTAGAGTGTGTGGTCTTGATACTCGTCTTTCAATACAAAGACATAACCGTATTCGCCACACCGTTTTCAAGATAAACCTTTTGAGATAAAGAATTGGGTACTACCCGAAGGGGTTACTATCCGAGGACTTATTTCACCCTTAAAATCAACCTTCACAAATCAAATGAGACATCTTGCCTTGATGGCGAAACTCATCCTTTTCAAAAAAGACATGTTACGTCCGTTCTATCGCAAACAGGTAACGCATAAGACTCCACGAGCGAGCCGCAAAACACCTAACTGCTAGAACCCGCACGTTAGCATCGTCCATAAAAAACACTAACAAATCGTAGTCGGTCGAACTACGATTGCTCTGATTCTTCATTCTTGTCCGAATGTAAGATACGTAGGCACAAGATTGTGATGATCTTGGCGAGCCCCCTTCCATTTTCTTCACCCTTAGTCCTTCGAACTACGTTGACTCTGACTTTCCCATTGGACGAGGGAATACGTAGGCATAGGACCGCGAAGTCCTATCGAGTCCCCTCTTCTTCCCACATTTTCTTTTATTTCCTTTCACATTCTTTGGTTCTCACCCTTCTCTCTCCCTCTTAGAACACTCTTAGCAAACAATACCTTTAGCAAACATCCTTACACATAGACAAGTGAATGGTTCCCATCGAGTACGATGGATGTGGAGGGTGCTAATACCTTCCCTCCGCATAACCGGCTTCCGAACCCATAATTTGGTTGCGAGACCATCTTATCCTTTCTTCTCTGGGTTTTCTCGATGTTTTCCCTTCCCTTCATGGGATAAATAAAGTTCGATGGCGGCTCTCCTATTTCTTTCTCTTTCGCCTCCGGTCGATTATTTTTTGAGTAGCGACAATAGACTATTTCACGAAATGGATAAAGACCGTGCCTTTGGTAAAAGTGGATCAAGAGGCTGTGATAGACTTCATCCAGAATCATATCTTGTATAAATTTGGGATACCTGAGACAATCACGACAGATCAAGGTTCTGTGTTTGTGGGACAGAAGATGCAGGAGTTTGCGGCGGTAACAGGTTTCAAGTTGGTTACTTCGACGCCATACTATGCCCAGGCGAATGGTTAGGTCGAAGCAGCTAACAAGATAATAATTGGGATAATCAAAAAGCACGTTGCAAAAAAGCCAAAGAACTGGCATAAGACGTTGAGTCAAGTGTTATGGGCTTATCGGACATCACCCAAACAGTCAACCAACTCTACTGCATTCCATCTAACCTTCGGGCATGATGCCGTGCTACCAGCAGAAGTGTGCTTGCAGTCTGTTAGAGTGCAACGACAATATGAGATTCCGTCGGAGCAATACTGGGAAATGATGTTAGACGAACTCGTGGACTTAGACGAGGAAAGAATGGTGGCTTTAAATGTGTTATTGCGCCAGAAGGCCCGAGTCGCCGGGGCATACAATAAGAAAGTCCAAGGGAAAACCTTTGCTGTAAATGACTATGTTTGGAAAGCGGTGTTGCCCATGGATCGACGAGATCGAACGATGGGAAAGTGGTCGCCCAACTGGGAGGGACCATTTCAGGTGACACGAGTGTTTAGTAACAACGTATACGAAGTACGGGAGTTAGGAGTAGATCAACGAATCTTAAGAGTAAATGGGAAATATTTGAAAAAATATAGACCTATGTTACAAGAGGTTCGCATCAAAATATAGTTTTCATTAATTCAAAGCCAAACTAGGCTGAGGGGCCAAAAATGGCTTACAAAATATGGTTCGTTACATTACATCGACATACAAACTAAGGAAACTCAGGAGATCTAGCCTTAAAATCATCAAAGAGGATCTTCTCATGAACTATCTTCCTCTCAATAAGAACCTTTCATCACTGCATGCGGCTAATAGCATCTTTGATCTTCATAGTCGCTTCGACGTGAACAAGTCGTTGAGCCACTTCGTGGTCGATGGTCTCCTGAGAAGGAAGAGGTTCAGCTGAGTCTAGAGAAGCTTTTTGGTGTTCGACCTCAGCAATATTTTTTGTCAGCTCCGTTATTTGGGCTTGATATTCAGATATCTGTTGGTCGAAAGCCTGTCGCTTGTTGGAGTGCTCTTGTTTTTAGGTTTCATAGTCCCCAAGTTTTTGTTCACAAACTGAGCTAAGGTGCCACTCAAGTTTCATGTCGTCGTGGCGGAACCAAATTTAGGCATCGGCCTGATGATGCATAGCAAGGTCTTTGGACAGTTGAGTGAAGAAGGCTTCAAACTCGATCAGGTATGTGGCCATGGGGGCAGGGAGCCGGAATCCAGAAAGTTCATTTAGAAGGTTGAAGACGTCATTGGCTATGTCGGATTCCTCGGCGACAGCCGCCAGAAACTGTTCTTCAAAAAGATAAGACCGCAACTGTTGAAGTTTGAGATTGAAGGAAGCATCCACTTCTGGAGTTGGGATTGCGGTCGAACTGGTGGGGTGAATTTCTTCGGCCGCCTGGCGAAGCTTGTGTAGCGCTTTCAAAGTCACTGTTGGATTTGTTGCCTTGGCTGCTAAAAGGGCCTTCGGAGTAAGAGATTCCTCGACAGCAGGTGAAACCTTCTCTGGTTGGTGTTCAGAGATGTGGAGTTTCTCTTCGACGTCAGTAGTAACGGCGAGCAAAGGATGGATAGTCGCCCCAGGAGATACATCATTATGCTCAAAGTTGTCATTTGAGGCCGAAGGCGTCTTCGCCAAGTTTTCCTCGGGCATGAGTGGGTGGAATTCATCAATCTTCTGAGGACTTGGCGTAATGGCGACGCCAGCAGAAGGGACGTCTGCGGCCGATTCAGTATCACCATCACCAACAGTGGTTGAAGTGACCACATTTTCCTGCAAAAAACAAAATGCTAGTGAGCTTCGTCACCCCAAGGTCATCTAGGACACAAATGAAGTTGGAAATACCTGTACAGGATGAGTTGTTGTCTTGGGAAGGGCGACAGAAGGAATTGGTTCGAAAACATCTTCAAGATTTCTTGGGATGACTGGGGCCACTGTCGAGACGCTGGGCTTTGAAGGTGTCCTCCGCGTTAAAGCTTTTTTCTTCCTCACCAAAGGGGTGGATGGAGGAGACGCTGGAGCTGCTGCGGTGAAGACTCGAGAGTGAGTACTCTCATTTGATTCAGTCCTTTCTGGAGAAGGTATCTTCTCAGAAGCCTGCGCAGAAATAATGTCAGAACAAAGGAAAGACAAGGATGCAGGATAATAAAATAAAATATACCTGTGAAGGGTTGGTCCTGGGTTTTTTGGCAGGTCTAGTGGAAGTCGACGCAGCGGCTGTTTCTCGTTTGCGCCCCTGAAAACAAAGTTGAAACTATTTAGTCCAGATCTATGGGCAAACAAGATCAAAAGTCCCAGGTCTACCTTTGTCGAAGGATCCTCGGCAGGGTCGACATCTATGACAGGGGTCGTAGCCGATGGTTTAGGGATGCCACCAGCCATGGAGACAAAAGCGTCGACCACGTTTGCTAAGAAGAGATTTGGAGTGAAGGATTGAGTTTGATACTCCAACCACCAAGCATCAAATTCTTAAGTGGTGAAAAAGGAAGGCTGGAAGGAAAAAACCGGTAGCTCCAGGTGTTGAGATGCTCTGACGAACCTCATGCAAGCCCTATGACCTACTTGAGTCAAGCGTCGACCGGACCATACTATATCCTCCGGGTGCCTCACTAAGGGCTTTGGCAACATCTGGCTCAGGCCAAATTGTCGGGCCACCAAGTTTGGACAGTAGCTCATGAAACCATAGCCATTATTTCCCGTTTCGATACGAAAAGAGATCATGGTGGGAGTAAGAAACGCCCGCCATATAGGATTCGACTATGCAGCGCCTTTTGGTGAGACTCCAGGAAACCGGTTTCTGAACCAGTCGGGACCAAACTTACGCTCCACAAATGGAGCCATGTCAGGGACGAAAGAGGTGGTTTTCACGAACACACTTAGATACCTCGTAAAGAGGGTATGTCTTGGAGCTTCTTGGGTGGTCATCAAGGCAAGTCGCATTCCCTCGACAGAACGTTCTCTGTTTAGACGCTTCATCTGCACAGAGGCTGGATATCCCAATTTGTGCTCAAAAGTGGCGTTGATCCAATGTTGCAACAGCCACATAGGCCCTGAGATATTTAAAGCCTTAGTGGTTTGGTGAAGGAGTTTCAGTCTCATAGCCGACAAGCCAAGAGAATGGTAGAGAGAGGCCAACAGAAGTTTGGCCAGAGATATTTGTCGACCTTCGTGGATCTGAATGGCCAGACTGATAAAGCTTTTGGCTATTTGCAAGGAGCCAGAGCAAAACATATAATATGACAACCAGAGGGTCAAGAAGGTAATATGTTCCTCATCAGAGACTTCTTTAGAGCGTTTGTCATGATGATCTTCGATGTAGTTTTGGAAGCTAGCACGCTCGAAGTCGAAGGTGTTGTCCGTCTCCAATGTTGGATCGAACGTCTCACCTACTGGCGAAAGGCCAGTGATGGCTGCCACGTCGAAAATTTTTGGCGTGAACATACCACAAGGAAGGTGGAACGTATTTGTTGATCCTTCCCAAAAATACATCGACGCCAGCAGTAAACAAGGGTTAAGTCTGTGGGCAATTCTGGAGAGTTGGATGGCGTCGAAGATACCGTATTCCTTCCATTGCCTTTGGCACTACCCTTCGACTCTGTCAAGCCAGGCAAGGTAATCTTTGTTGCCTGGAGTAGGCATGGATCTGAAAACTCAAGATTTGGGTGCCATATATTTGAGGTCCAAGGTGCCACCTTTCTCGAAAGCAGGGGGAATCGTTTGATCGAAGCAAGGAAAGAACTTCTAGAGTTCTTGTGGATTAGGTTTGTTGTCTGGAAGGGGGCCGTGGAAAGTGCACAGCTTGTTCTCCACCGCGAATGGAATGACCATTTGGCGGCACCAGTTGGCCACCACCGTATCGTCAGCAGAGGATGGTTGAGGAAGAGGATGGAGTGTTTCTTTTTCAGAGAGTACGTACGCGACCGGATTGTTACCAGTGGTTTACAGTGGTATTTGATGAAGCCATTGGCAAGAAAGAAACGCAAAGGGCGCTTTGAGACGGTAACAGCTTCAGGAAGAGGAGATCAAAGTTTAGGGCTCAGAGCAAATAAGCGGTTTTGTAAAGAAGGAGTTATGGAAAATGGCAAGGGTTCCTGAGAAAGGCTATTTATAAGGCGCATTCAGAAAAGTGGAAGATCAAAACTTTTCAACTTCTGAGAGTAAGTGGGGTTTGGTTTCAAGGCCCGTAACTTGGACGGGACTAGCCATCATGGCGTTTTTCTTGGAAATCGTAGGATGAGATTGCCATCATCATGTCAGACGGCGCTTGCCACGTGTTGAGAGAAGAGACCAAACGATTGGCAAATGCGGCAAAAGAAAAGCCGTCGAAATCCTACAAGAAACCAAAAAGCCAGATTTCTCCATCGACACAGTATTAAGTCGAAACTGGCCTTTTGGGGGGGAAATTTGTTGACACGGGATTTTGACCGAAGGCGGGAAATAAGGATTCCCTGGTCGCGTCGGCGCAAAGGGCGGATCATGGTGTCGATTCGACACCAGCAGGAAGGCGCGTCGGAGAGACGGCGACAAGCCTCGGCGTCGGAAGGAAACATAGTGCGAAGAGCTGATCCCAAATTCAAGAACAAATGCTTAGGCGGGAAAATTTTGAAACTTCCAAGACTATGGGAAGTTGAAAAGAAAGTGGGGTGCCACATGTCAGCTTCAGAAGACATTTGGGTAGACAAACAGTTACATTTTAGGCCTATATAAGGCGCTGTACTTTTCATTTTCAAGGGTCACATTTTTTCACATTGTAAAGGGAAAACACTCAAAGTACCAAGCTTAGAGAGAAACGAGTTCACGCTCGCGAAAATGTATTGTTGCGTCTAAATTTACTTAATGCACTTTACTTTCAGCGTCTAATTTAAATTACTGCCCTTTTTTTGTTTTTTGCTCAGCCTTTCTTTTCGTTTATTTCTTCGCTTTGTATCCAAACTCGTGATCGTTAAGAAACTCTTTGCGTCACCAAGGTCACTTCAGAGTGACAAATTGCACTAAAAAACCGAGAAACTAAACACGCAGCATAGACGTACGCTTCCAATTCTCTGTTCTGGGATTTGTGTGGCCGATCCCGCGAGCGAACCTGAGACGGAAGACCAGCGGTTGTTCGCGCCAGCGAACACACTAACACTATGTTCAACATAGAGATCTACAAGTTCACATCCCTCAACCTCCTTTATCATTTGCAACACATCCTTGTCAGAATTAAGTGGTCTAAGCCCAAGACTAAAGCTTTTTCTTGGGTTCAAATACCAGATAAACTTAATGTCCACATATCCCTCTTTCTTATTTAGTGCCAACAATTCCATGTAGGAAAGATAATCAACATCAAACTTCCAGTTCATTTCTGACACAAACCCACCAATATACAGTCTTACAGGAGTATCAACTAAATCACCGCCATGATGAATCCTAAACCTAATTGCGTGACACTTGGTTGGCCTATTTTATATCAAAGACAACATGAAAGTCAGAATGGGACCACAGACCACACATTAAAAATGAACAAACAAGTATCGTGGGTTCCCATTAACATTAAACCCTAAAACAGACCACACAGAATGCAAACCCTAAAACATTGGGGGTCCCCCTTGTACATTATAATACAACAAAAGAAACCCTAAAACATTAGGGGACCACCATTAACATTAAACTAACCTTAAAACATTGGACGTACCTGAGACAAAATTTCACTCCTTTTGTCTTCTCGGAACTGGAACCGTGATTGGGATTCTCCATGGAAGATTGCAAGAAAAAGCACGCACGAGATTTGGATTTGAGGATTCAACAAAACGTTCTGGGGAAAATATGAAAACTAGGGTTAAGAGCTTTCCGAGAAATGATTTGGGGAAGAACACGTTTTGACGTAAACATTAGTATTTATAAACTTGTCTTTTAATATTATGTTATTAAAAATGTTTTTAAATATTAAACTTTCAATAAAAATGTTTTAATTAATGACATGGCAAATTATTACCAGCTATGAGCAACATACCCCATGCCACATCAGCGTTTACAATGCCACATAACCAAAATATGAGAGGGGACCAAAATTATCCCAAAAAAACTCAAAAAAGGGACCTAAAAGCTGGCTTTTTTTAAAGGGGGATCAATAGTCTAGAAAAATTAAACTATGGGGACCAAAAGTGCATTTAAGCCTAAAAAAATGATAAAACACATCCTTTTTGGATTTAATTAAAACAATTAAAATTAATTAAGAAAATAATGAAAACATCTAAAATAGATGATTAAAATATTTTTGCATTTTTTGTGCTAACAAACAGTTAAGTTTAAAAAATAAATAGAAAATACATACAAGAAACAAAAAGCAAAGGGAAAAAAAAGATAAAAAAGGAAAATAAAGGAGAAATGGGCCAGGTTGCTATCAGAAATAAAGGGGGAGGGGGGATCCAAAATTCTCAAGGCCCATGCCGTGGAAGCCCATCGCATGGGGTCTATACGACGGTTCCTTGTCAGCCTTTGTTGACCACCAGATCCGATCAGGGACATCAGTTGAAGGGGAGTCAACCCTTGACTCCAAATCTTAGAGCTGGGATGCGAGGGTGTATAGAAAGGGGAAAGACAATGTACATAGGATCTTGAGCATGGTATGATGATTAAATCAGATGGTGACAAGTGTCACCATCTCAAAGTAAGTGGAAATCCAATGCACGAGATCAACAACGTTGATGCAATGAAACGACAAAAGGAAAACCTCCTCAGTTACTCAGTACGTTCATTTTCCTTCTTCCCCAACGCTTTCTATGCAACACACTTACCGGAGAGGGTCGACGGCACATGGCGGCGCCACCATCTTCTCTAACAGCTGGTTAACTCCAAACCTTAATCTAAACATTAACCCTCCCATTTTCTCATCCTCATTATGAATTCGAAGTTAGATTTCAAGAGAACTAACTCACACGCCTGGATCGAGACAATCCCAAATCAAACCCTACGTTACTAACCACACCCAAAATCAAACAAATCGAAGCGAAAAAACCAGCCAAACACAATGTTCAGAGTATCATTCAAACAATAAAATCAAACGAGGAATGAGTTTTAAGGTGTACCACTTGAAGAAGCTCCTCCAAAGTGCTAGCGCGAGTGCTCAGGAAATTTCTCTGACGTGTCTCCGACCTTCGTTTTTATATTTTTTTAAGCTTGAATCTTTCCTTCTCCTACTTCTCTGCGCGTGACTGGCTTCTGAGTGTTGTTGTGAATGCGTGTATGGAAATGATGTTGACTGTTGCAATCACTGCTTCTGACTTTTCTGTATAATTTTCTGCTCTGTACGTGAGTTTGTGGTTGCTATGAATTTTGTGGATATGTTTCTGATGATTATTTTCTGTGAATTTTTGTGATAACTGTGATGTTTTTATTTCATGTGTGTATTATGGCTCACTGTGTGAATGTGATTTTTTTAGGTGAATTTGAATTGGTGGTGATGTGAATCTTGTTATGGTTGTCTGCTTCTTTTCTGATATCGTCTTGGTTGTTGGTCCCCCCGTGTGAATTCTGCTCTTCCAATTTATAGATTCATGAATAAATTGCAACATTGATTTTTGATTTAATGGCTCCATATCATGTCAAATTCTGTTTTGGAACTCTTTTGAATTGTGTCTCAAACATGTTTTGATCGGTTTTGGAAAGAAAATTAAGCTTGTCTTAGACATGTTTTGGATATGTCTTGAAATTGTTTTGGAAACAATTTGATGGTGTTTGGAAACTGTTGATTCTTGGTTTCGTGTGAATTTTCTTTTGGTGTGATGCTTATGAATTGATGGACTTTCCCTTTTTGTTTTGATCATATTTGTAATGTGTTTGAAAAGGCCAACATTCCAAATTCTTGCTGGATGATTCACTCTGGAATGGAACTAAACTCCCAGATATCAATTATTACTGCAGCTTCAGACTTACTTCATCTTTTTATTCATTATGAAGGTGGGGAGGGCCTATGCAGGCTGACAGCAAACCTCAACCATATATTTTGGCACTTATTGGAAGGCCGACATAGAGTTTACGTCCAGTATGAACATCTCCGCTCACACTTATATATTTGATGTCAATTCTATGTTACATAGTGATATCAAGACATTCAACTCTTTTGACAATATTGTCGCAATTAATAATATCATACTCAATTCTGGCTGGAAAATAAATTCCATGCGTTATTTACTACTGTTGTTTGTTTTGCTTTGTACAAGCTGTGTAGGTTTTGTGTCTTGTGTCAGCAGTGTATGAAAGCGGCTTGTGCGGTGCATTGTGGTGTTGTCGTTTACGTTTTGCAGCAGGTTCGTGTGTGTTGTAGTGGGTGAGACATTTTTTTTATGAAAAAGTTAGTTTGTGATTTTATACCGATGCTTATCCTTTCCTTTTTCTGCCGCAGCTTCGTTATTTGCAATGATGTTTTTTTATTTCCTTTCTGACAACAGGTTCTCTGAGGTGTTTTTGGAGGTGTAAGGTCCATGTTCAAGCATTGGCAAAAGATAATGACCATCATGATGTTTATGTCTACGACGAAATCTCAATGAATTTAACTCATGAGCATTTAGGAGAAGCGAAGCAAAATGCACCAGCTGTAACAATCTTTCGGCGAAAAGCTTCAACGTCGGCAGGATAAGTTTCTTCTTGATCTTGTATGGTGGAATATCATTAATGATTAATACTTTGAAGTGTGATATTTCTCATGAATTACTGAATCAGACCTGATAAATGTTTTAATCATGTTTCCAACTCTAACATTATCAAGTTCCTTGGAACAGTTGGCTATCGAATAGGGAGGCCTCCTGCTTTTACGTCCCCCCAATGGGTTTAGTTACATTATCATTTTCTTGCAGGTGCATTAGAGTCTTGGTAGAGAGTTTCATATGAAGGATTTCTCAAAGCAGTAACAGGCAGTGATTGCAGGCACAAGTTCAGTAGGAGGAGGATGTTATTCTAGCAACATCAGACGTCTACAAACAGATAGGACAACTTAGCATACAAGCCCCTTATCAACAATAACACGAATGCAATATTGAGGAGGAAAGGGCTCTCATATTGGCACTTGTGAAATTCGAATTGTGGTCTTCCTCAATACTGTTTTTTGTAACTATTATGATGGTCTTTGTGAGTTTAGGAATTAGAGGTTTTGTAACATAACGACATGAATTCATGCACCCCATTTGTAAACTTTGAATATGGAAACAATGGTGCTTGATCTTGTGGTTCCATCTTAAACTTTTGATGAGTCATTTGGAATTAACTTGAATTTTCTCTTTGTAACGAGGAATTTGGTATCTTGGAATGTCCTAAAACTCATCTCCTTCTTTGCATTTTTGAATTTGTAAATTTTGCAAAAATATTTTAAACTTGAAAGGATGGTAACGTGATACTTTTGAATTTAATATAAAGCATGAATCTCGTTTATGGCCTGAAATACTTAATCATGGTTTAGAACTTTATGGAACTTGAGACGCGTCTTGAAAATGAATTAGTCACGGCCTAACTCAAATTGATTATGGCTTGGATTTCTTGGTTATGGTGTCTTTAGAAATGAATTGGAATAAGGCTTTGAAATCATCTTGAAATCGCTTGACTACGTTTCGAGCAATTTTACTCCATGTCTTGGATTCAACTTGTAGTGCCATAAAACAATGACCATACAACTTATATTAGGGTTCGAGGACAAATCAATATTTATCTTAAAAACCACCTAGAAGCCTTGGGCCATAAGAAAGAGGGCACCTCTTCTATCTTCACGGGAAATCAACGAAATTCGTAAGGGACTAAAACCTTAATGAGCACCCAAATGGTCTCCATGGCCTTTGAGCTTTTTGCAGCAGCACCTAATTTCACAAAGGAAAACAAACAAAGAAAGTCTAAAAACGGTTAGCTATGCATGGATGATTGACCTAGAAATGATATGCAAAATATTATAGAATCTAAGGGTAAAATTTGGGGTATAACAGTTGCCCCTATTTAAATATCTTCACCGGATGATATGAATGATAAAAATCTTCATGAAGTCATGGTGAAAGATATTTAAATACAGATAACCGAAAATTTTGCCCTTAGATGCAATGACATGCAATGCTATGGACAAACGAGACTAACCTATAATGACGACATGCCATGAACTCTAACATGATGATAATGATGGGGTGGTAAATGCAAAATGCAGACAAAACAAAGCAAACCAGAGATAAAGACAAACACAACGAGCAACAAACTCACTGGGGATGACCAACGCACTGGGGAAAAGAAACAACTGGGGAATCTATAGCGACGACTCAACAGGTTCAAGCGTGACCAGTTGATATTTTGGCAAGCAAGAAGATAAAAAATCCTCATTGGAGTCGGTCACCGAAAAAAAAGGCCTCCACTGGGGATCATCTAGAGTGGCTACCCAACAGGTTCAAGCGTGACCGACTGGCACTCTAGGAAAACAAGTGAAACAGGATCCACATGGCAATAGGATCGTGCACACAAATGTTGGAGTTTTCAATAAGAAATAACATCCAAGCTTCTAGAAATTCCTTAAACGAAGAGATCAAACGAGATCTTCAGGAACCATCAGGGAATATTCTTCTGGAAATTCCATAAGCGAAGAGATCAAACGGGATCTTCAGGAACCACAGGAAATATACAGGGTAATTAAACTCTTCTGTATGCCAAAATAATTGGACTTCATGGGGAAAATGCCCTGTAACCTATCGTTGCAAGGGACTTACACACCACCAAGAAGAAAAACATGGAGCACAACGTCTCAAAAAGAAAAACAAGGAGCACGGCGTCTCGAGAATAACAGCATGGAGCACGGCGTCTCGAAAAAAAAACATGGAGCACGGCGTCTCAAAAAGAAAACATGGAGCACGACGTTTCAAAAAGAAAACATGGAGCACAGCATCTCAAACAGAAATAAAAATGCCTACGGCGTGGCATAGAGCATGTCGTCTCAAACAGAAAAACAATGCCCACGGCGTGGCATAGAGCACGGCATCTCAAACAAAAAAACAATGCCCACGGCATGTCATAGAGCACGGCGTCTCAAACAAAAAAACAATGCCCACGCCGTGGTATAGAGAAACATAAATGTACGCTTAAACCAGGTTCGGCGACCTAAAATGCTAAAGGTAAATTTTCCAAAGACCAAATTTCAATCTAAGATCAAGCTAGAAAGAAACGGTCAAACAAGACCTGCCATGGGGATTTATCTTATCTAAGCATGGAAAAGATAACTGAAGTAACCATCATCCACGAGGGTCAAACTTTGTGGGGAACTTAGAAAAAATTAGCACTTTCTGCCTAAGGTTGACGATTCTACTTGGAGAGAACGGACAAACCCAAAACTTGGTGAAAACACAACCAAAGTAAACGAAAGATAAGTTGGCAGCGAACACGCACAGACGTTATGCATATGTATGTCATGCCATGCTTATGCTCATACTGGCAAGACAAACAAAAGAAAACTGGAGATGAAATAAACATCTCAACGAGGATATCCGTCTATCCTCTGCATAAAAGATGCATCTATCAAGAGCTGTATAGAAATCCGTAGGCGGAACCATAGTCGTATCAAAGTTTCAAACTTCTCTGGGAAATAGTATTCCACTTGGGGATATAATTAATATCATGATTTCACTCAGGGGAATGTCAAGATGAAACCGGTTACTCTGAGTGGGAAAGATCCACTGGGAACGGATAAAACTCGTTTTCGGAGAGACTTTGTGGGGATAAAATTAATATCCACTGTGAACTGAAGTAATCTAAAAAGCAGTTGTAATTGGAGATGCCGTAGGTGAGGCCTCACGGGGATAAAATAAATATCCACTTCGTTGGGGAAGCTTGTACCAATATCATAGTTGTAGATGTCAGGATCTAGACTTTAATGGGGATGAAATAAACATCCACTTCTGAGGAAGATTGAAGTTCTGAGGAATCTCTGAGGAGTGAAATAAATACTCGCTTCATTTGGGAGAGGTTGAAACCAAGAAAATTCTCTGGGAATTCTTAGGTCACCAACATGGAATTCTTGCATTGATCCTGTCATAACTGCTCGAGGTGCAGATTCATCGGGGAATAGTCTTGACTTCCTGAAGTAGAGACTTACTGGGGAATCATCACACCGCTTGAGGTGGAGACTCTTTGGGCGTGAGTGAAGAATGTTATGAGGTTACTGTAGTTCTGCATTGATGGTAGTTGCCATTTTCGAATAACCGTTGTTGAAAAGGTCTTTAATTCTCAAATGCCCCAGATCACATGGTCTATGAGAAGAAGTCATCTCAAAAGGATTTTACAGAAAACTTGGCATCCAAAATGTTCCAATGTCTTCCAACTCTTGAGAGATTTGTCTTATCTCGACGTAACTGGCCCAGATTGGAGGTATTCTGTATAACTGAGTCCTCAAACTTGCCCCTTAGGGATGGTCAGTCTATGAAAGCAACAACTGAGAAACAAACTTGCCCCTGTTCAGTTGAATCTTCAGGCAATATGCCCCAGATTGGTTATCTTTTGAAATGAAAATTCATCTTCATCAAAGTTCCAAATCTCAAAAGATTGAAATCATCATTGTTGTTTGTACGCAAGCTTATACGATATCAAGCAATATTAAACGCAAAAAATGTAAATTCTGAAATTGCTAATGCGACACCACATTAGTCTTGAAGTTTTGTTGAAAATGGATATCGTAATAACCTGTGACTGAATCACTAGTTAGGATATGATAATAATTCCATTTTTACAAAGCCAACACGAATTCTGAGCGTAGCTTATAGGATTCAAGAAGCATTATCTCATCGAGTATGCTTTTGAAATAAACATGCTTCAATGAGGTCTTTTGAGGGTTGTCGATTTATGCTTCAATGGGGACTTTTGCTGAAAACGGTATAAAAGTGCTTTTGCAACATTAAGAATTTATGGGGAATAATGATTTCCTCAAACAAGAGCTAGCAATACCCGAAGTTTCAACAAAGGGTTGGCGACGACCAGATTACCCACACCAATAACTATTGGGTTCTACATAAGAAAGCTAGTGATAAGTGGACCTCAACAGGTGTCTGTAATTTCACTGGAGATTCATGAATGCAGTGGACGACCACACCTTTACTGTAGATTAGAGACGCTTCACCGTGGATCTCAAAAATAGACGCAATCTGGTTGATTTGTAAACATATCTTCTCAAATAAAGAGAATGATCATCTGAATCTTCACCAACTTCTCAGAGAAGTGCCATTTGATAGAAGTACATGAGTAATGGACTCGCTGAGGGAATCATTGCACATTGTAGTAAAATCCTTGTAAAAGAGAAACTACTTGTAAGGTCTATGACAAAACTTCTTTGACAGACTTCGAGGGGAAGGTCATTTGTAAATGCAAAAGGGTCGAAGAGCCACCAAGAAGGGATAAGCTTCTCAAAAGAGGCTGCCACTTATCGTTGTGGTATGAACTTTAATTAGATGTCACAAAACTACTTGTGAAAAGTGGAGTTGTTGGAAATTCACTGATGGATGAAATAAACATCTGCTTCACTGAGGAATATGAAGATAAGGAGATTTGTAGGAAATTCTCAAAGGCACCGACTAAGGAGTTTTGCGCCAAAATCGTCGCAAATGCTTGAAATGAATATTCAACGAGGAGTTGTCATAACTACTTGAAGTAGATACTCACGGGGAATCATCCAAATATGTTAGAGTTACCAGTGGTAAAGACCCATTGGGAGTACACATAAGGTAGGTTGCAAGAACACACTTGCATAAGAGAACACTTAGTTCTACATTGAAAAACTGCATGAATAACCACACACCAAGCTTCAATTCTGAAAAGCCCCACATCACATGGTTTATGAGAGGAAGTCATCTCAAGAGGATTTTACAAAAAATAGGCCATAACAATGCCTTAGTGTCTTCAAAATCTTGGAGAGATTCATCGAATCTCGACGTAACTGTCTCATATTGTCTGTAATCTTGCATAATAGAGTCCTCAAACTTGTTCTTTAGACTGTGGAGTAATAGTTGTGGAACAGACTTGCATTTGTTGGTTAGTCTTTGGAATTCTAGCCTTCCAAAGAGTTGGGAAGCAACTTCTATAAGATGACCTCAATATTTTGAACTTTGAAGAGTTCTGCCCCTAATTCAACAACTCCTAGAATGGTTGATCAACAAATTCTCCAAATTGGATGCCCCGGGCTGAGTTTCCTTTGCCCAATCAAAACCTCTAGTTGGCTGCACTTGTGAAGAAGTTGCCCCAGACTAATTGATCTTTAGAGATTTGTCTAATCTCGACCTGATTTCTTCTGATTAACTGGTCTTCGAGAGATTCGTGGAATCTCGACCTAACTGCTTATGATTATTGGATCTTTGAGTGGCTTACTTCTCTACTCAATGGAGTCTTCAGGAGTTTTGTATCTTAGTTCGATCAAACCTTTCATTGCAGAGACCTCCTTAATAGTTTCCACTTTTTCTCTGAGTTTCTCATTACGTTCAATCCCATCTTCTGGGGTGTCGGGAACATCTTATGCTGGTTGATGCTCGTTGAAATATAGTTGCACGCGGGAATGTGTTGAATGCAGAATAGGGCAAGCAAGCAAAAATATTTATTTTCGGAAAGAATTCCCTCCGGGATTTATGTCGTGTCCACAAAGATCGGTTCGAGGGAAAGAATGCCATTCGACAATCTCTCGCGTTTATGAGTTTGGTTTTAAATGGTTTAAAGCATAAAAACGGAAAAGTAAACATTAAAACATAAAACAAATTCATTCTTCAGCAACAAGAAACTTATCAAGCATACATATAACCCACTCGTCACAAACATAAATTTACTGACCAATTATACTCCACCTGCAATACGCGTCAAAATCATCCAGCATCACTCACAATAAAGGTTATGTCTAATGCACAGTTGAGAGAGCAACCGTATTACTCTTGTCGACGCTCTCGCGCACGACGCCTTGAAACACGGAAGACATTAAGTTCCGACACCATAAAGATTATGATCTAAATCTATCTCTAGAGTCTAGGCCATAGATATCCATCCCTAATCAAGATTCATGATGGTTATCTCTAACACAACACAAATCCAAACATAAATGCAAAAAGATCAAGGAAAACATCGATAATGATTTGTAAAGCAGATTTTATACAATATTATGATCAACAAAGATACAAATGTTCAGAGTAACTATACAAACACCCAACAAGAAAGAATACACAAAGAGGAAGAGAAATGAACCAAACACTTCACGGATTGTCGGAGCCAATCGATGAGAAATCCACCTCGAATCATCCGCATGCAGGCTTCCATGATGTTTTCTAAGCTAATCCTATGAAGAAATGAAGTTTGATGGAGTTGGAGCAAAAACCCCCAAAACCATCACCTAAAAAATGCTGAAAAATGAAGTTTATAGGCAAAAGTTACTGCCCAGGTTCACACTGCGAACCCCCGTTCGCACTGCGAACATAAACCGCCTTTGCAACGTCAAAAACAGTGTTTTTCACACTTCTGGGCACTATTCATTCGCCCCCGGGTTCGCAGTGCGAGTGCGCCAGCGAGTGCTCGCCACGGGGGTTCGCATTGCGAACATGACAGCATGGCATAACTTGTTTTGATCATAACTCTTGAACCGTAACTCCGATTGACGCACGGTTTGAAGCGTTGGAAAGCTTATTCAATGCTCTTTATGAATATGGAAAAATCCCATTGCTGGAACACCTGTAAAAATAAATGAAAATCAATTAAACTCAATGATATTTACACGGTACCGCACTATACACCGAAAACGGAAAGTAAACGTATTTACGAACAAAGCGGGGTTTATTCAACCAATTTTAACACAAAGTAATGATAAGTGCAACAAAACTTATATACAAAAATAGGTACATTTTGCACTTATCAGAATGCACAGTAGCTGGTGTAAAAGTTGGGATCACGTGAGGATCTTCAGTAACCAAAGTAACAACTTGCTGTACTTGTTGAACAATAGGAATTACAGCAGGTGCAGGTATGAAACCAGGTGGCAAGCCGTATGGAGGTACACTTGCCGTTGTAACAATTGCTGGTTGAGTATCCACGACTATGTCAGTAATTTCAGAAACAACTGTGGTCTGAGTATCCATCTTCGCGCGTATAACATTCAGTATCTCCATGATTTGTCCTACATTCCCGCGTAAGTCCTCTAACTCATTACTAACGCGATCAAGCTCTTGATTTTGTTCTGCCATTCTTCTTTGAGCCTGAGCTCTAGTATTGTATCGGTGCAGAGGATTCAGGGTGACGAAACTGAAGACGAGACAACAGAAATAAGCAAAAGAAAGGAAATGCACATGCAAATGATATGAAATGCAAATGCGAGAACGATGCACAATCATGGAACTCAAAAGTGTATTTGCAGTCATTGTGAAATAAAAACATTTTATTAACCCATTGGAAATTTTCAAAAAGGCCAGTACACCTCCAAAGTTTATTACAAATAGCAACAGAATACAAAAGGAACTAGGAATCTAATCCACTAGACGATGACCCTCCTCTTTCACGAAGTTCTTTCATCAGCTCGTCGATCTGCTCTTGCATCATTGCCTTGTCAAGAGTAAGCTTCTTTATTTCTGCCTTCAACTTCAAAACTTCACTTGAGTCAGTCACAGGAGGCTTGGGACGAGGGTAGGGCATCCTCAGGGTGAGAGCCTTTTCACGTGCCCATATCAGGCAAGCTTCAGTGACTGTATAATCAGGGTTCGTCGTCACGGTCATTCTTTGCATGTTTATGAGACGCCACGCATACATAATTCTGGTTTTCAACTTAGGGTTTTCTCCTTTATAGAGGAAAAGTCTTGTCAAATTATCCAGATCAGGTACCTCATCCATTGGATGACCGAGTTTTCGACGAGCGAGCACAAGGTTATAGTTGATGCATCCCTTTGTGCCAAGAAGAGGCACATTGGGAAAGTCCCCACAGCTATGAATCATGATAATTCCTCCATACATCGGATCATGTCATTCAATATCAGAGTGAGTGAGAGCCATGAGTTTCACAGACCATTATGAACCATCGTTCACATCCCAAAAAGTTGTAGACCTCGGTAGGTGCAAAATAAACCACCTATAGAGGATAGTAGTACAACATGTAATCCGTCCTTCTCCTCGCAGAACCTTCGAGTGAATGGCATGGTAGGCATCGACCAACATGGTAGGGACTGGATTCTTGAGCATGAAGATCTTGATTGCGTTGATGTCGATGAATTCTTTAATGTTGGGAAATAAGAACAAACCATAGGCCAGCAATGCGAAAATTTTCTCGAAAACTTCGGTATCCCCAACGTTAGCAAAATGTTGAGCCTTCTCAAACAAGAACTGAGCAAGTAAACCAGGGATTCCTCCTTTAACCGTCATGTAGTCTATGATATCTGACAACCTTATGCGGGATGCTCTTGCAATATCTTCCTCGGTTGGTCTCCCTTCTGCACCGAAGAATGGAGGCAAGTCGTTGACAGGGATGCCCATCAGAGCAGAATACTCCTCCAACGTAGGCATTAACTGGAAATCAGCAAAAATGAAGCAATGGTAGATTAGATTGTACAGCCGAACAAGCGTCTCCAACAGACCAGCAACTACTCGAATCTGCAATAGTGGGAGGATCCTTCCATACTTCTCGGTGAAAGCCTCAGGATCTTTGATCTGATTTCCTAGTTCCCTTAACTGTACAACATCAGGAACCTTGAAGGTGTATGGCAAAACTCCTTTCTTTATGTAATCCATCTTATGATGTCGGCAAAACAACTTTTAAGTTCCGTGATAGGGTCAGAAATGAAAATGCAAGAATGCGATGCAACAAGTTTCATGGAACTCGGCTATTTATAATCATTAAGGAATATCAAAAGACTCATTTTATTAATCATAAAAAAGTCGGTTACAATCATTAGTATTCGGAATACCAAAAGACGGATTTATTAACCATAAAAATGATTATAATGCATCGGTACGCCTTACAAGAGTCTTAACGGAAAAGCTAAATAAAAGCTAATAAAGAAAGATCTAAGGAGACTCTTTCAACAGTCTTCTCTTGAGTCTCTTGATTTCTTCTTCAGAAAGATTTTGATGGCTTTGAGGTCCAAAAAATCTTTAAAACGCGGGAATAGGAAAATGCCATAGATGTGCAGAGCGAAAGTAGCTTCGAATGCGTCCATACTTAAATGATTAGCATAATACTGAGCTTTTCCAACCAGAAACTCTGCAGTCAGTCCAAAAACACCCCCTTTTGAGGTCATATTTGCCCGAATATCAACCAAATCCAAGTGTGTAGCCTTAGCAATTTCTTTCTCCTCGGGGTCTTTCTCGAAGATAGGAAAAAGAGACTTGTCTTGAATAGGTAGACTGACTAACTGAGAATACTCTTTGAGTGTAGGTACCAACTGGTAGTCTAAAAAGGTGAAACAATGATAAACTGGGTCATAGAACTGAAGTAGAGTAGAAAGAAGTCCCTTATCAATCTTCACATTCAACAAAGACAATAATTTCCCGTATCTACTCTTGAATCCTCCTTTGTTTGTCACCAAGGTTTTCAATCTCCTTAGATCGTCCAGGTTAAGACTCTTGTAAGTGTACTTCATTGTTTTCTTTCTTCCGGTGTCCATGATATCCCTACGATGTTTACAAACAAAGCTAAGTTCCATGAAACTTTATGAAATGATGCTCATGAATGCATGTATGCAAACACAGAGATAAACACATAACACATATAAGCAAGCAAACAGGCAAAGATTCCTAGGTTTGAAAGGTCATAAGCGTGGATCCAAGGTATACCCATCCCAAGAAGGTAAGTACTAGGGTTTATGATCTGTAGAATAGGGTTCTAGAAAGTTCCCAGAGTCACCAACCCATATTTCAGATATTATTGATTTCCCAAATAACTCGGTAGTCCATAATATTCTCAAGAGAGTCTTGTCCGAGTGTAGTATCGCGTATCAATTATTTTGGGAATCGACTCCCTCATAGCCATCGCATTACGCCCTAAAAGGCCAAGTGGGGTTAAAGGTAACTACGGTTCTCAGTCTCGCGGGCTCCTAGGTCGAAAATAATATCGTCTTCACGAATAAACTCGTTAAACAATATTAAGTTCAAGAGGGCCTCAACTGAGTGGTGATGTCTCAATTCAACGTCTTCGAGAATCAACTCCCTCAAAGTCTCCTCGAATGTATCAGCTTCCTATCATAATTACACTCAAGTCCGCGTGTAGGACTTATCTCACTACACAAAGCAGTAACCAAAATAGAAACCAAGCACAACAGATATACAAATATAAAAGCTATTAAGCAAGTAGATAACAAAGATAAAAACAAGATATGGGGAACCTTAGACGGTCTCCCCAGTGAAATCGCCAGTTCTGTTGCGGTGAGAATCAGATATCAAGCTATTATATTAACTTGAATCACAAATCTTTAAATTCACCACCGGTCTTTGATTTATCCAAAGGAAAGGTTAAAGATTGAAAAAAACCCAAGAGATCTAAGGTTCGAGGGTTGGTTACGCATAGGGAAGGTGTTAGCATCCTAAGCATCTGTAGTACTTTACAAGAACCTCTTATTAGTACTTATGTTATCTATCGCTCGCTTGCTAAGGGTGTTATGCTAAGGAAGAACCCTAGGGGTTAGTATCTAAGTATACTCGTCAAGACATCACATCTTGTGCCTACGTATCTTGACGGGAGTGGAATCAGAGTATCCGTAGTTCTCCTCGAAGAGGAAGAGGAACTTCTTGATTGGGTCAAGGTTCCAGGGGGGAGTAATGTCTAGGGCAAGACATTACATAGAGTACGGCGACTCTAAAGTTGAAGTTGAGTTAAAAGGGGTGTAAATGTTCACGGCGAAACATTTACGTGGAGTGCGGCGACTCCGATCCTAAGTCTAGGATACTAAATGTCTACGGCGAGACATGGAGCACGGCGTCTCCGAATCCTAAGGCCAAGGTTTAAGGGAAGGTTCTAAATGTTAGTCCTATGACATTGAGTCAATATAGATGTACCTTTCCTTTGGAATGGTGACGCGAAAATAGTATAAAGATAAGACAGAAACAAAGTCGAATGTTGGAATCGGGTTCATGAATTATTAATAAATAGGTATAGAGTGATCATTAAACATAAAGTCAATACAAACTCAAAAGGCAAGAAAGTCAATGATTGTATTAGTATAACGAAACATATGACTAAATACGAATCAGGGAGAATAATATCACACACAAATCAAAAAGAAAAATAAAAGTCACTAACCAACAATAAATAAATAAAAAATGATAAAACACATCCTTTTTGGATTTAATTAAAACAATTAAAATTAATTAAGAAAATAATGAAAACATCTAAAATAGATTATTAAAATATTTTTGCATTTTTTGTGCTAACAAGCAATTAAGTTTTAAAAAAAAATAGAAAATACAAACAAGAAACAAAAAGCAAAAGGAAAAAAAGATAAAAAAGGAAAATAAAGGAGAAATGGGCCAATTTGCTATCAAAAATAAAGGGGGAGGGGGGATCCAAAATTCTCAAGGCCCATACCGTGGAAGCCCAGCGCAGGGGTCTATACGACGGTTCCTTGTCAACCTTTGTTGACCACCAGATCCGATCAAGGACATCGGTTGAAGGGGAGTCAACCCTTGACTCCAAATCTTAGAGCTGGGACGCGAGGGTGTATAGAAAGGGGAAAGACAATGCACATAGGATCCTGAGCATGGTATGATGATTGAATCAGATGGCAACAAGTGTCACCATCTCATAGTAAGTGGAAATCCAACGCACGAGATCAACAATGTTGATGCAATGAAATGACAAAAGGAAAACCTCCTCAATAACTCAGTACGTTCATTTTCCTTCTTCCCCAACGCTTTCTATGCAACACACTTACCGGAGAAGGCCAACGGCACATGGCGGCGCCACCATCTTCTCTAACAGCTGGTTAACTCCAAACCTTAATCTAAACATTAACCCTCCCATTTTCTCACCCTCATTATGAATTCGAAGTTAGATTTCAGGAGAACTAACTCACACGTCTGGATCGAGACAACCCCAAATCAAACCCTACGTTACTAACCACACCCAAAATCAAACAAATCGAAGCAAAAAAACCAGCCAAACACAACGTTCAGAGTATCATTCAAACAATAAAATCAAACGAGGAACGAGTTTTAACGTGTACCACTTGAAGAAACTCCTCCAAAGTGCTAGCGCGAGTTCTCAGGTAATTTCTCTGACGTGTCTCCGACCTTCGTTTTTATATTTTTTAAAGCTTGAATCTCTCATTCTCCTACTTCTCTGCGCGTGACTGGTTTCTGAGTGTTGTTGTGAATGCGTGTATGGAAATGATGTTGACTGTTGCAATCACTGCTTCTGACTTTTCTGTATAATTTTCGGCTCTGTACGTGAGTTTGTGGTTGCTATGAATTTTGTGGATATGTTTCTGATGATTATTTTCTCTAAATTTTTGTGATAACTGTGATGTTTTTATTTCATGTGTATTATGGCTCACTGTGTGAATGTGATTTTTTTAGGTGAATTTGAATTGGTGGTGATGTGAATCTTGTTATGGTTGTCTGCTTATTTTCTGATATCGTCTTGGTTGTTGGTCCCCCCGTGTGAATTCTGCTCTTCCAATTTATAGATTCATGCATAAATTGCAGCATTGATTTTTGATTTAATGGCTCCATATCATGTCAAATTCTGTTTTGGAACTCTTTTGAATTGTGTCTCAAACATGTTTTGATCGGTTTTGGAAAGAAAATTAAGCTTGTCTTAGACATGTTTTGGATATGTCTTGAAATTGTTTTGGAAACAATTTGATGGTGTTTGGAAACTGTTGATTCTTGCTTTCATGTGAATTTTCTTTTGGTGTGATGTGTAACACCCCACTTTCCCATTTATGAAAAATACACAAAATTCTATGAAATAATCAGAGTTTTTACACCAAAAATAAAGTAGGATGCCACATTCATAAAACCAACATCAAACTCCTTTTATTAAATGAAATGAAACAGCGGAAAAATCATTTATTTATTCATTTCACGGCCACATGCCAACAACTTCGGAAAAATTCCACATAACTCGTGGTTCACCATAAATTCATCAAAGAGAAAGATACGTAACAAAAACGAATAACAAATAACAAACGAATGAAATCCCCATAATTCTCGTGTTACGTATCAGAGCGACTCCTACGACTCGAACAAGCAACACGCACTCCAGCAACCTAAGTACCTGGATTATCTGTACTCCCAAAGAAGCAAAGACACAACAACAACAACAACAACAACAAAGGGGTGAGAATTACATTCAATACTTAACGGTGAACAATACATGATAAGGGTAAGTTTTCACACACAATCATACAAATACGACCCACTGGTCAACAAATCATCACTATACAAATAACACATATCAAAAATGATGCAATGCGACTCAACATTAGACACAATGCATGTGGTACCAACATCATGGTTCATTCAATCAAACTCGGATAGATCACATACACCCCTACTTGGCAATGATTTATCTCCACCATTCTCCATATCGGAGTACGGATGAATCACATACACTCCTCCTGAGCAATGATTCATCCCACCAACACCATGAAATGCATGACACAATTATGCATATGAAACACATGTACAATAGCATATTTATACATGTTCACGATCCTCCTGATCACACCTGAATCACATATCAACATCCAACACCATACGATTACTTCACACAACATAAATTAACTATTAATTAATTAATTCTCTAAAATTATTAAATTAATTATTTTTCGTCACCAATTTCAGACTACTCAAATTCTGGCATCTAATCCCAACCTCCCAAACCATAAGGAACTGCATTGGATGCGAAATCGGGAAAGAAATCGCAGAACACCAAAATTTTCCACGCACACTGGTCATATGCGTACTGACTTGAGTCATACACGTATTGCCACACTCTCCCGCCCAAGCATACGCGTAATGCCTCTCCCCCTTACGCGTAATGCCTCAAGTGCCCAAGTCCTTACGCGTATTGCCTTGTGCCTTACGCGTACGGACAGAGACGTTTTCACACTGAAATTCCCAAATTCCAACCCATTTGCGTACGACCCTCCTATTACGCGTAGTCTCTCTCTTCATATGCGTATTGCCTCACATCCTACCTTACCATACGCGTATTAACACGTGTGTTACGTGTATGGCCCCTCAGTGCGCCCAGCCATACGCGTATCGCCCTCCTTGGTACGCGTATGGGCAGAAGCTGTGAAAATACCCATTATTCTCATCTCAGTACGAATTCTACCACATTGATCCCTATTCTACCATTCCAAATGCTCCTAAAATGAGTTCTACATCAGTTTTATGTCCCATTATTCATCTTACATCTTTTCCTAACATTACTAAATGAGATCTATGAGTTCTATGTCTAATTCCTTTCCTACAACCTGCACCAAAACCAGATCTGCAACATAATGCACCCGTACAACAGTAACAACAACAGAATTCAAGATAGGACAAATCAATTCACAAATAATTTCATCATCAGACCAATCTTACAACAATAAATCCACACAACAGAAATAATCATACAATTTCTTACGGGGTTAAGGACTCCCCACTACCCTATCATGAACATATCACCAATATTAAACCCGTTTCTCCCCCCTTACCTCGAATCTTTGATTAATTCCTGTGAAAATCTAATGAAGATGTTAGCCCTAGCACACCCTTGTTCTTCCTCTCCTTAGCCTTTCTCTTTCTCTCTCTAAAATTCTGATTATGGCTAAACTCCCACCAATTTTCACTAATCCTCCTCTAATTACCAAACTGCCCTTATTATTTTCTATTAGCCCATTATCTAATTAATTACATCAGATTTTTATTTAATTAATAATAAAATAATAATAATTATAATAATAGTCCTAATAATAATAATAATAATAAGAATAATAATAATAATAACACTACTAACCATATTACTATTATTATTTTCACTGCTATATCATTATTATTAGCTAAGGTTTTTAATCTCCACTAATTAAATAAGGCACTACCCTTCACTCACCCTTAACAAGGCCAAACAATACAAATTAACACACAACGCTTAAATAATTAAAATGGGGTGTTACAACTCCCCCCCACTTAAAATATTTTCGTCCTCGAAAATGTACCGGATGGAAATAACTCCGGATACGACTCTCGCATCCTGCTCTCCAGCTCCCAGGTCACACTTCCGCCAGTAGCTCCTCCCCAAGCTACTCTCACCAGAGGTATCTCCTTTCCTCTGAGTTGTTTCATCTTGCGATCTTCGATCCTTATCGGCATCGCCTCCACAGTAAGATTATCCCTAATCTGCACCTCATCCCTCGGAATAACATGAGATGGATCAGCTACATACTTTCGAAGTTGCGACACATGAAACACGTCATGCAAGTTCGAAAGTTCAGGCGGTAACGCCACTCTATAAGCAACTGCACCAACTCTCTGCAAGATCTGATACGGTCCAATAAACTTAGGATCCAACTTCTTCGATTTTAATGCACGTCCCACACCGGTCACTAGGTTAACTCTCAGGAACACATGATCACCCTCACTGAATTTCAAATCTTTCTTCTGATTATCATGATAACTTTTCTGTCTACTCTGAGACGCTTTCATCTTCTCACGGATCATCTAAATGGTCTCAGTAGTCTGTTGCACAATTTCTGGTCCAAGCACCACATTTTCACCGGTCTCGTACCAACACAGAGGCGTTCTACATCTCCTACCATACAAAGCTTCAAAAGGTGCCATCCCAATACTAGAATGGTAGCTATTTTTGTACGTGAACTCAATCAATGGCAAATGAGTATCCCACGCACCACCTTTTTCCAATACACAGGCTCTCAGCAAGTCCTCCAACGACTGAATAGTCCTCTCAGACTGGCCATCGGTCTGTGGATGATAAGTCGAGCTCAACTTTAACTTAGAACCCAAGGCTTCCTGCAGACTCCTCTAAAATTCTGAAGTAAACCTCGGATCTCTATCCGACACTATGCTCGATGGAACACCATGTAACTTCACAATTATCCTGATATAAATCTCCGCCAGCTTCGACAATGGGAAATTGATGTTAATTTGTATAAAATGTGCGGACTTCGTAAATCGATCCACCATTACCCAAATAGAATCAAAGCCTCTCGCCGTATTTGGCAAACCAGTAACAAAATCCATAGCAATACTGTCCCATTTCCATTCCGGAATTTCCAACGGTTGCATTAATCCTGACGGTTTCTGGTGTTCCACCTTTGACTTCTGACATATCAAGCAAGCATAAACAAACTGAGCTATGTCCCTCTTCATACCGGACCACCAAAATAACTTCTTCAAGTCTTGATACACCTTCGTAGCTCCCGGATGAATACTCAAGCTACTCCGACGACTTTCCTCTAAGATTGCCTTTTTCAATTCCTCATCATCTGGTACACAAATTCTGTCGCGGAACCTTAACACACCAACATTATCCACTTTAAAGTCACTATCAGAATCATCCCCTCCTGTAGGAATCAAGTCCACTAATTTCACATCCAGTTTCTGATTTTCTTTAATTACATCCAAAAAGTCATTATTCATCTTCAGCATACCCAATCTAATACTTTCTGGTGTAGTTTCACAAACCATACTCAAGTCTCTGAACTGCTCAATCAATTCCATTTCTTTCACCATCAAGGCTGACATATGGATTGTCTTCCGACTCAGAGCATCTGCTACATCATTAGCTTTTCTCGGATGGTAACTCAAATTGAAATCATAATCCTTTAAGAACTCTAACCACCTTCTCTACCTCATATTCAACTCCTTCTGATCGAATAAGTATTTCAGACTCTTGTGATCACTGAATACTTCAAATCTTGATCCATACAAATAATGCCTCCAGATTTTTAACACGAATACCACTGCAGCTAATTCAAGATCATGAGTAGGATAGTTCCTCTCATGCACCCTCAACTGTCGTGAAGCATAAGCCACCACCTTGCCATCTTGCATTAACACACCGCCTAATCCCATCTTAGACGCATCACAATACACTACTAAAGGATCATTTGGACTTGGTAAAATTAACACTGGTGTTGTAGTCAATTTCTTCTTCAGTTCCTCAAAACTTTCCTCACAGGCAGCATCCCAAACAAAATCTTGATTCTTCCTGGTTAGCCGAGTCAATATTAATGCCAGTTTAGAAAACCCTTCAATGAATCTTCTATAGTAACCTGCCAAACCCAAAAAGCTTCTAATCTCCGTTGCTATTTTCGGAGGCTCCCACTGAAGTACTGCACTTACTTTAGATGGGTCCACTGTTATACCATCACCAGAGATAACATGACCCAAGAAACTCACAGTCTTCAACCAAAATTCACACTTCGAGAACTTTGCAAACAATTTATTATCTTTCAACACCTGCAATGTGATTCTCAAGTGTCCTGCACGCTCCTCGTCAGACTTAGAATAAATCAGTATATTATCAATAAATACCACAATAAACTGATCCAGATAAGAGTGGAAGATACGATTCATATATTACATAAACACACTCGGCGCATTAGACACTCCGAAAGGAATCACTGCATATTCGTAATGTCCGTAGCGAGTTCTGAAAGCAGTCTTCTGAATATCACCTTCCTTTACTCTAAACCTCAGCTCAGCTCAGATATGAACCCCTTGTTTAAAACCAGGTCAAATATGAACCTAAACCTCAAGTCAGATATGAACCCGTTGTTTGAAACCAGGTCAAATATGAACCTAAACCTCAGGTCAAATATGAACCCGTTGTTTGAAACCAGGTCAGATATGAACCTAAACCTCAGGTCAAATATGAACCCGTTGTTTGAAAACAGGTCAAATATGAACCTAAACCTCAGGTCAAATATGAACCTGTTGTTTGAAACTAGGTCAAATATGAACCTAAACCTCAGGTCAAATATGAACCCGTTGTTTGAAACCAAGTCAAATATGAACCTAAACCTCAGGTCAAATATGAACCCGTTGTTTGAAACCAGGTCAAATATGAACCTAAACCTCAGGTCAAATATGAACCCGTTGTTTAAAACCAGGTCAAATATGAACCTAAACCTCAAGTCAAATATGAACTCGTTGTTTGAAACCAGGTCAAATATGAACCTAAACCTCAGGTCAAATATGAACCCGTTGTTTGAAACCATGTCAAATATGAACCTAAACCTCAGGTCAAATATGAACTCGTTGTTTAAAACCAGGTTAAATATGAACCTAAAGTCCAACTCATATTGGCATCCAAGATCCAACACATACTGGTACCCCAAAACCAACTCATATTGGTATTTCAAAATCCAGCTCATACTGGTATCCAAGTCCAACTCATACTGGTATTCAAAAAACCAACTCACATTGGTGTCCCAAAATCCAGCTCATACTGGTATTTAAAAATCCAGCTCATACTGGTATCCAAGTCCAACTCATACTGGTATTTAAAAAACCAACTCACATTGGTGTCCCAAAGTCCAGCTCATACTGGTATTCAAAAACCAACTCACATTGGTATCCAAGTCCAGCTCATACTGGTATTCAAAAAACCAACTCACATTGGTGTACCAAAGTCCAGCTCATACTGGTATTCAAAAACCAACTCACATTGGTGTCCCAAAGTCCAGCTCATACTGGTATTCAAAAACCAACTCACATTGGTGTCCCAAAGTCCTGCTCATACTGGTATTCAAAAACCAACTCACACTGGTGTCCCAAAGTCCAGCTCATACTGGTATTTTAAATCCAACTCATATTGGTATTTGAGTCCTATCATTGATGACCAATTAACCTTATTCCTAGCTAAAAAGTCCAGTCATCTTTCATCATCTGGCGCACAAAAGTTTATCTCTGTCTTTTCTATTTTTCTTGAAGATCCTGTTTGAACTCTTCAGTATAAGAAGATCCCAGAAAATCTTTGTTGAGATCTATCCTTTTATTTCAATTTGATCCCCAGCAGAGATCATGTCTTTTTTCTGGTTTCATGCTCAGTAAGAATGTGTCTTTATTTCCCAAGTGTCGTCCGGTCACATATGAACCTGTCGTCCATCTCCCTGGATCTTTCCCCAGTGGAGAATACCTCTTTGGTTCCTACCTCCTGTGAGGATCTATAGGGTTTCCCCCTTTATCTTTCTATCCCCAGTGTTTCCTCAGAGTCTCCTCAGTGAGTCTCTTTTGTTGGTCAGCCTGTATCCCCAATGAGTTTGCCTCATGGATACTAACCTTCATCATTCCCCGGTGATGCTCACCTGTGGTTGTTTAACCATTATCTCTGGTGTCTGGTATGTCTGCATCTTTGCACTATCCTGGCATCATATCATCATACTAGAACGTTTATGGCATGTCAACATTTGCATGTCTGTTGCTGGTCCTTAGCATCCGCATTCCATCTAAGGGCAAACTTTTCGGTTTGCTATATTTAAATACCTTTCATCTTAATGTCCTGAGGATTTCCATTCCTCGTTCCATCTGGTAAAGCTATTCAAATAGGGGCAACTGTTGTACCCCAAATTTTACCTCTTAGATGTCATAACATCTGGCATTGACATTTAGAATCAATCATATATGCATTGTTTAACTAACTCACATCTGGCAAGTTTGTTTCTCTAGTGTTGAAAACTAGGGTTTACACAGGAAGAGGGCAAGGTCTCCTAAGTCAAGCTCTCACATGATTCAAGGCCTCTTAAGGCATCCTCTGGCTCCATACAATCATCACTAAGATTCACCAGTTGATTGGTACCAAGATTTCAAGAGATTTAATCAAATCAAGTCAACAGGAAACCCTCAGACCTAATTGTAGAATTAGGGTTTTAACCTGGAGAACCACTAAGGAGGTTTGTCATGATCAGTCAAGGATTAATTGGTTTATCAACCAATTGATCTTACTTACATTCAAGATGCCTTGTTCAACAAGAAATCAAGATTATCTGGTTTTCATCACAAGTAACTTGAGCCACAGTTCACCCTGCCTCCATTTAGGGTTTTGTTATGACAAGACAATCCTGGCCTTTGATTTTGATCAAGATTTGTTCTCAAGCCTTGGGAAATGACTCCATGTGGTAATAGACATCCCTAGAGACTATCTATGAGCCTTAGATATGATGGAAGAAACAAGATCATCAGAGATCATTCAAGTGCATTCACAAGTGGAATTAGGGTTTTGACTGAGGCTCTAACCTTTGAGATTTTGATCCAAAATGAAACATCCAAGTCCTCAATCCATCATGACATGTCTAATTGATGAGTTAAGGTATGAGAAATCAATTTTTGAGAAGTTTCTTGAAAAGGAAGCAAAGTTTGGTCCATGAACCTTTTTAAAGGTGGAAATTTCACTACTTGTGCAAAAGTTGAAACAGTCATAACTTTCAAACCACACATCCAAATTGAGTGATTCAAAGCTCAAATGGAAGCTCTTTCCATGATCTTCAAAGTTTATTAGAGGACCCGGTTTCAAAAAATGCATGGTTTTTAAGTTACAGGACTTGGAAGATAAGCCACCCTTGGGACTTTGTGAAATTTTCAGCTTTTTTACTTTAGTTTTCACATAACTTTAACTCAATTTTTCACATAGTTCCAAGCTTCAAATAAAAAAAATCTTTGAACATGAAAGTTGTAGTAGACATTGATGGCTTTCCAAAAGGTACTAGAACTCCTAAATCCATTGAGTGAGCTGTGAGCTTCGAGGCTTGGAAGTTAGGGGTTTCATTTCTTAATTTTCAAGTAACCAATTTTTGCATAGTGGTACAAAACCACCTCTAATCACCAAAGCTTCACATTTCTGAGTTCTAAGGGTGGATTTAGTGATAATTTGACCCTTGCCACGAATTTGCAAGTGGTCAAATTAAAATAATGGGTTTTATTTCATCCTTGGTGCAACTTGAAAGAAGTGAGAGAAACTTTTCAAGAACAAAACATTGTTTATTCATGGAGCCTTGGTCCAATCCCATCACCCTCTTTTGCTCAGACCTAACCATATCAATAATCAGAGATCTTGGAAGTATTATTGGAGTGAAATGGGCATTTAGAGCAAACTTCAACCCCGACTGCTATATAAACAAACACAAAGCAAGTCTTATTGTGAAAGGATATTATCAAATATTTGGAATTGATTATCCAGATACTTTTTCTCCTATAGCAAGACACAACACAATGAGGATACTACTTGTCGTTATTGCACAAAAGGGGTGACAGGTGTTTCATATGGATGTTAAGCCAATTTTCCTTAATGGTTTTCTGCAGGAGGAGATATATGTGTTGAGAGAAAATAAGGTTTTGTGATCAAAGGCCAATAATAAAAAGTCTACTTAATTAAAAGGTTGTATATGGCTTAAACGAAGCCCTAAGAGTTTGGTACAACAAAATTAAGAAAATTTTACCTCATACCCCATCATTTATTCCTCTACCCTACCTTATATTTTTTTGACCAAAATATCCTTATATAAATAAGTGTAAAATTTTCCTGATTTAATTATTTGATCCGGAATTTAATATATAAATCTATTTTTAAACGCTACTTGATTAATATTGAAGTTGCTCAAGATCTGGATATTGGTTACTTCGCTATTTTGATGCTTTGCTTATATTTTTCGTTTAATTTGAGTTCCCTTAGTTATTAATCATCAAACACATGCTAGAATATTTCATCCATGCATTTATTAAGTTGAATATGTATCTTAGATGTGTGAATTGATTCAGTTGTCTTTCTGACTTGATTCAAAGTCTTTTTGTGTCTCTTGACTCGATTCAAGACTTTCATGACTCGATTCATGAAAGTGTCTCAAAAGTCCAAATAGATTCAGTTTGCTGGAATCGAGTCAACAACAGTTTTGAATCAAGTCACAGAACTGGAAATTCCAATTTGAATTGATTCAGTAAGGGTTGCAAATTGATTCAGTACGCTAATTTGAATTGATTCATTTTAGAGTCGACTCAAGTCAACTGCCCTAACTGAATCAAGTCATGGGAATTATGAATCAAGTCACGTTGCTACTTTTAACTCACTTATTGCACTTTTCTCTTGCATCTATAAATAGAGATTTCATTCCCTCATTTCAAGAGAGAGATCAAAATTTTTTCTTGAGAGAAAACCTTTGCAAACACAACCTCCTTCTCCCTTTCAAATCTTCATCTTAATCATACATATGGAAATTATTCTCTTTTGTGTGTGTGTGTGTGTGATGATTAATTTTAGGGAAACATTAGGGATCTAATTGTTCGTTGAAGTGTGCAGATTTTGCAAGAGGTGTTTTGGTCTTGGAAATTTCAAGGGTGGAAATTTCTTGAAGGAAAAAGAAGAAGAAGCTTTTCTCCATTGTTGTGGAGTTTTTCTACAGATTTGTCAACTTGTTGAAGAAAGTGATTCAAGGATTGGAATTTCAAGATTGGGTAAAATTTGGGAAATTCATCAAGAGAGGAATCTATCAAAAGTTGAAAATCAAGATCTTGGGTAAAGATAAAGTTAGCGGTGGTAGCTAGTTACAAGCAAGTTCGTACAAGAAGTAAGAAAGAAGATAATGTGGATTGTTATAATTTGTCTTTTTGATTTTGTGAATTGTTGTAACAAAGAACCAAAATTCTATATCATTTTAATGGAAGAAATAACTCTTCGATGGTTCTCCGTCGAAGACTAGATGTAGGTGCCTACAAGGATGATAGCACCGAACTAGTATATATCCTGGTGCACTCTCTCCTTCTCTCCCTCTCTCTTTATCGTTTAAAATTGCATGCTTGGGTATCTGTTTAGATTCATTGTTTTCATAGTTTCGATTTGTAAAAAGTTTAGGTTTGATTAGATTTGTTCTTCTAAAGGATCCAGTTGATTATTGTAAGAACATTAAATTTAGAATTGCCTTTAAAATTGAAGAATTGTTAAAGTCTTTAAGCATCTCGTTGAAACTTTAACCATTAATCAATTCATTGTATTCTACCTCATTACAAACCTTTGGTGTAAGTATAACGCAAATTCTCTTCCAATATCATAAAAACTTTTCAAAATGAAATTTCACCATATCCGGTTCCGTTCCGTAATCTAATTTTTTGAAAAGAAGGGATTTTTTAATTGTCTATTCAACCCCTCTTCTAGACAAGTTACTCCATATTCAAACCAACAATTGGCATCGAGAGTTGGTTCTTTTGATAAGGTTTAACGGCCTCAAAAGTTGATTGAATATGGCGCAAATTGATCCGAATGGAGCGTATAATAGAGCCCCGATTTTCACTGGTGAAAACTATGCATATTGGAAGGATTGTATGTACGTACACCTTATGTTCGTGGATGTACAATATTGGTTAGCCATCGAGGACGGACCCTATGTTCCTCAAAGAGTCGTTGATGGTGTACCAAGTGCAAAACCACCTAAGGATTGGAATGAGGCCGAAACTTAAAAGGCGTCTTATGACTTGAAGGCGAGAAATATACTAATCTCATCATTGAGCATGAACATATATTTTTCAATTTCACATTGTAAGACAACTCAGGCAATGTGGAACGCTCTAAAAGTTCTCTATGAGGGAACCAAATACGTGAAGTAATCTAAAATCAATACTCTAACAGAGGAATTTGAACTCTTCCGCATGGAACCCGGTGAAACCGTGGCCTCCATGCAGATGCGATTTTCCCATATAATCAATAAACTTGAGAATTTGGGTAAGACCACTTCTAATCAAGATTGTGCTAATAAGATTTTAAGGTCTATGTACAGGGAATGGCAGCCAAAATTAACGGCTATCAAAGAATCTCATGACCTAAAAACCTTAGACATGTCAACCTTATTTGGTAAGCTCACCGAACATGAGCATGAGTTAAAAAGAGACTTGAAGCAAGTGAAAGTAACACTAAGCGCAAAGATAAAAACAAAGAAGAGAAGAAGAACATCTCCCTAAAAGCCTCTACTTCCAAGGCAAAATTAGAGGTAGATGATGAGGAATCGAGTGACTCTTCGGAAGACGAAGAGATGGGATTGTTTGTAAGGCGCTACAACAAGTATATGAGGAGAAATGGTCTAAAACACTCGGATAAGAATTTAATGAAGTTTAGGAAGTCAAATCATTCAAATAAATGGGATGATAAGAAGAAAGAAGAAAAACAAGTCACGTGCTACGAATGCGGAAAAATTGGTCACTACAAAAAGAAGTGTCCAAGTTTGGTAAAACACAAAGGAAAGAAACATTACCACAAGTCCAAAAGCCAAGGCAATGGACGACGTGCGTACATTGCTTGGGAAGACAACGAAGACTCGTCATCATCTTCCTCGAGTTTGGATGAAGAAGTAACTAATCTTTATTTGATGGCTCGAAACATGCACAAAGATTCCGATGTAAGTGACTCCGATTCTAACTCCTTACCTTCTTATAATGAATTATTTGAGGCGTTCCATGAGATGCATGAAGATGCATTAAAGCTTTTAAGAAAATCTCCTCTCAAAAGAAAAACATTTTGAAACTTGAGGGAGAAATCTTAAAACTTAAAAATGCTCTTGAATCCTTGAAAGAGGACCATGCATCTTTAGTAAACGACCAATTGTGTGTTCCTCCAACTCTAGATGAAAAGGAAATTTTAGTTGAATGTATTACTTGCCCTTGTTTAAAAACTAAAATAGGAGATTTAAAGGGTCAAATAATACAATTAACTAGAGCTCATACCGTAACATCTATTAGTTCAAGCGATGATGAGCAAAACTTTTGAAAACAAAGAAAGAAAAATGCTCATGTCACTAGAAAGAATAGAAAGAACGGTTCCTCTAGAGTTGTGTGTCATTATTGTTGTGAAAAAGGACATATTAGGCCTAAATGCCACATTAGGAATGTGAAAATTCCAAATGGTCTTATGGCATGGAGACCTAAGAGTCATAGTGTTAACCCCCAAGGACCCAACACTAGTTGGGGACCTAAAATTCCTTGTTGATTATCTTGTAGGAATGTCTTACAGCAGCAAAAAGGATGTGGTTCCTAGATAATGGATGTTCAAGGCATATGACGGGAGACGCGTCATTGTTCATTGACTTCGTCAAGAAAGAGCGCGGCTTTGTTACATATGGAGATAACAACAAAGGTAAAATACTAGGAGAAGGTATTGTGGGAAATCCCTCCATAATTACCATAGACGGTGTTTTATTTGTTAAAGGGCTTAACATAATCTCCTTAGCATAAGTCAATTATGCGATAAGGGTTACTCCATATCTTTTAACTCCCTTAATTGCATAATTGAACATAAGAGTGACAAGGAGAAAATGTTTAAGGGTTCTAGAATTGATAACGTTTATATGCTCAATCTAGCTGACGTTTCAAACATTGGCACCAAGTGTTTAGTCACCTGGAGTGAAGACTCTTGGTTGTGGCATAGGCGCTTAGGCCATGTTCATTTTGACTTAATAAATAAAATTGCTTCTAAGAATCTAGTAATTGGTCTACCTAAAATAAAATTTTCTAAAGAAAAGCTTTGTGATGCATGCCAAATGGGAAAGCAAACAAGAGTGTCTTTTAAATCCAAAAATTGTTTTTCCACCTCAAAACCTCTTGAGCTTCTCCATCTAGATCTCTTTGGTCCTTCTAGGACAAGAAGTCTAGGAGGCAATTACTATGGCTTTGTGATTGTAGACGATTTTACTAGATATACTTGGACTTTTTTTTTTAAAGTAAAAAAGAAGAAACCTTTAAAGCATTTGTGAAATTTGCTAAGCTTATCTAAAACCGTTTAGATTTGAAAATAGTTACCCTAAGAAGTGACCATGGTGGTGAGTTTGTTAACCACCAATTTGAAAACTTTTGCAACGAAAGTGGAATAGCCCATAACTTCTCATGTCCGCGCACTCCTCAACAAAATGGTGTTGTGGAGCGCAAAAACCGTAATTTAGAAGAATTAGTACGAACTATGATAAGAGAAATGGGTTTACCTAAGTACTTTTGGGCTGATGCGATTAACACCGTGTGTCATGTCTTGAATAGGATACTCATTCGACCTATCCTAGAGAAGACACCCTATGAGTTACTTAAGGGTAGGAAACCTAACATTTCTTACTTTCGTGTCTTTGGTTGCAAATGTTTTATTTTAAATAATGGCAAAGATAAGCTTGGTAAGTTTGACGCAAAAGCGGATGAGGGAATCTTCTTAGGTTACTCATCATCTAGTAAGGCATATAGAGTTTTCAATAATAGAACTTTAGCAGTTGAAGAATCTATATACGTTGTATTTGATGAAACCAAACCCCAAAAGATGGGGAAAGATATTTCTTCTGTTGTTGATGTTTCAGGTTCTAATACGGAAGATAAGATCGACGATGACCTTCCAAAAGTGGATCCTCCAAAAGATGAGGACATTAATGATGATAAAGAGGAAAGTGAACACGAGGATGATAAACACGAGACCTCAAACCAACTTCCTCAAGATTGGATCGTCACAAAGGATCGTCCGTTGGACAACATCTTAGGAGACATCAAAAGGGGAGTATGCACGAGTTTATAATTAAATAATTTCTATAATTATTATGCTTTTATATCACAAGTTGAACCGAAAATAGTTAGTGATGCTTTGATTGATGAGGGTTGGCTTCTTGCTATGCAAGAAGAACTCAACCAATTTAAAAGAAATGAAGTTTCGAATTTGGTCTAACGTCCTAAAAGAAAAACAGTCATAGGCACTAAGTGGGTCTTTCAGAATAAACTAGATAAAAACGGAATAATTACTAGAAACAAGGCAAGGCTAGTGGCAAAGGGGTATAATCAAGCCGAAGGGATAGACTACGAGGAGACTTATGCTCCCGTAGCCCGACTTGAGGCTATTATACTCCTATTGGCATTCACATATTATCTTGATTTCAAACTATATCAGATGGACGTTAAGTCGGCTTTCTAAACGGATTCATAAATGAGGAGGTATACAACTCTCAACCTCCGGGTTTTGAGGATCACGACAATCTCGATCATGTCTTTAAACTTAAGAGAGCCCTCTATGGCCTCAAATAAGCTCCTAGAGCTTGGTATGAGCGTCTTAGTGGTTTCTTAATTGGAAAGGGATTTAGTCGTGGAACCGTAGATACCACTTTATTCATAAGACGTAAAGGAAAGCATGTTCTATTGGTTCAGATATATGTGGATGGCATTATATTTGGATCCACTAACGAATCTTTGTGTAGAGAGTTTTCTAACAGAATGCAGGGCGAATTGAGATGTCATTGATGGGTGAACTTACTTATTTCTTGGGACTCCAAATAAAGTAAACTGATAAAGGAACTTTCATCAGTCAAACAAAATATTGCTTGGAAGTCTTAAAGAAGTATGAAATGAACAATGCAAAATCAATATCTACACCAATGGCTTCAAATTTGCTAATTGACAAAGATGAATCGGGTAAAGAGTTTGACATTACAAAGTACGGAGGTATGATTGAATCGTTGTTTTATTTAACTGCAAGTCGACCTGATATCATGTTTAGCGTATGCATGTGTGCTAGGTTTCAAGCTTCCCCTAGAGAATCTCATTTTAAGATCATTAAACGTATTCTAAGGCATCTAAATGGTACTGCAAACCATGGTCTTTGGTTCCCTAAGGGAAGTGAGTGTAGTTTAGTAGGCTTTTCTGACTCTGATTTCGTGGGGTGCAAATCAGACAGAAAAAGTACTAGCGAAACATGTCACATTTTCAAAAATTGTCTGATCTCGTGGCATAGCAAGAAGCAACATAGTGTTTCACTTTCAACCACCGAGGCAGAATATGTAGCCGCCGGTAATTATTGTGCACAAGTCCTTTGGCTTAAGCAACAATTATTGGACTATGATTTAAAACTAGGTTGAGTTCCAATTAAATGTGACAGCACTAGTGCGATAAACCTAACTAAAAACCTGGTACTGCATTCTCACACTAAGCATATAGAAATTAGGCATCATTTTCTTCGCGATCATGTGGAAAAAGGGGACGTAGTTTTCGAATTCGTGGACTCTAAAAATCAGCTTGCTGATATTTTTACAAAACCTTTGTCCTCGGAGTCGTTCCACAAGATTCGAAGAGAATTAGGGATTCTCGATCCTTCTTGCTTTGAATAAGCATCGATCTATTCTTGTTTACTTTTCCGCATGATTTTCTGTTCTACTAACGGTTATTGTGCAACATTTTTTTTCAATCTCGTACGGTATAATCTCTCTGATACCTTTATCTCTTTGTGTAATATATGTTCAATTGATTTATCTGTGTAGTTTATTATGCGTGTTTAATATCTCTGTTATGTTTGTGTATAGATTTGCATCACATTTAATATTTGTGTTAAGTGTGCATTTAATCTTATTTGCATCATATTCATGAATTCATAAATTTCATCATATTGCATTTCAGTTTTTTTTCTTTGAAATCTGTCCTGAATCAATTCCTGACTCGATTTATAAAACTGCCTAGAAAGTGCTATTACATTCTGTTTGCTGGAATTGATTCAAATCTGTTCATGAATCAATTAATTATGAGTTTCTCCTTTTTTTTTTTGTTTTTTTTTCTATTCTTTTTTCCTAATCTCCTACCTGTCGCGTTAGCCACCCTACCTCCCTCCACTCCAATTTTTTTCTTTTCCCAACACATCATCATCATCATTTCCCATCACTTCCTTTCTTTTTTTTTCCTTTTCCCAATATCTTTTTTTCTTTTTCTCTCCACTTCCCAATTTTTCACTTCTCTACTTTCCCACATCCCCACTTTTTCTTTTCTTGTCACGCCAATCATCAGCCCCTACTTTTTTTCTTTTTATTTTTTTTAATACCTAACCACTACAACCTACTTAATTCTTGTCACCTTTTTCTTCTATCATTGTTTTATTCTCTCACCTACATCATCATTACCCACTACTTCCCATTTTTTCGGTTCTCACTCAACCCTTCCCAACATCTATTTCAAATTTCAAAACTTCCAATTCCCCCTTTAATTCTCGGTCAACTCCCTCTTTTTTTTTTTCGTTTTTTGTTTCTTTTTTTCTTTTTTTTCTCTCTCCATTTCTTTTTCTCATTTTTTTTTCATTTCTTATCCACTATTGTTTCCTTCATTTTTTTCTCTCTTTTTCTTTTTTTGTTCCTCTCTCTTAATTTCTTTTCTTTTTTATTCTCATAATTCATCATTTTGCATCTTATCATTTTTTTTGCATGTAATTTATCTTTCATTATGATTAAAAAATGTTGGAATGTATTTTGGTTGTATCCCCTGTGAACTTGCTATCTTTAGATATTATCTTCTTATGTCCTAACTATTCCTATTTGCATGAAATGTGTATTGTGGTTACATGTTGACTATGCTGGATTCTCTCTGTGTAATTGGCTATTTGTTATTACTGGTTGTTATTTCTGTTTTTCATCCCTCTTCCTTTTTGATATTGTCAAAGGGGGAGAAATCATTATCGGTTGACAATAATAATTTGTGTGGTTAAGTAATTGTTGCAGGGGGAGCATGGCTCCGCTTCACTCAAATTAATCGTATTGCCAAGCATTAAAAAGGGGGGGACTGAAGTTGCTCATGATCCGGATATCGGTTACTCGCTATTTTGATGTTTTGCTTATATTTGTCGTTTAATTTGAGTTCCCTTACTTATTAATCATCAAACACATGCTAAAGTATTTCATCCATGCATTTATTAAGTTGAATATGTATCTTAGTTGTGTGAATTGATTCAGTTGTCTTTCTGACTTGATTCAAAGCCTTTTTGTGTTTTCTGACTCGATTCAAGACTTTCATGACTCGATTCATAAAAGTGTCTCAAAAGTCCATTTAGATTCTGTTTGCTGGAATCGAGTCAACATCAGTTTTGAATCAAGTAACAGAACTGGAAATTCCAATTTGAATTGATTTAGTAAGGGTTGTGTAACGGTCTGTTTTTTATATTCCCTATTTTTGTGCTAATTGATGTTTTGTTATTGAGTCTTTTATTTAATTGAGCAATATTTATGTGAATGGTGAAGTTGGTGTTTTATTAGCCTCGCCGGGCGAAGTATGTGTCGCCGGGCGGCGTGTACGTTTCTGTGATGTTTTGGATTTTGTGTACTTAATAGATATTTATGTTAATTATGATGTTGGTAAGTTAATATGTTGTTTTTACATATGTTGTATTTTTACCGTTTTTGGAGATTTCGCGGGAAAATTAGAATAGAGGGTATATTAGATATTTTATAATTAGTGGTATTTAATTAATAGTTAGTTTTAATATTTATTAGAAGTGTAGATTTTAAGTTAAGAAAATATAATAAGTTAGTAAGTTAGAAAGTATTATAAGTTTAGAAAAGAAGAAAAAGAAAAGTTAGTAAGAGTTTTTTCAAAAGCGAAGAAAAAGAGAGAAATAGAGAAGTGAAGAGAAAGTGAAGAAAAGTTGGAAAATTCACCAAACGAGCTTCGGGAATCGGTTTCTTATCGGGTAAGGGTGCGAAACTCGGTTATTATATCATTGTATACGATTATATCCGTTTGTTTTTGAATTGTTTGGATTGTGTAGGAAAATATTGAGTTTAGGTTAGTTTTTGACATAATCGATAAAATCGGGAGTTTTTACGGATGAAATTCGAAACAAATTGTGTAGTTTAGTCGTGTGAGGTTAGGCCGACGTTATAGAAACTCGTTTCGTTAAAATCGGTTGATAATTGAAGATTTTGTGTTTTTGAGTTTTGATTATGTGTATGAATAGTGATTTCGAAAAGTCGAGGAATCGGGTTTTTCTTGATCCTAATATGTCCGTATGCATTTATGTGATATTACCGCGTGTTTTGTTTGAGGGAATTCTGAGAATCGGTCGGGTTTTGAGGGGTTTCGCGCGGATGGCAGCAGCTGCCCCAAAATTCTGGTTTTTGTGCGCGTCGTACGGACGCGTGCTGTAGGTGAAAATTCTGTTTTCGTGTAATTTTCGGAAATTCATATCTCTTGAACCGTAAGTCGATTTTAACCCTCGTTCGAAGCGTTGGGAAGCTAACGAGATGTTCTTTCTAGGAACCGTTTCGTAGTGTCGGGCGTCCGGTTTATGTTTTGCACTATTTTGAAATATTCATATCTTGTTAACCGTTTATCGTATTTAAGAGTTCTTTATACCGAATCGAAGCTGTCGATGAGTACTTTTTGATGATGATAGAAAATATTATTTTTGGCCGACTTTTAGCCGACTTTTCCGAGAAATCGTAAAATGGAATTTTGAGTTATTTTTCAATATTGTAAGACATGTTATGATATGTTATGAGATGGCTTGTGTGATGATTCTTTGATGGGAATTTGATGTTGTGGAATGGTATATTAGTGTTTGTGGCCATTTTGGGCAATTGTGTGCATTACTTTATATGTACTTGAAATGCATGATTTAATGTATGAGTCTTGATTACCATGGGTCATTATATGACATGCATCATGTTGAAGACATTGTAAGATCCCTTCGTGGGTGTAAACAATGCATGAAGACATTGTAAGATCCCTTCGTGGGTGTAAACAATGCAGTTAGACATTGTAAGATCCCTTCGTGGGTGTAAACAATGCATGTTGAATTGTAGATCCCTTATGGGTGTAAGCAATTGTTGTATTGATCGTGTGCCTATTATAAAGGACTAAAAACGATCCATAACGTCGTATGCTTGGTGATAAGTGGTAGCGACGGGGAACATCGTATGCCCGACGGGGAGTTACCCTAAGTAACGAGCGATGATTCCAAGAGTTCCTGGGGGACTAATGGTACCGCATGCATAGAGTCGTTGTGTCGGTCTCTGTGCATTTGCATAATTAATTACATGAATGTTTATGTGTTGAATTTTGAGAAGGATTTGATATGCATTGTGTTAATGTATATGCTTATGTGATTGATGTGTGAAATGGGTTGAATATGTCTTGTGTTGTTTACAAGTATCATATTTGTGTGGTGAGAATAATTGTGCATATTTTGCTAAGTGTTATATAATGATATGCAATTATATTATAATCCTGTTTCTCACCCTTCTGTTGTGGTTTAATGCTCTATGAGGCATTGCAGATTAGAGGCTGGAGTCTTTTGCGAAGATTAGTGTCTTCGTCTTTTGTCGTTCCGTCGGCTCTGATATGTAACACGGGTAGTCGGGGTTCGAGTGTAGATGTTTCTTTTGGATTGTATATGGTGGCTTCTATGAACATGTATATGACATACTTATCTTTTGTGATGACATCAGTTATGGATGTTCCGCTTTAATTCTGTAACTGAACAAGGATATTTTTGGAACTGAGTTCCTATGATTATATGACTATCAGGTTGTTATATATCTATATGAGCATAATGTTTTAGTTCACGTTGGTGTGACATCTCTGGCTATATCATGATAAATTATTCTTTGCTCTGATGTTTTATTTATAAGATTAGTTTATTCCGATTTTTGTACGGGGTATAGAAGGGGTGTTACATTAAGTGGTATCAGAGTCAATGTTTGGTTTGTCCGACCATGTTGTCGTGTCGGTTGTGTCTTGTTGGTCTGTTGCACTCTGTGGAGTGGTTGTTTAACCATAATTTGCTATCATTGGGAATGTTCAGATTATGGCGGCAAGACGTGACGCTGCTATGACTGCGGCCATGCAAGCTATGGCGCAAGCGATGCAGAATTTACCGTATGCTGCGGTGGACGAGGAGTCGCGTAGTATGGATAAGTTTCAGAAGAATAATCCACCGAGCTTCGAAGGTACTCATGATCCTGAGGGAGCACAGATTTGGCTGAAGAAGATTGAGAAGATCTTCCGTTTCATTAGGTGTTCCGAGGATCAGAAGGTGCAATTTGGTACTCATGTGTTGGAAAAGGAAGCTGAAGATTGGTGGGCGAATGCTTCTCAGAGGTTTGAGGAGGATGAAATAGTGGTTACATGGGCTGTGTTCAAGGATGCTTTTCTGGAAAAGTATTTTCCGGAAGATGAGAGAGGTAAGAAGGAAATTGAATTTCTTGAACTGAAGCAGGATAATTCCTCTGTTGCGGATTATGCTGCTAAGTTTGAGGAACTTGTGAAGTTCTGTCCTAATTATAATACGGCTGGTTCTGAGAGGTCAAAGTGTTTGAAGTTTGCGAATGGCTTGAGGCCAAAAATCAAGCAGGGTATCGGTTATCAGGAGATCAGGCAGTTTCCCGTGTTGGTGAACAAAAGTAGGATTTTTGATGAGGATAGCAAAGCACGTGCTACTCATTACAAGAATCTGAATGATAAGAAAGGAAAAGGGCAGTTCAGAGGTAGGCCTTATGTGACTTCTGCTGATAAGGGGAAACAGAAGGCTACTTTTGATAGGAAGCCGAGTGTAGGAGGAATGAATTCTTCTGTGAAATGTTATAATTGTGGTGGTATGGGTCATCGTGTGTCGGAGTGTAGGAGGAATATGAACAAGTGTTCTAATTGTGGTTTGACGGGTCATGTGGCTGCTGATTGTAGGAGGAATACGGTCAAGTGTTATAATTGTGGGGAGAATGGTCACTATAGTACAAAGTGCACGAAACCAAGACAAGCTCAAGCGGGCGGAAAGGTGTTTGCATTGGCGGGGACTCAAACTACGAATGCAGACCGTTTGATTAAAGGTACGTGTTTTATTAATAGTACACCTTTAGTTGCTGTTATTGATACGGGAGCGACTCATTCGTTTATTTCGTCTGAGTGCGCGAAGCGTTTGAATCTTGCGTTAACTTTGATGGGTGCTGAAATGGTTATTGAGACTCCTGCTTCAGGGTCGGTAAATACATCTTTGGTGTGTATGAGTTGTCCTTTAACCATGTATGGTAAAGACTTTGTTATGGATTTAGTATGTTTGCCGTTGGTGGGATTGAACGTGATCTTGGGTATGAACTGGTTGCAATTTAATCGAGTTCATATAGATTGCTATCACAAGTTAGTAAGGTTTCCTTCTATGGAAGGTGATGAATTTGAGAGTTTCCTATCCACTAAAGAGTTGAAGAAACTTTTAGCGGACGAAGCTCAATTGTTTGGTTTGTTTGCATCATTGTCGGTGGAGAGTAAAGTTGAGCTTGATGTGTTTCCAGTGGTGTGTGAATTTCCAGAAGTATTTCCGGAAGATATTACGGACGTACCGCCGGAAAGAGAAGTTGAATTTTCTATTGATCTAGTTCTGGGTACTAGACCGATTTCGATGGCACCGTATCGTATGTCGGCATCGGAATTGGTAGAATTGAAAAAGCAATTGAATGACTTGTTGGACAAGAAATTTGTAAGGCCAAGTGTTTCTCCTTGGGGTGCTCCGGTATTGTTGGTAAAGAAGAAGGACGGGAGTATGCGGTTATGCATTGATTATCGACAGTTGAACAAAGTGACAATTAAGAACAAGTATCCGCTTCCAAGGATCGATGATTTGATGGACCAATTGGTTGGTGCGAATGTTTTTAGCAAGATTGATTTGAGATCAGGATACCACCAGATTCGTGTGAAAGGAGAGGATATTCAAAAGACGGCCTTTAGGACACGGTATGGTCATTACGAATACTCCGTGATGCCATTCGGGGTTTCTAACGCGCCGGGTGTGTTTATGGAATACATGAATCGTATTTTTCATGAACAGTTGGATCGTTTTGTGGTTGTGTTCATCGATGATATTTTGATTTACTCTAAGTCTCAAGAGGAGCATGAAGAGCATTTGAGAATTGTGTTGCAAATTTTGAAAGAAAAATAATTGTATGCTAAGTTGTCAAAATGTGAATTTTGGCTGTCGGAAGTAAGTTTCCTTGGACATGTTATTTCCGGTAGTGGTATTAGTGTTGATCCATCCAAGATAGATGCGGTGATGCAATGGGAGGCTCATAGGTCGGTTACGGAGATTCGAAGCTTTTTAGGCTTGGCAGGTTATTATCGGAGGTTTATTGAGGGATTTTCGAAATTGGCACTTCCTTTAACGCAATTGACTTGTAAAGGAAAGGCTTTCATTTGGGATATTCATTGTGAAGAGAGTTTCAATGAGCTAAAGAGAAGGTTGACAACGACTCCGATCTTGATTTTGCCTAATCCTAATGAACCATTTGTTGTGTATTGTGATGCTTCATTGACGGGTTTAGGTGGTGTTTTGATGCAAGATGGAAAAGTTGTGGCATATGCATCTAGACAATTGAGAGTGCATGAAAAGAATTATCCTACACATGACTTGGAGTTAGCGGCCGTGGTGTTTGTTTTGAAAATATGGAGGCATTATCTTTATGGTGCGAGATTTGAAGTCTTTAGTGATCACAAGAGCTTGAAATATTTATTTGATCAAAAAGAGTTGAACATGAGACAAAGGAGGTGGCTAGAACTTTTAAAGGATTATGATTTTGGTTTGAATTACCATCCGGGTAAGGCAAACGTGGTGGCCGATGCCTTAAGTCGGAGGTTGTTACATATGTCCGCATTGATGATGAAAGAATGGGAACTTTTGGAGGATTTTAGAGACTTGAGTTTAGTTTGTGAAATGACGCCGAGAAGTGTGAGACTTGGTATGCTACATGTTACAAATGATTTTCTTGCAACGGTAGGTGAAAAGCAAAAGTTGGACTTGAAATTCGTTGATTTGATGTTGAATGAGAATGAAGATTTCAAAGTTGATAATTTTGGAGTTTTGAGATTCTGTGGTCGTATTTGTATTCCCGATGATGTGGAGTTAAAAAAGATGATATTGGAAGAAGGGCACCGAAGTAACTTAAGTATTCATCCGGGAGCGAACAAAATGTATCAAGATTTGAGAAAAATCTTTTGGTGGTTCGGATTAAAGAGGGACGTTGCTCAATTTGTGTATGCATGCTTAACTTGTCAAAAGTCTAAGGTGGAACATCAAAAACCGAGTGGATTTATGCAACCGTAGGATATTCCGGAATGGAAATGGGATAGTATATCGATGGATTTTGTTACGGGATTGCCGAATACGCAAAGAGGTCATAATGCTATTTGGGTAATTGTTGATAGGCTTACTAAATCTGCTCACTTTATTCCAATTGATATTAGTTATCCTTTGGAGAAGTTAGCCGAGATTTATGTTCTTGTGGTGGTGAAGTTACATGGAGTTCCTAAGAGTATTGTATCGGATAGAGATCCTAGGTTTACATCGAGTTTTTGGGAGAGTTTACAAAAGGCTTTGGGTTCTAAGCTAAGATTGAGTTCGGCTTATCATCCGCAAACGGACGGTCAAACCGAGAGGACGATTCAATCGTTGGAGGATTTATTGCGTGCTTGTGTACTCGAGCAAGGTGGTGCTTGGGATGGTTATTTGGCATTGATTGAATTCACTTACAATAACAGTTTTCATTCGAGTATAAGTATGGCACCATTTGAGGCTTTGTATGGTCGGAGATGTCGAACACCTTTGTGTTGGCATGAAACCGGCGAGAGGACGATAGTTGGACCGGAAATGGTACAACAAACAACGGAGAAAGTGAAGTTTATTCGGGAGAAGATGAAAGCTTCTCAAAGTAGACAAAAGAGCTATCATGACAAGAGAAGGAAAGATCTTGAATTTCAAGAAGGCGACCATGTGTTTTTGAGAGTTACACCGGTTACGGGTGTGGGTCGTGCTTTGAAGTCGAAGAAGTTGACTTCTCGTTTTATTGGTCCATATCAGATATCCGAAAGAGTTGGTGCAGTGGCTTACAGGATAGCATTGCCACCGAATCTTTCGAATCTACATGATGTTTTCCATGTTTCACAGCTACGGAAGTATGTTCCAGATCTGTCTCATGTGATTCCGATGGATGAGGTTGAGGTAAGAGATAATCTTACGGTTGAGGTTTTACCGGTGAGGATTTTAGATCGCGAGTTGAAAAGGTTAAGAGGCAAGGAGATTGCACTTGTGAAAGTGGCGTGGGGAGGCGCTGCTGAGGGCAATTTGACATGGGAATTGGAAAGTCGGATGCGGGAGTCGTATCCGGAGTTGTTTGAATCAGGTAATATTTTCGAGGACGAAAATTTCTAAAGTGGGGGAGAGTTGTAACGGTCTGTTTTTGATATTCCCTATTTTTGTGCTAATTGATGTTTTGTTATTGAGTCTTTTATTTAATTGAGCAATATTTATGTGAATGGTGAAGTTGGTGTTTTATTAGCCTCGCCGGGCGAAGTATGTGTCGCCGGGCGGCGTGTACGTTTCTGTGATGTTTTGGATTTTGTGTACTTAATAGATATTTATGTTAATTATGATGTTGGTAAGTTAATATGTTGTTTTTACATATGTTGTATTTTTACCGTTTTTGGAGATTTCGCGGGAAAATTAGAATAGAGGGTATATTAGATATTTTATAATTAGTGGTATTTAATTAATAGTTAGTTTTAATATTTATTAGAAGTGTAGATTTTAAGTTAAGAAAATATAATAAGTTAGTAAGTTAGAAAGTATTATAAGTTTAGAAAAGAAGAAAAAGAAAAGTTAGTAAGAGTTTTTTCAAAAGAGAAGAAAAAGAGAGAAATAGATAAGTGAAGAGAAAGTGAAGAAAAGTTGGAAAATTCACCAAACGAGCTTCGGGAATCGGTTTCTTATCGGGTAAGGGTGCGAAACTCGGTTATTATATCATTGTATACGATTATATCCGTTTGTTTTTGAATTGTTTGGATTGTGTAGGAAAATATTGAGTTTAGGTTAGTTTTTGACATAATCGATAAAATCGGGAGTTTTTACGGATGAAATTCGAAACAAATTGTGTAGTTTAGTCGTGTGAGGTTAGGCCGACGTTATAGAAACTCGTTTCGTTAAAATCGGTTGATAATTGAAGATTTTGTGTTTTTGAGTTTTGATTATGTGTATGAATAGTGATTTCGAAAAGTCGAGGAATCGGGTTTTTCTTGATCCTAATATGTCCGTATGCATTTATGTGATATTACCGCGTGTTTTGTTTGAGGGAATTCTGAGAATCGGTCGGGTTTTGAGGGGTTTCGCGCGGCTGGCAGCAGCTGCCCCAAAATTCTGGTTTTTGTGCGCGTCGTACGGACGCGTGCTGTAGGTGAAAATTCTGTTTTCGTGTAATTTTCGGAAATTCATATCTCTTGAACCGTAAGTCGATTTTAACCCTCGTTCGAAGCGTTGGGAAGCTAACGAGATGTTCTTTCTAGGAAAAATAGTTTTGGGGTCTGAACTTGCTCCAATCGGTACAGTTTTTACGAACCGTTTCGTAGTGTCGGGCGTCCGGTTTATGTTTTGCGTTATTTTGAAATATTCATATCTTGTTAACCGTTTATCGTATTTAAGAGTTCTTTATACCGAATCGAAGCTGTCGATGAGTACTTTTTGATGATGATAGAAAATATTATTTTTGGCCGACTTTTAGCCAACTTTTCTGAGAAATCGTAAAATGGAATTTTGAGTTATTTTTCAATATTGTAAGACATGTTATGATATGTTATGAGATGACTTGTGTGATGATTCTTTGATGGGAATTTGATGTTGTGGAATGGTATATTAGTGTTTGTGGCCATTTTGGGCAATTGTGTGCATTACTTTATATGTACTTGAAATGCATGATTTAATGTATGAGTCTTGATTGCCATGGGTCATTATATGACATGCATCATGTTGAAGACATTGTAAGATCCCTTCGTGGGTGTAAACAATGCATGAAGACATTGTAAGATCCCTTCGTGGGTGTAAACAATGCAGTTAGACATTGTAAGATCCCTTCGTGGGTGTAAACAATGCATGTTGAATTGTAGATCCCTTATGGGTGTAAGCAATTGTTGTATTGATCGTGTGCCTATTATAAAGGACTAAAAACGATCCATAACGTCGTATGCTTGGTGATAAGTGGTAGCGACGGGGAACATCGTATGCCCGACGGGGAGTTACCCTAAGTAACGAGCGATGATTCCAAGAGTTCTTGGGGGACTAATGGTACCGCATGCATAGAGTCGTTGTGTCGGTCTCTGTGCATTTGCATAATTAATTACATGAATGTTTATGTGTTGAATTTTGAGAAGGATTTGATATGCATTGTGTTAATGTATATGCTTATGTGATTGATGTGTGAAATGGGTTGAATATGTCTTGTGTTGTTTACAAGTATCATATTTGTGTGGTGAGAATAATTGTGCATATTTTGCTAAGTGTTATATAATGATATGCAATTATATTATAATCCTGTTTCTCACCCTTCTGCTGTGGTTTAATGCTCTATGAGGCATTGCAGATTAGAGGCTGGAGTCTTTTGTGAAGATTAGTGTCTTCGTCTTTTGTCGTTCCGTCGGCTCTGATATGTAACACGGGTAGTCGGGGTTCGAGTGTAGATGTTTCTTTTGGATTGTATATGGTGGCTTCTATGAACATGTATATGACATACTTATCTTTTGTGATGACATCAGTTATGGATGTTCCGCTTTAATTCTGTAACTGAATGAGGATATTTTTGGAACTGAGTTCCTATGATTATATGACTATCAGGTTGTTATATATCTATATGAGCATAATGTTTTAGTTCACGTTGGTGTGACATCTCTGGCTATATCATGATAAATTATTCTTTGCTCTGATGTTTTATTTATAAGATTAGTTTATTCCGATTTTTGTACGGGGTATAGAAGGGGTGTTACAGGTTGCAACTTGATTCAGTACACTAATTTAAATTGATTCATTTTAGAGTCGACTCAAGTCAACTGCCCTAACTGAATCAAGTCATGGGAATTATGAATCAAGTCACGTTGCTACTTTTAACTCACTTATTGCACTTTTCTCTTGCATCTATAAATAGAGATTTCAAATCTTCATCTGAATCATACCCATGAAAATTATTCTCTTGTGTGTGTGTGTGTATGTGTGTGATGATTAATTTTAGGGAAACATTAGGGATCTAATTGTTCATTGAAGTGTGCAGATTTTGCAAGAGATGTTTTGGTCTTGGAAATTTCAAGGGTTAAAATTTCTTGAAGGAAAAAGAAGAAGAAGCTTTTCTCCATTATTGTGGAGTTTTTCTACAGATTTGTCAACTTGTTGAAGAAAGGGATTCAAGGCTTGGAATTTCAAGATTGGGTAAAATTTGGGAAATTCATCAAGAGAGGAATCTATCAAAAGTTGAAAATCAAGATCTTGGATAAAGATCAAGTTAGCGGTGGTAGCTAGTTACAAGCAAATTCGTGCAAGAAGCAAGAAAGAAGATAACGTGGATTGTTATCATTTATCTTTTTGTTTTTTGTGAATTGTTGTAACAAAGAACCAAAATTCTATATCCTGGTGCACTCTCTTCTTCTCTCCTTATCTCTTTATCGTTTAAAATAGCATGCTTGGGTATCTGTTTAGATTCATTGTTTTCATAGTTTTGATTTGTAAAAAGTTTAGGTTTGATTAGATTTGTTCTTTTAAAGGATCCAGTTAATTGATTATTGTAAGAACATTGAATTTAGAATTGCCTTTAAAATTGAAGAATTGTTAAAGTCTTTAAGCATCTCGTTGAAACTTTAACCATTAATCAATTCATTGTATTCTACCTCATTACAAACCTTTGGTGTAAGTATAACGCAAATTTTCTTCCAATATCATAAAAACTTTTTAAAACGAAATTTCACCATATCCGGTTCCGCTTCCGTAATCTGATTTTTTGAAAAGAATGGATTTTTTAATTGTCTATTCAACCCCCCTTCTAGACAAGTTACTCTATATTCAAACCAACAAATATTTTCAACAAACATGGCAAGTATTATATACTTTCCGTAAAAAATGTTAGGGATGCACTTGGACTTTAAAAATAACCTATCTGAAGTTACACTTTATGTTAAGCATGTTGGTGTTGATATTTTAATCATTTATTTGTATGTTGATGATCTTTTAGTAATGAGAAACAACCTGGCACTAGTTCAAGAACTCAAACAAGAAATGAAACATGTATTTGAGATGGCTGATATTGGTCTTATGATTTATTTTTTGGGTATGGAATCAGTCAAAAGAAGAATGAGATTTTTATTTGTTGGAAAAAATATTCAAAAGAGATTTTAAATTTTTTTTAGCTTGATAAATACAAAATAATGAACACTCATATGAATCAAAAGGAGAAGTTCATCAAGGAGGACGAGGTTAATAAAGTTGATGAAACTCATTTCTTAATCATGATTGGGTTTCTAATGTATTTTACATCTACAAGGCACAATATCTTATTCTCAATGAGTTTGCTATGAAGATTCATGTATTATGCTATTGAGTTGCACTTGAAAGCAGCAAAAAGAGTTGTAATTGTCCATTATGGAGTCAAGTACAATAGAGTCAAAGACTACACATTATTTAGTTATTAAGACAATGATTGGACATGTACTCGGATGGTATGAAGAGTACTTTAGGGTATTATTTCAACATAGGTTCAAGTGCTTTCTCTTGGTGTTCAAAGAAGTAAGAAGTTGTAACTCATTCAACAACATAAATTAGGCTTATAACTGCTACAATAGCGGTAAAACAAGATATTTGGTTAAGGAGTATCTTAGCAGATGTACGCATGAAGCAAGAGCAAAGTACACATATTTTTGTTGATAATCAAACAGCTACTTCAATCTCATTAAATCCAGTATTTTATGGAAAGACCAAGCCCTTTAATGTCAAGTTATTTTACTTAAGAGAAGTGCAAGAAAATAGCTATGTAAGTTTGGTTTATTGTAAAACAAGAAGATATGTTTACTAAATACTTCCCACTTAGCAAATTTGAATTCTTATGGAAAAAATTTTGAATTTGCAATCTCCAAGGCAATGAGGAGTGTTCAAACGTTCATTTGGATGCTGCGTTTTTTATTTTGAATAAGTCAAGGCAAAATATCTATTATTTTATTGTTAATAAAAAAGTTAGTTTCCCATTTTTCAGCCTATTAGTTAGGTTCCTATTTGTTTTCCACTTAGCTAGTAGTGGTTGCTATAATCATGGAGCACTATTTCCCATTTAGTTATTATTTTTTCTTGTATTTAAATATTAGTTTCTCATTAAATAAAAGTAAGCTTTGCAACAATACTTTATGCACGGTTTTTCTCTGTCATTTTTATTTTTTTTATTCAAAACAAAAACCTACCATTTGCACATTGGTTGAAAATTGACACGTTGAATAACAAATAGGTGAAGATAACTATATTATTTTTAGGATTTCTTAATACACCCTATAGTTTACTTAAGAACCATGGGAAAATACTGAAATGCCCCCAGATTTTAGAGATGCATCTCCAGACGCACTCAATTCTCAGTTAACATTAAAATTTTCCGGAGATGCATCTTCAAACTGTGAGGGCAAGGTGTCTTACACTCAATCTTTATTTTAATGATATCAAAACATGTACTAGCTCGTAGTATGTAATTTGGACGGTATCATCTCATCATTGTCAGCATCCGTATTTCGCAATGCATAAACAATCAATAACCATGTGTCTAAACATATTAGAAGAGTCGTATACATCTAATATATGTTTGTGATCATGCTATGTCTCATAGGTATGCATTAACATGGCCTAGGTAGATGAAAATATGTGAAAAAACCAATTTTTGAGAGTTTTGGTAGTTTGAGTCGACCCAAACCAAGCTTTGGTCGACTCATGAAATGTTGTCTTTGTTGCATTTTCCTCGGGTTAGCTCACGCCGACCCACCGGTCGACGCATACTAGAGCTAATTCTTCATTATGCTTTTTCATCAACCTTGCGTCGACCCATGGCCCTGTGGCGGTCGACGCAAGGTACTCAAACTTGCACAGTTTTGTCCACGGGTCAGCGCAGGCTGACCCTCATAAAAGTTAGGTCGATTCTTCGCTAAATGAGGGTCATTTTTTGGTTTTTCTAAGTTTCAAAAAGTTGTTATTTGTGGTAGTTGGTCCTAGCATCATATAAATACTTTGTTCCTCATTTTTTACAACAACAACAAGAAAAAGTGAAAGATTTACACTGAAATTTTTCTCTCATCATCTTCATCTCCATTCTTGCATTTTCTCAACAAATACACATAACCATTTTTGTTGATCTTTTGCATCATGAGGTGATAACGCCCAAACATAGGAGTGTATCTTGTTTGGGGTGAGTTTTTGAGTGGGTTTTTTCTTGAATAAAACCTCTAGGGTTTTGTCCTCTAAGATCAATTGGATTTGGGGGTTTTTGGTTCAGATCTTTGTGTGTAATGAATTCAGCCGAGCGAAGGTGATTGAAGAACGGTGGGTTCTGTCAATCTAGTAGTGTCAACCGAAGGATTGTGCAACAAGGTTTGAGGATCGAATTGTGTGCGGATTAGAATCAGTCGAGCGAAGGTGATTGAAGACCGGTGTGTTCATTCAATCTAGTAGCGGTAAACAGATGTTCATTCAACACGTTCGACGCACTTGATTCAACTCGAATCAAGGGAAGAGAGGACATAGTATCAACATCAACGAAGTTTCTTGAGTGTGTGATAGTTAAGGCTTCTCTTGTAAAAACAATTTGCAACAAGATTATAGATAACTCAATTCTAGATTTAGAATTGGAGGCAGACGTACCCGAAGCAAGGACGAAAGGGAAATTGCCTAAACAAACTTGGTGTCGTTTTCTCTTTCCCTATCTCTTTAATTTTCAAACTGTTTACGCTTGTGATTGTTCAATTGATCGATAAAAATTCTGGTATAGTATAGTGCAGAAAAACTGATTTGAAAACATTGCACAATCATTTTGGATTGTGCTTGGTAAAAATTCTGCACTTACTATCATATAAGTTATAGCCTGGAGTGCTTCCCACTCCAAGTGCTCGATAAATTGGACGCTTACAAGGTGTTTGATAAATTGTCAATTTGGCTTATTTTTTTATTGTTCATTGGAAATTGCACAACATTGAGTGATGTTGGTTAATAGTAAAGGTTGTGATTCAATTTTCTTATCGAGCCTGTCGTTCCATTTGGCTTACGCATATCTGGTCCTTTCGGTAACCGTTTCGTTTAGACCATATAGTCCTCGGCCGCTTCCGCAAACAATTTTAAAAAATCAAATTTAAGCGCTGACTCACAATTAAAAAGTAGTGATCTATTCAACCCCCCTTCTAGATCAATTGACGTCGTCTAAGACAAACTTATTTTGGAGATGCATCTCTGGAACGTTTTGGAGCTTAAATCGCGGCAGAACCCTCCTCCTTCCACATTTCTGATATTTCTCAAAAAAACTTCAAACTCTCTAAAAAATTTTCTCATCACCAAGTCCAAAATCAAACAAAAAATCTCAAGTGAACTTCAATCAACATCAGAAACATCATCCAACTCTGAAGCAAAGTGGAAAATTGTAATTTTTTTGAAGTTTTGAAAAGTTTTTGAGTTTTTGTGTAAATGAGTAGAAATTCATAATTAAGGTTAGGAATGAGTAGAAATTGCATGTATGATAGTTTAGACATACTGTAAAAACACATTTCTTGGCTGAAAAGGATGATCAAAACATTATTTTTTATGTTTTCATGTGTGCATTAGCACCATTGACGCACCTGCCATGTTGTTGAAAATTTTGAAGATGCATCTCTGGAATTTTTCAACGTTTCAGTTTTCCAGTAACCTGATATGCATATCCGGAATTTTCTCAGTCTTTTTTATTTTTTATTTTCTTGTTTGTAGTGTTTCTTGCCTGCACTAAGTGTCTGGTTTACTTTAACTTACAAGCATTATGGCTGATAGACACGATAAGCTGAGGCACGAGAGGATTTCACAACAAGCATCAATGCGGTGGGCGAAGAGTCAAGTTTCAGAGGCTCCTGTTCCCTCTGGCCATGCAGAGCCATTTACTTCTGAGGATCATGTTTCTCCTCATGCTTCTACACATCTTCTACCCGTAAGAGACGGGTTTCATCACCGACGCATCACTCCCACCATCCTCTCTATCGCGGTGAAAATTGGATACCATAGTTATTGGTTAACTAGGATCACATTTCTTTTAATGTCACCACCATCTTTGATTTTATCCAAGGGAAGGGAGAAAAACCGAATTCCCACAATGCAATGTAAATGCACTAAGATTCTAAGTTCGGGGGTTGGTTATACCTAGGGAAGGTGTTAGCATCCTAGATATCTGTAGTACTCTACAGGAACCTCTTGATTCATTTTATGTTATTTGTTATCTGTTTTGCTAAGGGTTTAGGGGTAGGTGATTTATTATTTTTAATCCTAGGTGTGCTCGACAAGATATCGCATCTTGTGCCTACATATCCTGTCAGGAGGGAATCAGAGCACTTGTAGTTCCTTATTAAGGATACTAAAATTGTTTAAAGGTTTAGGAGAAAAGATGAGTCATCATCTTAAGAAAACCACCACAGTTTTTGAAAATGTTTGTATTTTGTGGGGTATGGGATTGTATGTCCCTTCTTTGAGATGATTAACATCTAATTCTCTTGTGTGGAGAATTAGGTGGGCTAAAGTTTGATTTAAAAAATCAAAATTAAAGGGGGACTAACCTAGGAAATCTATCCTAAGTTATCTAATTGACTTATCTTAAGGTGTCGATTATGATGCAAATGATATGCACCATGCACAATAACATGGTTATCATGCATGGGATTTTCCCTTGGATATTTTATGCGGTCGATTATTAGATTTAAGTGAGAATACTAGCAAAGTGGTGCTAGCCTTGTGTCTAGTGACCCAAAGGTTGAATGCGATGCCTAAAGGCAATCGACTTACATGGGTAGAAAATGGGCTCGACGTTGGATCGAGAAATTTTTATATTTTTGAAAGGGTTTAGACAAAAAAACATGCATACATCATATACAATAATAAACACACAAGAGCAAAAGCAAGGCATAATAACAACTAAGGTCTTAATCTATAGCACTCAAGCGCAAGGGACTCCTAGTGGGGAAAGATTTATTAGGAAAAGACTTTGGATTTTTTTTTTGGTTTATTATTAAAAGGTTTATTATTATATTTTTTAGAGTTTATTATTAAAGATTGTTATTAATTTAAAAAAAAAAGGTTAAAAGTTTTTTATTATTAAAAGATTTTAGTATTTAGTAAATAAAAGTTTATTATTATTATTATTATTATTATTATTATTATTATTATTTTAAAAAGGTTTTACTAATTTAAAAAGGTTTTATCAAAAATTTAAAATTAATTTAAGAAAAAAAAAGTCATTTATTAAAAGATTCTATTGACTAAAAAAAGGTTTTATTAATTAAAAAAAGTATTTTGTTATATAAGAAGAGGTGATATTTTAAAAAGGAAATTGTGTTTTAAAAGGTTTAACTTAGAAACAAATTCTAATTATCTTGAAAAAAAGATTATTTGAATATTACGAAATTATTAAGAAAAGTTTAAATTAAACAGATTAACTAATTAGTTAAAACGGAGGGATCATGTGTTCAGCAAAGGGAGAGGGTCCACGATGGACCCTCTAATTAGTACAGTGTGAGGTGTATGTGTTGTGAATCGTGTGTGAAACGTGAGAGGTGCACAAATGATGTTGTGGGCGTGAGTGTACATGACCATTCGTGAAATCAAAAGAAAAAGAAAAACGAAGGAAGCGCTCTCTTCTCTCTCTCCTACTCTCTCGTCTCCCTCTCTCTCAGAGTTTCTATTCAAAAAGGGCAATGGAACCCTAGCTCGCCGCCACCCAACCGTCGTCTTCCTCACCCTCTCTGCTTTCTCACTCATCTCGATTTCTCTTCGCCTCCCTCAAGAACTCTCTCAATCTCTCCGTTTCGTTCTCTCTCGATCAAACATTCAAAACAAATCAAAACCCTAACCCCCGGCAGTCCCAATACCCTAATTTACTATTTTCTCAGATGATTACAAGTACGATTACAAACTGATCAGCAAAAAAGAGAAATAAAGGAGCCGAGGGACACGAGTGGACGCAACGGCGGCGTATGGCGGTGATTGGTGAAGAATGAAAGCTCCTCGAAGATAAGTCTTTCTGATTTTTCTTTTCTGGTGAATTCCCCTCTTCCTTTGCATTTGTATCGTCGTAGTGTATGTTGCTCCGTGTACTGTTTATTCGCCTTCTGTGTACGATTCTCCTGGTGTGATTTGTACGATTTGATCGTTGGGTCTGGTGTAAGATATTTGGTGATTGGTTGGATGTGGGTTTTCTAGATTTCTGGTTTTGATATTGGTTTCCTTGTTGATGTGAGGAATTGGCTTTGTGTAAGAATTTTGTGATGGTTGTATAATTTGAATGTAGTTGGCGTGATTTTCTTTGAATTTCTGGTGTGTGTTTTTGATGGGTTTGTGGATGAGTTTTCTGATTGTCCCCCGTCTGAATTGAATCGTGTGAAATCCTTTTTATAGCTTCAACTGATTTCCAATCCAATTAATTATCTCAAATACCGTTTTGGAAACAAATGCTAACAGTTGATGATGGTTTCCATTTTCAAAAGAACACGTTTGGATTATTTTGGGAAGAATTCAAAATTGTTCTGAACATGTTTGATACCAATTATGCACGATAACTGCTTTTGATTCCTTTCCCTTTTTTTTATCTCAACATGTTTGGTACATTTTGGTAAGTATTGAACTGGTTTTGATTGTCCATGACTGTATATTTTAGAAAGGTCTTGGCAGTTAATGCCTATGAATTGTGATGTCTGCTACTTCCAATTTCGTTTCCACATGTTTTGCGAATCGTTTTGGATGGCACATGAAAGTCATAAGCGTTGATTTTTGATATGCCAGGAAAAACTATACCAAGTTGGAGAGCCAAGCTTCACTTCTAGCACTCTTTTCAGTGGCCTTGGTGTCTACTTTGCTAGAGATGGTGATGTGAAGTCCAGCATTATGAAGGGTTTGTTCAAATAACTTGACAAATACTTTATGGTTCCAAGTGGCTACTGCAGGTGAAAATAAACATCCTCTTTTCCTTTTCTGTATGTGGCTTGTCTGAACATCAGCCAATTGGAGAGTTAATGAGTACTGCTGCTGCAATTTCTTAGTTCAAGATTTGGATGATGTGGAGAAAAAAAAAGGTATGGCCCTTTTTTAGCAACTTTTCTGTGTGGAGCCTGGGAGGTTCGAGGTGATTTGGTGATCCAATCTTCCTTCTCCTTTAGGTTTCTGATTTGGGATTGCTTGGTAGTTTTACTTGTATCCATTTGAACAAAACTCATGTCTTCCATCAAACTACTTAAGTAATACATAGCTAGGCTATGAACTTTAGAAAATTGTTTGATTTTTCTGTTATGGGAATATTAGGAAATGGTTAAGACAGTCCAGGTTATGAAATGAATTGAATCTTATTCATCTTGTCGTGGCTTTGGCAAACTGATAATGTACTGGTGGCTTGATTTCTATTGATTTTGTGGTGTTCTTATTTTGGTGAACTGGTGTGACTGATTTATTCGGACTGTTTTAGATAGGTTCGCGGCAGATTTCGTGCCATTGGACGAGTCGTGAAGTTTGGTTCAATCTTGTGCCGGACAAATGATAGCTGGAAGTACCTCACGGCTTTGCACTTAGCTGGAACGCTGTGGGTGTGGGGGGGGCTAATGAAGATGGTTTTTGTATGCTTCTCGTTGCGAGCTAAATGTTGCGTCAAAGTTGTAGGTAACCATTCAACTCCCTGCTCAACTTTAGTGTACTTGACATAAACAAAACAATTGTGGAGCTATAAAAGCAACCTGTCAAATTCTAACTTTTTATCCATTTTCTTGGCTGCAAACAGACTAGGAGTTCTTTGGCTAAATCCAATGAAGACAAGAAGGAAATCCTTAGAAACTCCATAATCTCACCGATCTGTTGTCGTGGTAGGTAATTTTATGCTAAGGGCATTCTATGGTTTCATGACACGACATTTCGTTACATCGCATTGGTAACTTTGTTGAATATATTCGGTTTGTCGACTTGCGGCCAGGCTTGTGATTTTGCGTGATTTGTCTGAATTAGCGGGGGCTATTTTGAAACGGTGAAGCTAAGTCGACGGTTGACGGGTTTATGGAGGTGTACCGTCTATTGAATGCAAGTGAGGAGCCCCCCTTTCTTGAGCTTTCAATTCCTTTATGTGCATATTGTGAGAAAAACTGACTAAACTTTTTATGCAGAACCTCCAAAAGGCTTGCAATACATGCCGACAGAAAGTGACGTTGAAGAGCTGCAGGCTGGGATGCTCTCAAGGCAGGGCTGCCAAAGACTGGATTATGTTTAGAGGCAATAACTTGGGGCTTGAATTCATTGCGTGGTCCGATAAACTCCGGGGAGTGGCGGATTTGGATTGTTGAGAAGGAAGTCCTTCGCCTCATTTTCCTGAACACGATGCGTATTAAGAGTTTTGTAGTTTTGCTATGCGATGTGGCTTTTGAATTGATGAATACTGAGTTGGTAAAAGGATTGAACACTTGGTTCTTTCTTTTGAACGTAACGTGTTTCACTGATGCCTTCTGAATCATTGTGGCTCTTTGTATGAAAATATTAGCTGCTGAATAGGCCTGAAGTTGATCACTAACATGTTGGTTCAGTTCACTTTTGTTTGTCCAGGCTTTTGGTTATGCGTCTGTTTCTCAGTTTGGTGATTCCTTTTTTTTTTACTTTACCTTGAACAGGTTATGGACGCTGGCGACGGTACGGACTCTACCAAGTTAGCAGTGACCTAGAGGAAGTTGTTGCAATGGCCGCATTCAAAACTAAATGAGCTGAAGATAGCTAGATGGAGTCCACTATGCAACTAGCCCCCTAGTTACCGCGTGCGAGCTTCGCGTAGCCGTTTGATGATGTGCATACAATAACAAACGGGTCATTTGCAAATCATGGAAAGAAATCAGATTCGTTGCGCCCTGTAATTCTGATGTAGATACCTACTGTCTGAAGTTTAAGGCAACCAAATTGGCATTCTAATGATGAATTTCACTTGTAATTTTGAATGATTCCGAATTATAGCAAATTGGTCATGGTAGGTCCATAGTAGCTTAGTTTTGTAACACCTGCCTTGTAACTGAAACACTTTGAATTGAATTTCTTCTTTTTGGTGGATGAAAAAAAAAGAACCTTAAGTGCACAAAAAAATGGATCGGATCTCTATTGAAACATGCCTTGAATTGATAGCCTGAATTTTCGTGAGAGGATGGTCAGAGGTTTCTTTTTTGGACGTAGTACATTGTAGGATATTGGCTCTAAGTAGGATTTGTATCGTGTTCTAGCTCAACTCAAAACCAAACGTTATGAATCTCGCTTTGACAATTCAACCCGTTTGTCTATTGAAAAAAAAGTAAAAAGTCACTTGAGTTCGACTCCAAAACCGCAACGCAAATGAAGAATTCCAGAATCACCTTGAAGAAAGTGTAGGCTAACAAAGGGGTCCTGGACTTTGGATTTTGAGTAATAAGAAACCATAACCCGATCTTGATTTTAAATGAGGTGCAGCCACAAAAAAAACACCCAAGATATCTCTAAAGTATTGATCCCAGTATGGCCTTGATCAAGCACGTTCTTGGAGTAGACTTGGAAATTAAACATGACCATTTGTAATGTGCAAGTAAACCGGTCATAGCCTTGAAAGTGGTTCAGTCAAGTACGAAATCGTATGGCCTTTGAGGTATGCCCTGAGGCATGGCTAACATCATCTGGAGATATTCCTATGGTCACCTTAAAACATCTTGAAACCCTGAGTATCTCTTGGAACCACATGTGACTTGAAATTTGTAACACAACAAGGATGGCCTGAAGGCCCACAGGAATCCAACACAACTTGTCAGGACCAGAAACTCTACAAGCACACACATACACAGACAACATTCAAGTCCTGAATCTTCTGCAGCAGCGCCTGTCCTTAAAAAGAAACAAACAGACAACAACTAGGTAAAGCGATTAGTTATGCACAAATGATTGACCTAATATATTATGCGAAGAACAAGGTGAGGATCGTAGGGTCAAAAATTAGGGTGCGACACTCTCTCAGGTGCCAGGTTTCACCTATTCAGGCACCTGAGATACCTGAGTCACCAGTGGTACCTCCTACTGCATATGTTGTTGAGTCAGTGCCACCTCCTATTGAGCTAGCAACACCTCATACTACTGACGCTTCTGAGCCAGTGCCACCTCCAGATAGTGAGGCTACTGGGGATGCTAAGCCGGGGGCTTTTGGAGGAGACCCTGTAGATTTTTCACTATGGCCTCTGTACCCAGACCATACTTCCATACATATGTGGGACAGAGAGGTAGCATTAGTTGAATTCATTCTTTTTAATTTACATTTATTTTAATTGACAAAATTTCTGACATTGATTTTTATTTTTTTAGGACTGTGATCTCTTGAAGTTTATTAACCACATGCGGAAGATTACTCGATTGCCTCAGTTGAATGAGGACTGGTTTCAAACAGCTTTGTCCCTATCTGGGATGAAGGACTTGTGCATATCTGGTTATATTACATTCAACCATGATATACTTAATGCATTTGTGGACAGATGGCACTCGAAGACCTCGTCATTTCATCTCTCGCTTGGTGAGATGTCTATCACACTCGACGATGTGTCATGTGAAGGTGTGAAAAGTACACAAGAATGAGGGATTGAATTGTGTTTCGCATTTTCTTTAATTTAACTTCTGATCAGAGTTTCAGAATCAGAACTGGTGTTCAGATTTGTTATAATTCATTGGCAGCGGAAGTAACAGAAGTAAACAAATAACAGCAGAAGACACAAAAGATTTATCACGGTTCCTCCCCTAACTGAAAGTGCTCCAATCCCCTTGCCTCACAAGAGATTTTCATTATAACCACTTCATGATTACAATCGATTATGCTTCTGCATAAGTCTTTTACACTTGCTCAGACTAACTGTCTGAGACTTTCTTGCTTAGAGCACATGTCTAAGACTTCCCACTGCTCAATCAGGTCCTGACCGACACTTATCTTGCTTAGACCACTTGCCTAAGACTTTATCTTGCTTAGAGCTCGTGTCTAAGACTTCTGCTCACATCCTCTGACCGAGCCACCTGCTCTTCTGGCCATCTAGACTGAGACTTCCTTGCTCACATCCTCTGACCAAGCCACCCGCTCTTCTGGCCATCCAGACTGAGACTTCCTTGCTCTCATCCTCTGACTGAGCCACCTGCTCTTCTGGCCATCCAGGCCAAGACTTCCTTGCTCAAGCAGCAATTGAGACTTCCTGCTCACGCCCCTCAGACGGAGACTTTCCCTTTGCTCAATCATCCTAGATGAATAAGACTTTCACAGCTCAAGCACTTAAGCAATGAGACTTATGTGGCTTAAGCATCTGGGCTCAAGACTTCTGCTCAATCAGCCTTGCTGATTAAGACTCTTACAACTCAAGTACATAACAGGAGACTTATATAGCTCAAGCATCTTGGATCAAGACTTGTTGCTTGAATCCCAATGAAACAAGACTTTTGCTCAAACACATAGCAAGAGATTTTGATCTAAACTGCGGAACATGCCCAGCAGGATAAAGAACAAAGTATACATGATACAAGTATTAGAGGTACAGGAAATCACCATAACAAAGACCTAAAGCACTTAAGATTTCTAAGATATACAATGTTTAAGAAATCTTAAGGCTTTTACAATTACAACCTACAAACAGAAAATATGCATATAACAATAGAGTTGATAATTGCTTGATCTTGCTACACCTTCGTCTAGAGAATCCTTGTTCTACTTTTCAGTAAGAACCTTCAGCCATATTTATAGCCTTTGCAGAAAACTAGTCATTGAGGAAGTAACTTGATCAAGTGTCTTTGTCTTTTCCCCATAGTACAAGAGACGTTGAAGATGGATGCACATCAGATTCTGAATCCAGTGTGTAACACGTTTAACCTTTGAGTCTTCAAAAGGTTCTCGTACTGATAGAGCCGTTAGAAGTAGTTATCCATAAAGCATGTTAGATTTTCTTGAGCTTGACAATCTGTAGACTCTGACTGACAAACTGATAAGATAATATAGTTTGCTTTCTGCAGTACGGACGACTTCCAGCTTTATCACCAACTCTGAGTGGTACCAGATTCTGATATACAATTGCCAAGTGTAGTGACTCGTCTAAATACTGGACCTTCAACACTAGAGTTTGCGCCAAGCCACACCAGCAAACGTTCTTCAGATTCTACCACTAGAAGCTAGCAATCCCAAGTGTGTCTAAGTAAAATAGATTCTAATTATTTATGTACAAGAACAAGAACCTGCATAAATAAAACACACATCAAATAAACCATTGTTCTTTCAATACTTTTGTTATCATTAAAACTAAAATAGAATATTTCATGAACAAATCTTGTTCTAACATCATGTTTACTACATCTTCTGCTCAGAAGGAGACTTCTAGATCATGGGAGGATTACCAAATATGAGGCACTCGAGATGGTGTTATACTATCTGGGGGCTGACCCATGGGAGGCGAATGAGGAGTTGGATAAACTAGGGGGATCATGCTAGGTTCGAATACTTGAAAAAGGTATATACATATGAGATCATCAGGCCACAGGGGATGGCGATCAGGTAAGGCTCCACATAGCGCATGCTATGAGAGCATACGTGTTATATTTAGTTGGCACTACGATTTTTATGGACAAGAATGCCAATTATACAGATGTTGTATACCTATGGTACTTTGAGGATTTCGAGCGGATCCATGAGTACAATTGGGGGCCCGCTTGTTTGGTCTACCTGTACTCGAAGTTATCAGAGGGTTGTAGATGGAAGACGAAGTAAGTCACATGCATCACCACACTACTGACTGTAATATTTATTAGTCTTTTAATCTTTCTGTGTCATTTTCATTTCATTTTTACAACATCATTACTTATGATTTGTGTGTTCCAAACTTTTCAGGCTTGGATCCTCCAACACGTCCCACACATCTCCGGTTGGGCGAGTGTACTGATTACACTTAGGATATGTCACGTGCTACTGCATTTTCCCACTCAAAGGGAACCATGAGATAAATTCGTTCAGTGTATCTTGACCGCCTGGTTGTCGAGGACATGCACTTCAATGGCTATGTCAATCACTGTGAGACACGCCCATTTGACGAGATATTGTTATACTCAGGATGGTTAGCCTGTGGATCACGTCACACTGCTCCTCATCTGCCCAAGCGCGCCATGCGGCAGTTCGGCTACACTCAAATCATTCCCAGACACCCTGTGGTCTCTGCTCATCCTGCTTTGACACATAGGCAGATGAATGTGGTGTTTGATGATTACGAGAGTCGTCTGGTACCGAAGAAGGCACGGAGTACTATAGCTGTGAGCGACTGGAGCTACGTCGATGGGTATATCAGGTGGTTCTTCAGGGTGTCACATTCGTACATGATGCATGCTGCTCCAAGAGATCCTCCGAGGCCAGCTCATCTAGAGATACTAGAAGAGGAGCAGATACAATTAGATCATATTGAGGATGTCTTGCCTATATGTCGTCGCATAGTGGAGATTGCACAGGCAGATATTGACATATGTATCTTTTCTGTCAGATGTGAGTCAGGTCCTAGATGCCATCATGACAGAAGCACAGGGGTCATTGATGTACCAGAGACAACATTAGAGGACGGGGGGATTGATGGTCGAGTAGTCTGAGTAGATAGAGGAGTCAGTGGAGGAAGAGATGTAGTCTAACATACATAATAATGCAGTAGTATATAATAGTAGTACTATAGATTGTATTTTATTTTCAAATCATGCTACTTTATCGTTGTTCTCGACATTATTTATATATGACAATTTTTTACCATCTGAATTTATGTACGTCATTTTTTGCATTGTGATTGTATGGTTTAAATCAGATGGCACATAACACTTATAACATGATACATAACACTTATAAATCTTCATCTGAATGCAAGTAAATAAAGCATAACATGAATTATTCTATTCTGATAGGTTACGAAGATGTCTCTCCGTAAAATAAACGGAGATACATCTCCGGTAAAATAAACTTGTGAAATGACTCTTGAGTTTAATGCATGGTATACGTTTTGAATTGTTACGAATATCCATCTTCGAAATATTTTCAACGTTTCATCAGAATTTAGTGCGTTAGAGATACATTTCCGGAATGAGGGACATTTTGGAATTTTCTCGTGATACTTAAGTAACATATAGAGTGTGATAAGAAACCCTCTAATTTTTTTAGAAAAAATGTGTCTAAAATACTTATGTTGTTGCTCTTAGACCAACGATGAGATCCCATTCAGACCCAATAATTTATACTAAAGGTGATGGTTAGAGTAAGTTAACTAAACCTTTGTATTGAAAATATTCTTGACAATGATAGTAGTTAGATAATATGAATATTAACATGTGATATCAATGACAGTGCAAGTGCAAGTGCATGAATTTTTTTTACGTGTAAGGAACCATTCTAGATGAATCGACAAACTCTCACTTGAAGAAGGGATTATTGGAGTACAAAATGAGTAAGAAGTGTGACCCTAGATCCAAATGGAGATAATAAGCATAATATATGCGAAGTTTTTCATACACCCAATACTTTATGATTTTAGGCAAATACATAGTGTTAGAATTATTTATGAATGGTTGCGCTTAAATCAACATGGAGATATATCTAATATTGTATGCTCCCTCAACAAAAGACCCAGTACATCCACAATATGGAAGTCTTCTTCTATCACCGATGTCAAGATTAAACCAAATTTTCAATATAGGTCCAACCCACACTATTTTTTTTAATATTATAGTTCCTAATCCTATCTTGTCTAGTACTCAAGTACATCAAGTTCAACAATCTCATCTTGACTACACAGATTTTTTTTATTAAGTAAACATTTTAATGACTATAAAGTATTATCAATCTAAGAGTTATGTGATAAATTTTCTATTTAGCTTTCAGCAGTACAATTTTATCACATAAAACACCTTAGACCTTCATCAATTTTAACCAATCCAATAGTTTACATCTCACTTTATTTATCCGATATTTTGTATAAGTGACCTAAGATATTTAAACCATGTGACGTATGACTTGTGATATGCTATAGTTTTCAACTTTTTTCCTAAGTTGGACGTCTTTTGCTACATTTATTCTGTGAGATATTGGATCGAACTCTAATTTAGCATGCTGTCGAAGTCTGCTCACATGCTGTTGTCGAAGACCTACATGCTGTAGTCGAATTGTGTTCTAGTATGTAGCTGTCGAATTAAGCATTGTGTTAAGGATCCAATTGTTTAAGTTAGTTTGTACCCTAAGTTAGCTTGCAATGAATAATTGTTAAAACGTCCATTAGTTTAATATGTTAGGTTTGATAGTTCCTGGATTGGCTGGAATTTTGGTAAAACAAAGGTTATTCAATGTTGATGTCAAGGTGCTGATGTTGTAACATTGAAGTCTTAACACTGGGCTGTGTTAAGTAGTTAAGTGCTGAAGTTGGATGTCTGATGTCACACAGGTGATGTTGTAACATCAGACCTGCAGAATTAATAACAACAGCAGGTTGTTAGGGCACGCGTATTAGCTGGAATTGTGGAGAGTGGTTGACTCATTGGATGAGAATATATTGGGATAGATATTTTCTGTTACATAGGAGATTTGATTGCAGGTCTGTTGGAGAATTAAAAGGTTGAAGATTTAAAAAGATTTTGGGGATAAAATCTGTTTTGAAGATTCAGTTTTAATTAACAAATCTGATCAAATATTGTGACAAGTCCAAGCCCAATTCAAGGAGCTATATAAAGCGCACAAGACCAAAGGAAAAGGTACAGAAAACATTCAGAAGATCAAGAGCAGGAGGCTTAGTGTCTAGAGTTTGTTTAAAGTGCTTGTATTTACACTATTCTAGGGTTTGAATAGGTGTTGAGTTTCTGTCCTCTCTAAAGCTGTGAAGCAAAGAGAGTTGTGTGATTTGATCGAAACTGTGAAGTAAGATCAAGGGTACTCAAAGTGGTCTCTTTGAGTGTTTGTAAGGGATTGAGTGGTGTTCTCATACCTAAGTGGTTTCTTAGGTAGGAAGTCATTAGTAGATTATAAGTTTAGGAGATTGTCAACGGGTTGTTGAGTCTGTAAATTATATCTACAAGTAGTGAATTCCATCCCTGGCTTGGTAGCCCCCAGAGTAGGTTGGTTGTAACCGAACTGGGTCAACAATTCTTGGTGTTATTTTACTGTTATTGCTGTCCATTGTGCAGAGTGTGTTGTTGTGACATCACACCTTAACATCACACGTCTGATACCAGAATTTCAATTGGTATCAGAGCAGGCATCCTGTCTGTCTCTGGGTGAGATCTAGGGAAGTTACTTTCTGGTGTAAAGATGGACAAAGAAGTTGGAGGATTCGTCAACAGACCCCCTATTTTGGATGGATCCAATTATGACTATTGGAAGCCAAGGATGACCACCTTCTTAAAATCCTTGGACAGTAGGGCTTGGAAAGCTGTTATTAAAGAATGGAAAGCTCCTGTCATATGTGAGAAGGATGATGCTGGCAAAGATAAAGAAGGCACCTCTAAGCCAAATCCTGAAGAAGAGTGGACCAAGGAGGAAGATGAGCTTGCCCTTGGAAATTCCAAAGCTCTGAATGCTATCTTCAATGGAGTGGATAAGAATATCTTCAGGTTAATCAATACCTGTGAAGTTGCTAAGGAAGCGTGGGATATCCTGCAGGCTACACATGAAGGAACGTCTAGAGTTAAGATGTCGAGACTTCAGATCTTAACATCAAAATTTGAAAGCCTGAAGATGAAGGAAGATGAGACTATTCACGATTTCCACATGAGTGTTCTTGAGCTGGCCAATGCATCTAATGCCCTTGGAGAGAAGATGTCAGATGAAAATCTTGTGAGGAAGATCCTTAGGTCCCTACCTAAGAAGTATAAGATGAAGGTTACTGCCATTGAAGAATCACAAGATATCAGCAAGATGAGAGTAGATGAGCTCATTGGATCTCTTCAAACCTTTGAGCTTGGGTTGAATGAGGAAGAACCAGAAAAGAAGCCAAAGAGTATAGCCCTGGTGTCAAATAATGAAGAAGATAAAGGAAAGAGTTCTGAATCCCAGGAGGATTTATCTCAGGCCATAGTGATGTTGGGAAGATAGTTCACCAAAGTATTCAAGAGAATGAATAATAACTTCAGGCCTAATGTCAAGAACATGACCTCTGACACCAGCAAGAAGGATGAAGAGAAAACTGCCCAAGATAAAGGAGTGCAGTGCTTTGAGTGCGAAGGGTATGGACATGTCAAGAAAGAATGTCCCACCTTCTTGAAAAAGCAGAAGAAGGGCATGACAGTTTCCTGGTCTGACTCTGATAGTGAAAGTGAAGGCGAGTCAGCAAAGCATGTGAGAGCTTTAACAGAAGCTGTGATTTCTGATGATGATTCTAGTGATGGAGAAGTAACTTATGAGGAGTTGGCATCCACCTATCAAGAGTTGTGTTTAAAGAGTGCTGAGATTTGTCAAGAAAACAAGTGCCACAAGCAACAGATTGCTCAGCTAGAGAATGAAAAGATTGATCTTGAAAATGAAGTGGTGCTAGTTAGAGCTCATCTTGATCAAATGACCAAGTCTGTTAGGATTCTGAGCTGTGGTACAGACACACTTGACAGGATACTTCAGTCAGAAAAAGCTGCTAGAGATAAAGCTGGGATAGGATATGTGGCTGTGGACAAGGGAACTTCAGAAGGAAGCACTTCAGGTTCAAAGAAGGAAGTGTCCCAACTTTCATCTCAACATCAGGATCCTACCCCTAAGAAAGCTGATGTTTCACAACCTAAGAAGATTGAGAAGAAGACTGGTCCCTATCAGAAGAGAAAGCAGCCACTGGGAGCTAGCCAATATATGCCCCCACAATTCCATGAGAGCATACAAGCTGCTCAGTTCAAACAGCACATGTCTCATCAGATGTCTCAACATCAGGACAACTGGTATAGGTATGGTTATGGATACACCAATGTTGTTCCTTATGTATATGGAAGAAGAAAGCCTCACCATCATGGGAGACAATCCAGGAAACAACATTCTCAGCCGACTTATGGGAGAAGATATCAACAGAATAGATGGCAGGGCAGTTATGGTAGAAGGAGACCACATCATGGATGGCAGCATAGGCAATCTCATCATGGCAGAAGATTCAGAGATGAAAGGGTGAGATGCTATTATTGTGGAAGATTTGGACATATGCAGTACTCTTGCCACAAGCTGCATGGATACCCTCAGCCTCAAAATAGCTGGAGAGAACACAGGCCCAAAGTTGTTAAACAATGGGTACCTAAGGAGAAGGTGAAGTGTTTATTGGCTCACATAGGTGATAAAGACGGAACATGGTATTTTGACAGTGGGTGTTCCAAGCACATGTCTGGATGTAGATCCATGTTTGATGATCTTAGACCTTGCCCCTCTCATGAGGTCATATTTGGCAATGGAGGAAAAGGTGTTGTTGCAGGAGTTGGGAAAGTGCAAGGTAATGGTAAACCTGAACTTGACAATGTTCTGTTTGTCAGTGGCTTAAGTGCAAATTTGATCAGCATAAGCCAGTTGTGTGATGAAGGGTACAAGGTAAACTACACTAAGCATGAGTGTGTGGTTTCTGATGAGCATAATCAGATTTTTATGAAGGGTGCCAGAACCAAAGACAACTGCTATCAGTGGATTTCTCTTGAAGAAAATTCAACTAATGAGGTTCAAATTGATGTTATAACATCAGACTGTGACATCAGGATGCTGAAAGGTAACTCAGAGTTAGTGAGTCCTGATGTGAATTCTTGTTTAAAAGGAAAGTCCTTATGGAGGGAGAATATTAGTAATTGGTCTTTAAAGAGTATTCAAAATCAGGCGCCTTACTATATTGATACTACATCAAGACTTACCAAAGCATTCTCATCGCAACGCTTCATCTCCCTAAATCTCAACAGAATAGGAAGTTCTTCTCCAAACCTAGTCTGTCACAAAGAAACGATGACTGTCCCTTCCAAGAACTTTGAGCAGGTACGAACTAGGGTTTCTTCCGAAGAACTCATTCCCGAGTCAGGTAACCCTAAACCCTCAACCACGGTAAACAAACCTGAAGCTAGGTCATCATCCTCTCAAGCTGTGGAGGAGAAGTTTGATGTAGACATGCATTTGGAACAGATTGCCACCAAAATCCTTGAAAAGGGGATACGGGTGAAAGGGATTTCCGTCCCTCTAAGGCAAATGCCTGCTGAACAAGTCGACTCTCAAGGAGAGGACAAAAACCTTCAAAGCCAGGCCCTTAGTCAAGAAGCTGAAGGTGAAAATTCTGATGACACTGGTGTCAGTCTTGATGTCAGAACATTATCCCCTAGGAATGAAAGCCACAGGAAAGAGTAGGTTGAGGTTATAGAGATTGAGGACTCATCTGATGATGATAGAATTGGAAGAGGGAAGGATAAGAAAAGGACTTCATCTACAGACTGTCCCAAGTCATGGAGCAAAGGTGCCAGGTCTGGCAAGAAGAGGAGAATAAGGGAGGAGGCAGACTCTGAGAGTGATGCTCAAGACATCAACCCGGCTACAAATCAAGTGCCTGATAACACCTCATCTCACAGTGCCAGAAGTGCCTCCTTGTGGAAGTGTGTGAGCCTAAGAAAAATAGCTCTGGAAAGAGAGGTTGTAGCAAAGGACTTAGAATCTACTGAAATTATTGACCTAATTAAGCTTGCTGGTCTCATAAGGATTGTGTCAGGGTTGGCTGATTGTTATGATAGACTGGTCAGGGAGTTCATAGTGAATATACCTGAGTCAATAAATGACAGTAAGAGCCAAACTTTTAGAAGAGTTACCCTCAGGGGTAAGTGTGTCTGGTTTTCTCCTGAGATGATCAATGCCTACTTAGGAAGAAATGAGGAAGATTATGGGGAATTAGAAGCCTCCAACAATGTTATATGCAAAGAAATCACTGCTGGTCAGGTAGATGTTTGGCCCGCAGAAGGAAAGCTGTTAGCCAGTGTGTTGAGTGTCAAATATGTTGTTCTGCACAGAATAGGTATTGCCAACTGGGTTCCTACTAGTCACAAGACCACAATTTCTGTTGAATTGGGGAGGATAATTTATACAGTAGGGACAAAACAAAGAGTTGACTATGGCTCCTACATCTATGATCATACTATTAAGCATGCTGCTACAAATGCTGTAAAGATGCCCATTGCTTTTCCCTCTCTCATTTGTGGGATTATCGTGTCTCAACATCCTGGAAATCTACAGCGTTCAGATGTAGTGTGCAAAAAGAAGCCTGCCTTGTTACTTCATTACAAGTTGAAACATGTTCCTAACAATGTCAAGACATCTGCTTCAACATCACAACAGTCACCAGCCAAGACTGGGTTGATTACAGAACTAGAGGAGGCTTGCAAGGAGTTAGATGAAGTCATAAGAGTTAGTACTGAAAGGAAACAAAAATTTGAAAGACTTGTCATGGCTCTGAAATTGGCAACAAAGGAAGGTGAAGCTGTCAACACAAGGAAGGATGCTGATCTCAGCTCAGAAGATTCAAGCTTTTAATGATTGCCTTCTATTTTAGTAGGGTTAGCTTTATTTTCTGTATTTGCACTTAATGTGCTTGGTTTGTAATTTGAATATTGTGTTGTTTTATGCACGGTTTATGTTTTTAGTTTCCTTCTATGATTTGTTTTGCCTGTTTACTAACTGAGAGGCTAACAATGAGAGCTAGGGTATACTGACTATAGTTAATAGGGCTTCTTATAGAAGCTTGCCTAATTATGGCTAAAAAGGGGGAGAAGATAGCCAAGATAGTCAAGAGGATTATTGCCATATGCTGCTGATGTGATGCAGTCATTGAGGGGGAGTATTGAAGATATCATGACATGAGGAGAGTGCAGCCAAGCAGACATCTAGGGGGAGTAATGTGCTGCACATTATGAACTACTGAACAGCTGTGATGCTGGTTCATATTTTTGAGGGGGGAGCACCAATTGGCTGTTGTCAAAATGAAGATGGTGCTGCAGCAGATCAAGTGTTGAAGACTTTGAAGATTATCAAATTGCTGCTGATTAATGAGTTTCAAATTGATTGAAGATTATTCCGCTGCTGAAATCTCTGAAGGTGCAGAGTGCAGAAGTTGTTTGCAGAGTGCAGAGATTGTTTTAGCCAAAATTAGCCAAAGGGGGGGATTGATAGTTCCTGGATTGGCTGGAATTTTGGTAAAACAAAGGTTATTCAATGTTGATGTCAAGGTGCTGATGTTGTAACATTGAAGTCTTAACACTGGGTTATGTTAAGTAGTTAAGTGCTGAAGTTGGATGTCTGATGTCACACAGGTGATGTTGTAACATCAGACCTGCAGAATTAATAACAACAGCAGGTTGTTAGGGCACGCGTATTAGCTGGAATTGTGGAGAGTGGTTGACTCATTGGATGAGAATATCTTGGGATATATATTTTCTGTTACATGGGAGATTTGATTGCAGGTCTGTTGGAGAATTAAAAGGTTGAAGATTTAAAAAGATTTTGGGGATAAAATCTGTTTTGAAGATTCAGTTTTAATTAACAAATCTGGTCAAATATTGTGACAAGTCCAAGCCCAATTCAAGGAGCTATATAAAGCGCACAAGACCAAAGGAAAAGGTACAGAAAACATTCAGAAGATCAAGAGCAGGAGGCTTAGTGTCTAGAGTTTGTTTAAAGTGCTTGTATTTACACTATTCTAGGGTTTGAATAGGTGTTGAGTTTCTGTCCTCTCTAAAGCTGTGAAGCAAAGAGAGTTGTGTGATTTGATCGAAACTGTGAAGTAAGATCAAGGGTACTCAAAGTGGTCTCTTTGAGTGTTTGTAAGGGATTGAGTGGTGTTCGCATACCTAAGTGGTTTCTTAGGTAGGAAGTCATTAGTAGAGTATAAGTTTAGGAGATTGTCAACGGGTTGTTAAGTCTGTAAATTATATCTACAAGTAGTGAATTCCATCCCTGGCTTGGTAGCCCCCAGAGTAGGTTGGTTGTAACCGAACTGGGTCAACAATTCTTGGTGTTATTTTACTGTTATTGTTGTCCATTGTGCAGAGTGTGTTGTTGTGACATCACACCTTAACATCACACGTCTGATACCAGAATTTCAAGGTTTATTATAAATAGCATATTAATCTCTCATCATAAGTGTGGTGTGACAAATCCTAATTAGGGTAAGAGAGTTATTTGTTATTTTTTAGTACTTGTAATCTGATTTAAAGAGAAAGTAAAGAATAACAGTTATAACCAATCCTTGTTGTTCTCCTTGTTTTTCCTTAACCCTAACCCTTGTATGTTTCTTGATCATAAAGAAACCATTTATACTTTGTTTAAAGGCATCCTAATTCACAACAAATTGGTACGGTGAGCGTGGAGGAGAAGATGCCTTCAACAAAGTATGAGATTGAAAAATTCACCGGAGTGAACGATTTCAGTCTGTGGCGCTTGAAGATGAAAGCCCAACTGGTTCAGTAGGGTTGTTTGGAAGCGTTGAAGGGAGAGGAAGTCATGGACGTTGCGTATCGGAAAAAGAAAAGACGGCCATGATAGGGAAAGCCCACGACACAATATTGTTAAGCCTTGGTGATAAGGTTCTTCGATAGGTATCAAAGGAGACTACGACTTCGAGGCTATGGTTGACACTTGAAAGTTTGTACATGGCCAAATCTCTGGTGAATCGACTCTACCTGAAGCAAGCTTTGTATTCATTCAAGATGAGTGAAGACAAAGTGTTGGCTGAGCAGTTGGATATGTTCAACAAGCTGATTCTTGATCTTCAAAATATTGATGTGAAGATCGATTATGAAGATCAAGCTCTGTTGTTATTGTGCGCTTTGCCCAGAACGCATGCTCACCTCAAAGAAACTCTCCTGTATGGAAGGGAGTCCATGAGCTTTGAAGAAGTTCAATCAGCCTTGTATTCTAAGGACCTGAACGAACTAAAGGAGCATAAACCTTCAACGGTGGGTGAAGTTTGGCCGTTAAGGGAAAATTCTTGCGAAAGGATGATAAGTTCGACAAGAAGAAAGGTAAAAGTCAACAGAAGTCTTATAGTGGCGAGACATCTGGTATTCGATGCTATCATTGTAAGAAAGAGGACCACACAAGAAAAGGGTACCCTGAACGCCTGAAAAGGTCATGGAGGTAAGGATAATGGCAACGCAACCATTGTTCAAGATGACTTCGAATCATCTGATGTTCTTGTGGTTTCAAGCGGCGACTCAAGAAAGGAGTGGATTATGGATTCAGGTTGCACTTGGCACATGACTCCAAACAGAGAATTGTTCGAGGAGCTATGTGATCAAGTTGGTGGATCAATGTTGCTGGGAAACAACAAAGCTTGCAAAATTACAGGTATTGGATATGTGAGATTCAAGCTCCATGATGAGTCAATAAGGCTATTGACTGAAGTCAGGTATGTACCTGATTTGAAGAGAAATTTGATTTCTCTTGGTGAATTCGACAAGAAGGGATATGTTTTTCAAGGAGAAAAAAGTATCCTACGAGTCATGAAGGGGTCGAAGAAAGTCTTGAGAGGCTAAAGACTTGTATACCCTTGAGGCTAAAGTTGTAAGTTGTTCGACAAATGTTGCATCCACAAAACCTTTGTCGAAGACAGAAATTTGGAACATGAGATTGGGCCATGTCAGTGAAAGGGGTCTGGTCGAATTGGGGAAACAAAATTTGTTTGGAGGAGACAAAGTCGAAAAGCTGAAATTTGTCATGGATCCCTTGATTACATCCATGCTGATCTTTAGGGGCCTACAAGGTGTCCATCACATTCAGGAGCAAGATATTTTCTATCCATAGTCAATGATTATTCCAGGAAGTTATGGGTATTCATCCAAAAGACTAAGGATGAAACTTTTGAGAATTTCAAAGGTTGGAAGACTCTGGTTGAAAATTAGACTGGCAGAAAGGTCAAGAGGTTGAGAACCGATAATGGCCTTAAATTTTGCAATGAGTCGTTCGACAGTTTTTGTGCTGCCTCAAGTATTGCAAGGCACAAAACTACTGTTGGTGCTCCACAACAAAATGGTTTGGCAGAAAGGTTTAATCGAACTATTTTGGAAAGAGTTATATGCATGTTGACTAGTGCTGGATTAAAGAATGTGTTTTGGGCTGAGGCTGTTTCGACGACAACATATCTGATAAACATATGTTCTTCGACTGCGTCAGATATGAAGACACCTGAAGAAGTTTGGTCGGGGAATCCACCTAGTCTCGACAGACTAAGAGTATTTGGTTGCGTGGCCTATGCTCACATTAGGCAAGACAATGTCGAACCTAGAGCTCTAAAATTCATGTTCATGGGATACCCTAAAGGAGTCAAAGTTTATAGGCTATGGTGCCTAGAGCCAGGTTACGAGAGGTTTAACACCAGTCGAGATGTAGTTTTCAATGAAGCTAAAATGGCCTTCAAGAAAACTGATGATGCTGACGAAGAGTTGGAACAGGGAGAGATTTCTGTTGACGTGGAGCATGTTGATGCTGAATTGCGTATCCCAGATGAAGTCGAAGAAGAAGAAGAAGCTGTCGTCGAAGATGATGAGACTGATAATGACTACCTGCTAGCAAGAGACATGTCGAGGAGAGTCATCAAGCCACCTTAGAGACTTGGGTATGCATATCTTATAGCTTATGCCTTAATCTCTGCAAGTGAGGTTCTCGACGAAGAACCTAGAGACTATAAGGAAGTTATGAAGAGTCGAAAGAAGACTGAATGGCTGAAGGCCATGGATGATGGGATGAAATCTCTTCATGATAACAACATCTGAGAACTAATCAAGAAACCTGCTAGAGCCAGGTTAGTCAACTGTAAATGGATTTTCAAAGTTAAGGAAGGAATTGAAGGAGGGGCGTCGAAGAGATACAAGGCAAGATTGGTCGCTAGGGGTTCACTTATAAAGAAGGTGTTGACTTCAATGATTTGTTCTCTCCTGTTGTGAAGCACAGGTCCATTCGAATGTTGCTTGCCACTGTGGCACAGTTCGACCATGAACTAGAACAGATGGATGTGAAGACTGCGTTCTTGTATGGTGATCTAGATGAAACAATCCTGATGAGGAAACCTGAAGGGTATGTCGAAAAGAGGAAGGAAGATTATGTGTGCAAGCTGAAGAGATCTTTATATGGACTGAAACAATCTCCTCGACAAAGGAATAGGAGATTCGACAAGTTCATGGCACGCATAAGTTTTATTAGAAGTCAGTTCGACCACTGTGCTTACTTCAGATTTCGACCTGATACTTCATTTGCTATTTTGTTGCTTTATGTGGATGATATTCTAATAGCAAGCAACAATGTCGAAGATGTAATGAGGGTGAAGGCTGAACTCAATAAGGAGTTCGACATGAAGGATCTGGGAGCTGCATCTATAATTCTTGGGATTGACATCCGAAGAGATAGAAAGCAGTCGAAATTATGCTTATCTCAAGAGGCATACCTACGGAAGATTCTCGAAAAGTATGGTTTGTCAAATTCAAAGCCTGTTGTGACTCCAACAAACCCACAATTCAAGCTGAGTATAGATCAGTGTCCCAGTACTGATGTCGAAAGAGCTTATATGAATAGCATTCCATATGCTAATATAATGGGTTCTTTGATGTATGTTATGGTCTGTACTAGACCCGACATAACATATGTTATAAGTTTTGTAAGCAGGTACATGGCGAATCCTAGAATGACTCACTGGCAAGCATTGAAGTGGATTCTAAGGTACATAAATGGGTCACAGAACAGAGTCCTAATTTATGGTGGAGCCTTGGGTGAAGATAGTAAAGCAGCAATTGAAGGATATGTCGACTCTGATTATAGAGGTTGTATGGATTCCAGAAAATCTATTTCTGAATATGTGTTCACTATGTTTGGTACATCAATCAGTTGGAAAGCAACACTTCAGAAGGTTGTTACCTTTTCAACCACTGAAGCGGAATATATTGCCCTAACTGAAGCTGTGAAGGAAGCATTGTGGCTTGAAGGTTTTGCAAAGGAGCTTAAACTTCAAGGTCGAGATGTCACTATTAAATGTGATAGTCAAAGTGCAATACACCTGTCGAAGAATTCAACCTATCATGAACGAACCAAGCACATTGATGTGAGGTTGCATTTCGCCAGAGGGGTAACCGAGCGTGGAGAAGTCCAAGTGCTGAAGGTTTCGACAGATCATAATGCTGCTGATATGATCACCAAGACGTTGCTCAGTTGCAAGTTTTTCCACTGTATGCAGTTGATAAATCTGCATGAAGAAAGCTAGTTTATTTCTTGAGGTTATAGAGTTAGATCCAAGGTGGAGATTTATGAGATATTGGATCAAACACTAGTTTAGCATGCCGTCGAAGTCTGCTCACATGCTATTGTCAAAGACCTACATGCTGTATTCGAATTGTGTTCTAATGTGTAGCTGTCGAATTGGGTCTTGTGTTAAGGATCCAATTGTTTAAGTTAGCTTGTACCCTAAGTTAGCTTGTGATGGGTAATTGTTAAAAAAACTCATTAGTTTAGTATGTTAGGTTTATTATAAATAACATACCAGTCTCTCATCATAAGTGTGGTGTGACAAATCCTAATTAGAGTGAGAGGTTTATTTGTTATTCTTGAGTACTTGTAATCTGATTTAAAGAGAAAGTAAAGAATAACAGTTATAACCAATCCTTGTTGTTCTCCTTGTTTTTTCTTAACCCTAATCCTTATGTGTTTCTTGATCATAAATAAACCGTTTATACTTTGTTTAAAGGTATCTGGCCTAATTCACAACATATTCAAAATATTATGTCTTACTTTTACTCAAAATGTAACTATTTGCTTTTAAAGCCTGTCTAGAAGTATCTAATCTCTGGTTTATTTCTTCTCTCGACTATCAAAGTACAACTATATACATGATACTAGGCTCTTCAATGTGCTTTGTAAGTACATTCAAATGGGTCCTAAATTCTTATAAGAAAAATCCACCCTTAAAACTTCATTCTAAGTGTATGTTTGGTATCACAGTGAACCATCACAATTTTACAAAAACTCCACTATTGTTTTTGCAAAATTTCAGCCGTTCATCGTAATTCTACCAAACTCACAACTAATACAAGCATACGTTATTCGTTGAACTAAGCTGAACTGAGTTTGCACGGCTTTCTTAAGGGAAGGGAAAGATGAATTGTCCAATATCACTCATAAGATGCAGGCAGAAGACATGTTAATTTGAATTATACATACAATAAGATTGCAACAATCCTTGTTTCTTGCTTTCTTTATACTGGAATCCATGTCTCTTACATAACTACTAATAAAAGAGGCTTGGGAGTGTGTACTTAAGTACTCTACAAATGCCTAGGGGGACAAGATTCACTTATTGAAAAACTAAATGAATTAAACTGCTTAATAGGCAAAATAAATGAACCAGTTTGCTTAGACAAAAACTAGCTGTTGCCAATTTCTTTGGAAATAACTAGAAGCACCCCACTTCTGCAGATCTTAATCAACTTCGATAATTAAAAAAATAAATAAGATTGTTAGCTCAAGGAGAAATCTGTCAAAAATAGACACCTAGACACTATTGTATCCTCAACTTTTCTTGCCACTGCATAATCATTGCAGAACAGTGAAGATAATCATCATGTAATACCGCACAGCAATCAGTTTCTTACTACAAAACTGCAAACTGCATTGGCAGGTTCTGACGCTGGTTTATTCTGAATTCAAATTCCAAACACGAACGCAACTATCTTCTCCTGAACTGACAACTCTTTCATTCTCAATAAAAGTCAAGCCGTAGACTCCACCTAAATGAGCACCTTTTATGGTTCTGCGACTTGATGCTGGCTTTCCAATTTCATATATAATGACACATGTATCAAGCGATCCAGTAGCTACTAGTTTACTATCAGGCGACCAAGCAATGCAGTTTATACGTGCAGTGTTAAACAGCATATTATTAAGAACCACCTGCAAAAGGAAATGGAGATTTATTTAGTCACATGATTTCAAAAGTTATGACAAAAACAAGTACACACCATGACAGCTAAAGCAATAATACTCCAATCATGAAGAGAATAAGTAATATATTTCTCATTTCAAATAGGAGATTTTGGTATAGGGCACACCAAAGTATTCAAGAATAAAGCATTTGAGCTCCATGTTACAGACGTCTCAGGCTCAAGTTACCTCTCTAGAAGCACAGTCCCACACAACAGCTTCTCGATTCAGATCAGCTGACGCAAACATGGAAACGTCTGGAGAATATCTTATTGCGCTAATTGCACCTCGGTGCTTCTCAAGAACAGTTTGTTCTGTAAGTGTATCTCCTGAGATGGAATAAATACGCAGTTTACCATCTTGCCCACCTACAATTGCTTCACTGCCAACAGGTGAAATAGTACACGCAGTGACAACAAAGCCAAGGTTTACCGTGGTGACGATTTTTGCACCGTCAAGCAAGACAACCCCGGACTCAATTGCAATAAGAGCAAGATTAGGGGAATTAAGTGCAAGGCCCAAATCCTTAGCTTGACTTCCAATATCGACTTCCTCAGCAGGACCAAAACCATCACCATGAAGAGGAACTCTGTATACCTGCATTTTAATACAGGTAAGTTTAAGTACTGTCAATTGAGGGCAAAAGCCATCGGTGTTTAAAATAAAAAGTTCTATTTTCAATCATTTATGAAGAAGACAATCAAATGAAAATTTGTTCCGTTGATGCTTTAAATTTTAGAAGGGTCATGATAACATGTACTCATGGCACTAGTTAATGAAGCCAAAAATAGAAGTTTTGTCTTAAAAAGAACAATTTTTCAACGTCTGAAAAAGAAACACATCGCTTTCCAACACAATTTCTAAATTTGTTTCCTTAACTAGTGTCCTAAGGGCACTCGTTAGCATTTTACATTTTAGAATCAAGAAATCAACTAGTTTTCAACTTTTATTATAATTTACAGTTAGCTTTTAAATATCTGTTAATTCGTTATCTACAGTATAATGCACTATTAGCAACGTATTGTTTCACAGATCTTCAAGAACGAAATCATCATTGAAGATTATTAAAACAGTTGTAAAAATCAGAAGCCTAGATCTAGATTCACACCTAACGTGAGTTCAACCTCTAATAGTACAATCAACATACTTGATTTTTCATGTACTTTCAGGATAATACATGAACACAAAAAAAAAAACTACCTAGTTTCTACCAGATGTAATTATATGCAATTAGAAATATTGGAATTTGTCTAACGAATAAATCAGAAACCAGAGTGACAATAGAAGTATAGTTTCACTTCAGTGTTTGATATGGGCATCAATGACAACAGATGAACATAAAATGAATCTAGAGGTTATTTTTGGTGCTTGAAAAACAAAGAGCCCATATGACACATACATATCAGTTACCTTGTTGTCAAATCCAGAAGTAACAACTTCTTCTTCAGCAGCTGCTAACAATTTGATTAATCCAAATTGTTTACCGTCAAACTTACCACTATACCCAATGCCTGGAATCCATCTAATGATCACTCCATCATAGCTACTAGACAAAAGCATCTTTTCACTTTTGTTAAGTAGATTCAAAACGGTGATATTCTTCATGTGACCAGATAAAGACTTTGGACTTTGATCTAGATCCTTAGAAGTGTATAAATAAATCGTGCCACCAAGGGAGATAGTAAGCAGGTGATCATTTTGCCAAAGACAACCAACGAGCATGTCCTCCACCCCACCAGATTCAGTATGTGCCAATGTCTTGTGTACTGTTCCACTGCCATTCTCATCAATATCCCATACTTTTGCAGACTTGTCGGCAGACACCGTAAGAACCTGTAGTTTTTTATATTTAATTTAAACTACACTGTAAATAGCATCCCTATCCCTGAACATCTAAAATAGCACAAATAAATTGATAACATCTTCCTCCTTATATATATGTTATGTATGCATGTATTATATGCACATGCATATTAGTATGAATATGTATATAGTTATTAAGCTCTTTGAAATGCTAAACCAATACAATTTGGTTTGACATAGCAGTCTTATGATACAATTCTGGCCAAAAGAAGATGAATTTTTTATCCAAATTGACATAATAAAACAGTAACATTCAAACACAACCTGGAGTTCACCTGTTTACTGTCAGGACTCCAACTAACAGCATATATGCTGCCCTTGTGACCATCCTCTTCGGAAAATTCTCCAAGTTTATTCCCAGTCTTTCCATCGTATATAATACCTTTCCTGTCTGAGCTAACTGTAATAAATTTGCTCCCATCTGGAGAATATCTAACACAATTGACGAAATTCGTATGGTCCCTGCAGATATAGAATGTCTTCTATGACTACCTGAATAGGGAAATAGAAACCTACTCAACCCAAAATACATATTTCATGCTAAGACTCGACCCTATTCTCATATGTAAAGAATTGATAATTTCATGACTTCATAAAACTATAATGAAGTTATCTTTATTGAGACCTTGTTAAAAACCATGTCAGTTTATATAAATGTTCCAATACCCTAGGAAAATGCGTAACACCATTTTTTGTATATTCAATGGGACATAAAATAATAGGAAATTATAATATACTACTACTACCCCATAAAAAGAAGCCAAGGGAAAGGATAAGCTCATATTCATGTATAATTTGAAGAATTCATCTATTGCTTACACAGAAACAAATGTGCTACAACAGATAATAACACTTACCTGATGGACATATTGAACTTGAAAGGTGGACCTTCATAAAAATTTGCTAAAAAATCTTCACCACACGTGACAATGCGGAATGGCCTTGTTGGTTTGAACGTGCAACTTAATACCCGTCGCGAATGGCCGTCAAAATCACCAACAGTGGAACCTGAATCCCACCTTCAAATTTACACATGCATCCAGTTAGCCAATTCTTAGAAGAGAGGATTTAATATGCCAATATACTAATTTACATTCAAGCCTTATGATTTGGCATACTACTTTATACTATATGCATTAAGCCATAACTGCAAAAAGTAAAAAATTCAAAACAAACTAATATCATTTCACAAGCTATGAAATCCCATGGTCACAACCATAAAAAAATTAGAAGTTTGTCATAGTGAAGCAATCCATCCCCAAATATTAAATTTGAGTTCTTATTTTTAACTCTTATAAAGTTTCATTTTTCTCCCTACTCAAACAAATAATAAGCTATTTAGCACGAAACTACACCGACTACAACACTTATGGTTACAATTAATTTATTTGTTTTTTCAAATTATTATTAGAGACGTGGCAGTGTCGTGTTTCTGGTTTCAGTGTCTTGATATCAACTATTCGATTCAAATTTCTATATTTGCACATGAACATTTATTATTATGAAAAGGATAAAGGTAGTTACATAAAGGCGCGAACAAATGATTTTCCTTTTCCATCTCCACACGCAACGATCCTCTGGCAATCAGCGGACCACTGAAGATCATCGATCCTACCAGAGAGAACTCGAAACTCGTTCTTGAGGACATAATCATTATGCGTCCCCCAGATACGTATGGTGCCGGAGACATCAGCCGACGCGATCCATTCACCGTTGGGGGAGTATCGTGCGACGGTGACAGGATAAGGATGTTCGCCATAAACCGAGACTTGTAAGGGATTATCGAGGTTACGAATAATGACGGATCGTGCGGTGCAATAGAGAATGTTGTTGGTTTTGGGATCGCCGGAGATGAGAATGCCGCGGCCTCGTTCGGTGGAAGGCGCACATGCGTAGGTTTCAGAGAGAGTTGCCATTGTGGAAATGAGAGTTGTGTGAAGTGCAGTGGTTATGGTTTGTTATGGTGTGGTGAGATTTTTGTGTGGTAGAGATAGAGAGAGAAAGTGAGTCCGGGAATGAAGGAAGATGTTTGAACAAGTTGGCGGGTAAACCGAATCACGACTCTGCCTCCATCATCAACCACTCCTTTTCATTTCTCTCTTTTTTTTTTCTTTCTTTTTTTTTTTTTAATTATTACTATTAATAATTAATCAGAAGATAATTTATGAGTTTTATTATTAAACCCTTCGATAAAAAATGTTGCATAAGGAGATTTAGAGAAAATTGTTAAATATAAATTTAAATCACCTTTAAAAGAATATATATATATATATATATATATATATATATATATATATATATATATATATATATATATATATAATCAAGACTTTTAGTGAGTTAGGATGAAGTTCATGTAATAAAATTAATAATATAACCTTAGTTCATGCTATCTTAAATAATGATAAAATTGAATTAGATCAAGATACATTCTAAAATCAAGATTTAGAAATTCAAAAGATGAAAAATAGATTAGTTAACCGGTTTATGCAGAAATTAAATTAAAAAAAACTAGCGTCTAGATAAGCAGTCCGCTTTTTTAATGCGCACAGCGGAAAAGTATTCATGCGTATATATTTTTTATGAGATATATTTATTGTATTTCGCATTAAAAATAAAATTATATAGATACACTTAGTAGAATTAAAATCAAGATGAAAAATATATACTCATAAAATACTATAGTGAATTAAAAATAATAGTGAAATTAATTTTTGTCGTGTATATGTTTTTCCTTCTCCTTGTCTATATACTTGCATACTACTCAACTCTCAGAAATTGATTATAAAAAAATTGTTAACATATTTTGATTGTATAATATATTTTAATTTATATATGATTGTGATATAGGATTTAAAAGAATTGTCAACACTCAAAAATTGACTTTAAATAGAATATGTCATTGCTGCCCCTGAGCACCTAAATTCATTATCCACGACACACTCAACATGAAAAATATTCTCTATAAATAATAGCATCAATGCATTTAGAAAATTGTAAATAATATTCTAAATTATAATCAAGAACTAAAGCATACAAAATATTATTGATATTGTGTCATCAATGACGTGCTTTAAGAGGAAGACCGAACATGAAATCTTTATTTCTATCTGAAGAATTTTCTTTTTCTTTGTAATATTGACGCAGTAAAGCAAAATATAAAATTTTCATATAAGAACTTTTAAAAAATAAAGAAAAATAATGAAATTAACTGTAATTAGTGTAAAATATAGTATTTTTTACCTTGTAAATATTCGAATCAATTCTTCATACATCTCTTTATCAATAAAATTTTGAGTTCTAAAAAACTACAAAGTAGGCACGAAATGTAAGATCAACAAACTAAATACATTTATAGGTTAAATTGTAGAGTATAATATGGTTTATAAAAACATAATAAAAAACATAATACCTGATGAAGTGTGATACTTTGTTTTAATTCAGATCTGGTAGAACGACAATTTTGACTCATTGTCAAATTACGCTAATTCCTGGTAAAAAAAAGGAAAACAATTGACTTAGTAGAAGTCAATATGGTTTTATTAACAAAATGAACAAATAATAAAATTTAAATTCATCCAAGTAAAAATTATGGATAAATAAATAAAATAAAAATCTTTTCATCCTTTGAGTTATTATTTCTCTTTTCACCATTTTCCAAAGTTGTGTTTTATCTGATATCACAGTGAAGCTCCAACCAATAGAATAAATTTTCAGACGTTTGACTTGCCTCAATAAAGACGATAAAAGTTATAGTAAAATGTTGATGAAGATTTTACATATAGTTTTTTTATCACATATATTGTGGAAAATGCAAATACACCTTATTGTCGATTTTGCCAATGGATGAAATTGTATGCTCATCCTTCCATGTGTTCCACTTATCTTCAAAGTCTTTCATCTAGATTGTATTTCACCACAATAATGAGAATAACTATGAACCAATTGTATAATATAAAAATACAGTAGAAATGGTTAAGCATAACTTACTTTTATGTCAATGCAAGCTTTAACATTCTTTTTGTTCAGCTCTTTACATAATTGGAAGATTTCACCACATCTTAGTTTGGTTGTATATTAAATCAAAATAATATTACATTAAGTTATCATTAAACAATACAATATATTTAAAAAAGCGGACACACGGGCACGCGAGTGTCTGTCTGGACGCTAGTAATATTTAAATAAAAACATACAATATATGTTATGGATTAAAAATACATAATCGTACCTTGATCAAAATTGTTTGTGTTTCGTGAGTTTCAACGGGTGAATTCATATTCTGCGAAAGTGATTCTATAAAAGAAAGTATTGACTTCAATATAGAGTTACAGTTTAAAAATAAAAATAATGTATAAATCTAAATATGTATTACTATTAATTTGATTATTGACAGAACTATACTTACCACAATCATTGCCATCAATATTTCTTATTAATGGTCTTGTTTCGTTGTTATCAGTTTGTTGAAAAATTGGGTATGTAAAATTTTGATCTGTATATTAGATTTGAATTAATAGACCAACCAATTATTTTTGCATAATTAATTGATGATATTTTTTAAAATATAATGTATTAAAGTATAATCTATAACATAAATTAAAGTTTCTAACTCGGGGATGGAATGCGACTGGCATGTGTGGTACTCGGTCTAGCTTCATTGTCATGAGCTCTTGGATAAAATCGAGAAGCAAGATTGACATTCGTCATGTCTTGAAATGGCATCATGGTTCTCATATCAGAAGTATGAGATGTTTGAACTTGTTTTCCTTTGTCTTTGTTTTGTCTGTAATTCGAACGCCTTCTAGCTAATTTTTGTTGTCTTTGATCAACACTCATCTGTTGTCTTCGATCTCTTGCATTTTGTGCTCGTCTTTCTCTTTGACGTTCTCTTAAATCTTGACTACGGATATTTTCCATTATATTATTTTATCTATAAAAATAAATGTAGTATATAAAAATGAATGTGTCCTGTACATAAATGAATGTGCCGTGTACAAAAATGAATGTGTCGTGTACTATAGATACGGTATGACATTATCCCAACCAATGTAGTAACTCTAATAATTTTATCAATGCATAAAAATATAAACTGTATTAGCCTCATTTAATTTCTATTTTATTTTAAAGTATTTGTATGATAACTTTATAACATATATTCACATGTATACACTAATATAATCATATTTATTACCATTTAAAAGTATATTTCTCTTCTTTTTTTATCTATCAAATCTGGATTAAATCACACGAAAAATGCACTATACTTTTTACTTACTAAATGATTTATTTTCATGCAAACACATAAAAAAAAACAGAAAAATATTAAATGATACATAACAACTACATGTAAGAGATTTAGCTCCTTATTCAAATGAGTCTTTTAAGTGGCTCCTGTCAACATGACAATCACTGGTTTATCTTTTGTCCATAAAATCATAGTCCTGAATTTAATTAGTTGAAATGGATAATTGAAATAGAAATATATAAATAGAAGAAAAAAAATTGGTCCATTCTATTCTAAGCCTATGGCCATATGCAATCACTAGATAATACAAATAAGTCAATTTAATAGTAGTAAAATGATTTAGTGACATTTTGGTAAAGGTCTTTCATGTTTAATACTCACACACTTCTTTAATATTAAGCATGTACAAATCCAAACATTCAATCCTGCACTTGTTTGAATAGTTGGCTTTAATTAAATTCAAAAAAGAAAAATATTCTTAAAAATTAAATTGGCATAAACATTTTTCCATGCTTCTAACTTTGAATCAACTTCATAGATATAATATAATAAAAAAATAAAAAAAATCAAAAGTAAAAATAATGTCAATTAATAAATTAAAATTACATTTAGTGACATCCTTAAATTGATAGAAAAGGCCCATAGTAAACAAAATTCTTTAAATTACATGATTCAATGTCATATTTACTTCCACAAAACACAAAATGAAAATTAATTAAGATGAAACAAAACTCTCAAATACATCAAGCCTTTTTAACAACATAATTATATTTATACTTGATCAATGAACACAATGAAAAGATTCAATTCTAAAATCGAGTAACTTACCACTGTCGCCGATCAAAAGAACCTTTAATTAAGAGGTAATCGTAATCGTCACTTGGAAGAAGCATCAACAATCTAAATCAATGAATGAAATTGATGTCTATCAACATAAAATAAAAGATATGAATTTCACGTTAGTCTTCACGCAGGAAAACGAAATGCAAGAGATTGAGATAAAAATATACCGATTAGAAGAGAAGTAGAAATCATAAACATGATATAGAAAATCACTTAATTTGTAGAGAACTTAAGCAAAAGAAAACTTATAACGAAGTTTCTTTGTTTTTGTCAATTTCAATTTTTAGTTGAGAAACCGTGCATCCAAATATTATTATTTTTAATGTATAATATTCAAATATAAAAGGGAGGGAGTAGTTAATCAGAAGTTAAACTCAATTTTCTTTTTAAATAATTAATTATTTTTAATGTATAATATTCAAATAAATAAAAAGTATAACTCTCTATTTATTAAACAAATAAACATTAACATTAATTATATTTTTTAAAATACATTATTTCTTGATATAAATATGCAGGTATTTAATATAGCATGTTACATTTACATTTTTTTTTTAATAATAAGAAAATTATATTATCAAAAAAACGATTCAGTACAACCGCCGATCTTCACGATCCAGGCACACAGAGACTAATAAAATATAGAAACAAGGAAACCTAGTAGACATATTTCAACCGTTGACAATACTCATACAATTTAGCATTTTTCTCCACCCTACGAAGCACCATATGTCAGACTTCAGCGCCATCTAGCACGTGTCGACCTTCAGGTTGAAATACTTTTTTATTTCTAATAGACCACACATAGTATACTGTCTCCGCCATTAGTGTTTTAAGCAGCCTAGCTTTTATACCTTTCCCTCTGGTAGCTCTAATAGCCCACTTCAATTCTTCATCCCAGCCACCAGGATCATGCCCAACTGATATGGCTAACAGCATGGTTTTCCATACATGTTTAGTATCAGCACATTCAAAGAGCAGATGCTGAATTGTTTCAGGTGCACCACAAAAAACACAGAGTAATCCCACATTTCTGCACCCTGTCCTTCGTCATTAGTCGCTCGTGGCATGTCATCCACAACGTAAAGATATCTCTTGGCCTAGCTATGTTACCATACAATAAGAACCTCCAGTCAACTTTTGGTTTCACCCCTCGTATCGCATTGTACATCGTGGTTGTTCTGTATCTCTTTGTTGTTACAAAACTTTGCCAGCAGCTTGCACTTATAAGAGTCTCCCTATGCTTGAAAATTGCACGAATCACCCACAATGCAGTTGGCACTAGTTTGAAAGACTGCACATCCATCTGCTTCAGGTAGTACTGGTGAATCCATTTTATCCAAAGCACATCCTTCTTGATCCAAATATTCCACAGCAGTTTGCCCAAAGTGGCTATATTCCAAACACTGAGTGACACCATGTTCATCCCTCCCATAGTAACTTGGTCACATACATTCTCCCAAGAAATGGGAGCTTTTCTACTCTTTACTTGCTTTTCTACATTTACATTTTTGTTTAATAAGTATTTATATGATTGAGTAGCTAGATAGAACAACATTTTATGGCATTCTGAACCTCTATTTATGGCGGTTACGATTTTCCTGCCTTCTATATTTTTTTTTTATGATTAATAAAATAACAATATGAGAGGAGTCAGAAAAATAAACTATTTTATTTTGTTACCTTGAAAGGGTCAAATATGTCAAATTTCTCTAACGTATAGTTGCAGTGTTTCAATGCAACTTTTGTTTCTCTTTAACTTACCGCTACAATTTTTTTAATATGTTTCTTGTTTCTGTTTTACTATTTTAATATTTAATAAATAAATATAATAATGGATAGAAAAATAAAAATATTCAAAAATAATTTTGAAGAAGAAAGATGAAGAAATAGAGAGGAAGTTAAGCCATAAGAGATAAAATAGGAAGAAAAAACTCATATTTAATACTTTTAGAAACCAAACTCATATTGGATTTTCTTCCTTCAAGAATTTTACACCTTTTTATTTATACTGCATCCGTTAATTCATTTTATATGAAGGAGAAAAAATGAAATTGTAAATATATAAAAATATGAATAGTATTCTGTTCTCCTAAGAAAATCATCATTTTATAGCTTTGCTTTAAAAATGTGTTTTGAATGAAAATTCCACAAAAAAAAAAAAAAAAAAAAATCTAGATCCAAAAAAGATGAGTTGGATTGAATTTTCTTCCAAAATAATTTTGCAACTTTCTTTTGACTTCACCCAATTGAATATCTCCCTCTATTTTCCGATTTTACCGTGTTGCATGAGATAACTATTAAATAAGAGAAACTAAAATTACAGAGAATTAAAGTTAAATTGAGAGAAAATTAGTGTAACCTTGATTGTTACAAACTTACAAAGATCAATAGTAGTTTAAGTGTCCTCTTCTCCACCATTTGCCTTGTAGTCCTTCTCTCTTCCTCCACTCTCTTATTTGTTTTTGATGAATGTCTACTGATGATTAGGTTAAATGAGAGAAGTTTAGTATTTATAATTTCTTTATCCTAATTCTATTTTCTTTTTTCCTTTTATTCTCCCTTTTTAATTGGGTTAAATAGATATGGGAAGTTATTTATTTATTTTTATATAACTGCAGTAGCAATTTTTGATCTTTTATACATTTTCCATGACCTATTGTTGCCATAAATTTTTGAAAGTAATTAAGACAAAAGAAAACAAATAAAACAAATTAAGACGTGAGATGGAAACAGTTTTTTAACCACCTATGCAGTTGGTTATTATTGGAAAGAATGTAAAGTGGAATAAAATGCTTTGTTTATGGATAAAATTGAAAGAAAAAAAGGCTGCATCAAATAGATGTATTGCATTTATATATTGTTATAGATATATAAGATTGGTACTTTTGATTTAAAAGTCAAAAGATTATTCATATAATTGAATATGCTACTTCGGTTAGCAACAAACATGAAACTATTAATTTGTTAAATAAAAAATTATTAAAAACACATTATATAGAAGATTATTGTTATATTCATCTATGATTAGTTCAGATAGCTATAAAATCATTACATAAATTAGGGTTAAACACCCCTATATTGTTAGTTCTTCAAGACACTAGAATTAAAGACTTTCATAATTCAACTATTGTTATAGTTAAATCAAATCTTAACGATGGTTCAGTCTACTTTAACTGTCATCCAAATTACTCTATGAGCTTAGCTGATGAACACACTAAGAGCTCATTAGTTATATATGTTCAAGGTCTAAGTGATAATTTTACTCATGGAGCTGCCAATATTGACGTTATTAGTAGAACTACCTGTGAAGACAAACTTCCAATGTATTTTGATGAAGACAAGCTCATTATGAAGACAAACTCAACAATGATATGATTAGAGAAGGAAAAAGAAGAAATGCATAAGACTTGACTACATTTGCAAGATTGGATTAATCAAACTTTTAGGTATATGAAATTCTTGACTTAAACATTTCTCAGTGCTCAAAATATTTCTTGAATTGGAAAAATTATTTTTCATGTTTGAACCATATTAAATCACTTTCAAATATAATCTATTGACTTGGATAAATCAATAGATGTTGCATAAGATTGGTTCAAATACTTATACAAATTTTTTTATTTTTTAATTTTTTTAAACATTCAGTTTTTGGTAAATTATGGTGTTTTGAATCGTCGTAACAGCACAAAAACCGCCACAGTTTGCACCGATCTGAAACAGTATTTTAAATTTAAAATTGAAAAATGTTTTGTTTGAATGCACCTTTTCATCATATCTTTTCATGGCACCCCTTACATCATTTCTCTTATTAAAATTCAAAATTTCTCTAACCATTGCCATGACTTTTAAATGGTTGCTTTCATCACTATAAATTCATTTTAAATTTTCATTTTTCATTTACCTCTTTCATACAAATATTAAAATCTCTCTACATTTATTTTCTACACATCTTTCATACTTGGATACTTTTTGGAATACATTTTCACATTATTATCATAAAAGTATCTTGAGCACTTAGAGAGAATTTGTCTTGAATTTTCTTACTTGAAAGAGAAGATGACTTTGTTATAAGTCTTAAAGAATACTACAAATCTTCATATATTTATTTTATTGAAATTGTTGTAGAAATTCCTAATTTCTGAGGATTGTTTGGAATTAGGTGTGTACTATAAGAAGGAGGATTGTTTCTTCTTATAGGGTTTATTGTAATCCTTGTTGTCCATTATTGTTGGAAGCAAGAGAGTTGAGTTTGAGAGGATTGTTCTCATTTCAACTTAGTAAAAAATCCAAGAGGGTTGTTTTTGGTATTTTGTTAGAGTCTTGTATAGGAAGACTAGGTGTGTCTTGTCCTAAGATCTAACATTAGTGAAAATTTCTTTCGTGTTGAAAGGGGACTGGAGTACTCTCGGACTGTGAAGGGAACCAGAATATTTCTCGGTGTTCTTTACTTTTCTGCATTTTACTGTTTTCATCACATAGTAACCAAACGGAAAAATCATAACACATAAGTTGAAAACTCGGAAAATTTTTAAAGTACCTAATTCACTCCCCTCTTAGGCGCACTCCGTACTTACATTACCCCAAAGTCTCTAGTGTTAATTATGATTTTAAATCTCTTAAAACTACTCCAAGAAATGAAACTTGTGTTATTGAAGCAAATCATAGTGTGTCAAATGTTATGACCCCAAAGATACTGACTGCTTCAGAAATTATAGAAAAATTTCCTCAAGAATGGATATTACAAGATGTGGTTAAATCTGAAAAGATTAATGCCAGAACTATTAGATATGTTATTCAGGATATTGATGGATCTGTCAGGATTAGGATGAATAGAAGCCAATCATATAACTATCATCAATCTAGCAGTATTGGGTCGACATCCAGTATTAGACATTCGGTTAATTCAACAATTAGGGTAGATCTTGCAGGAGTAAATTTTGCTCCTACAATTCCCCAACCAATATACTCAAAGAGAACCTCTAAGTCACCTTTTCCAACTGAATCCCAAATACTTGGTGTTATTACAAATGACGAACCCTTTGTCATAGACAAAGCTTGGATTAGAGCTGACTTTGAGGCAAATTACAATTTAGAGAAGAGAAATTGGTATTCCTCAACTTTCTCTAAAGATCATACTCAAATGTATTTGCAAAAATTTTATAGGTTTTTAGAAACACATGAGATTAATATCTATTTCTTTACATGGTTTGAATTAATGTGTTTAGAAGAAGGGATAGAAAACCATTTTGCTGATAAGATGTACTTAGATGCTAATGTTAGGATAAGTACCACATGGAAAACTTCTAGGAAAGAAATTATAGAATCGGTTCATCCACCTTTAGAATCTATTAAAATTACCACCTCTAAGGAAAACATAGAAATAAAAGCTTTACCATTTAAATCTATGGCTAATCCTGTAGATCAGAGAAAAGACATTAATAATCTACATAGTCAGATAAATTATTCAAACCAGATACTTCACACTATGTCCCAACAATTAGATAGGATATAAAAATTTATCTCTCAACCTAAGGATATTAAAGACTATAAGTTAGATCCTACCCGACCTATTTATCAATGCCATACTCCTTCTAACCAAAAGTTGAAAGGAATGAGTTTAGGTCGTGATACTAATCATAAAATAGAGGGATTAATTTATAAATTAAAAACCATAAACATAGGAACTTCTTTAGGAGAGATAAATACTTTATCTCGAAATGAAGAATACTCAATATGGTGAGCAAATTAGGTGGTAGAGCCCTACGACCTAAAACCCGAAACTATTATCCTAGGCCTTCATTTGCTGATGTGCAATTTTAAGTATTTTTGTAGAAAATAATTATTCAGGAGAGTCCATTGTCGAGTTAAACATCGATGGTGCATCTGAACAACAAGTTTTAGATACAATACAAAACATGAATATGGCTGCTACTGCCTTTAATCTCAAAGAAAATGTGAGTGTACTTTTGGATTTTGAATGATGTCAAAAATAGGATAGTGAAGCTTTAATGTGTATTGGACGGTATCCTCCCATTCTAGATGAACATATTAGTATTAGGAAGCATTAAAATGGTTAGGAAAAGAAGTTTACATCATACATGCATTGTAAAACAAGTTTTTGGGTGATAAACACATCTTAGATCGACACATACGTGGACAAGTCAACCTACAAAAGTTTGAACTTTAATATAGGTCGACACATAGTTGTCCTAGGTCGGCACCCACGCATCAATATTAAATCCTCTAGTCATTGCCTTCAGGTCAACTCACTTAGGTTGACACAAGGTCGACACAAGACCTTCATAGTGTGACCTGAATACCTTGATAGACCGACTTGAATACCTTGATAGGCCGACCTATTGCTTTAATAGGCCGACACATATGATGCCCCTTCTAAAAAATTGTTATTTTTGCTACATCCATTTGCATCCTTTTGCTTATTATCTCCAGTACATATAAACACTCATACATGCATCATATTATAGGAAGGTACTAGTGTAAAACCTAAACAAAACCAGAATTACAAAGCAAATCCATCATCTTCAACCTCTCTTATATGCATATACACAATGAAACTACACATAATCATTTTTTGTATTGGGTGACTATCTAGATTAGGGTTGATAACATCCAATTAGATTGGTGTAACCGAGAATATTGGGTTGGGTTCTTTGTGTGTTTCAAATAAGAAAACCAAGATAGGGTTTCTCTTCAAGATCATTCGAATTTGAATATTTTGGACATGATCATGCAAATACGGATTCGATCGAGTCAAAAGGCCTTAGGACAAGGTAGGGTGTACCTTGCAATGGAGTAGCGTAAAACGGTGAATCATGTTCGTGAATCTTGGGTTCAACATGTGTGTGCTAGGGATTAATATGACTGAGCGAAAAACTATGAAGATGACGAGGTCTTGCATGCTAGTAACAAGAACTGGTGGATTGAAGAAGCATTGTTGGTTACTTGATCAATCTTTGATCAAGGGTTTTGGAGGTGGTAGAATTAACAACAAACCATAGGGTTTCTGGGGTTAGAGTTCTTCATCTCTTGTATATACATTATTTGCAAAGTAAGGTTAATTACAACTATCTCAATTCGATTTCGAATTGAGGGCAGACGTACCCATAGCGAGGCCGATCGGGGAACTGCCTAAATAAATCTCTCTCTCTCTCTCTCTCTCTCTCTATATATATATATATATATATATATATATATATATATGAGAATGTCATTTTTATGTGAGAATGTGAGAATGAATCCGAACCATTAGATTTTAAAAGAAATGGTTGAGATTATTTGTGTTTTTTGTTTTTCTCTACCCTCCATTATCAAAATAAATGATGGAGGAGAAAGAAAAAAAACTGACACATAATCTCCACCATTTATTTTAAAATCTAATGGTTCAGATTCATTTTCATGTTCTAACATAAAAATGACATTGTCATATGATACGTCTCATATATATACATATATATATATATATATATATATATATATATATATATATATATATATATATATATAGGGAACGTATTATATGAGAATGTCATTTTTATGTGAGAACATGAGAATAAATATGAACCATTAGATTTTAAAATAAATTGTGGAGATTATGTGTCATTTTTTTCTCTCTCCTCCATCATTTATTTTGATAATGGAGGTGAGAGAAAAACCAAAAACACAAATAATCTCAACCATTTATTTTAAAATATAATGGTTCAGATTCATTCTCATGTTCTCACATAAAAATGTCATTCTCATATGATACGTTCCCTATATATATATATATATATATATATATATATATATATATATATATAGTGGGGACCGACTTACTACAAGAGTAATTTATTTAACTTACTCCAAATCAATAGCCTTTAAATTGAATGTAATCTAATGGTTAAATTAGTCTTTTACTTAATTAACCATTAGATTGGATTCAATTTAAATAGCCCTTGATCAGACAGTTAGACAGTGGCCACCAGCGTCATGAAACCTTCAGCTTCGGTGATGATGAGACGGCGGGGCGGGGGGGTGTACCTGCAAGATACTCCGACGCTCAAGTCAGGTAAGGTCAGAGAGAAGCAAATACAGAAAGTAGGTGAGTTTAGAATATGAAGTAACCTGACCTTCTCGAGAGAGAGGGTATTTATAGAGAGCCCCCTGCGCGGGGCCAACAGTTACTTGCACTGGGCTGGATTGCTGAGCCTAATCCAAGTAACTGTCAGGGCTTACGTGGCGTAGTGAAGACCAGTGCGTGATCTTCGCCCTGGGGTAACGGTCCCGAGATCTCCGGAAGTAGGGCAGACCGATTCCTACGGAGGTGGGAGATTACAAGAGAACGTGTCCTTGCGGGGAGGAACACGTGGATGTCGAGGAGAGGGGTGCCCTCCCCGACTCTGAGCTTCTGAATGACGGTGGTGTCTTCCCCGTGGCTGACAAGGAGAAGGCACGAGTATGCTCGGCAATGCTGGAGACGTGCTTGGCGTTAGCTATTATATTGGCCTCATTGGGCCTTACCAGTATTGGGCTGGACCTGCCCGACGGTGGGGCAGGTGTTGGCCCAGTCCAGAACAGGAGTCCCCCCAAGTCGTTGCTCCGAGGTGTCGGAGTAATGACTTAAGGGTCGGCCTCTGAGACGGGGGAGGTGTCCCTGTGTCAGCGGGCATAATATAGTTTAAGTCGTGCAGTGGACCTTTGGCTAGGGATACGTGCAAACAGAGGATGTCCTCGTCTCGGCGAGCATAGGGCAACGCGGAAGGCACGACCATGGGATGCTAGACGGGCAGGAAATTTGATTATCCTGTTCGAATCGTGATGTCTCTGTTGGCCGGCGCCACGGGGCGATCAGGGGTTGTGAGTCCGAGGACTAAGGCAGACGAAAGGGTTAACGCGGGAACACGCGTGCCACGTGTCGTCCTGTCATTAGTGCCTAGGGGGGATAGCCCTAAAGTACTCAAAATCCTAGGGACTCCTCGAGTCCCGTGAGGGGCGTATAAAAAGGGGTTTGAGTTCGTGCCATTTGCACGTTCCCACCTTTTTCGCTCCGGTCTTCTCTTCTCTTCACCGCCGCTGCTCCACCACCGCTGCTTTCACCGCGCCGGTCCGCTCTCTACCACCGTTTCAAGTAAGCTTCTAATCCTTTTCTGTTCTGTTTTTGTTTCTTTTGGTGGTTTTCCGGCAAACCGATGAAGTTCCCGGCATTGCTGTGAAGCTTCCGGCAAGAAACGACAGGACGTTTCTAGGGTTCCGTCCGATTTGACGGAGGCTTGGGATGAATATCCTGAGGATTTGATGAATACCCCGAGGACATGCGATGAATGTCCCGGGGAGGTAAGGTGAGAGAGGATCGAGGGCCTGAAGAAGGTCCCTGGACGGGGGTAAAGGTATCGGGTAGTTCCCCGTTGTACCGAGCATCTCCCGTGCTCTCGCTGCCCTTTCACTTGATCGGCGGTGGAAGGGTGGATTTGGTCGTGGCCAATGAATTCACCTATTTTCTCTATTTTTTAGGTAAAAATGGTCGTGAGGCTTGTGGGCATCATCCAGAGAGACACTGAACCCGACGTGGACGACCCCGCGCAGATTCTCGGGGAGAAGCCCCTACGTCCGGCCGTCGACTGGGCCGACGAGGAGCCCTTACGCATTCGTTCGCGATTTGCAATTGACGACACGGACGCTTTCGCCATCGTCGAGGATGTCGCTGTGGGCGAGCAGGCGAAGTGGACGGTCTTTCAGCCTCGGGAACACCACTGTATCTGCTCGAATTACTGTGGTTAAGGTTCCCCATGTACGAGTTTGCCTTTAAAGAGGCCGGTATTCGTCTCCCCTTCAACAGCTTTCAGGTGGGGGTGTTCAACCAGCTCCACCTGGTGCCGTTTCAGCTCCATCCTAATGCGCTCGCCTTCATGCGGGCGTTTGAGATCGTGTGCGACTACCTCAACATCGGGACCACCCTCTCGCTCTTTTTCCGCGTCTTCCACCTCCAACGGTCAACTGACCAAGGGCGACATAGCTGGGTCTCCTTCAAATAATCGAGGAAGTTATTCAAGGCGTACACGGATTCTGTTAGGAACTTCAAAGATAGGTTTTACTACATCATGCTCGCGACGCACAATGGTGTGGGCACGCTTTATGACATCATGACGGACGGTGCCGGGAAGGAGAGGTTTGTGTCCAAGTGCCCCCTGGAGTGGGAGGATGTGCACTTCGTGCTTGGTACGGACGAATACCTCGTGAAACCCAGCGAGCTGTCGGAGGAGGACAAAGAAGCGTATGCAAAGCTGGTCGCGTATGTCGTCGGCTTCAGCTGGGCGGTGTGTATAACTAGGGACATAAAATCTATCCTCGACTCATGGGGAAGGGTTAAGACCGAGGCCCATTATATAAACACCAAGGCTCTCCTTAAGTGCAAGTCCCCCGATGAGGCCAAGAGGTTTTTAGGTAGGAACTAATTGTTCTGTTCGAACGTGCACTTAGTATTGTTTCCTTGTGCTAACTTGTTTTGTGTTTTCCCTTACAGCTCAAATGTCAAACGCCATCGAGCGCATCATGAAGATGGCTGCTAAGCGAGCTCCCAAACAAGCTAAGGGCCATGTTCGAGACGTTATCCAGACAGCAGTGCCGATCGGTACGACGAGTAACTCGTCTTCTCCACAGTGCAGCCAATCTCCCCCTCCAGAGAGCACCTCTGTCAAGAAGGTGAGGACTGAGGGGCCCATCCTCGTGGATCTCGAGGAGCCTATTCCAACGGAAAAGTTCCTGCTGCCTGCCTGTCATCTTCAGCGGAACTTCTTCGGGGGAAGCCCTTCCGTCATCATGGAGGCCGAGGTGAAGGCAGATCTCGAAATGGATGGAACGGCCAGGAAAGAGGCGCTTGTTGAGGACCTGGCGAACATGATTCGAGTCTTCGAGACTGCCTTGATATTAAATAAGGGGACCTCCTCTGCCTCTGAGCTGCAGAAGCTAAAGGATGAATACACTATCCTCGAGAAGGTGAAGGACAAAATTGAGGTTGATCTGCGAGAGGCCCAGACCAAGTGCAAGGAACATGCTCGTGTCCTCCATGAGCTGAACGAGGCCAATGTTGCACTGAAGGCAACTCAAGAGGAGCATGACCGCCTCCGGACCAGGATTACGGAGCTGGAAGCTCCTACCCGTCCTATAGAGAACGAGTCGACCGAGGAGAAATGTTTCGCCAGCCATGCCGATTTGATAGCTAAGATTCGGGATCTTCAGCAAGATAGTCTGGAGGCCCTCGAGATAGGCTTCAAAAATGATGTGGCGCAGGTCAAAGCCAAGAATACAGGTGTCCAACTTGCGCTTGACAGGATTAACCCGTTTATTCGTGTGGTCGATGGTAGGTTGGACCTGCTAGAGGAGGAGGACGGGGAGAATGCTGACCGGATCGAGGAAGAGATCGTTGTTTAGTTCCTTTGCTTGTTTGGCCTGCGTGCCACTACTTTTTTGGTCTTTTGTTTGGCCTGCATGCCATTTGTGATGATCTTTGCCCGGCCTGCATGCCAAGGGCTTTTTGATACTTTGTAATATTTGTACAATGGGCTTATGTCTGGTTAATGCTTTGATTTTTGCGTCTCTGTGTGTGTGATGCTTGTATACTTGCTATACTTTACTTGCTTTTGTCTAAGTAATTTGGTGATTTTGGGAGTTTGCTCGACTTTGATGATCCTCGACTGCGTAGAGAGCTGGTCGGGTGGTCGGAGGTGTATTCTGACCTTTAACGAGTTTAAGAGCTCGGTCGAGGTCTTAACTTCGTGGCGTGAAATTCCCATTGCGAGCTGGGTGTTCTGCCTAGTTGGTACGGCGACGATGGAGCTCGATCGAGGTATCCTCACAGGGTCAAAAGTCCTCGCGCACACACAACGCGGCCTTTGACCATCGTGTTCGTATAGAGGTGTCACGCTTGTACCCTAGCGTGCCCCCGTAATCGCGACGTCGTTGTGTCGCGGGCAGTGTCTAACTGTAGTATTGCTTAAGCTTCTCAGCGTTCCATGGTCGAGCAAGTTCCTCCCCGTGTAGATTTTCGAGGTAGTAGGCTCACGCCCCCGATTTTGCGCGGACGCGGTACGGGTCCTCCCAGTTCGCGGCGAGCTTGCCTTCTCGCGAATCTTTCTGGTTCCTTCGCAGGACGAGGGTGCCTACTTGAAAATATTGTTTAATAACCTTGTTGTTATAACGTAGAGTTATTTTCTGCTTAAGTGAGGCTTCCTGGAGGGATGCGCCCGTCCTTATCTCCTCGACAAAGTCGAGTTCCTCTCTCAGGGCCTCGTTGTTCGCGTCCTCGTCCAGGGGGCATCCGTCCTCCTCGAAGGTTCCCTGATCTCTATGGGGATCAACACTTCTGTTCCGTAGGTCAGTTAAAAGGGGGTCTCCCCGGTCGTGGAATGTGGGGTTGTTCGGTAGGCCCAGAGGACGCTGTGTAGTTCCTCGACCCACCGTTATTTGGCATCGCTGAGTCGTCGTTTCAATCCTCGGAGGATCACTCTGTTCGCTGCTTTGGCTTGCCCATTCGTTTGAGGGTGCTCGGCCGACGTGAAGTGCTGCTTCGTGCCTAATTTGGTGACGAAGTCTTGGAAATTTCTGTCGGTGAACTGTGTCCTGTTGTCGGTGACAATTGCTTGGGGTACGCTGAATCAGGCGAGGATGTTCCTCTTGTAGAAGCGGAGTATGTTGAAGGTCGTGATTTTGGACAATGCTTCCGCCTCGATCCACTTCGTGAAATAATCCACGCCGACGATGAGGTATTTGTTGTGGTATGATCCCATAACGAGGTCCGAGGATATCCATTCCCCACCACACAAATGACCACGGGGACGACAATGTTTTGAGCTCGTTAGGGGGAGCGAGGTGCATGTCCCTGTGCCACTGGCATCTATCACACTTCTTGACGTGCTCTTTGGCGTCCTGTTGCATGGTGGGCCAGTAATACCCTGCCCGAAGTGCCTTGCAGGCTAAAGATCGCCCCCCAAGGTGTTGGGCGTTGATCCCCTCGTGGATTCCTTGTAGTATATCGGGGACCCTAGTCTCTTCGACGCATCTGAGGAGGGGGATAGAAAACCCGCGGCGGTATAGCTTGTCTTCGACTATTGTGTACGAGCACGCTCGCCGCTTGACCATCTCCGCCTCTTTGGGGTCTTCGGGTAATTTGCCCGTCGTGAGGTATTCGTATACCGGGGTCATCCAACAATTGTTGTCCCCGATGGCGTTCACGTCCGTCGTCGAAACAGGTTTGTCGATGCTCGGGTGAGAAAGTACTTCCTGAATGACGGGCTTGTTCTCGCCTTTATTCTTCGTGCTCGCCAATTTGGACAAAATGTTTGCTCGGGTATTGTGCTCGCGCGAGATGTGGGTCAATTCTGCGGAGGTGAAATTCTTCATCTTTTCCTTTACCAGGGTCAGGTGTTCGATGAGGCAGTCGTTCTTGGCCTGATACTCTCCTCGGACTTGAGAGGCCACGAGCTGGGAGTCAGTGAAGATTTTGACTTCTTTGGCGCCGAGGTCCTCGGCCAACCGAAGCCCGGCGAGGAAAGCCTCGTACTCTGCCTGGTTGTTCGACGTCGGGAAGGATAGTTCGAGGGAGACCTCGATCAGGATGCCTTCCTCGTTTTCGAGGATAATGCCCGTTGTAACACCCCAATCGCCATCGCGGATAATTAATGCATAATTAAATCAGAGTGAATAAAAATTTTCTTTTTGACAGAGATAAGAATGCCACATTTTAGAAAAACATAATCCTTCTGCTTATAACTTTGATACATAACACAAAATGGAGTGAATAATAACAGGAAACTTTTTCCAACAAAAGGAAAGTTCAACTATGGAATAAAGCGGAACGATCCATAATTGACTTGTTTTACAAAATAAGTTGTTCCATAACATCAAAATATACATATAAGTTATCATAATATATATATATATATATTCACATATATAAACATAAATAACACAAGCGTTTCCCCTGACTCCCGTGTTACGTATCAGAGCAGACACCAAAGATTTAAGCAAATTGAAGATCTAACTCTTCCACTTGCCTCTACGCCTCTACGACGGCTAATCTGCACTATGTCATAAAAAGCATATTCCAGCAGAAGGGTGAGAAATAACAACTATATCAAGATTGCATAATCATATGTAAACATATAATTCACATATATAATTCAACTCACCCATCCACCACATGCTAACACATATAGCACACAAAGATATCATATATTCATATACACAAGTTATGACATATATATATATATATAAGCACACCAACACATCACATATATTCGTATTCACAGATATGACATATATGTCTCACACCAAAACACAACACTTATTCATATTCACAGATATAACATACAAATAACACATTAAAAGTGGTTCTTCAAGAACCCACCAATTCCCGCAGGAAACATGGATACATCGCTATACTCCCCATTGGGCTCACGATGATCCTGAACAACCAAACATAATAATGCAATGTAACTCAATGACACAATGCAATGCAAGTGGTACCACACAACATGGTTCATTCAATTGAACCCAATTCATAAAAGAATCCAGATAAATCACATACACTCCACTGAGCAATGATTTATCTCCAACATACATTGGAGTCCCATGGTTCATTCACATGAACCCGATTCATAAAAGAATCCAGATAAATCACATACACTCCACTGAGCAATGATTTATCTCCATACAACTCCACATTAGAGTCCGGACAATACTAGGCACCCATCATGGATTCCCACCTAGCTGTCTCCACCAAACACATTATGAAATGCATGACACAAATTATACACAAAAGACATGTATAATAACAATTATACATCTTCATGATCCCCATGATCACACGTGAGATACCTACTTACTGTAATATACACTAGTATTACCACAACGGTCCAATCAATGCATCATCATACACACAGTTAAGGAAAATACCTCACGAGGCCTTAATTAGTCAATTATCTAAGTAATCCATCCCAATTCCATTTTTAACCATTTTTACTACCATTCCTCAATTTAACAAGTTCTGACACCTATCTCAACCTCTCAGACCAAAAAGGAACCGCATCGAACGCGAAATAGGGAAAGAAATCGCGAAACGGCAAAATTCGGCACTCTTGCTGGTCATACGCGTATTGCCCACGCCCATACGCGTATTGCCCAATTCTACCGCTTGCCATACGCGTATTGCCCAAAGGGTTACGCGTACGGACAGAAGCTGATTCTCTAAAAAATTCCATCTTGATTCCATTTAAATTCCATTATGCGTAGTACTTACTTCCTTACGCATAATGCCTTGCCCCTTACGCGTACCATTACGTGTTTCAACAGAGGGCCGTGTAAAAATGGGTTCCATACGCGTAACGTGTAACGCCCCAGTTTTGTCCGTTTTATTTAATTGAGTCGTTTTGATTATTTTATTATTATATTATTTTATTTCTGACTTTTATTTGGAAATATGTTATTTTTCATCGAGAATATGTTTTATCGCGTTTTGGGAGCGTTTGCGAGATATTTGAGTGTATGGGTATTTTGGTATTTTTATTTATTTTCTTAAGTTAGAAACATAAATAGAAAGAGAAAGAGAGAGAAATAGAAAGGAAAGAAAAAGAAGAAAAGAAAAAGAGAAAGAAGGAAAGAGAAGAGAAAGAAGAAAAGAGAGAAAACTTGTGGATTTAGGAACCGATTCAACCAACTTTTCAAACGCGATTTAATCGGGTAAGGGTGCGAAACTCGATTATACTATGTTTGTGTATGATTATGTATGTTTGTGTGGAAGTTTTATTGGTTTTCAAATATAGGTTGAAATGCGATAAACGAGTAGAAATCGACGTTTTCGCGGTTGGAAATCGATGTAAATGTTGTAGAATACTTGTTACCATGATTAGATTATGTTTTGATTGCTATGTGTTGGTTTGGAAGTGTTTTGGTGGGGAAATTATGGTTTTGGGTTATGTAACAGCGCTGCTGGGTTTTCTGGTTTTCGCAGGTTCGCACTGCGAATCCCCTAGCGAAGGGGAAAGCGAACATTCGCTGGCTATTCACACTGCGAATGTGAGGGCGAGCATTCTCCAGAGACTCGCACTGCGAACTTTGTGTTGTTTTGTGTTGTTTTCTTTCTGCCACTGTTCGCTGGGAGACTCGCACTGCAAAGGGGAAAGCGAGAATTCGCTGGGAGTTCGCACTGTGAATGTTAGGAATTTTTAGCCTATTTTCCTTTCTGACTTGGTTCGCTGGGACATTCGTACTGCGAATGAAGAAGCGAAGGACTCGCTAGGAGCTTCGCAATGCGAATGTGACAGCTTTTCCCAATTTGTTTTCTTTATAACTTTTGATCCGTGAGCCGGTTTGAGGTGCGGTTTGGTGCGTTGGAAAGCTTTTGACATGTTTTTCCTTATATTATTGGTTTTGAGACTAGAGGTCGATTTAATTATGTCAAAAATTGGAATGGTGTCATTTTTTCAACTTGTACTATTGTAATTGTGTGTAGTTGATGTGTATTATGCAATGTGTTGTTGATATGGATATTGTATAACTTGTGTGCTGCTGTGAAATGAAAATGCATGTGATAAGATGTTGTGATGATGGTTTGTGATCTAAGGCCTCGTAAATGCAATGTGTTGTATTTGATGATATATGCATGATTATGGAATGTGTATATGTGTGCATTTGAATGTCATGAGTCATTGTATGCCAAACATCATGATATGCATGTTGGTGATGTCGTGTGCCCTAGTGGGTGTGAGCGACGAAACGGTTCCAGAGGGAATCCGCTATAACATCATGAGCCTTATACAAAGAGGACCTAAAGTGACGGGGAACATCGTTTGCCCGACGGGGAGTTACACTAAGTAACAAGCGATGATTCCAATAGTTCCTGAGTGAACTAGTGTTGAGAATGATGGATGGATGGTACCACATATGCATTGCATAGAGTCGTTGTGTCGGTCTCTGTGCATTTGCATAAATCATGAATGGATTGATTTTGTGTGGAATTGTGGATGAAATTGATGAGTTGATATATGTATATAATTTGGTGATATTTGTACTGTGCATGGATGATATACCTTGGTGATAGATATATGAAATATACTTTGTGTTGTTTGTGTTTGAATTCTGGTATAAGTGGTGGTGAGAATATTTATATGTGTATTTGTTTCAATTGATGTGACCCCTCGGTCTATGTCGAGAATATTTTAAATATACTCTGATTAAATTTTGAATTTTTATTTATTGCTTTGTATTTTGGGGGTATAGATTGGGGGTGTTACATAATGCCCTCGTATCGCCCTTGCCATACGCGTAATGCCCTGCCCATTACGCGTATTGCCTTGCCCATTACGCGTATGGGCAGCGAATACCCAGAATTTTCTGCATAGTACTGCTACGGGTTTCACTCAATTTTCCTCAAAATCTCATCTAAACATCACTATAATACAAATTGAATACATAGCAACCTATATCTATCATGTATCAACAATTAGGAACCTTAAATCATGATTTCCAACACAAAAGTTTTGTATCCAAATCTCAACATATTAAATGTTGTAATTTTCCATCAAATTCAACCAACATGTGAAAACATACAAGTAACCATTTCCAACTAATTCCTAACCTCACCTGACTATACTACGCGATTTATACCGAGTTTCAACCGTGAAAACATCAATTTCCACTCAATTTACCATTTCTATCAAATGTTAAAATCCTAACATTTCAACCAAAACCAAACCAAACAAACACATACATAAACATATATAATCGAAATATAATCGGAACTTCTCACCCTTACCCGATTAATCGAAGATCAAGCTTTCAGATGGTCGCTCGAACTCGTCGAGTTCGACATCCAATACGAGGGAAGGAAAGCCCTGAAGGCTCAAGTATTGGCCGACTTTGTGGCGGAGATGACCATCCCCGAACCTTCTACCAACAGACCCCAAAATTGGACGATCTATGTCGACGGAGCATCCAGCACGAAGAGGAGCGGGCAGGCATTATCCTCGAAAACGAGGAAGGCATCCTGATCGAGGTCTCCCTCAAACTATCCTTCCCGACATCGAACAACCAGGCAGAGTACGAGGCTTTCCTCACCGGGCTTCGGTTGACTGAGGACCTCGGCGCCAAAGATGCCAAAATTTTCACTGACTCCCAGCTCGTGGCCTTTTAAGTCCGAGGAGAGTATCAGGCCAAGAATGACTGCCTCATCAAATACCTGACCCTGGTAAAGGAAAAGATGAAGAATTTCGCCTCTGCAGAAGTGAACCACATCCCGCGTGAGCACAATACCCGAGCAGACATTTTGTCCAAATTGGCGAGCACGAAGAAGAAAGGCGGGTACAAGTCTGTCATTCAGGAAGTACTTTCTCAACCGAGCATCGACAAACACGTTCCGACAACGGATGTGAACACCATCGACGACAACAATTATTGAATGACCCCGGTATACGAATACCTCACGACGGGAAAATTGCCCGAAGACCCCAATGAGGTGGGGATGGTCAAGCGGTGAGCGTGCTTGTACACAATAGTCGAGGACAAGATATACCGCCGCGGGTTCTCTATCCCCCTCCTCAGGTGCGTCGAAGAGAACAGGGTCCCCGGTATACTACAAGAAATCCACGAGGGGATCAACGTCCAACACCTTGGGGATGATCTTTAGCCCGCAAGGCACTTCGGGCAGGGTATTACTGGCCCACCATGCAACAGGACGCCAAAGAGCACGTCAAGAAGTGCGATAGATGCCAGCGGAACTGGGACATGCACCTCGTTCCCCCTAACAAGCTCAAAACACTATCGTCCCTGTGGCCATTTGCGTGGTGGGGAATGGATATCCTTAGACCTTTCGTTATGGGATCATACCAAAATAAATACCTCATCGTCGGCGTGGATTATTTCACGAAGTGGATCGAGGCGGAAGCATTGGCCAAAATCACGGCCTTCAATATACTCCGCTTCTACAAGAGGAACATCCTTGCCCAATTCGGCGTACCCCAAGCAACTTTCACCGACAACAGGACACAGTTCACCGACAAGAACTTCCAAGACTTCGTCACCAAATTGGGCACGAAGCAGTGAACAGAGTGATCCTCCGAGGATTGAAACGACGAATCGGCGATGCCAAACAACGGTGGGTCGAGGAACTACACAACGTCCTCTGGGCATACCGAACAACCCCACATTCCACGACCGGGGAGACCCCTTTTCGACTGACCTACGGAACAGGAGCGGTGATCCTCGTGGAGATCAGGGAACCTTCGAGGAGGACGGGTGCCCCCCTGGACGAGGACGCGAACAACGAGGCCCTGAGAGAGGAAATCAACTTTGTCGAAGAGATAAGGACGGGCGCATCCCTCCAGGAAGCCTCACTTAAGCAGAAAATAACTCTACGTTATAACAACAAGGTTATTAAATGAGATTTTCAAGTAGGCACCATCGTCCTGCGAAGGAACCAGAAAGATTCGTGAGAAGGTAAGCTTGCCGCGAACTGGGAGGGCCCGTACCGCGTCCGCACAAAAACGGGGACATGAGCCTACTACCTCGAAAATCTACACAGGGAGGAACTTGCTCGACCATGGAACGCTGAGAAGCTTAAGCAATACTGCAGTTAGACACTGCCCGCGACACGGCGGTGTCGCGATTACGGGGGCACGCTAGGGTACAAGCGTGACACCTCTATACGAACACGATGGTCAAAGGCCGCGTTGTGTGTGCACGAGGACTTTTGACCCGGCGAGGATACCTCGATCGAGCTCCGTCGTCGCCGTACCAACTAGGCAGAACACCCAGCTCGCGATGGGAAGTTCGCGCCAAGAAGTTAAGACCTCGGCCGAGCTCTTAAACTCGTTAAAGGTCGGAATACACCTCCGACCACCCGACCAGCTTTCCACGCAGTCGAGGATCATCAAAGTCGAGCAAACTCCCAAAATCACCAAATTACTTAAACAAAAGCAAGTAAAGTATAACAAGTATACAAGCATCACACACACAGAGACGCAAAAATCAAAGCATTAACCGGGCATAAGCCCATTATACAAATATTACAAAGTATCAAAAAGCCCTTGGCACGCAGGCCGGGCAAAGATCATCACAAATGGCACGCAGGCCAAACAAAAGACCAAAAAAGTAGCGGCACGCAGGCCGAACAAGCAAAGGAACTAAACAGCGATCTCTTCCTCGATCCGGTCAGCATTCTCCCTGTCCTCCTCCTCTGGAAGGTCCAACTTACCATCGACCACACGAATAAATGAGTTAATCCTGTCGAGCGCAAGCTGGACACCTAGATTCTCGGCTTCGACCTGCGCCACAGCATTTTTGAAGCCTATCTCGAGGGCCTCCAGACTATCTTGCTAAAGCTCCCGAATCTTAGCGATCAAATCTGCACGGCTGGCGAAACCTTTCTCCTCGGCCGACTCGTTCTCTGCAGGACAGGTAGTAGCTTCCAGCTCCACAATCCTGGTCCGGAGGCGGTCACGCTCCTGTTGAGTCACCTTCGGTGCAATGTTGGCATCGTTCAGCTCGTGGAGGACACGGGCATATTCCTCGCACTTGGTCTGGGCCTCTCGCAGATCAACCTCAATTTTATCCTTCTCCTTCTCGAGGATAGTGTATTCATCCTTTAGCTTCTACAGCTCGAAGGCAGAGGAGGTCCCCTCGTTTAATATCATGGCAGTCTCGAAGACTCGAATCATGGCCACCAGGTCCTTGACAAACGCCTCTTTCTTGGCCGTTCCATCCATTTCCACAACTGCCTTCACCTCGGCCTTAGTGACGACGAGAGGGCAGTAGAAACTTTTCTGTTAGAACAGGTTCCTCGAGATCCACGAGGACGGGCCCCTCAGTCCTCGCCTTCTTGGCAGGGGTGCTCTCCGGAGGGGGAGACTGGCTACACCGTGGAGAAGACGAGCTGCTCGTCATACCGATTGGCACCGTTGTTTGGATAATGTCTCAAACACGACCCTTAGCTCATTTGGGAGCTCGCTCAGCAGCTATCTTCATGATGCGCTCTGTGGCGTTTGACATTTGAGCTGCAAGGGAAAACACGAAACAAGTTAGCACAAGGAAATAATACTAAGTGCGCACTCGAACAGAATAATTGGTTCCTACCTAAAAACCTCTTGGCCTCGTCGAGGGACTTGCACTCGAGGAGAGCCTTGGACACAAACCTCTCCTGCCCGGCACCGTCGGTCACGATATCATAAAGCATGCCCACAACATCGTGCGTCGTGGGCATGACGTAGTAAAACCTATCTTTGAAGTTCCTACCAAAATCCGAGCACGCCTTGAACAGCTTCCTCGGCTGTTTGAAGGAAACCCAGCTATGTCTCCCTTGGTCAGTTGACCGTTGGAGGTGGAAGACGCGGAAAAAGAGCGAGAGGGTGGTCCCGACGTTGAGGTAGTCGCACACGATCTCGAACGTCTGCATGAAGGCAATTGCATTAGGATGGAGCTGAGATGGCGCCAGGTGCAGCCGGTTGAACACCCCCACCTGAAAGCTGTTGAAGGGGAGACGAATACCGGCCTCTTTAAAGGCAAACTCGTACATGGGGAACCTTAACCCACAGTAATTCGAGCAGATACGGTGGTGTTCCCGAGGCTGAAAGACCGTCCACTTCGCCTGCTCGCCCACAGCGACGTCCTCGACGATGGCGAAAGCATTCGTGTCGTCAATGGAAAATTGCGAACGAATGCGTAAGGGCTCCTCGTCGGCCTAGTCGACGGCCGGACGCAGGGGCTCCTCCCCGGGAATCTGCGCGGGGCCGTCCAGTCGGGTTCAGTGTTTATCTGGATGATGCCCGCAAGCCTCACGGCCATTTTTACCTGTAAACTAGAGGAAATAGGTGAATTTGTTGGCCACGACCAAATCCACCCTTCCACCGCCGATCAAGTGAAAGGGCAGTGAGAGCACGGGAGATGCCCGGGACAACGGCGAACTACCCGATACCTTTACCCCCGTCCAGGGACCTTCTTCAGGTCACCGATCCTCTCTCACCTCACCTCCCCGGGACATTCATCGCATGTCCTCGGGGTATTCATCGGGTCATCGGGATATTTATCCCAAGCCTCCGTCAAATCGGACGGAACCCTAGAAACGTCCTGTCGTTCTTGCCGGAAGCTTCACAGCAATGCCGGAAACTTCACCGGTTTGCCGGAAAACCACCAAAAGAAACAAAAACGCAACAAAAAAGGATTAGAAGCTTACTTGAAATGGTGGTAGAGAACGGACCGGCACGGTGAAAGCAGCGGCGCATGGTGGTGCACAGCGGTGGAGCAGCGGCGGTGAAGAGAAGAGAAGATCGGAGCGAAAAAGGTGGGAACATGCAAATGGCACGAACTCAAACCCCTTTTTATAGGCCCCTCACGGGACTCGAGGAGTCCCTAGGATTTTGAGTACTCTAGGCCTAGCTACCCCTAGGCACTAATGAAAGGACGACATGTGGCATACGTGTTCCCGCGTTAACCCTTTCGTCTGCCTTGGTCCTCGGACTCACGACCCCTGATCTCCCCGTGGCGCCGGCCAACGACGACATCACGATTTGAACAGGATAATCAAATTTCATGCCCGTCTAGCATCCCATGGTCGTGCCTTCCGCGTTGCCCTATGCTCGCCGAGACGGGGACATCCCCCGTTTGCACGTATCCCTAGCCAACGGTCGACTGCACGGCTTAGAGTATATTTTGCCCGCAGACACGGGGACACCTCCCCTTCTCAGAGGCTAGCCCTTAAGTCATTACTCCGACACCTCGGAGCAACAACTGTGGGGGCTCCTGTTCCGGACTGGGCCAACACCTTCCCCACTGTCGGGCAGGTCCAGCCCAATACTGGTAAGGCCCAATGAGGCCAATACAATAGCTAACGTCGAGCACGTCTCCAGCATTTCCGAGCACACTCGTGCCTTCTCCTCATCGGCCACGGGGAAGACACCATCGTTGTTCAGAAGCTTAGAGTCGGGGAGGGCACCCCTCTCCTCGACATCCACGTGCTCCTCCCTGCAAGGACACGTTCTCTTGTAACCTCCCACCTCCGTAGGAATCGGTCTTCCCTACTTCCGGAGATCTATGGACCGTTACCCCTGGGCGAAGACCACGCGCTGGTCTTCACTATGCCACGTAAGCCCTGGCAATTACTTGGATTGGGCTCAGCAATCCAGCCCAGTGCAAGTAACCGTTGGCCCCGCGCTGGGGGCTCTCTATAAATACCCTCTCTCTCAAGAGGGTCAGGTTACTTCATATTCTAAACTTACCTACTTTCTGTATTTGCTTCTCTCTGACCTTACCTGACTTGAGCGTCGGAGTACCTTGCAGGTACAACCCCCCCCCCCCCCGGCCGTCTCATCATCACCGGAGCTGAAGGTTTCACGACGCTGCTGGCCACTGTCTAACTGTCTGATCCAGGTACGATTACTTAGCATTTAATTTATTTGTGAATTAATCGTTGTTGAACAATTTATGTTCATTATCATCAAATTGGTTTACGTTACGTGTAACACCCAAAAATAATTATAATATTTAATAAATTGATTTATCATAATTGTTCATGGATTTTGGTGAGTTGTAATAAAATATTATGACGCATGGTGTATTTGTATGATGTGTTATGGAATATTGATGAGCTAAGGGAATAATTAGAGTATTTAGAAAATAAGTGATGAATTGGAATTATTATAATGATAATAATAATAGATAATTTGAATAATATTATTTAGATTATTATTACTAATTAGAATAAAAAGGGATGAAACACTGAGGGCGGGGTGGTCTTTTGTAAGGGAATAAGTGAGGGTAAGAATGGAAAACCATGATAAGGGTCCAAGGGGTAAGAGTGACAAAAGGAAAAGAGGGAGTGGAGAAGTTCACTTTGTACGATCGTGAAAAATTGGAGAAAACTGTGAAGGGAGAGCTAGGGCACAGAGAACCAAGGAGATCATCCGTAGAATACAGAGAAAGAAGTCAATTGCTGAGAATTCTCAGGTATAAGGAGTATCGTTTACCATTATAATTGATATAGAGTTAGGTGTATGTAGGTAGTTGGGGTTTTAGGGGATTTTGTGAGACATAATGAACTACGATGAAATTGGTGATTTGGGAATGTGTAAGATGAGAGGAATTGATGTAGATGTTGTATATTATGTTGTGTTGTTGTTGTAGTATGTTTGCTATGTGATTGATGTGCGTTTTCGGACTTTATGGTATCGAATTCGCAAGATAATTGGGATCTGGACTGGTGCAGAATCGAAACTGAGAAGTTGCAGCTTCGCATTTTTTGCCGGGGGAAGCAATTTCGCCCTAGCCTCGCCAGGCAAGGGTAGAGGCGAAAGGAGAATGGAAATATAGGTGCTACTAGAATTTGTATGGGGGGGGGGGGGATTTCGCCCCTGCTTCGCCGGACGAACCCTAGGCGAGCGAATTGCTTCGCTGGGCGAGCACCATGCGACCAGGAGCAGATGTTCTTTTTATTATTTTGTTTTGTTTTTTTTCTCACGTCGTCTTGTTTCTTCGTTGACCTTGGGCTATTAGGCAATTGAACTGTAGTGACTTAATGATTATAACATGATAAATTGTGAAGTATTATGATGAATTGTGACGTATGTGAGTGATGTTATTCTATGATGTTTTGATGACTTCTCATGAATGATGATGCAACTTTGAAAATCCTATGATGACAAATACTATGACATTTTTAATCACGCATTCATAGCATAATTAAGACTTCGGTCCAATGATGATGTTAGGACTTCGGTCCAGTGGTGGCTTCAATCCTATTGTGTGGATTGAAGTGTTTATGACGTGTTCCGGTTCCAAAGAGGAATCAATCCTATGGTGGAGATCTTTGGAGGGTGATGGCTCAGTGTCCATCAAATGATTTGGTATCACATGCATGAGTCTATGTTGTTGCATTTCATACTATGTGGCATTGCATATTAGTGAATAAAATGATGTTATTGATGACGTGATTTTAAGTTATGTATGACAATGGTGACTGATTGATGTTATTTTGTTGACGATATTATGACGGTGTTAATGAATTGTTGGTATTGTTGGGCCTACATACCTTATCTTTATATCTTGTATAATGATTTGTGATTACTCACCCTGCCTGTTTGAATGTTGCCTCCACGTGGGTAACGTGCAGGTGATCGGGATTAGCTCCCTTGGTGCGTGAAGATTTTAGCATTTGGAGTTTATTTAGTTTCATGTTCCGTTGAATTTAGAATGTGTCTTGCTCTGATATGTAACATAGGGTCGGGATATCCACGAGTTGAACTCTTATGTTTTCGTTTTTATAGACATGTTGTCACTATGATTTTTTTTTTGTATTTTTGATGTTTTGGATTTAACTACTTAAGATTGTGATTTTCGATGCATTGTAGTTCTGTTTGCATTTTGTTGGTAAAAGAACTCGTGTTACGGAGCAGGATGTTACTTCGATGTTTATGAAGAAATGTGGCACCCTAGTGGTGATTTACTCTGATTTATTTACCTTTAATTAGTTAATTTATTCGTGAGTATTTTGTGGGGTAGTAGGGTGTTACATTAGTGGTATCAGAGCAGGTCGGTCTGTCTGGCCAGGTTTTTGTATAATGTTAGTCGATGAGTGTGTGTACACTGTCGATGAATTATTTCTTCTAACATTGTTAATGGTGTGCAGAATGACTGGAAGAAACGATTGTGCTATTGCTGACGCGTTGGAATTTCTTGCTCAAGCAATGGCTCAGGATACACAGAACAATCAGAATGGAGGGGCTCCTGATTAGGTTCGTGCTTTGGGGAATTTCCAGAGGAACAATCCGCTAATTTTCGTGGGCACCCATGATCCAGAGAGTGCACAGATGTAGCTCAAAGTGATTGAGAAGATCTTACGAGTGATGGCATGCACTGATGCTCAGCAGGTACAATTTAGTACTCATATGTTGTCGGAAGAGGCTGAAGATTGGTGAGATAACACTCGTCAGAGATTGGAAGATGCTAGTACTGAGATAACTTAGGCAGTATTCAAGAAAGAGTTCCTGGAGAAGTATTTCCCTGAAGATGTTCATGGTAAGAAGGAGATAGAGTTCCTTGAATTGAAGCAAGAAAACATGACTATGGCAGAGTATGCTGTAAAATTTGAGGCGCTGGTGAAGTTTTGTCTGCATTACAACTGTGTTGATGTTGAGATTCCCAAATGCCTTAAGTTTGAGAATGGGTTTAGGTCAGAGATCAAACAGGGTATTAGATACCAACAGATTTATAGGTATGCGGAACTGGTGGATAAAAGTAGGATCTATGATGAGGATAGCAGAGCTCGATCGGCTCACTACAAACATCTTAGTGAGAAGAAAGAGAAAGGACATTTTCGAGGAAGCCTTATGTGACTTCAGTCGACAAAGGGAAGCAGAAGGCTTTAGATGGGAAGAAGACAAGTTGGGGAACAGCTCCCGCTTCAGTTAAGTATTACAGGTGTGGCGAGCAAGGACACCTACTGAGGATTACAACAATAATGTGCTGAGATGTTACAGATGCGGTAAGAGGGGTCACCGAGTTACGAAATGCAAGAATGAGTGTAACACCCCGTTTCCCAAATACATAATATAATAATAATTATAATAGCACTTATCAGAGTTTTCATAAAATACGGGATATTACATTCCTTTCAACTTTATAATAATAGTAACTATAAAAATAATACTTTATTAATTCCATAAAAATTCCTTTATAAAGGTTTATACAAACTGCAGCGGGAAAATATTTTTTTTTATAACATCACCATCTTCAACTCAAATGGCACTAAGGCCTTCATTACAACAAATAAACAACTTCTTCATAATATGTTTCAAAATCTAATACGTAACAAAATAGGAATAAAAACAACTAAACAAGACCCATCTCGTTACGTATCAGAGCAGACTCCTACACAAAGACACAAGAGACTCCGAACTCAAGCAGCAACTACTCCAATGAATCTGCACGTTACCCACGTAAGAGGTAACATTCAAGCAGAAAGGGTGAGATTTCACAATTCATAATAAAATGATAACATAGTAAGGAATTATCATGTTCAGCAACTTACAATCCTTCACCAATAACAACACATAATGCATATTATCAACAACAACAATATATTATCATATTATAGCAACAATAGCAATTTATCACGTATGTGTAGTTAACAACTGACATCAAAATCAACACCACATATAACAGCAACCATACAACATCAACTACACATTATTATTCATATTTATCAACAGTTTACAACATCATCAACAATTTATAACATTTAGCAGCATCAACAATTAACATCGACATCATATGAAATGCAAGTGCAATCATGCATGTGGTACCCAGGGCATCAGCCCTCAGCATTTTTCCTTAAATAAGGATCCAAGGCATAAGCCTTCAACAGTGTCAATCCTGGCCAACAATAGGGCATAAGCCCTCAACAATGCATATGTAATCATGCCAAATGAAATCAGCTCAAAAACATCAACAATCAACATAAGCCTTCAACAACGTCATCAATAACAACATCATCAATATTGGTACAAAGACCCAAGGCATAAGCCTTCAACAACAAACATCAAAAATAACATAATTTATTACATCAAGTAAATAATTACTCTCAACATCATTTTATACATCATTTGATTCGCCCAAATGCGTAACACAACTACCAACGATCGACACAATCATATTCAAATAATTATTTAAAATATCAAACGAAGTCGGAATCACTCAAATGAATATGTTCCGGAAATCTTAGAGAGTCTATTTCAAGGATATGAATTTTATTTTAAGACCTAATACACCAATCAGTTCAGTTTAATTAAACCATAAGAACACATACTCACACCGGGCAGAATATTTTGTCTAACTTCAAAATGATGCCAAAACTTATATACTTATGATAAAATTCTGAAACTTTCCAGTTGGAAAGTTCATTAAGTCCTCTTTCCAACGCAACTGACGCCACTCCAAACGGACTTACGACGCTCCAGTTACACTCGAAACAAAATGACCAACGCATGACCGAAATCGTCAACATTTATGGTATAAAAACAAGGTAACCACTACTATTGAAGAACTCCTGGACTTAATTTCTCCACATAAACATAAATATTATCATGTTAGCTTTCTAACGCTTCGAACGGGACCTCAACCGGACTTACGGAACTCAAGATATGCCCAAAACAAGTCGGTCAATACACTTCTACAGTCTCCTGCGATCCCATTACGGAAATTTCACTCTTAAACTCTTTTTTTTTCAACTTAAAATTATGTCAAACATTCCCCAACATGTTTAAATAGCTTATTTTGAAAATCACTTATTATTGGTCAATTACTTTTTGTTATTTCACTCTAAACCTATCAACCACTATCAATTCTAACAACATTATGCCATCAAAATTCATCCCCCTTCATCAATTCAACACAAATCAACATTTAACAACATTATCAACAAACATATACAACCCTATTACACCAATTCATAATCAACTCAAAAATATCCCTAAACAACCCTAACCCCAAACATACATTATCAATCCCATTATAAAATGTTAGTCCCCCCTTACATTGTAACTGGAGGTTCTAACTCAAAGGGTTTGCAGAATGTTACATTCCTTTCTTTCTCTTCTCTCTACGTTCTGTTCTTCACACTTCTCAGCCAGCCTTTTCCCAAATGATCGTACCAATGTTACGATCTAACTTTATTCTCCCTATATTATATTTCCCATATTCCAATAATAACCTTAGGACCCCTAATATCCCAAGTTATTCCAATTCTACCCTTCTCAACTTATATTTTATTTTTTATAACAATATACCACTAATCCCCTTTTATTATAATTTCTAATAACAATAATAATAATAATAACCATATAATAATTATTATTATTCCCAATATTACTAATATTATATTTTAAGTATTAATAATAATAACATACTAGCATCCTCATGCCACCCCCAAGGTTCTACACTTTTGGTTATACACCCCTACCTTATATTTTATATTTTAATAAAAAATACTAATAATTTCTATTTTTTTTAAATTATTTTAATTACTCAATAATAATAATAATTAACTAATTATATTATTATATACCATCATCAACATCACGCAATTCATCACAAAACACAATAATTCATAAATCATCACCACAATTAGTCAAATTAATTAATTAGACTCTATAAATAATAAAATAAATAAAAGAGGGCGTTACAATGAGGATCCGACTTGTTTCAATTGTGGTGAATAGGGTCACATCAATACCCAGTGTTAGAAGCCAGAGAAGACAACTACTGCTGCTCAAACTAATGGCAAAGTATTTGCTTTGAGTGGCTCAGAAGTTCCCAAGAAGGATAACTTGATTCGAGGTACTTGTTTTATTAACAATGTTGAGTTGGTCACTATTATTGATACTAGTGCTACTCATTTGTTTATTTTGCTTGAATTTGCTAATAGGCTGGGTTTGAAATTGTCTGATATGAATGATAGTATGGTGATAGAAACTCCTGCTAATGGTTCTGTCACTACTACTTTTGTGTGTTCGAGATGTCGTTTGACGATATTTGAGAAGAGTTTTGTGATGGATTTGGTGTGTTTACCCATACACCAAATCGATGTAATCCTGGGAATGAACTGGTTGGAGTTCAACTATGTTCATATCAACTGTTATAAATAGACCGTGGAGTTTCCTGAGTTTGGTGATAATAGAGAGTTAATGTTCTTGTCTACTAAGCAAGTAGACAAACTTCTGGAAGACGAAGCCTCGATGTTTGCACTGTTTGCATAGCTGCAAGTTGACCGTGAAATTCCAAGTGTTAAATTACCTGTTGTCTGCGAATTCCCAGATGTATTTCCAGACGACATGACTGATTTGCCTCCAGAGCATGAAGTAGAGTTCACAGTGGACTTGATACCAGGTACGAGTCTAGTGTCCATGGCTCATTACCGGATGTCAGCTTCTGAGTTAAGTGAATTAAAGAAATAATTGGAAGAATTACTTGAGAAGAAGTTTGTTCGACCAAGTGTTTCTCCATGGGGTGCTCTTGTGTTGTTAGTCAAGAAGAAAGACGGTAGTATGAGGTTGTGTGTCGATTACAGACAATTGAATAAAGTGACTATCAAGAATAAGTATCCACTTCCGAGAATCGACGATTTGATGGATCAACTAGTGGGCGCTTGTATGTTTAGCAAGATTGATTTGAGGCCTGGTTATCATAAGATTCATGTTAAGCCAGATGATATTCTAAAGACAGCTTTCAGGACGAGGTATGGTCACTATGAATACACTGTGATGTCGTTTGGTGTATCCAATGCACCTGGTGTGTTCATGGAGTATATTAATCGGATTTTTCATGAGTATTTGGACAAGTTTGTTGTGGTTTTCATTGATGATATTCTGATATACTCGAAATTTGAAGAATAGCGTGTTGAGCATTTGCGTACGGTGTTGCGAGTGTTGAGAGAGAAGAAGTTATATGCAAAACTGTCGAAATGCGAGTTCTGGTTGACGGAAGTGAGTTTCCTTGGCCATGTGATATCGAGTGGTGGAATTGTTGTGGATCCTTCTAAGATTGATGTTGTGTTATAGTGGGAGACTCTGAAGTCTGCTTCAGAAATACGAAGTTTTCTTGGGTTGGCATGATATTATCGCAAGTTTATAGAAGGTTTTTCTAAGTTAGCATTACCTTTGACTCAGTTGACTCAAAAGGGTCAAGCTTATGTGTGGGATGTTCCATGTGAAGAGAGTTTTGTAAAATTGAAGAAGAAATTAACGACCGCTCCGGTATTTATCTTACCTAATCCGAGTGAATCTTTTGTGGTATATTGTGATGCGTTGAAGATGGGTCTTGGTGGAGTATTGATGCAGAATGGTCAAGTGGTTGCTTATGCTTCGAGACAATTGAGGGTTCATGAAAGGAATTATCCTACGCATGATTTAGATTTGGCAGCTGTGGTGTTTGTGTTAAAAATTTGGAGACATTATCTTTTTGGATCTAAATTTGAAGTGTTCAGTGATCATAAGAGTTTGAAGTACTTATTTGATCAGAAAAAGTTGAATATGAGGCATAGGAGGTGGTTGGAATTATTGAAGGATTATGATTTTGATTTGAGTTACCATCCTAGTAAAGCAAATGTGGTGGCTGACTCATTGAGTAGAAAGTCATTGCATATGTCGATGCTTATGGTGAGAGAATTGGAATTAATCGAGCAGTTCTGAGATCTGAGTTTAGTATTTGAAGTAACTCTTGACAGTGTGAAGTTAGGAATGTTGAAACTGATGAGTGGCATTCTCGAAGAAATCAGAGAAGGTCAGAAATCTGATTTGAGATTGGTTGATCAATTGGCCTTGATTAACTAAGGTAACAGATGAGGTTTAGAGACCGAGTATGTGTTCTGGATGTTCCAAAAATTAAGAATAATATTCTTGAGGAAGGACATTGAAGTAGGATGAGTATTCATCCCGGTGCTACGAAGATGTATCAGGATTTGCGGAGGTTATTTTGGTGGCCAGGTATGAAGAGAGATATTGTTGAATTTGTTTATACCTGTTTAGCTTGTCAGAAGTTGAAGATTGAACATCAGAAACCTTTAGGTATGATACAACCGTTGAATATTCCAGAATGGAAATGGGATAGTATTTACATGGATTTCATGTCGGGGTTGCCGAAGACTGCAAAGGGAAATTATTCAATTTGGATGATTGTGGATAGATTAACTAAATCGACTCATTTCTTGCCGATGAAGATTAAGCATTCTATGCAGAAGTTGGCTGAGTTATACATTGAGGAAATTGTGAAGTTGCATGGGATACCGTCGAGTATTTTATTGGATAGAGACCCGAGATTTACATCGATATTCTGGAAAAGTATGCAAGATGTTTTTGGTACTAAGTTGAGGATGAATTCTGCATATCATCCGCAGACGGATGGACAGACAGAGAGAACTATCCAATCTTTGGAGGATTTGCTGAGGGCTTGTGTGTTGGACCAAGGAGGGTCTTGGGATAGCCACTTGCCGTTGAGTTAGTTCACATACAACAATAGCTTCCATGATAGTATTGGGATGGCACCGTACGAGGCGTTGTATGGTAGGAGGTGTAGGACTCCATTGTGTTGGTATGAGTCGGGTGAGAGTGTTGTACTCAGACATGAGATTGTGCATCATACGACGGAGAAGATTAAGACGATCCAAGAGAGGACGAGATCTTTGCAGAGTCTTCAGAAAGGCTATCATGATAAGAGGAGGAAGGCACTTAAAATCCAAGAGGAGGATCGTGTGTTTTTAGGAGTTACGGTGGTAACTAGTGTGGGTCGAGCTTTGAAGTCTAGAAAGCTCACTCTGCATTTTGTTGGTCCGTATCGGATAATGCAAAGGATAGGAGAACTGGTCTATCGAGTTGCTTTACCACCGTCTCTTGCGAACCTTAATGATGTGTTTCATGTGTCTCAGTTGAGGAAATACATTTCGAATCTGTCTCATGTTATCCAAATGGATGATTACAGGTGAGGGATACCCTGACTGTTGAAGCACCACCTGTACGGATAGAGGGTCGAGAAATGAAATAACTACGGGGTAAAGAGATTGCCTTAGTGAAGGTATTGTGGGGTGGATCAGCTGGCAAAAGTTGGACTTATGAGCGTGAAGATCAGATGAGGGAGTCGTGTCCGACTCTATTTCCTTCAGGTAATTTTTTAGGACGAAAATTCTTTAAGTGGGGGAGAGTTGTAACACCCTAAAATAATTATAATATTTATTTAATTGATTTATCATAATTGTTCATGGATTTCGGGGAATTTTAATGAAATATTATGACGCATGGTGTATTTGTATGGTGTGTTGTGAGATATTGACGAGCTAAGGGAATAATTAGAGTATTTAGAAAATAAGTGATGAATTGGAATTATTTTAGTAATAATAATAATTGATAATGTGAATAATATTATTTAGATTATTATTACTAATTAGAATAAAAAGGGATGTAACACTGAGGGCAAGGTGGTATTTTGTAAGGGAATAAGTGAGGGTAAGATGAGAAAACCATAATAAGGGTCCAAGGGGTAAGAGTGACAAAAGGAAAAGAGGGAGTGGAGAAGTTCACTTTGTATGATCGTGAAAAATTGGAGAAAACTATGAAGGGACAGCTAGGGCACAGAGAACCAAGGAGATTATCCTTAGAACATAGAGAAAGAAGTTAATTGCTGAGAATTCTCAGGTATGGGGAGTATCGCTTACCATTATAATTGATATAGAGTTAGGTGCATGTAGGTAGTTGGGGTTTTAGGGGATTTTGGGAGACGTGATGAACTATGATGAAATTGGTGATTTGGGCATGTGCAAGATGAGAGAAATTGATGTAGATGTTGTATATTATGATGTCTTGTTGTTGTAGTATGTTTGCTATGTGATTTATGTGCACTTTTGGACTGTATGGTATCGAATTCGCAAGATAATTGGGATCTGGACTGGTGTAAAATCGCAACTGAGAAGTTGCTGTGAGAACAAGATTTGGTTCTGCAATATTACTTCTAAAGTTTTGATGATATCAAATGAGTATGTTTGTATGAACAATTTTATACGTCTAATGTTTGTTACTTTTGAGAATCCAACAAACAGGTATGCTTCCATTAAGTGGCGTGGATAAAAATGCTAAAGAAAATACTTCGTCTACACGCTACACTTGAAGTTCTGAATAGCAAAAATATGAAGCTAGCAAGACTCTGATACAATATAGATAGAGAACAAGTTCTGAATATCTGAAGACGGAGGTTCTGATTGAACGAAGTCCAGATGCTAAAGGCTTTCGCTCTCTGATAAAGGCTCTGAAGACCAAGTGCTGAAGATTCCGAAGGCGCAGCTCTGAGGACTTAAAGACTTAAAGATCTTAAGAACCAAGATACGTTTTCTCTTCTTACTGATGCTCTCAGAAGCCTCTAAAGTTGAGAAGCCAAGAAGACTAAGCTATGAAGTACAACTGTACCACAATACAAACGTAAAAATCTTGGAAACTGTGCAAACGGTACAAACGAGGATATCATGACAAGACAGGACGCAAAAGGTTTTATCTGTCCGCACGTCTTCATCAAGCCGCCAGCCTAGATAGCTATCATGATTACTTTTCAACGGCTACTTTTTGCAAGGCTATATAAAGACGCAAGACCTGAAGAAAAATACACGCGAACGCTACTGCAAAATACTTTTGAACCAATATCTTTCTAAAGTCATTCTGATATAAACTTGTTTACATTTTTAGCTTGTATAAGAAGCATTTTTCTGTAAACAAAACTCATTCAAAATTAGGTTTGTATTCCTTGAGAAAGACCTGTAGGGTTGTATTTCTTGAGAAGTCTAAGAAGTGTTGTCTTAGAGGGTGTTCCTTGAGAAAGACCTATGAGGTTGTATTTCTTGAGAAGTCTAGAACTTGAGAGTTTTAGAGGTTGTTGTTAGTCACCAGCAGTTTGGCTAGTGCATTGTATTAATCTGATTGATTAGTAGATTAAGACCTCGATTGAGAGAGGCAAAATCACCTTGGAGGGTGGACTAGATTAACTTGAGAATTTCTCAAGTGAACTAGTATAAACATATTGTGTAATCTCTTTCTAACCTTATTAATATTTTTACTTATAATTAAAAGAGTCGTTAAAGGGAAATTATTTTTAAGAAACGAATTTATTTTGAAAAACCAATTCAAACCCCCCTTTCTTGTGTTTTTCACACCTTCAATTAGCATCAGAGCTCCAGTTTTGAGGTGATAAAAAGGTTGAATTTTTATCAAGCACTTAACAGTGTTCAGTACCAATCCAAGTGTGAAAAACAATGGCTACACCTACTGCTGAATCAAATGTTGTTGTGAATGAAAGAGATTCTTATAGTGCAAAACCTCCTATCTTCGATGGAGAAAAAATTGACTATTGGAAAGATAGAATTGAAAGTTACTTTCTATCATTTGACTTAGATCTATGGGATCTGGGAGTTGATGGTTACAGTTACCCTGTAGATTCTGAAGGTAAAAAGATTGTCAGAAGTGCATTAACAGATGCGCAAAAGAAGACTTACAAGAATTATCATAGAGCAAGAACGATTCTATTAAATGCAATTTCATATACGGAATATGAAAAAATTACAAACAAAGAAACTGCAAATTCTATCTTTGACTCTCTTCGTATGACTCACGAAGGCAATGCTCAAGTCAAGGAAACTAAGGCTCTTGCACTAATTCAAAAATATGAGGTCTTCAAAATGGAAGACGATGAATCTGTGGAAACTATGTTTTCAAGGTCTCAGATGCTTGTTGCAGGACTCAGAGTTATGGACAAAGGTTATTCTACTACTGATTATGTCAAGAAGATTATCAAAAGTCTACCTGTCAAATGGAGACCGATGGTGACTACCTTGAAACTAGCAAAGGATTTGAACAGTATAAGTCTTGAGGAACTAATCAGTTCTTTAAGGAGTCATGAGATAGAACTTCAAGGAGATGAACCTCAGAAGAAAAGTAAATCCATTGCTCTAAAGGCTAAGACTGAAAAGAAAAGGACTTATCAAGAAGAGGAAGAATTAGAAGAATCTGAAAAGGATTCAGACGAAGATGATATATCTCTCATATGAAGAAAGATAAGCCAACTGTGGAGATACAGGAAAGATAAGTTCAGAGGACCAAGAAGAAGATCTGAGTCTACATATGGTCAAAGGAGAACTTATGGAAGAGAAGTTACATGTTTTGAATGCAAGGAGCCTGGACATATCAAGAATGATTGTCCAAAGTTCAAGAAAGATGAAAGACCTAAGAAAGCCAAAAAGGGTCTTATGGCAACTTGGGATGATTCAGAGTCTGAAGATGATTCTGATGGAGAACGTCCCAACATGGCATTCATGGCTAAAACCAATAACAACGATGTTATATCATAAGAAGAACCATCAGACTCTGACGACGAAAGAGAGGTACTTTCTTCCTTATCTCGTTCTGAACTCGAAATAGGATTATCTGAACTTATGGAAAGATATCAACTCCTTCTAAGAAAACACAAAACTCTGAAAAAGGCTTTTGTGGTACCTTCAGAAGACCTTACTAAAAGTAAGCAAATCATTTCTGAATTAAACAAAAAATTATTTTTCTTAGAAAAATCAAATGCTACTTTAAAAAGTAAAGTCTCTAAGTTAGAAGAAGAAATCACTTCCAACATAACTAACACTAATGAAGTGGTCAGATATGATAGAGCTTTCCAACACTTCCTTGCTAAAAGCATAGATAGAAGCAAAATGGCTTCAATGATCTATGGAGTCAGCAGGAATGGTGATAGAGGTCTGGGATATTCAGGACCATCACAACCATATGATGAGACCAAGTGTATCAAGCTGATACCTCTGTCTAAACAGTTTGTGCCCTCTGGCACTAACTTAAAATGTCCAGAACTAGAAGGTTCAAAATTTATTGCTACACAAACTCAGAAACAAAAGAAAACTTATAAGCTAAAACACTATGCATAAATTCTACACTATTATTCCACTGCACGAAAGTCCAAAGGTGTCAGAACCTCTGGAAAGACTAATGTGAAATGATCCACAAAATGGGTACCTAAGAATAAGATAATTTATGTTGCTAATATCCTTAATGGCACCACTGAAACACCAATCATGGTACCTGGACAATGGATGCTCGTGACACATGACGGGAGAAAGGCATATGTTCCAAGATCTGAAACTTAAGCCTGGAGGCGTCGTCGGTTTCGGAGGAAATCAGAAGGGAAGAATCATTGGCTCCGGAACTGTTGGGAATGGTAAGCTTCCTTCTATTAACAATGTTTTGTTAGTTGAAGGTCTAATGCATAATCTATTGTTTATTAGCCAACTTAGTGACAATGGTTATGATGTCATTTTCAATCAAACGTCCTGTAAGGCTGTTAGTCAAAAGGATGGATCTGTTCTATTCAACGGTAAGAGGAAGAACAATACGTACAAAATTAAGTTATCAAATTTAAAACATCAGAATGTAAAGTGTCTTCTGTCTATAAATGAAGAGCAATGGGTCTGGCACAAACGTCTTGGTCATGTTAGCTTGAGAATAATCTCTCAGCTGAACAAGCTAGGACTTGTCAGAGGCTTGCCAAATGTGAAGTATTCTTTAGATGCTCTTTGTGAAGCATGTCAAAAGGGCAAGTTTTACAAAACTTCATTTAAAGCAAAGAATATTGTTTCCACCTCTAGACCGTTAGAACTTCTTCACATTGATCTTTTTGGACCAGTGAAAACTGCTTCCATCAATGGTAAGAAATACGGACTAGTCATCATTAATGATTACAGCCATTGGACATGGGTGAAATTCTTAAGACACAAAGATGAGTCACATTCTGTGTTTACTTCCTTCTGCACTCAAGTGCAAAAAGAAAAGAATTGCAATAGCATCAAAGTCAGAAGTGATCACGGTGGAGAATTTGAAAACAAAGATTTTAAAAACCTTTTTGATTCACATGGGATATCTCATGATTTTTCTTGTCCTAGAACTCCACAACAAAATGGAGTGGTAGAAAGAAAGAACAGGACTTTACAAGAGATGGCTCGCACCATGATCCAAGAAACTGACATGGCTAAACATTTTTGGGCAGAAGAAATAAACACAACATGTTATATTCAGAATAGAATCTCTATAAGACCTATTTTGAATAAAACTCCTTATGAATTGTGGAAGAATAAAATTCCTAACATTTCTTACCTTCATCCATTTGGATGTACTTGTTTTATGCTAAACACTAAAGAGAATCTTGGCAAGTTTGATTCCAAAGCACAGAAGTGCCTGTTGTTAGAATATTCTAAACACTCAAAAGGTTTCATAGTCTATAACACAGAATCACAGATTGTGGAAGAATTAATTCATGTGAGATTCGATGATATGCTTGACCCTGAAAAGTCAAAGCTAGTTGAAAAGTTTGCAGATTTGGAAATCAGCTTTTTAGAACCTAAAGAAAAGGCAGAAGAAGTTAAAGATCAAGAAGATCCTACTCCTGACACTATTGATATAACTCCGAATACTCCAGAACAAAAGAAAAGAAGAATGTCTACCTCACATCTTGAAGAACTGATTCTGGGTAGCAAGGACGCTCCGATCAGAACCAGATCAGCTTTCAAACCAACAGAAGAAACGCTTTTAGGATTGGTGTCGTTAATTGAACCACGATAGTTGATGAAGCTCTTGTGGATAAGGACTGGGTTTTGGAAATGGAAGAAGAACTTAATCAATTCTCAAAGAACGATGTATGTGATCTAGTTCCAAAATCTAAGGACGTTCATGTAATTAGAACCAAGCGGGTATTCAGAAATAAGCTAAATGAAAAAGGAGAAGTTGTCAAGAACAAGGCATGACTTGTTGCTCAAGGTCACGGTCAACAAGAAGGAATTGATTACAATGAAACCTTTGACTTGAAGCAATACAATTATTAATTTCCTTTTTAGTAAATCATAACATCATTTTATATCAGATGGATGTCAAGAGTGCATTCTTAAACGATTACATATCAGAAGAAGTTTATGTCAAACAACCTCCTAGTTTTGAAAACTCAGAAAAATTAGATTTAGTTTTTAAACTCAAAAAGTCTCTCTATGGTCTGAAGCAAGCTCCCAGAGCTTGGTACGATAGACTGAGCAAAATTCTTTTAGAAAACAACTTCACCAGAGGAAAAGTTGACACCACTCTCTTCTGTAAAACATATAAGAATAATATTCTTATAGTTCAAATCTATGTCGATGATATTATTTTTGGTTATACTAATTCCTCTCTATGCGAAGAGTTTTCAAAGTTAACGCAAGCAGAATTTGAAATGAGTCTGATGGGTGAGTTGAAGTTCTTCCTGGGAATTCAAATTGATCAGAAACCAGAGGCTACTTACATTCATCAAAGTAAGTACACTAAAGAACTTCTAAAGAAATTCAACATGATGGATTGTAATATAGCAAAGACTCTAATGCATCCAACATGCATCATGGAGAAAGAAGAAGCAAGTGGTAAAGTTTGTCAGAAACTCTATCGCGGTATGATAGGCTCTCTCTTATATCTAACTGCTTCTAGACCTGATATCTTATTTAGCGTACATCTCTGTGCTAGATTCCAATCAGATCCTAGAGAACCTCATTTAACTGCTGTTAAACGAATTTCGAGGTATCTGAAAGGAACTACTAACCTTGGCTTGATGTATGAGAAAACATCAGAGTACACTATTTCTGGTTACTGCGATGCAGACTATGCTGGAGACAAATTGGAAAGAAATAGCACATCTGGAAACTGTCAGTTCCTAGGAAACAACCTAATCTCATGGTCAAGTAAGAGACAATCAACAATTGCTCTCTCAACAGCAGAAGCAGAATACATATCTGCTTCTTTATGCAGTACGCAGATGCTATGGATGAAAAATCAGCTAGAGGACTATCAGATACACGAGAGTAACATTCCTATCTTCTGTGATAATATTGCTGCTATTTGCTTAAGTAAAAACCCAATCTTACATTCTAGGGCTAAACATATAGAAATAAAACATCATTTTATCAGAGACTATATTCAGAAGGGAATTTTATGCTTAAAATTTATTTATACAGACCATCAATGGGCTAACATTTTTACAAAACCCTTGGCTGAAGATAGATTTCAAATTATTTCAAAGCATCTAAAAATGGACTATTGTCCAGAGTAAGAGTGCGTCAAAATCAAACGTGTTTAGTCAGAGGAAGTAAATGTCGTCATAACCACTCTGGTAAGAAGTGTCTCGGTTCTGATGAATACTTTTGGGTTGTTCAGATTCTAAAGTTATTATGACGTGTCATTTAACTAGAAAATGATTTTTGCATTTTATCTAAATCATTACCTTTATCCAAATCAAATGAATAGTAATTCTCTTGAGATTGACTTAAAACATTATTACATTCATTCATTAATCCCCTGTACAGTGTCTATCCTTTTTAAGTTTTCAAAAACATTTTAAACGCTCTTACAAACTGTCTCATTCCCACTCTCACTTGAATAGAAACCCTAAAAACCTAAATCATCTCTCTCTCTCTCTCTCTCTCTCTCTCTCTCTCTCTCTCTATTTCAAACACTCAATCACCTTCCTCGTCCTCTCCGATCTAACTGTCATCATGATGAACACTATTCAACAAGAAACTATTCGCTTTGCCAAAGAATTTGAAGTGTCGCTGAATCCCTCTCAAGAGTTACCCTCTTTAATTATTACACCTTCCGCAACCACCACAATTGTCGTCTCACCATCTCTTCCCACGATAGATGCAAACCATGTAACTCAAAGAACTCCATCAGTTACTTGCGTTATCCATGTAGACAAACAGACCATTCTTAAAGAACTAGATGTCGATTTTGACAATCTTCGGAATAATGGGTTTAACCTAGTTGATCAACTAAACAATCAAGGATGGAAAAATTACTTTGACAGACTTAGAGGTTCTACATATGAAGCTCTGGTAAAAGAATTCTGGAGACAAGTTGAAACTGATAATCTTCATGTTGTTTCATTTGTTATAGATCAGAAGATTATTATCACTAAGAAGTCAATCTCAGATCTACTAAGAATGAAGTTCTTGGAAGGAAAAAGAGTTTATGGAAAGACTGAAAAATCTGGCTCTGTCATCAACAAAGCAATTTTCAAAAATTGTCAATCTGGGACAACAGAGTATAAGAGCAAGGATTTGTGTGATAACTTGAGGATCTAGCATAAGATCATTCTTGGGTGTATCAATCTAAGACCTTCAAAGAGTGCTGCAGATTTCTTCAATGTAAATCAAAAGTACATGTTATACTACTTGCACAAGAATGAGAAAATGTGTCTACCATCTATTCTGTTCTACTATCTAAGGGATATGGTGCGCAAAACAAGAACAACAGCCTCACCAGAAAGGAAGATTGTAAACTATATTCCTTTTGGAAGACTTCTCTCTGATATATTTGTTGAAAGTGGCTTAGTGGAGTATCTAGTCAAAGAAGCCAAATATACAGAATATCTGACTGCAAGCATAGGAGAAACCTTCAATGCTGTGAACCTTAAGCATATGAAAATGATCACGAATATTGAAGTAAAAAACTTGTCTATCTCTCACGACACTGTGATAAAAAACAGACATCCCGTAACGAACTACCCTTTCTATCACAGAGGAGATCATATAGACACAATTGCTTCGTTCGTTGCTATAATGAGAGAAGTAGGACATGACATATCAAAATTCAGAATTGAAGATGTCGCTCCCAAACCAAAATATATTACCAGGAGCAAGAGGAAGTAAACTGAAGAAGATCCTGAGTCTAAGAAGAAGAAAAAGGATGATAAAGCTGAAACCACCAAGACTTCCACACTGGAGTCTCTTCTTCTTGAGAAAATCAGTAAGTCTGCTATCAATTCTTCTGGTTCAATGAATGTCATTAACACTGTTACTGCACCATCATTACCTCAAACTACCTTCATTCCTACCTCCAATCCACAAGTCAAGTTTAAACCACCATCTTTTTCGATTCCTCCTTCAACCACCACTATTCAGTCATCTCCCAATTCATCAATCAGTACACTTATTTTGTCTGAAACCATTCCTACCCACACCTCGACAATAACCTCTTCACTCATTCAACTGGATGAGCAAGGTTCTTCGAACCTAGTCTCTGAATCTCATGTTCTTAACGTTGAATCTAGTTCTGAGGAAACCATCTATGAAACTCCAGAGATTGTCACTTCTGAACCTCTCATGGCTTCAGACACTCTGGAAGTATCATCTCCTCCTGATCAACCAACAACTGAACATGTCCACACTGAAATTGTTTCATCTCTACCAGCATCATCTAAAAATCACTCTGCTGACCCTGACCTTGCTTTGGTCATCTATGACATACCCCTTCCAACAACTCTTGAAGAATGCATTAGTCAATTTCCTAACAAAGCGTTAAAGAAGGTTAAGAAATTAAGATCAGAAATAAGCACATGTACCAAGCCTTTGGAACTTGAACACTCCTGTGAAATCTACCAGAAGTGGTTGAACTCTGAACTTGTAAGCTTCTCAGACGCCACTGTAACTGCTGGACTTCAGTTGGCAAAGGAAAAGGCAGAAGCAGAAGAGTATATAAGAGAACTCAGGTTTCTGGCTGCAAAGCAGAGAAAGGCTGAAGAAAAAGTTGCTGAAGAAGCAAGACTTTTAGCAGAAAAGGCTGCTGAAGAAGCCAGATTGGCACAAGAAGCTGAAGCCACGGAAAAAGCCAAGCAAGATGCGGGAGCTGTTTCCTCATCTGATCCTGCTGTGAAGCGTTTGGAGAACGCAATTGAAGAAATCAGAGGAGAACAACAGATATTCAGAGAAAATTTTAAAAAACAAAAGACTGTCAATGCAAATCTCCAGAGCATGCTTCAGAAGATTTTGGACAAGTTGTCCTCTGGAAACACCTAAGCTCATCTCTGTCTCTTTTGTTTTAAAGATATTAGATCCTAGTTTTTCACCCTTGGACTACTAATCTTTTTTATCATGACAAAAAGGGGGAGAAGTAATGAATGTGATATTTTGATTCTCATAGTCAATCTCTGAAAAATAACGGTGTTTACATTCTAACCAATAAATTGTTATTTCTATTAAATTGTCTTTCTTTTCAGGAACTTTGATCAAATTCAAACATCATGAAGTTAATCTTCAGAAAATCAGAACTTCATTGAAGAAATTAAAACGTTTTAGTTCTGAGGTTGTGACAAACAGGTTATGAAGTACGGTGAATTCACTATCTGACTTATTAAAATCAGGGGGAGCTCATTCAGAGAAATTCATCGAGTCTAAGACTCAGGGGGAGTACTTAAATTCTTTTATCCCTGCATTATGTACAAAATTGTGTCATCAAAATACTTAGTTTTGTCATCATAAAAAAGGGGGAGATTGTGAGAACAAGATTTGGTTCTGCAATATTACTTCTAAAGTTTTTATGATATCAAATGAGTATGTTTGTATGAACAATTTTATACGTCTAATGTTTGTTACTTTTGAGAATCCAACAAACAGGTTATACTTCCATTAAGTGGCGTGGATAAAAATGCTAAAAGAAAATACTTCGTCTACACGCTACACTTGAAGTGCTGAATAGCAAAAATCTGAAGCTAGCAAGACTCTAATAAAATATGGATAGAGAACAAGTTTTGAAGATCTGAAGACCGAGGTTCTGATTGAACGAAGTCCAGATGCTTAAGGCTTTCGCTATCTGATAAAGGCTCTGAGGACCAAGTGCTGAAGACTCCAAAGGCGCAACTCTGAGGACTCAAAGACTTGAAGATCTTAAGAACCAAGCTACGTTTTCCCTTCTTACTCATGCTCTCAGAAGCCTCTGAAGTTGAGAAGCCAAGAAGACTAAGTTATGAAGTACAACTGTACCACAATACAAACATAAAAATCTTGGAAACTGTGCAAACGGTACAAACGAGGATATCATGACAAGACAGGACGCAAAAGGTTTTATCTGTTCGCACGTCTTCATCAAGCCGCCAGCCTAGATAGCTATCATGATTACTTTTCAACGGCTACTTTTTGCAAGGCTATATAAAGACGCAAGACCTGAAGAAAGATACACACGAACGCTACTGCAAAATACTTTTGAACCAATATCTTTCTAAAGTCATTCTGATATAAACTTGTTTACATTTTTAGCTTGTATAAGAAGCATTTTTCTGAAAACGAAACTCATTCAAACTTAGGTTTATATTCCTTGAGAAAGACCTGTAGGGTTGTATTTCTTGAGAAGCCTAAGAAGTGTAGTCTTAGAGGGTGTTCCTTGAGAAAGACCTGTGCGGTTGTATTTCTTGAGAAGTCTAGAACTTGAGAGTTTTAGAGGTTGTTGTTAGTCACTAGAAGTTTGGCTAGTGCATTGTATTAATCTGATTGATTAGTGGATTAAGACCTCGATTGAGAGAGGCAAAATCACCTTGGCGGGTGGACTAGATTAACTTGAGAATTTCTCAAGTGAACTAGTATAAACATATTGTGTAATCTCTTTCTAACCTTATTAAGATTTTTACTTATAATTAAAAGAGTCGTTAAAGAGAGATTATTTTTAAGAAACGAATTTATTTTGAAAAACCAATTCAAACTCCCCTTTCTTGTGTTTTCCACACCTTCAGTTGCAGCTTCGCAATTTTTGTCGAGCGAGCTTCCGGTTTTGCCGGGCGAAGCAATTTCGCCCCAGTTTCGCCTTGTGAGGCTAGAGGCGGAAGGAGGGTGAAAAAATAGGTGCTACTGGAATTTATATGGGGGAGGGATTTCTCCCCTGCTTTGCCGGGCGAACCCTAGGCGAGCGATTTGCTTCTTCAAGCGAGCACCAGGCGAGCAGAAGCAGATGTTCTTTTTATTATTTTGTTTTGTTTCTTTTCTCGCGTCGTCTCGTTTCTTCGTTGACCTTGGGCCGTTGGGCAATTGAACTGTAGTGACTTAATGATTATAACATGATGAATTGTGAAGTATTATGATGAATTGTGATGTATGCGAGTGATGTTATTCTATGATGTTTTGATGACTTCTCATTAATGATGATGCAACTTTGAAGATCCTATGATGAATACTATAATGTTTTGCATCAGACATTCATAGCATAATTAGGACATTAGTCCAGTGATGATGTTAGGACTTCGGTCCAGTGGTGGCTTCAATCCCATTGTGTGGATTGAAGTGTTTATGACTTGCTCCGGTTCCAAAGGGGAATCAATCCTATGGTGGGGATCTTTGGAGGGTGATGGCCCAGTGTCAGTCAAATGATTGGGTACCACATGCATGAGTCTATGTTGTTGCATTTCATATTATGTGGCATTGCATATTAAAGAATAAAACGATGTTATTGATGATGTGATTTTAAGTGATGTATGACAATGGTGGCTGATTGATGCTATTTTGTTGACGATACTATGACGGTGTGAATGAATTATTGGTATTATTGTGCCTGTATACATTTTCTTTATATCTCGTATAATGATTTGTGATTATTCACCCTGCCTATTTGAATGTTGCCTCCACGTGAGTAACGTGTAGGTGATCAGGATTAGCTCCCTTGGTGCGTGAAGAATTTAGCATTTGGAGTTTATTTAGTTTCATGTTCCGTTGAATTTAGAATGTGTCTTGCTCTGATATGTAACATCGGGTTTGGACGTTCACGAGTTGAACTCTTATGTTCTCGTTTTTATAGACATGTTGTCACTATGATTTTTTTGTATTTTTTTACGTTTTGTATTTAACTACTTAAGATTGTGATTTCCGCTGCATTGTAGTTCTATTTGCATTTTGTTGGTAAAAGAACCTGTGTTACGGAGCAGAATGTTACTTCGATGTTTATGACGAAATATGACACCCTTGTGGTGATTTACTCTGATTTATTTACCTTTAATTAGTTAATTTATTCGTGAGTATTTTGTGGGGTAGAAGGGTGTTATAGTACGCATATTCGAGCTTTTCGATAGTAGGTTCGGTTAGACGATTTGAATCAGGTTATTTCCGTTATTCCATAAAACTTTTGAAAAACAATTTTTGCCAAAAGTTAGCCAAAAGTTAAAATTTTAATTGGTGATCTATTCACCCCCTCTAGATCGAATTCTATCGTTTAACAGGAAATATGAACAAACACATTAAAGAGATATTAACTATAGGGTTTATAGAATAGTTAAAAGGATGGTGGGATAGTCTCCTTAGTCCAGAAGATAAATACAAAATAGATTGAGCTATAAAAATAGAATCTAACGAAGAGATTTGTGTTACAACTCTCTTATATGCTATTACTAAGTTCTTTGTAGGAGAACCTTTAAAACTTCAACAAAGAGCATCAAACCAATTACTAAACCTTTATTGTCAAACCATGTATGATTATAGGTGGTATAGAGATATGTTCTTATCCAAACTCTGCGTTAGGTCGGATGGTGTTGCAGATTATTGGAAAGAAAGATTTATTAGTGGTTTATCTAGGTTATTTGCAGAAAAGGTAAAATTTAATATTAAACAAAATTTTAATGGAACAATCCCCTATTAGTCATTAACCATAGGAGAATTATATAATTATGTAATCGAAACTAGTATACAAATTTGTACAGATTATAAATTACGAAATAAAATTAAAAATGAAAAGGCTAGTAATGGCGCAAAATGGGATCATTTTGCAAGCAATATGAAGTTATTCCTTTAAGAGCTTCGAGTAACCTCGAGAATAAAAAAATGCTAGTAAAGGAAGAAAAAACTTTCATTATCATAAGAAGCAATCTTACAAAGACAATTCACAAATATATTTACCATTATCAAGACCCAAGCCTTCACCACTAGGCCAACCCTTGGGGGTTCAAAAATATATTTAATACTTAATTTAAAATCTTTTTATTATTAATAAAGATGTCATATATATATATATATATATATATATATATATATATATATATATATATATATATATATATATATATATATATATATATATATATATATATATATTTGATATCATTATTTAATATAAATGATCTTAAATTAAATGGATGATAATACTAAAAAAAATTATATAAAATTTTTTTTATATCAAAATTTATGATAATATGAAAATATTTGATATCATAAAAATATTTGATAATATGATAATACTTGAAAAACTTGATAAATAATGAAAATTAATAATATGAAAATATTTGATATTATTATAAATTTAATAATATTAAAATTATATGATAATATGAATTTTTTTTAGTTATTAAGTAAAAGAAATAAGATGTTGTAAAAAATATAATATAATTGAAGATATAATTTGTTTAAAAAAATACGTTTTCGAAATAAATTTAACACAAAACAACTATTAATTATATTTTACACCAATAAATAAAATATAATGTCCTATACCAACTAAAAATTAGTGTATAGTATTTAAAATAATGATTGTGTTAATAATTTAAAATATTATATACTTTTACATAATGGTTGTGTTAATAATTTAAATTAATGAATTAATTTTGTTCAATCTAATAAGTATTTTACTCCAAAACAGTCAAGTACAACAAAACTAATTAGATGAGAGAACTATCTTCAGGATCGGCCTAACGCATCTCGAGGCCTAAGGCGAAATTTAAAATTAAATATTTTTAATATAATAAAAGTATTTTTTTAAAATTAATATATTTTAGATTTTTTAGGATGTAAAAATATTAAAGTATTATAATTAATTTTATTTAACATTTTATTTCTAATTAATTCATCTAAACACTCTTCTCATTATTTAAAAAAATCATAATTGAAAAATAATCCTAAATTCGAAAAAAAAGAAGTAAAAAATCGATATACCTTCTCCTATTATTTTAAAGGACTCAAAAGCTTATTATTTATAAATGTGATTTTAAAATTAATAAATCAAAGAATACATATAATAAATAGTTATTATTATTATTATTATATATTTTAAATATGTTATTTTTTAATTGATATATTAAATAATTTTAAAAATAATTTTAAAAAATCAATTTATTAAAACTAAATAACTATAAAAGTAAAATTTTGAAGTCAGAGGCGGTAGCCTTGTTGGCCTACCTCTAAGGTCGGCCCTGACTATCTCTTATGAAAGAAAATATGCCGTAACTAATTAAAAATAATTATATTTATCATTTATGTTTTATAAAATATCAACTATTATAATTAAATTAAATGCTATAGCGTATCAAATTCCTACCTTTTTTTTTATTCCATACCATTTTTATTTATAGTAATTTTTTGTTATATTTAATATAGTAGTTTAAATCAATTTAATATATTATTTATAGATTTTTAATTTAAACAATTAATTCACTAATAATCATTATTTATCTCATTATGTCATTTTTAAGTTAGTTAAATCTGTTTACATTAATCTTTGCGATTAATTAAAACTTATATCATTAAAATAATGATTGCAAAAACATATGTCATTGATGTAAATGAAAACAAAAAAATTACAAAACTGATGTTATCACTTATATGTTTAGCACATTTTTTATAAATAAATTAGTATGAGTAAGAAAGATGGTTCTTGTTCTTGGTTGAATTTTTTTAATAACACTATTAAAAATTTAAAATTACTCTATGAAATGGAAGATTAAAATATAGAATAATTATATTGAATATTTGACAGATATCCAGAAATAATGATGACCAATCAAATATATATTAATGAAAAGAATAAATAATTATAAAACTAATTAATACTACCTCCGTTTTTTATTATAAGTCGCTTTCGAAAAATATTTTGTACCACCATATAAGTCATTTTATAATATCAATGAATCATTAATGTTATTTTTTCTATTATACCCTTAAATATTTATTATTCTCTCTCATTTCAATTATGTAAATTTGATTTTCCAATATCATTAATGAAGGATAATTTTGTAAAATCCTTCATAATTTCTCTTTTCCATACCACAATTATTACATTTATTAATATGTGTAAAAAGTCAAAAAAAACTTATAATAAAAAACGGAGGGAGTATATAATTATAAAAAATAAAAAAATTTAAGATAATGTATGATTAATAATTGTAAATATTGATTTTTTTACACATATGCCACATTTTGAAATGGAAAATACCAAAATGCCACACTTTGAAAAAAAAATACCAACATACCACACTTTTAGTTTGGGTTCGTCCTTCCAATAGACGACCCATTGAAGAAAAAATTGCGCATGAAAGGGTTCGGCCATCCATTGGCCGAACCATTGAACATCTTTTTTTTTTTTTTTTTTTTTTTAGTTTAAAATTTAAGTGGGCCCCACACTTACACAAAAAGTGGGCTGCATGGAAAATTGGTTCTTCATTGGCTCGGCCAATGGATGGCCGGACCCTTTCATGGGCAATTTTGTCTTCAATGGGTCGTCTATTGGAAGGACGAACCCAAACTAAAAGTGTGGCATTGTGGTATTTTTTTTTCAAAGTGTGGTATTTTGATATTTTTCATTTCAAAAGATGGCATATGGGTAAAAAAATCGTAAAGATTATTACAATATACGAATTATTTATAAATTATAAAAAAACATATTTTTCCCTGCATATTTATAATTATTGTTTATATATAGAAAATAAAAAATTATTAAATAAATAATAAATATGTTTTTAATTTTCTTAAGAATATTAAATACGTAATAATTTGTAATTAAAAAAATATTATATTTGTAATCTACACACGAGTATATAGAACAGAATTTGTGTGAACACACATGTTATTACAATTTTTGTATAATTAAAAAATAAAGATAAATATATTTAAAATAATGTATAAATCCAAACGCGACCATAATATATTTATTTATGTTATTAATATTTATTTATATAATTAAAATAATATTTACAAATACTATGTTATTAGTTAATATTTATAAAATTAAATGATTGAATAAATATTTTTATAAAAAATGTCAAAACGAAGTTAATATTTACATACGGAAAAATGTATTGTTGATCCAAATATTTGTATATGTGAAAAAACTATATCCCTGTTCTAAATATATTTTTGTTAAATAATTTTGTCTTTCTGTTTTTCATTCTTATTATATTTTAGAAACAAATGTACGTAACACATCAGCATACACACTCGAACTCGTACAAACTCATGTGGATTCAGACCAGAATTCGTGCAAAACCACGGGTTATTATTATTTTTTTGTATAATTTAAGAAAATAAAAATAAATATATTTAAAATAATGTAAGAATCCAAACATGAGAAAAATGTGTTGTTTTTAAATTACTTATGTTACTATTATTTTTATTTTGAAATTATTTTTAATTTAAGATACAATATTTTTTAAGAGAATATATGAAAAAGTGAGCTATATATAATTGATGTAATTATTTCACTAATATATGTTATTAATAACAAATTATTATTTTTAAATTAATACGTGAATCTTAATATTTTTTTAAATATCGAACAAGTTTTTTTTATCCAAATATTTTTATAAATGGAAAAATTATCTTTATATTTTTTATATAAATCAAAATATGTATTTTTCTAAAAATAATAAAAAATATTAGTAAAACAATTTTGTTTTTGTTTTTATATTTTTATTATATTTTAAAAACAAATATACATAATACATTGGTGCTGGTGTGAATATAGTAGTGCAATTGTCTAACCTTTTTTCATATTAAAAATGTAGTTTTCTAAATTCTTGCTTAAGTTGAAAGCTAAGAAAATCATAGACTTCCACATCTAGAATGTTGAATTTCAAAATTCTCTATTTAAAATTATTTTGAAATGTATTAAAATAGACAAATTATTAAAATATTAAATTTTATATCAAAAATTCCATAATAGAAAGAAAATAACAAAGAGAAAATTGTAAATGCATAGCAACAAGACGTTTCACATGTATTAAAATGATTAAATAGATTTGTTAATTGCCAAATATTGACCAATTTTATTCTACAAATATACTTTTTCCATTTTCCAACTCTCATTTGCTAGAGCAATAATCCAACGCAATCCGCGAATCAGATTCGTTGAGTACAAATCCAACGAATCTGATTCAATTACTGTGTTGTGAACTCTAACTATAAAATACCCCTCTCTCTTTCTGAGAACAATTCCAAGTTACAACAAGGTGTAGCTATGGAGAAAACACTGTTCTTGAAACTCCTCACTTTTTCAGCACTTTTATTATGTTCAATCACCTCATCATCGTCATCACCACCATCATCATCATCCATAGCTACACTCAAACTGGTAAATGCGTCGAAGCTTGAAATGTTTGTTGATGAACTTCCGGATATGCCAAAAATCTTTGGCTACGACGTTGTAGATGGCGTCCCCAAATCAAAGTCTCTCAAGATTGGCATGTTCAAGAAAAAATGGGTAAGTGCTGTTTTTTATTAGTTATTTAACTCATTAAATCTGTTTTTTTTAAATAAATAAAAGATTTAACACTGTTTGTCCAAGAATAGATTCAAACTGAAACTGAAATTTGTTTTTGTGCTAAAGTTTTTTCATGTGAAAATCCGCCTTTTTAATTGTCTTCTGTTTTTATTGGTAATTGCCAAGACTAGACCAACAAAGTTCATGAATTTTAGCTCTAACTTTCTTCTTTCTTATCTTGAAGTTGTGTGTAGTAGTTTGTAGATACTTTTTCTGTGAGTTTTACATGGTTCACATGATTATTGATAATACAAAGTTTTCTATTTTTAAATTATTTCTGTCTATCAAATTCTGTGTCAATCAACGTTGAACCATATATTCATCAAGCATAGTGGACCACATGCTCCAAAAAGATCTTCTACACTAATGATAATTAATATTATTAATTAAGGAATTAATTCCCCTAACTTTCTAAGTGCCATCCACTCGGTCATTGACACTGATAGTGATCAGTGACAATTCATTCTCCACTTTTGAGAATTGTTTAATTTTCTACTCACGTTGTTGTCATAGTCTTAGTCTTACATTATTATTTTCAACATTCATCAATACAGTTTCAAATATATTTGAAACTTTGGAAGAATTTTAGCCGGTATGAAACAAACTCCAGAGTTGAAAGAATATAAAATTAGTTTCAACATTAAATAGTATATTCATTTGAATTTATTATATTTATTATGTGTCATTTCAAATTTATTTGACTTTATGAAATCTAATATGCACCACAAATTTTATTTTATTTGCAGAAATTCCACAGAGATCTTCCTCCAACAACCGTTTACGCTTACGGGTTGAGCAAACGCAAAGCAACTATTCCTGGTCCAACAATCGAAGCGCTCCACAGAATCGACACCCACGTGACGTGGCAAAATCACCTCCCTCCAAATCACATACTTCCATGGGACCCAACGATCCCCACAGCATTGACCAAAACTACACACGGCATCCCCACCGTGGTCCATCTCCACGGTGGAATCCACCACTCAGAAAGCGACGGAAACGCCAACTCATGGTTCACCTCTAGGTACAAAATCAAGGGACCCACATGGACAAATAAAACCTATCACTATTCAAATAACCAACACCCTGGAAATTTATGGTATCACGATCACGCTATGGGTTTGACCAGAGTCAACCTTCTCGCTGGCTTAATTGGATCCTACATCATACGTCACCCGAAGATCGAATCTCCACTAGGTTTACCTCACGGTGACGAATACGATCGACCGTTGGTTTTATTCGATCGCAGCTTCAAAACCGACGGTTCGATTTACATGAACTCAACCGGAAACAACCCTTCGATTCATCCACAGTGGCAGCCGGAGTATTTCGGCGACGCCATTATCGTTAACGGGAAAGCTTGGCCGAGTTTAACCGTACGACGTCGTAAGTATAGGTTTCGTATAATCAACGCAAGTAACGCTAGATTTTTCAGATTGTTCTTCACCAACGGTTTAAGATTGGTACACGTGGGATCTGATTCTGCTTATATTAGAAAACCAGCCGCGAGTAATAAAACTCTCGTGGGGCCATCTGAGATCACAGATTTTATCGTTGATTTTTCTAAATCGAAGAGTAATGTAGCTATTCTAGCTAATGATGCACCTTATCCTTACCCATCCGGTGATCCGGTTGATGAGTTAACGGGTAAGGTTATGAAATTTACTGTTTTACCGGATAAAGAGGTTGACACGTCACAGATGCCGAAAAAGCTTGTGGAGTATCCGGTTGCTGATTTATCCAGTGTGGCGCAAACACGGTACATTGCTATGTACGAGTACACGAGCAATATCGATGAACCCACTCATTTGTATCTGAATGGTAAACCTTATGAAGCGCCGGTAACGGAAACTCCGAAGGCGGGGTCCACTGAAGTGTGGTATGTGATTAACTTGACGGATGATAATCACCCGCTTCATATTCATTTGGGTTTGTTTAAGGTGTTGGATCAGACGGAGCTCGTGAAATCTGATGAATTTAAGGATTGTATGACGAAAATCAACGATGCTGTTAAGTGCCACGTGGATGAGCATGCACGTGGGAAGAAAGTAGCAGTGCCTAATTATGAGAAAGGGTGGAAGAATGTGTTTAAGATGAGACCTGGGTTTGTTACTAAGATTGTTGTGAGGTTTGGTTACATACACACCAATGCTTCGTATGAGTTTGATGCAACCGCAGGACCTGGCTACGCGTATCATTGTCATGTAAGTTGTTATTTATTCTCAACAAAAATATATTTGTATTTTGATATTGTATTGCAATGCATGATGCGATACATTGCCATTTTTATGCAGATATTGGACCATGAAGACAATGCTATGATGAGACCATTGAAGATCATTAAGTGAAGAGCCGACAATGGTAACATGTGAGTATAGGACTATAGGTTTCATTTGTTTCTTATGTTGTATCTGTGCTTAATGATTTTAGCTCACGGGTTTATTTTGTATTGTAGGAAAATGACATGCGTGTAACATGATGAGTTAATCATGGAGTTGCTTTCTTGGGACCACTCAGCAGCTAGACAGTTCATAGGTGTTGATTCACATCAAAATAATACATACAAAGGAAATTGTATAATAGTTTTGTCCAAAATTGTGCACTGTGTTTATTCATAAACATTAGTAAGGAAGTTTTTACTATATAGTTGAATAAAATAGTAAAATGTAGTGAGATTAAATGTATTTGCTTTTGTGATGAATTTGGGACACGGCATAAGCAAAATTATGAACGGTCCTTAATGAGAACTAATCTTCCTTATAATAGAGGGATTCATAAGTTTGATGTGGAGTATGATTTTCTGATGGTGATCAGATAATTTTAGGAGGGTTGTCAATCCCCAAACTGTTGTATTTTTTAGATGTAAGTGTTTGAATTATATATGGTTGGTATTTATGATTGATCCATTTGATTTTGCTCATTCTTTAGTACACTTGTGTCTTTAATATGGTTGGTATTTATGTTGCTAATACTAGTAGATGAGATATTTGGAGAAGTTTATATGCACTTATTGCAATTTGATTCAATCAAGGTCTCATTTTAGAAAACACCATTAAGATTGAGCATTAGCATAATACATCTTTTATGCAAGATTGTATGTTTCGTGTCAAGAAAATGTAAACATCACATTATAAAAAAGTTTGAAAGGGTGAATTTGATAAGGCAATACAATCATTATCCTTTGTGTATGTGAACTTGCATCTCTTCAAGTACAAGGGGAATATGTTTTATTGGATGTCATTCATATATTTTAGAGGAAATTACATATTGAATGAAGAACATGAAGTTATTGAAGAAGGCGGGACACAATAGGATTTAAACAAAGAATGTGAAGATTTGAAGAAATACTTCAGCACTTTAAATATATTTGCTCAAAAGGTGATAAAGAAAAATATGTGTGAAATTACATATCCCTATACAACTTCTATGTGTCTGCAACATGTGAAGTTTAAGTAAAAAAAATTGTCAAGAGGGGTAAGAATGGACAAAAGGGTGATGTGAGTTGTGATTCTTTGTATTGGGAGCTTGTTGATGCTTCATAGGGATCAACAAGTTAACAATCTCTGAGTTTCACTAGGAAATCTTCTTAGGCACCTGCAAGTCAACGAGACACATACTAGTCACAATTTTTATATTTTTGCATGACTACATTGAAGATATTATAGATGTCGAGTTCAATGGAAATTATAATTTTCACACTATTGGAGATTTGCTTGGGTGGAGCGAAGAGTCTTGGTCATTGGTAATGAAGTTTTCAATAATAGTGGTGTGTCTACCAAATTATTCTATGAATCAGTCTCAAAGGTTATGAATTCCTTAAGGATATTTAGTTTGGGTGTTCCAGGGAGAGACATGTGATAAGTGCAAAATGTACCTGTTTTTGTATATATGTTTTGTTGCACTTATCGTTGCTTTTTGTTAAATATCATATGAATAAACCCTGTTTTGTTTATGAATGCGTATAGTTACATTTTAGTGTATATATTGCGTTTCGTGTATATATCATTGAGTTTAATTGATTTTATCTCATTTTTGTAAGTATTCAAGCAGTGGGATTTTGCCATTGTTGTATAGAGCATTGAATAAGCTTTCCAACGCTTCGAACCGGGCGAAAAACGGAATTACGGTTCAAGAGTTATGAAGAAAATAAGCTTTGGATTTTCGAGCATGCTTTGAGCGCGCTGAGCGCGCTCCAAGCCCCCAGAAAGAGCTACTTACAGGGAGTTGCGCGCTGAGCGCGCTCCAAGCCCACTGAGCGCGCTTTTTAAGGCGGTTTAACTTCAAAAAACACGCGTTGAGCGCCCGTAGCGCGCTGAGCGCGCTCTGCGACTTTGACAGCAATAAATATAGTGAAAAAACACATTTTTTGGCATGGTTTTGGGTATTTTTTGCTCCCAACTCCATCAAACTTCATTTCTTCATAGGATTAGTTTGAAAACAACAAATAGAGCTTGCATCTTGTCGAATCGGAGGTGGATTCTCATCGATCGGCTTGACAACTCGAGAAGTGTTGGTTTATCTCTTTTTCCTCTTTTTGTAAACTCTATCTTGTTGAGTTTGTATATGTTTGTACTTAGATCTTATGTATATTTGTTGATCATGGTGTTATATTTAATTTGCTTTATAAATCTTTATCGATGATTGTTTTTTATTTTTGCTTTATGCGCGGGGTTTGGGTTGTGTTAGAGATAAACTTCACAAATCTCGATTAGGGGTGATTATCTGCTAGTTTCTGGATGCTAGAGATAGATTTAGAGCTAACAATCCGTATGGGTGTCGGAACTTAATGACGTCCGTGTCTCGAGGCTTCGTGCACGAGAGTGACGAAGAGAGTGATACGGTTGTTTCTCAGCTCAGTGTGCCAGAGATGGACATTGTTGTGAGCGATACCGGGTGATATTGAGGAGTATTGTAAGTTGAGTGTAACTGGTCGGTAAGTTTAAGTCTGTGATGAGTCGAATATATACACGCCTGATAAGTTCGTCTGTTTGAAGAATGAATTAGTTTTTATGTTTTTATTTACTTTTCTGTTTTACGCTTTAAACCATTTAAAAACCAAACTCATTAACAATTAAATTGTCGAACGGCAGTTCAGTAGCACCGATCTCTGTGGACACGATAATTCCCGAAAAAATACTTCCAAATCTTTTTGTTTGCTTGCCGCTATTCCGCAGCCAACAACATGTGGATGACCATTTCAGATATGAGTTATCCATTTGTTCCAGGGAGAAACATGTGGATGACCATTTCAGATATGAGTCATCCATATAGCATATGCGGGTCGCATAAGGAATTGAGAATATGAAGTTATAATAAGCAAACCGATAAAGCCACGTGTATGTTGAAGTGAAATTCAAATTCACATTTAAGTTGCATTTAGTTTTTAATTTGAATTTCATTTAGAAGTTTTGATAGTATAAATACTGAACTCAAGTTCAGTTTGTAACCAACTCATTTGTGTAACCAATTTCGGTTTTGAAAGTTAGTTATAATTTCTCTCTCTCTCTCACACACACACACACACACACTCTCTCTCTCTCTCACACACACACACACACACTCTCCCTCTCTCTCTCTTCCATCACCTTCTTCTTCATTCCTGTGCACCAATAATGGTATCTAGAGCTCCAGTTTTTATTTAGAAATGGAAAACACGAGTGTACGTGAGGCGCGTGTGATTGATTTTGTTCATTTAATTCACAGTGAATTGAATATCTGAATTGAAATAGAGTCACATTTCTTGATTATGAGGGATTGGGAATCACGAGTGTTAGTGAGATCCGAGTGAATTTGCACAAGAACGAAGATGAACTGCGGAAACGGTAGCTTGAACACAAAGCTTCCAGTATTTGATGAAAAGAATTAGAATCGATGGATGATTTAGATGTGTGTGTTGTTTGGCGCTCAAGATGTTATTGATCGCGTTAATGATAGTTACATGGTAATTGCAGCAGATACAAATGAAGCATAGAGAAACGTGCATACAGAAACGAGGAAGAAGAATCAGAAGGTGTTATTTTATATCCAGCAGTGTGTGAATACAAATGTGTTTGAGAAGATCGTTGATTCAACGATGACGAAAGCTACATGGGACACATTTGTATGATGCTACGACGATGATGCGTCAGTGAATAAGGTGAAGCTTTAGTCTCAATGTAAACAGTATGAGAATCTCAACATGATGAATAATGAGAAGGTGCCTGATTACATATCCAGAGTGATTTTAATCACAAATGAGATGGAATCTTGTGGAGAAACTCTCTCTGATCAAGTAATCATTTAAAAGGAATTGAGCTCACTTACTCATCAATTTGATTACATTTTTGTAGCAATTGAACACTGTAAGGACCTTAGCACAATGAAAATTAAAGAGCTGTAGAACAGTCTAGAGGCACAAGAGTTATGTCTGATTGAGAGAAACTTTGAAAGAGGGGTATAATAGACTCTGAAAGCGTCTTCTGGTAAGAAGAATCAGAAGCAATCTTGGTCAGAGGCCAAGAAGAAACATGGTGGTGGTTATTAAAAGTCAGAAACCTCCAACTCTAGTGAGAAGAAACATCAGAAGAGAAAGGAGAAGTTTAACAAGAAGAAGGTTCAATGCTACTGTTGTAAGAAGTTTGGCCATTTTGCTGCTCACTATTGGTCAAACAAGGAAAGGAAATTAGAATAAGCAAGCATAGCTAGAGGAGAGTCTGGTGATGAACTTGTGTTATTGATGGTTTCTGAATGTGATGGTGGGTATTTGGTATACTGGTCGTATATGGACAATGGCTTCTCAAATTACCTAACTAGAAACAAACAATGGCTAATTGATTTTGAACCTAGAAAAACAACACAGATCAGATGTGTTGATGATATATACCTTAATGCTGAAGAATGGGAAATGTCAAAGTCAGAGTGAAGAATGGAAAATTTGTTCTGATCAAGGATGTTGTTAGAACAAGATTTTTTCTTGATATTTTCTCTTTATTTTTTATGATAACAAAAGTATTAAAAGTATAATGGTTTATTTGATGTGTGTTTTATTTATGCAGGTTCTTGTCTTGTATATAAATAATCAAAATCTGTTTACTTAAGATAGACTTGGAGTTTCTTCATTGGTAGCTTCTGGTGGCAGAGTCTGAAGAACAATTTCTAGTGTGGTTTGACGAAGACTCTGAATTGAAGGCCTCAGCATCCAGATGAGTTTCTACACTAAGTAATTCTATATCAACATCTGGTACCATTCAGAGTTGGTGATAAAGTTGTGGATTATCGTACTACTAAAAGCAAGATGTATTGCCTTATTAGCCTGTCAGTTCGGGTCTACAGGATTGCAAGGCTCAAGAAAAGCTGTTACGTTCTATGTATGTCTACTCCCAACGACTCTATTAGTGAAAAACCTCTTGAAGACTCAAAGGTTAAACGTGTTACATGTAACACCCCATTTAATTATTTAGTCGTGTTGTAATTATTTTGTGTGATTGTTCTTGACATTGTCCTTGTTGAGGGTATATGTGTTAGGGTGGTTTGAGAATTGGTGGAATGAATTAGGTTAAATCAAACCTTAGGACAACATGGTAATAATGATAATATGTATAAGGAGACATTTTATTAATACCCATACTATCAGTAATATTATTAATATTATTATTATTATTATGATTATTAATATTGTTATCATTATTAGTATTATTAATAATAGGCTTATTATTATGATTAATATTGTTATTGATAAAATTAAGAAAATAAAGGCAATTAAAGGAAATAAACCAAAATTAGGAGAGAGTGGTGGAGAAGTGGCAGAAGAACAGTTTTCACGTAAAAGATAAAGAAAGGGAGAGAGAAAGAGAGCTAGGGCAAGAAGAACTAAGGTTTCCACCATTGTTGGAGGAAGAAAAATCTTGGAAATTTTAGGTAAGGAAGGAGAATGAGATTCTTTAATGGTAATAATAACATTAGAGGGTAGTGAGGGTTATTTTCCCTCTTAGGTTTTGTGCATTTCTTCTCTTTCTTGTTTGATTTTCGTATCTGGATAATTGTTGTGGTGATTTGTGTTTGTGTACTGATGCATGTATGAATCTTGTATGAGTTCTGCTGTGTTCTGTCATGAGACGAATTCTGGAGAATTATGGGTTTTTAGGGGTAACAAAAGTGGGTTCTAAATTGTAGAAAACTTGAGAAAATAATAGATTAATGAGGTAGAATTAGGACTTTGAAATTGTACTGAGTTAAAGATGGTTTTGGGTCTGAATTAGGAGCTTGGAAGTGCTCTAATGGGGGAAAATTCGCAATGATGCAAAATCTGGGATTTTTGGTGACAAACTGGTCATACGCTTATGACTGTAGGCCATACGCGTATGAGGGACACTCTCGGGGGGCATACGCACCCCGTCTCCAGAGCCAGCACAGACCTTTATTGAAACGCGTATGGGACGCGTATGAGGGAGTGGACATACACGTATGGGCATGTTCATACGCGTAGGGGAAGTTTTGGAGAAGTTTTGGGAGAGAAATCACTCTCTGGTGATATGCATATGGCCCAGGGCAATACACGTATGAGGCCTGGGCAGATGAGCCCTACGCGTATGATACGCAGGTCTGGGGTGAGGGAAATGAGTCCATACGTGTATGAGCATGGTCATACGCGTGTGGCCAGAACTGTGGTGAAAATTTCCCGTTTTTGCGATTTCTGTTCCAATTTCGTGTGTAATGCAATTTCTCTTGACCTGTAAGACTAAGATGGTATAGTTGGACATATGAGAAACTAGTAATAATGGTAAATAGGATAAAACATGGGATTTTATGAGAATGTATGGTTGAGACATGTTGGATGTTTGTGAGCCAAGATTGTCGTGTGTGGACGGTCTTGTGTTGTGGTGGTAATTCCAGAAGGAATTACGGTGAGTATGTGGTTCACGTGGGATCATTGAGGATCGTGAATTATACTTGAATAATTGTTATATTGTACATAATTTGGTGCCATGCATTCATGTCGTGTTATGTGGAGATGAGCTAGGTGGGAATCCATGATGGATGTTGTAACATATGGTTAGACATTGTGGTCATATTCTTTTTTTCATAATAACATAACTTATCTTCAGACATTCTTCTTTGTCTGTTGTTAAGATGATACTGGTTTTTTGTAACTTCTATTTTATCACTCATATTTTTCAGCCTCCTTAAGGAATCAGAAACCTCATTGAGCTTGGAATTTAGGAGATTTATCTCATTTTCAAGATGAGAGATAACACCTAACTGTTTCTTCTTCTCACTCTCTAATTCAACAATGACCTTTCTTTGATTCTCCTCTGCCTTCTAATATTCTTCACATCTGTTACAGTTTTCCTTGTGATCCACATCCAAATCTTCATATAGATTGTTTTCATCACATGCTTCTACTTCATCAGTCCATCTTCCAGAAAGAGCAGTAGCAGATTCAGTAGTTCTTTTATTGGATTCATCTTCAGACTCCTCATCATCAGACCAAGAAACAATCAACCCTTTTTTCTGTTTCCTAAGATAGTTGGGACATTCTGGCCTAATGTAGCCAAAACCCTCACACTCGTAACACTATATCCTTTACTTAGGTATGTCTTTTCTTCAGTTCTGATATTCTTTTGAGAATCATCATTATTTATGACGTCAGAGGTGATTTCCTCGACACGTGGTCTTCCTCTTCTATCCATTCTCTTCAAAATTCTATTGAACTACTTCCCAAGCAAAACAATTGTATTTGACAATCCTTCTTCAGTATCCAGGTTAGCTTGTCCCTCTTTATCTTCAGTATTTGATACAAAAGCAATGCTTTTATTCTTCTTATCAATCCTATCATTCAAGGTTAATTAAAATGTTTGAGGTGAGCCAACTAACTCATCAACCCTCATATTGCTAATGTTTTGGGCTTCCTCTATGACAGTGACCTTCATGTCAAACTTCTTAGGAAGCGACCTAAGAATTTTCCTTACCAACTTCTCATCCGATATCTTCTCTCCCAAGGCACTAAAGGCATTGGCTATCTCAAGTATATTCATGTGAAAGTCATGAATACTCTCATCCTCCCTCATCTTCAAGTTCTCAAATTTGGTAGTGAGAAGCTAAAGTCTTGACATCTTAACCTTATAGGTCCCTTCATGAGTTGTCTTGAGAATTTCCCAAGTATTCTTAGCCACAATACAAGTGTTGATCAACCTAAACATGTTCTTGTCCACTTCATTGAATAAGGCATTCAAGGCTTTGGAGTTTCCAAGAGCTACCTCATCTTCCTCCTTGGTTCAATCTTCTTCTGGCTTCAGGGATTCTTTTCCATCTTTATCGTTAATCATAGGGTACTCCTAACCCTTGATGATAGCCTTCCAAGTTCTTCTATCCATAAATTTTAGGAAAGCCACCATACGTGCCTTCCAATAGTCATAGTTTGTGTCATCTAAGACTGGAGGCCTGTTAACATTTCCTCCTCCTCCCTTGTCCATAATACCATAATACAAACTCCCTGGAGCTCACCCCAAAACAAAACAAGGGGACCTGCTCTGATGCCAATTGAAATTTTGGCACGCAGATACCAAGTGTTGAGACAGATGTCACAACACTGAGATCAAAACACAATTTGAACACACACAACCAAAAACTATAAATTGCAGAAAGTAAATAACACCAAAGTTGTTAACCCAGTTCGGTGCAACTCACCTACATCTAGGGGCAACCAAGACAAGAAGGAAATCCACTATTAGCAGTATTAATTCGAAGCTAAACAATCCCAATTTACAACTTCTCACTTAATCCCTACCCAGTGCAACTTCTGCCTAGAAATCACCATTTAGATCTGAGAAACCCCTCTCACTTCCTAAATCACCATTTAGATCTGAGAAACCCCTCTCACTTCCTAAATCACATTAGTGATATCTAATAGTCCCAATCCCAGTGACTGTATACAAAACAAACAATAGAAGATCACACTTCCAACACAATACTCGATTTTGCTTAAAAGCTTCAACCAAGAACAATACACTTTTTGCTTAAAAGCTTAGAGTGAACAATGAATAATCAGTTAACCTAAATGAGCCAGAAGACGCATGAGTGGCGCAAATGAACAAACGAAAACCCAAGGGATCAACCAAAACAACAACTAATCCTTATTCTCTAAATTCTCATGATATGCTCTCTTGTTACAATAAGGTGTTTCTTCTCTTTAAATAGCCTTCACACCTACTATACTTGGGCTTCTTGAGGCGCACAAATAGCAGCAATCAATATAAACTGACTGCAAATCAACCTGCATTAAAATAGAAGGAAAATACAAACTTTCCTAAAAAGGCTCAAGGATCCTTTTTACGAAAAGTAACAAAATCTGCAATAACAGAAATTCCCACAATATTCTCCCATAACAGTCGCCCACGTTTGCATCAAAACACACTCAAAATTCACACTAAAAATTACCAAAATAGTCATGCCCTAAATATATGGTATAACATGACCTGGAACATGTCCCAACATCATGTAGAACATGATGTCTGACTAACATGGCAGAACATCTTGTTCATTCAACATCTTGCTTAACAACATGTTGTTTTACCAAAATGCAACCAATCCAAAAACCACAGGACTTACAATCTCTCCCTTTGGAAAATTTTGGCTAAAACAACCTTAGCACATACAAGAGGTACACAGCGGAAACAAAAACACAGAAACCCAAGAACCACAATGTTGTTCCACCAGAAAAAATCATCTGACAGCATAATGTCAAGACATTAGGCTTGACATCACAAAACAACATAAGCTATATGATAACATGTAAGCTCTGTACAAACTACAATCTTGTAGCAGCAAACCAGACAGGTACACCACTCCCCCTATCACACATAATCAGTTATCCCCCTGAAAGAGAAAACCCAAAAAAAACTTGAACAATTCAAGTTCCCATAAAATGCAGCAACATCCACAGCCACCTCAGCCTTACTCCCCCTGAAGACTACATTCTACTACAAAGAATAACTTCTCCCAGACACAAACAGAGATTTCCACAAACACAACTCCCCTAAATAATTGCACAAGATCAGCAACACAACTACTCTTCCTAAGCAGTAGTACACACATGACATAAAGTCATGACATCTGATCTAACATCAGAAAAAACAACACTTTACTCCCCATTTTTAGCCAAAAACAGACAAAAATAGAGTAAATGTAAACATACACATGATGGAAGCACAAACATGGAAGCATAAATATTAACAAAATGCGTATTGCACAAGTACATATGGAAATAAAAACAAAATCCAAAAAGAACCAAAAACAGATCACTTTCAGATGATCCTCCAACTCTTGCCCCGATCAAATATCCTTCTGCACTCCTTGTTGCTGTGACCACTATTAGGAGTTTTGATCCTAAATTCCCTTACCACCGCCTTCAAATACATCTTCTTCAAACTGGCCCTTCTATATTGCAGAGATATTTTATTCCACTCATTACCAATCTTCACTAGCTCCAGCCTACCAAGCATCAGAGAGTAGAGGAAATATGCATTGTGTGTTACATATCTCCATTTTTGTAATTGCTACAATTCCCCAATAGCACAAGTTCCTTCCTCATAACCCATGTCCTCGGCATAATCTGCATATAAAGCTTTAGTAGACATACCAGACACATATGTCTGCTTCTTGTCAATCAAGGCAATCAAACTGTTTGTCATATTGCTCACACATTCCACTTTGCATAATTCTTCTATCATAGCCTTCGTGCTATAGAAATAGTATGTATCCCAATTCCTGGTTCTAACGAAGCCATTCAATGTTTTCTTTTTTTTTGGCAGTAAGACTTATCTCATATGAGTGAGACACTTTCTTATGAATGTATTCTTTTATAAAGTGCCTTGTACTAAGATCTTTGAATTGATCTGAGTGACCTTTACTCGAGAGACATGAAGTCTCTGACACAATGATGGAGAAATTATAGTTTTCTCCCCTTCTAGCCTCACCAGTCTGCACAGAGGTTGTCCCAACATCATCTACAACATCCAAATTTTGTTCTAAATCATCAAACACCACATTGACAGATTCTATTGTCATCTCAGTTCTAGAGTTAAAGATTCTAAAAGTTCTGATGCTTGAAGAATACCCCAGAAATATCCCTTCACCACTCATGGGATCCATCTTACCCTTTTGCTCTTCGTTGGTCAGGACATGGCATTTGCTTCAAAAGTCATGTAAGTATTTCACTGTAGGCTTTCGCCTTTTCCACAGCTCAAAAAGAGTGTTTGAAGTTCCCTCTCTCAGTGTGACCCTATTATGAATATAGCAAGTTGTATTCATTGCTTCAGCCCAAAAGGGATATGGCAACCCCTTAGCATGACACATGACCTTAGTTAATTCTTGTATATCCAAGGTCCTCTGCTCAAAAGTCTCATCTAGCTGAGATGAAAAATTACAACAGATGTCATGAGACTCACATAATTCAGTAAGTTTTGAATTCTCAAGCTCCCTATCATGATAGATTCTTATCTTGACAACCCTACTCTTCCGTTCCTTCTGAACATTCTGACATAAAATCTTAAAAACTTCAGGTATCTCTGACTTCTCTGAAAGAAAGTTTAAGCATGTAAACCCAGAAAAATCATCCATTACCACATACACATACTTCTTTCCACCCATACTTTCAGTCTCCATAGGTCCCATGACCCTTATGTGGAGAAGTTCCAATGTTCTTGAAGTAGACCGATGATGCAACATTCTTTGTGACATCAGGATCTGCTTCCCAACTTTGCACTCACCACACACTTTCCCTTCTTCAACTTTTAGATCTGGAATTCCTTTAATGGCTCCTACAGACATGATTTCTTTCATTCTCTTGAGATAAAGATGTCAAAGTTTTTGGTGCCACAACTTCACTTCATCCTCTTGAGATTTTGTACGTGTGGAAGAGTAAGCAGTAATTTGAGGTTCCCAAAGATAGCAATTATCCTTAGACCTTATACCCTGCATCATAACATCATTTTTCTCATTTTAACTAGACATTCTGACTTAGAGAAAATGACTAACAAACACTGATCACATAGCTGACTTGTGCTGATGAGGTTAACAGTTAATCCCTTCACACGAAGAACATCTTCCAACCTAGGTGATCCAGCATCCACCAATTTACCAACTCCTTTAATCACTTCTTTAACACCACCACCAAATCTGACAACACCTGTGGGCAAAGACTTAATATACATCAACAACTTCTGTACCCCTATCATATGTCTAGATCATCCACTGTCAAAGTACCAGTCTTCTCTAGTTGAGACTCTCAAAGAGTTGTGGGCTATAAGGTTAACACTTATATCCTCGGTACTTCTCCTTTTGCCAACTGGCCTATCCTTAACTGAGAATATCTGGTTTCCATGCAATTTATAGCAAAAAGGCTTTATGTAACCATACTCTCCAAAATGATGACACCTCTAACAAGATTGGAAACTACTTAGAGGTCCATAAAGTCTGCCTGGATGCTGTAACATATGGTTAGACATTGTGGTCATATTCTTTTTTTCAGAATAACATAACTTATCTTCAGACATTCTTCTCTGTCTGTTGTTAGGATGATACTGGTTTTTGTAACTTCTATTTTATCAGTCATATTTTTCATCCTCCTTACGGAATCAGAAACGTCATTGAGCTTGGAATTTAGGAGAGTTATCTCATTTTCAAGACGAGAGATAACACCTAACAGTTCCTTCTTCTCACTCTCTAATTCAACAATGACCTTTCTTTGATTCTCCCCTGCCTTCTGATATTCTTCACATCTGTTACAGTTTTCCTTGTGATCCACATCCAAATCTTCATATAGATCATTTTCATCACATGCTTCTCTTCATCAGTCCATCTTCCAGAAAGAGCAGTAGCAGATTCAATAGTCCTTTTATTGGATTCATCTTCAGACTCCTCATCATCAGACCAAGAAATAATCAACCCATTTTTCTGCTTCCTGAGATAGTTGGGACATTCTAGCCTAATGTAGCCAAAACCCTCACACTTGTAACACTATATCCCTTTACTTAGGTCTGTCGTTTCTTCAGTTCTGATATTCTTTTGAGAATCATCATTATTTATGATGTCAGAGGTGATGTCCTCGGCACCTGGTCTTCCTCTTCTATCCATTCTCTTCAAAATTATATTGAACTGCTTCCCAAGTAAAACAATTGTATTTGACAATCCTTCTTCAATATCCAGGTTAGCTTGTCCCTCTTTATCTTCAGTATTTGATACAAAAGCAATGCTTTTGTTCTTCTTATCAATCCTATTGTTCAAAGTCAATTCAAATGTTTGAGGTGAGCCAACTAACTCATCAACCCTCATATTGCTAATGTTTTGGGCTTCCTCTATGGTAGTGACCTTCATGTCAAACTTCTTAGGAAGAGACCTAAGAATTTTCCTTACCAACTTCTCATCCGACATCTTCTCTCCCAAGGCACTAAAGGCATTGGTTATCTCAAGTATATTCATGTGAAAGTCATGAATACTCTCATCCTCCCTCATCTTCAAGTTCTCAATTTGGTAGTGAGAAGTTGAAGTCTCGACATCTTAACCTTATAGGCCCCTTCATGAATTGTCTTGAGAATTTCCTAAGCATCCTTAGCCACAGTACAAGTGTTGATCAACCTAAACATGTTCTTGTCCACTCCATTGAATAAGGCATTCAAGGCTTTGGAGTTTCCAAGAGCTACCTCATCTTCCTCCTTGGTCCAATCTTCTTCTGGCTTCAGGGATTCTTTTCCATCTTTAACTTTAATCACAGGGTACTCCTAACCCTTGATGATAGCCTTCCAAGTTCTTCTATCCAAAGATTTTAGGAAAGCCACCATACGTGCCTTCCAATAGTCATAGTTTGTGCCATCCAAGACTGGAGGCCTATTAACATTTCTTCCTCCTTCCTTGTCCATAATACCATGATATAAACTCCCTGGAGCTCACTCCAAAACAGAACAAAGGGATCTGCTCTGATTCCAATTGAAATTCTGGCACGCAGATACCAGATGTCGAGACAGATGTCACAACACTGAGATCAAAACACAGTTTGAACACACACAACCAAAAACTGTAAATTGCAGAAAGTAAATAACACCAAAGTTGTTAACCCAGTTCAGTGCAACTCATCTACATCTAGGGGCAACCAAGCCAAGAAGGAAATCCACTATTAGCAGTATTAATTCGAAGCTAGACAATCCCAATTTACAACTTATCACTTAATCCCTACCCAGTGCAACTTCTTCCTAGAAATCACCATTTAGATCGTAGAAACCCCTCTCACTTCCTAAATCACCTTAGTGATATCTAATAGTCCAAATCGCAGTGACTGTATACAAAACAAACAATAGAAGATCACACTTCCAACATAATACTCGATTTTTCTTAAAAGCTTCAACCAAGAACAATACACTTTTTGCTTAAAAGCTTGGAGTGAATAATGAATAATCAGTCAAACTCAATGCACCAGAAGACACATGAGTGACACAAATGAACAAACGAAAACCCTAGGGACCAACCAAAATAATGACTAATCCTTATTCTCTAAATTCTCACGATATGCTCTCTTGTTACAATAAGGTGTTTCTTCTCTTTAAATAGCCTTCAGACCTACTAGACTTGGGCTTCTTGAGGCGCACAAATAGCAGCAATCAGTATAAATTGACTGTAAATCAACCTGCATTAAAATAGAAGGAAAATACAAACTTTCCTAAAAAGGCTCAAGGATCCTTTTTACGAAAAGTAACAGAATCTGCAATAACAGAAATTCCCACAATATTCTTCCATAACAGTCGCCCACATGGGAAACATTTTATTCCATGTTTCCCACTACCGAACGATAATGAAGTCATAGGACGGTCGCCGACGAAAACCTAATTCACGAAGAGCGCAACAAAAACATAATCTTTGTCAACGCTGCCATGGAGTTTGTCGTGGTGTCGGAAAGTTCTACTCTGGCATCCAGTAGCGACAGTCAGAAGACTCTGGACAAGGCTGTTGAGTTGATGGGTAAGGGAAACAAGGCCATGAAAGATAAGTATTGATGAAACTGATTTTATGAAAATGTGGATTTTGTATATTAATGTCAATTTGGGAATGATAAACTGATTGCATTTGTTGGGCTGATATAGAATTTGGAAAAAAATTGTTTTCTCTGTTTACAACAATTTAACCAACTGTAGATATGTATATGAGTTTTTGTTATTACTAATATGATTTTTATACCTCATATACAATTTTGTTGAATAAATTGAGTAGGATTATGGGAAGGGTCCAGTTACCGGAGAGCCATTTACTCTGGACGACATTATATCTATCAATACACGCAACATACGGTGGTATTGACATAGTTGTTTTGTGTAGTTTATAAGTGGTTCAATCTAATCATGTTTGTTGTAGTTCTTTTTGTTTGTTTTCAAATTTTTACTTGTGGTTTTCTAATTAAATAAACTATAAGGGGGTTTACTACTATGTATTAATTTAGCTACCTTATAAAAACTAATTAAAAAATACTAGTATGAATATGAATATATAGTATAAGATAAAAACTAATTAAAAAATATATATGAAAATGTGAAATCCTAAATCACCAAAACGCGGCTACATTTTCAAGTGGGAGAAGCACTTTCATTTAAAATCAAACTAGTAACTAACCTGTGCGTTCGCACGGGCCTGTCTGTTCGAGGATTTTATGTTATGGACGCGTAATTGTTAATCAAATTGAAAAGAAAAATGGTAAAATATAAAAATAGATATAATTGAAATTAAAGATTTATATTGTTAAGTATAAGAAAATACTGTGTGTTGTAAAAGTAGGAATTAAATTAATTATTGATAAAAATCAAATAATGTAATGATGATTGAAAATATTAAACAAAGAATATTAATCATTAGGTAGACCAAAAACAAATGAAACTAAAAAATAATAGTAAATTTAAGAATAATAGTATGATTAAAATTTAAAAATAATAGTAAAATTAAGTTAAAATAATAATACATGTAGAAGATGAAAGGTAAACAAAAATATCAATAATAATGTTCTGGACTGGACCAATGGTCAGGCATGGCCCAATCCACTTATGCTCCCAGAACGGCCCAATTGCCTAAGTTCAATCCACAAAGGGGAAAAAGTTACATTTCTGCCTCTCCAGCCGGGCATGGAATGCATCACTCCTCCTCGGAACAGCTGCCCGTTCTGCACGACTTCTTCACTCCTCGAACAGCCAAGGGCATGCGCCCAAAACCATGCCTATGCTCGACATAACTGCTAGTTTTGGGCACCCTGCCCGACATAACGGCTAGTTTGGGCAGTTACCTATTCTTCGAGAAAACGGTTATTTCGCCCCGAAAATAGGACCGTTGGCCACGCGTTGGGGGCACTATATAAACCTTCTCGCTTGAGAGGGTCAGGTATCCAATAATCACCCTTGAAACTCACTCTTTGTACTTGCCCCTTTTCTCTGACCTTTACTTACTTGAGCATCAGAGTGCCTTGCAGGTACACCCCATCCTCTTCATACGCCCAGCATCTCAGACGTACTTGGTGGCCCACTTCAATAGGATCTGATCCAGCCTTCACGATCAGTGGCTCCGTCTATGGGAAACCTTGTTCTCCCCATCTTTCTTTCCCCAGAAACCAAAGATCAAAGCAAATTTCCAAGATCATCATCATGGCCTCTCAAGATCACGCCAAAGGTGTTCTCTAATCCGTTGTCCTCCCCGTCAACAAGACTGACGTTGACGGTCCATCTTCTCTCCTCAGAGATCCCCGTTTTCTGAGAGACAGGGACACAACCTCTCCTTCCCCTACTCTTACTGATCGCGAAGACGACCAGCCCTCGCTGGGCATCCATCCCGTTCCTGCTCCACCCAACGCCGACCTGGCCGTGGTGGCCTTTCTGGAGGCGCTCAACAAGACCAACCTCCTGATCCTTCAGTAGAACGAAAGGATCGAGGCATTGGAGGAATCCACCCGTCCAAGATCCCCTCCTCTGAGGAAGAGCCACCGACGATCCAAGAGCCCGCAACCTCGGCGAGAAGCCGACCGAAGGCTGCGCCAAGAACCAGAATCTCGTGCTGCCCAGAAACGCGACCAGGTTTCCCCGCGGAACCAGCATTCTCCTGGCCACAAGAGGACCCGAAGAGATGAGCAGTCACCTCCGGTCAGGTCAAAGGGTCGGGCCCGTTCACCTTCCCCCCAAAGAAGTCGTCGACATGAGCGAGTCGTCCGGTCCCCGTCACCAACCAGTTCCAACAGCGATGATGAGCCTCACAGCCCGTTATCCCAAGAAATCTTGGCAACACGCCCCCCTAAGGGCCTGGAGAAGCCCCTAGCACTGGGCACGTACAGCGGTACGAGTGACCTCAACGAGCACATCGAAAACATCGATGCGTTGTTGGATAACCGTGGCGTCCGGGGCGCCATCAAGTGTCGGCTATTTCCAACCATGCTCCGAAAAGGGGCAATGACTTGGTACAAGCAGCTGCCCGAAGAGTCCATTACTTCGTGGAAGCAACTGGACAGACTATTCTCCCGGCATTTCACAGTGTCGTGCCGCCACCCCAAGACTAAAGCCTCCCTTGGGGCCATAATCTAAGGGAAGGACGAACCTCTCCGGGCATACATCGAGAGGTTCAACAAAGAAGCGGTACAGGTCCCTAAAATGGACGAGATGAAAAAATTTCTACTCGAGCAAGGACTCTGCCCGGGCTCAGAATTTTCTAAAGCCGTCGGCCTCGCATATCCAAGGAACCTGGATGCCCTCCTCCTCAAGGCACAATCACACATTCAGTGCGAGGAGAAGGAAGCGGCCAACTCCTTCCGAGCCTCCCGCCACCAGGAGAACGCTTGGGCCTCCAGAGTTAAAGAGGCCTCAACATCCCGTCGAGGAGAAAGGAAGCGCGAAGACCATCCTCGGGACTCCCGCGACAGCAAGGGACCCTCCAGACGATTCCACGACTACACCCCCCTGATCGTCTCCAGGGAGAATATACTGTCCGAATGCCCGAATTCGGAATTCAAGCAAGCAGGGGTCCGCTTCCCCAAACAAATATCGGCCAAATCCAACACCGACAAATCGAAGTACTTCCGTTTCCATAAGAGTCACGGCCACACTACCGAAGACTGCATCCATTTGAAGGATGCTATCGAGATACTGATCAGGGATGGCCACCTGAAACAGTTCACGAAAAAGAAAGACGCTCCCCAGCAAGACGCCTAGGAGTCCAAGAAGATAGAGGAAAAAGTGCCTTCCTCGGAAGAGGCCAACATCCAGGTCGCCATGTCTGTATCGCGACCAGAAGACTTCTACGTCCCAGACGAACTCAGCGCTCCTGCCTATTTCGCGGCCCACAGCCTGTGGGAAACATTCCCCTCCGCCATGGTCATCTCGGGCGGAGGCTTCAATAAAGTCATGGTGGGCTCCATGAAAAGAAAATTCGAGCACCTAATCAGCACGAGCTCCAACAAGGTGACCACGCTCGACCAAGCCCAGAAGGGCTCTGTCCCCATCTCTTTCTATCGGGAAGAACTCCTCAGAGGATCTCCAAACTTGAGCATATCCCTGCTTGTCAGAGCTCGAATGACAAACTTCGATGTTCGCAGAATCCTCGTCGACCAAGGAAGCTCAGTCGACATTATGTACTCCCAGCTATTTTCAACACTTCAGCTGGACGAATCACACCTCACCCCCTGTGTGGGGTCTGATTTGTAAGGATTCAACGGATCAGTGACCAAACCCTGGGGGTACATCAAACTGATCGTAACCTTTGGATCAACAGAGATGGCCAGGTTCGTCAAAGTGTAGTTTCTGGTGATCGATTGCCCGTCACTGTACCAGTGTATCTTCGGAAGACCAACATTGGCCGAGTCGGTAGTTGTGCCTTCAACCGTCCAACTCAAGATGAAGTATTACACTTCAAAGGGGATGGTCGTCACCCTCCACGGCGACATCGAAGCCGCACGACGATGTTTCGAAGCAGCCACAAAGGGACTCAACGCCATCGTGTCTAAGCCAAAGGTTTCGAACAAGCCGGCCTTGCCCAGCAGTTTCGAGGAGGCCAAGCCTCTGCCTCAGGTCGACTCCATTGACCTCGACAACCGCTTCCCCGAAGAGGACCAGCAAGAGGACCAACCAGCTTCAACCAGCTCACCCGCCCCGTCCAATAGCAGCTCTCATCCGATGCGCCCAATCTCGGATGGCAACTTCGAGCTCGTTTTGTTCGGCGACGATCCCCAGCGGGGAGTGAAGATTGGAGCGGATCTCCCCGACATCACGAGGATGCAACTCAAAGCCTGCCTCCGTGAAAACACTGATCTATTCACCTGGAGCACCGCCGAGATGCCCGGCTTCGACCGTCCGTCGCCTGCCATCAACTTACGATTGACCCGACCGTCAAAACAGTAGCACAACATAGGAGAAAGCAGTCCCCGGAGAAAACGGAGGCTGCAGAAAAAGCTGTAAAAGACCTCCTCGAGGCAAAATTTATCTCGGAAGCCAAGTACACCACTTGGCTGTCCAATGTTGTACTTCTAAAGAAATCTAATGGCAAATGGCGAATGTGCATTAACTACACCGATCTTAATAAGGCATGCCCGAATGATGCCTACCCCCTCCCCAATATTGATAAACTTGTTGATAATTCTGCCGGTTTTAAACTTTTATCATTCATGGATGCCTACTTGGGCTACAATTAAATTCCAATGACAATGAGCGATAAAAAATACACGACCTTCATGACCGAATCGGGTAACTATTACTACAACGTAATGCCTTTCGTCCTGAAGAACGCCGGCGCAACCTATCAAAGGATGATGAACAAGGTCTTCCGGGGGGAGATAGGCGACATGCTCGAAGTCTATATGGACGACATAATCGTTAAATCCCACGAGGAAATCAATCATACTTGCCCATCTGAGGAAGGTCTTCGAACAGGCCCAGAAAGTACCAAATGCGTTTCAACCCGGAGAAGTGCACGTTTGGTGTTCGGGCAGGCAAATTCCTCAGTTTCTACTTAACAGAATGAGGAATCGAAGCCAACCCCGATAAATGCCGAGCATTCTCCAAATTTCCAACGCCCAAGTCAAAGAAATCCATCCAGTCCCTCAACAGGATGCTCGCGTCGTTGTCCCGTTCCGTGGCCAAATCTGCCCAGCACGCCCTACCATTCTTCAAACTCCTCCGCAAGGAGGCAGCATTCGAATGGACTGAGGAATGTGACCAGGCTCTCCTCTATCTAAAACGAGCGCTCTCAGAACCATCAGTCCTCTCTCCCGAACAACGACGAAACTTTGTACCTGTACCTCGCCGTAGCAACCGAGGCAGTGAGCGCCGCTCTTATCCGCGAAACACCTAACGGGCAGAAGCCCATATATTTCACGAGCAAAGCACTGCAGGGACCGAAGCTAAGATACCAACAGATAGAAAAAGTGGCGTTGGCCCTCATCAACGCAGCTAGAAGACTGAGACACTACTTTCTCGCCCACACAATCGTGGTTCGAACGGACCAACCCGTAAAGCAGCTACTGGGACGACCAGACATGGGCGGTAGAATGCTCAAATGGTCGTTCGAGCTGTCCGAATTCGAAATCCGGTATGAGAGCAAGAAATCCCTCAAAGCCCAGGCCCTAGCCGACTTCGTCGCCAAAATGACCTTCGCAGACTCCCCCACTTGAGGAGCACAGAAATTGACCATTTTCGTAGACAGGGCCTCCAGTTCGGCGGGAAGCGGGGCAGGCATCATACTGGAAAGCGAAGAGGGAATCATCTTTGAAGTTTCACTCACCCTGTCCTTCCCCACCTCTAACAACCATGCTGAGTACGAAGCCTCCTTGCCGGGTTACGCTTGGCCGAAGATCTGGGCGCGGAAGAAGTCGTCATTTGCACTGATTCACAACTCGTGGCCCTTCAAGTACGAGGGGAATATCAAGCCAAAAACGACAACCTGACCGAATACTTAGCCCTGGTCAAGAAGAAGATGACGAAGTTCGCAGCAGTAGAGGTAAAACATGTTCCCCATGAACACAATGTCCGGGCAGACGTTTTGTCCAAACTAGCCAGCACGAAGAAGAAAGGCAGAAACAAGTCCTTCATACAGGAGATACTTCCTCAACCCTCGACGTACAGATGATCGGCGACAGTAATTACTGGATGACCCCCGTTTACAACTACCTCGCTAAAGACAAACTTCCGTCCGACCCCAAAGAGGCCAGCATAGTTAGGCGAAGAGCTTGCTCCTACGTCCTGGTCGAAGATAAACTCTACAGGCGAGGGTTCTCCATCCCACTACTCAAGTGTGTCAAGGAAGAAATGGTCCCCCATATCTTGCGCGAAATTCACGAAGGAATCAATGCTCAACATCTCGGAGGAAGGTCCCTTGCCCGAAAGGCCCTCCGAGCAGGGTACTACTGGCCAACCATGCAGCATAATGCTAAAGAGCACGTAAAGAAATGCGATAAGTGCCAACGACACGGGAACATGCACCTAGCTCCTCCTAACGAGCTCAAGGCAATGTCCTCCACGTGGGCATTTTCCTGGTGGGGCCTGGACATCCTATGACCATTCGTGGCAGGATTAAATCAGAATAAATACTTGATAGTAGGTGTGGACTACTTCACAAAATGGATAGAAGCGGAGGCTCTAGCCAAGATAATTGCCCTTAACATATTGCATTTCTACAATGAAACATCCTCGCACGTTTTGGCATCCCCCAAGTGATAGTCATGGACAATGGGACACAGTTCACGGACAGAAAGTTCCAGGACTTCGTCCCCCAGCTCGGCACGAAGCAACACTTCGCATCCGTCGAACATCCTCAAACAAACGGGAAAGCTGAAGCGGTGAACCGAGTCATCCTTCGAGGCCTCAAACGAAGGCTAGACGAAATGAAGAAATCTTGGGTCGAGGAACTGCACAACGTCTTATGGGCTAATGGGCATACTGCATAACTCCACACTCTTCAACCGGGGAAACACCCTTTCGTCTGGCCTATGGGATCGAAGTCGTGATCCCCATAAAAGTTCACGTACCCTCCAGGCAGACAGAATCACCCCTCGACGAAGAAATGAATGATTAGGCACTAAGGAAGGAACTCAATCTCGTCGAGGAAATCCGAACAGGGGCAACCCTCCGTGAAGCCTCGTTAAAACAAAAAATTGCCATCAGGTACAACGCCAAAGTCATACGACGAGAGTTCAATGTGGACAGCCTCGTCCTAAGGAGAAACCATAAAGACTCTCGCGAAGGCAAACTAGCCGCCAACTGGGAAGGACCATATTGTGTCCGGGCAAAAACGGAGAATGGGGCCTATTACCTAGAATGTCTCAACGGGGAAGAACTTGCTCGACCATGGAACGCCGAAAAGCTGAAACAATACTACAGCTAAGGCCTTAACCATCGGTTCGATCTGTCACGACGACGAGCATCGCCTACCGACCATGATGCAGCCTAGCTACAAGCGTCGCATGCCAGTGAAGCAGAACTCCGCTCAGGAACAAGTCGGGTCTCTGCTCGACAGCAGTCCCTCAATCGAGCACTACCGTCGTCAAAGTACCACGACAGGCAGAACACCCAGCTTGCGATGGGAGGTTCATGCCACGAACTCAGGCCTCAAACGCGACCTGAGCTCCGCATCCTAGCCCGGATATTCCCTAGTCGTTCGACCTTTACCCTTCACTGACGAACACATCTACAACGAGCAATTCCCTGAAACTTAACGTAAATCAAAATAATCCCTATTACGGGCACACATGCATGTCGAGCAAAAGTACAACACTTAGCAGAATTTAAAGCAGATAAAACCATGCACATCATAAAACCAGCCACGAGGGCCGGACACATACATAATTAAAAGTAACGAGTGGCCGCAAGGACCACAATTATGCTTGTTACATAAACCGGGGGCCATGCCCCCATTCAAAATAAGTTATAACAAGTTACACGACACGCATGCCGGACAAAATTACAACAACAACAAAAACCATCACTCATCCATCTGGTCAGTCTGCTTAGCGTTGGGCTGAGGCTCCTGGCTCTCCATAGTCTGATTCTCGGCATGCTCTTTGAGGAGGGAGTCCAGTCTAATTATCTGGCCATCTTCGACGTGCGCCAGATAGTGGGTACCCTCGGTGGAAATGTCAAGTTCGGGGTTCATCACCCGCAGTTGAGACACGGCATTCCTGAAGGATTCGTCCGCAATGACGATGTTGTCATCCTCGGCAGCCAACATACGGGCAACTAGCTCAGAACTTGTCTTTAGCTCCTTCACGTCCTCGGGTTCATCTTCGCCCGGAGCATTGGCCACCCTCAGTTGCTCGACCAGCTCCTCAGTCGCCTTCTTCTCCGTAGCCAGTGTAGAATTTCCCCCCTTCAGCTTGGTCACATCCTCGTCCGCCTTCTTTCGGGCATCCTCAGCACTCCTGGCCTCCTCCTTGGCTTTTTTCGTCGTCTCTTCAAGAGATGCCATGGTAGCCTGGGCAGCTCTAAGTTCAGATTTGGTTGCAGAGTCCCCTTCGGCATAGATGACCGCCATCTCCAAAACTCTGACCAGTGCAGAGGTATCTTGGGCCACCAGTACCCTCTTGATCGAGCGATCCATGCCCTCTAGCCGGAGGGACTCTGCCCGCTGCACGACCAACGACGTCCCTTCTAAGAACCTTCTGTCAAGAATACACGGAGGAAGTTCGAACTTCCCTTTTTCCTCGCCTTGGTGTTAATGAAACGATACTCCACCCTCTGGCTACCATCCTCCTCGAAGATAGGGTCACCCTTCTTCGTCCAGCATTCAGCAAGCCGAAAGGAGTCAACGTATTTCATCAAACTTTCATAGCCAACTGCGTCCTGCCCGTCCAGATTGTGCGGCTGGAGAACATACTCGTTGGGCTCCTTGGTAAAATAGCCAGGTCCCCAGTGAAAAGGGAACTTGAATACTCTCTCTCTCCGATAAACCTCTTTGCCTCATCGCGCATGTCGTTACCCTCCTCGTCAACTTCAATCGCCCAGGCATACGTGTTATCCTGGGCGGCTCCCGATACAGGCTCTATAATATAGAACCTCTCCTTGAACGTCCGAATCGACTCTGAAAAGGGCTTAAACAGCTTGCGGGGCTGTTTCAACGAAACTCAGCCATACTTCTTCCCCGTCAACTGCCGTTGAAGATGGAAGACAGTGAAAAACAAAGGGAGAGTAGCCCCTATCCCCAAATATTCGCACGTCATCTCAAATGCCCGGATAAAGGCCAGCGAGTTCGGATGCAGCTGCGTCGGGGCTAAATCCAGATGCACGAACACTGACTCTTGAAAATCAGTGAACAGCAGCCTCAGTCCCAACTCTTTGAATGCGTACTCATACATTGCGAAACGCTCCCCAAAATTTGTGCAGACCCTATCATCTTCGGAGGGAAAATGCACCTTCCACTCCCCCTCTGGCCCGACGACCGTAAAGACATCCCCCAGAGATGTCGCAAAAGTGGACACGTGCTCGGCAGGCTCGGCCACCGACCACTCCTCCGTCGAGCTTTCGACAACCTCCTCCTTAGTTTCCTCCTCCTCCCCGGCTTCGCTAGGGACACTCGAGGCCTCCGAACTGCTACTTTCTGAGGAACTCACTTCCTCCTCGGACGAATCCAGTATAACTTCCCCGTCTAGCCCTGTCGCCATGTCTATCACCTGAAAAGCAGAGAAAAAAGTGAGTTCGGAGAAGAATCAAATCCACCCATCCACCGTTAGTCAAGTGAAAGGGCGCACAAAGGGCTGAAGACGACGTCCCCGGCCTAAGCCCTAACATCAAACGAAAAACTCAAGAGTCTCCCACGAGGAGACGCTCGGAACGAACCGCTTTCATACGAGGAACTTCCTCGAGCCACTTCCCAGTTTCCGTTTGAAGCTTCACCGCCGGATATCTTGAGAACCCAGCGGCCTCGCCGGCGGCGGAAAATAGCCTAACCACTGTCCACCACCAACAACCGCCAGAAATGGAACAATTCATCTTCTAAACCTAAACCTAACCGCATGCAATCTACAAATAACCATCAAAAAGGACAAAAGATCACGAAACCAGCAAACTTACTTGGTAAAACAGATGAAAAGAGATTGCTCGGGACTTGATACTGTGGCCGAAATAACGAACAGACGCTCTAAGGAAGACGAAGAGAAGAAAAATCAAAAAGTTCAAAATGAACTGAGTCTTCCCCTTTTATACTGAGGGACACGTGCAGTTACACACCCTCGTAGGTCATAATGGCTATTAACTAGCCATCATTGCCTAGTAACTGCTGCACAAGGCTCGAGGCGCACGTGGCACCCTAACGTGTCCTATTCCTCCTAACCGTTAGTCTTCCCGTACGATGGGCAATCTAGACACGGACATAAATATCACGAACATCAAGGGTCAAGAGCACCACGAGACAACTTTCTTCGTCAACAAACGACGACTTCACGCTAGCTCCCCGGAGCCACGAGCTCTCCTTAAGTCATCACTCGCATGCTCGGGAGCAACGACTTGGGGGCTCCTGTTCTGGACTGGACCAATGGCCAGGCATGGCCCAATCCACTTCTGCTCCCAGAACGACCCAATTGCCTAAGTTCAATCCACAAAGGGGCAAAAGTTACCTTTCTGCCCCTCCAGCCGGGCATGGAATGCATCGCTCCCCCTGGAACAGCTGCCCGTTCCGCACGGTTTCTTCACTCCCCGAACAGCCAAGGGCATGCGCCCAAAACCATGCTTATGCCCGACATAACGGCTAGTTTTGGGCACCATGCCCGACATAACGGCTAGTTTGGGCAGTTACCTATTCTTCGGGAAAACGGTTATTTTACCCCGAAAATAGGACCGTTGGCCACGCGCTGGGGGCACTATATAAACCCTCTCGCTTGAGAGGGTCAGGTATCCAATAATCACCCTTGAAACTCACTCTTTGTACTTGCCCATTTTCTCTGACCTTTACTTACTTGAGCGTCGGAGTGCCTTGCAGGTACACCCCCTCCTCTTCATACGCCCAGCATCTCAGACGTACTTGGTGGCCCACTTCAACAGGATCTGATCCAGCCTTCACGATCAAATAATATGATAAAAAAACTATTGAAAAATAAAGGTGTGACCGTTTATAACAATAGTATTTTTTTCGTAAAATTTGAATCAAGATTAAAGTTGTGCCCGTCTATAACAATAGTATTTTTTCGTATATAAAAAAATTTGGATCAAAATTAAAGTTGTGTCCGTTTATAACAATAATATTTTTTTCATATATAAAATAAAATTGAATCAAAATTAAAGTTGTGCCCGTTTATAACAATAGTATTTTTTCATATACAGAAAAATTTGAATCAAAAGTAAAGGTGTGTCCGTTTATAACAATAGTATTTTTTTTCATATATAAAAAAATTTGAAACAAATTAAAGTTGTGCTCGTTTATAACAATAGTATTTTTTTCGTATATAAAAATATTTGAATTAAAATTATAGTTGTCCCCATTTATAACAGTAATATTTTATCTTATATAAAAAAATTTGAATTAAAATTAAAGTTGTTCTTGTTTATAACAATAATACTTTTTTTGTATATAATCAAATTTGAATCAAAATTAAAGTTGTGTCAGTTTATAACAATAGTATTTTTTTCGTATATAAAAATATTTTAATCAAAATTATAGTTGTCCCCATTGATAACAATACTATTTTATCTTATATAAAAAAATTTGAATCAAAATTAAAGTTGTTTCCGTTTATAACAATAATATTTTTTTGTATATAATAAAATTTGAATCAAAATTAAAGTTGTGTCAGTTTATAACAATAGTATTTTTTTCGTATATCAAAATATTTGAATTAAAATACAAGGTGTGCTCGTTTATAACAATAGTAATATTTTCGTATATAAAATAATTTGAATCAAAATTAAAGTTGTACCCGTTTATAACAATAGTATTTTTTGTACATAAAATAATTTGAATCAAGATTAAAGTTGTGCCCGCTTATAGCAATAATATTTTTTTCGTATATAAAATAATTTGAATCAAAATTAAAGTTGAGGTCGTTTATAACAATAGTATTTTTTTCGTATATAAAAAAATTTGAATCAAAATTAAAGTTGTGTCCGTTTATAACAATAATATTTTTTTCCTATATAAAAATATTTGAATCAAAATTATAGTTGTCCCCGTTTATAACAGTAGTATTTTATCTTATATAAAATTTGTTTATTCAAAATTAAAATTGTGCGCGTTTATAATAATAATATTTTTTTTCGTATATAACAAAATTTGAATTAACAATGTATTTTTTTCCATATTTAAATATTATTATTGTTTTGGTATTATTTATAAAAATTTCTGAATCAATAGTAGAGTTGTTCCCGTTATAAATATTTAAACTTATTTATTGTTGCTTTATTGAAAACGGCTAAATTGGTAAAGCTAATAATAATAATTTAAAATGTATAATCATTTATTAAATAATCATATTTCATGTCGTTTATATTTGGTTTTCAATGAAAAGTCAATTCATTGCATATTTATTTGAAACATTGTTAATTTTAAATAAGATTTTACTATATTTAATTTTAAGAACTTCTTTCAATAGAAGAAATTGTTAACATTCTTCTATTAATAATTAGCTATTTTTTTTAATCAAAAAGAGGTATGTATTAATTCAAAAAGACAATAGTTACAAGGCGATCGCTAGGGATCCAACCCTCAAGCAAGACAAAAAAGGAATAATTAGCTATTTTTTTAAATGATCAAATTTTTTATATAATAAATATTAATCAGTGAATAAATGTTTGAAATATAAAAGTGTTTTTCTCGTAATACCTCATATTTTAAAAATTATATTAATTGGTGTATCATTTTGATATTTTTAATATTATTCTTAAAATTTTAATTTTATTTGTCAGTATATTTAAGTGACCTAGATAAAAATAATTTTATTTTCGATATTAATAGATTTTTATGTTTTTAATATTAAATATAAAATAAAAACATTATTACATTGTTCATTATATAACATTGTTCAAGCTGTTATATAATGAAGTATTGTCTAATCTATTATATTTAAGTTTAAAATAAATTTTTGTAAAACTTTTATAACTTTGTTGATAATAATCGCATTAATTATTTCTGTCTCCAGATTATATGTTTATATAAATTAATTGGTTATATAAATTATTCGTGAGAAGGTAACAAAATATTTCTTTTTTGACAAACAAAGATTATATGTTTATATAAATTAATTGGTTATATAAATTATTTGTGAGAAAGTAACCGAATATTTCTTTTTTGACAAACGAATTTTTGTATAAATTAATTGGGTGAATTTATTGACGCTTTAGTAACACAAATAATGGGTATAGATGATTTATATAAATTAATAATATAAAATAATATAGTTAATAGAAAGGAGATTTATATAAATGAGAAATAACTACGACAGAGTGATGAAACACTAAGGAGACAATATATTTAAACTTATTTATTGTTGCTTTATTGAAAATGGCTAAAATGGTAAAGCTAATAATAATAATTTAAACTGTATAATCATTTATTAAATGATCATATTTAATGCCGTTTATATTTGGTTTTCAAAGAAAAGTTAATTTATTGCATATTTATTTGAGACATTGTTATTTTTAAATCAGATTTTACTATATTTAATTTTAAAAACTTTTTTCAATAGAAGAAACTGTTAACATTTTTCTATTAATAATTAGATATTTTTTTAAATGATCAAAATTTTTATATAATAAAAATCAGTGAATAAATGTTTGAAATATAAAAGTGTGTTTCTCTTAATATCTCATATTTTAAAAATTATATTAATTGGTGTATCATTTTGATATTTTTATTATTATTTTTAAAATTTTAGTTTTATTTGTCAGTATATTTAAGTGACCTAGATAAAAATAATTTTATTTTCAATATTAATAGATTTTTATATTCTTAATATTAAATATAAAATAAAAATATTATTACATTGTTCATTATATAACATTGTTCAAGCCATTATATAATGAAGTATCTATCTATCTACTTAACCTAAATCTAAGGTTGTCATGATGGCAATCCTAAACATGTGTCATCATGATAGCTACTCTAACATCAACTCTAAATTGATAGTTATTCTAACATCAATCCTAATTCTATTTTTTAAAATTTATTTTACATAAATAATAATTAATAATAATAATAATAATAATAATAATACTCATATATTATTCAACTAACACTATTAAAATAATAATACTAATAATATAATCAACTAATATAATATTCAATTACCACTATTATATCTTATTACTCTAATTCTCATTTTTATATATATGGAAAATCTATAATCATATATTATTCAATTAAATCTTTTTAAAAATATGAGTAAACACATTTGATCGTGAATGCTGGATCAGATCCTGTAGAATCAGACAGCCAAGTGCGTCAGGGATGCTGGTCGTATGGAGAGGAGGGGGTGTACCTGCAAGGTACTCCGACGCTCAAGTAAGAAAGGGTCAGAGAAAAGGAGCAAGTACAAAGTATGAATTCTTAGGGTGAATATTGGATACCTGACCCTCTCAAGCGAGAGGGTTTATATAGAGCCCCCAGCGCGTGGCCAACGGTCCTATTTTCGGGGCGAAATAACCGTTTTCCCGAAAGAATAGGTAACTACCCAAACTAGCCGTAATGTCGGGCAGGGTGTCCAAAACTAGCCGTTATGTCGGGCATAAGCGTGGTTTCGGGCACCTGCCCTTAGCTGTTCGGGGAGCGATGAGGCCGTGCGTAACGGGCAGTAATTCCGAGGAGGAACGTTGCATTCCTTGCCCGGTTGGAGGGGCAGAAAGGTAACTTTTGTCCCTCTGTGGATTGGACTTAGGCAATTTGGGCCGCTCAGGAGTAGAAGCGGATTGGGCCAATTCTAGCCATTGGTCCAGTCCAGAACAGAAGCCCCCCAAGTCGTTGCTCCCGAGCATGGGAGTGATGACTTAAGGACTGCTCGTTGATCCGGGGAGCCAGTATGGAGTCGTCGTTTGAAGATGAGGAGGATTGTCTCAAAGTGTTCGTGACCCCAGATGTTCGTGAGATTCGTGGTCGTGACATTGTTGCCCGGTGTTCGGGGAGGCCAATGGTCAGACAGAATTGGAAACGTTGGGACGCCAAGTGTGCCTAGAGCTCCGTGTAGCAGTTAATAGGCAATGATGGCTAGTGGATAGTCATAATGGCCTACGGGCGCGTGTTTGCACGTGCCCCTTTGTATAAAAAGGGGAAAATCGTTCCATTTGGAACTTTTCAGTCCGATTTCTCTTCGCTTCCTTCAAGCTTTTGCCCGACACCGTTTTCTGCTTCTCCGACCACCGTTACAAGCTTCCGAGCAGCACTTTCTTCTACTCAAAACAAGTAAGTGTTCCGATCCTTTGCTTGTTCTACTTCTGTTAGTTGTTAATGGTAGATTGCATGCGGTTAGGGTTAGCTTTAGAGGACAAAATGAGTGAGTCTCCGGCGATTGTTGGTGGTGGATGGTGGTTGTGCCATTTTTCTACTTCCAACATGTCACCGGAGTTGGTAGTATGTTTTGGTTAGGAGGGCGGTTGACGGCGTCGTCGCGATGGCGACGCTTGTGTAACCGTCGTGACTTTTTGTCTTCTGGGCGGATGATGAGTTTTCCGGTAGAACGCTCCCAGATTCCGGTGAAGCTTTGCGATTTCTGGCAAAGCTTCAAACGGAAACTAGGTATGAGTGCGGGGAAGCTCCTCGCTAGGGGATGATTTGTTTCGAGCGTCTCCTTGCGGGGAGGTTTCAACTCCATATTTGATGTTAGGGCTTAGGCCAGGGACCTTGTCCTCAGCCCTTTGCGCGCCCTTTCACTTGACTTAGCGGTGGAAGGGTGGATTTGATTTGTTGTCGAATTCACTTTCTTCTCTGCTTTTCAGGTGATTGACATGGCGACGGGGCCAGATAGAGAAGTTATTTTAGACACCTCCGAGGAAGAAACAGGATCCTCGGACAACACTATCTCGACGGCTTCGAGCTCGGCGTCTTCGAGCTCCCCAAGTGATGTCGGGGAAAAAGAAGAGGCTTTGGACGATATGGACGAGGATGTTGCTGATGATCCCGCAGAGGAATGAGAGGTGGCCGAGCCTACTGAGCACGTGTCTAAGCTTGTGGGGGACGTTTTTACTGAAGTCGGGCCGGAGGGAGAGTGGAAGGTGCATTTCCCTTCCGAGGACAAGCGGGTCTGCACAAACTTCGGGGACCGCTTTACGATGTACGAATATGCCTTTAAGGAGCTGGGCTTGAGGCTGTCGTTCACCAATTTCCAGCAGTCGGTGTTCGAGCATTTGAGGTTGGCCCCCATGCACCTGCATCCGAACTCTCTGGCCTTTATCCGGGCGTTTGAGTTTGTGTACGAGCATCTTGCTATAGGGACTACTCTCCCTCTGTTCTTCACTGTCTTCCATCTTCAGCAGCAGCTGTCGGGGAGGAAGTACGGCTGGGTTTCGTTGAAGCAGCCCCGCAAGCTGTTCAAGCCTTTTTCAGAGTCAATAAGGACGTTCAAGGAACGTTATTATGTCGTTGAACCCTTGTCCCAAGCTGCCCAGGACAGCACATACGTATGGGAGATAGAGATTGACGAGGACGGGAACGAGCTGCATGACGAGGAAGGGAGGTATATTGGGCGGAGACTTTACAAGTTCCCCATCCACTGGTCACCCGACCACTTCACCAAGAAGCCCAGTGATTATGTCTTCCAACCGAGCGAGCTGCTCGGGCAGGACGCCGCAGCGTATGAGGCACTGGTGAACTGGGTTAACTCTTTCCGGCTTGCTGAGTGCTGGATGAGCAAGGGCAGTCCGATCTTCGAGGAGGATGGGAGCCAGAGAGTTGAGCGTAGATTCATCAATATTAAGGCACTGCTAGAGTGCAAGACTCCTCAGGACGTCGCGAAGCTGCTCGGTAGTCTTAGTTGCTTAATTTTGTTTGTGTCATTTCTTTTCCTCGTATCTAACATGCTCATGTTTTATCTGTGCAGGTGAGATGCCTCAGGCCCACGACAGAGTTATGAGGAATGCTCTTGCAAGGAACAAGACTGGGGCGGCTCCTCCGAAATCCCGGTTTGCTCGTGCTCATGCTCCTCCTCCTGTTCAAACTACCGCGGGGACCTCTTCTTCTCCTACTCCCGCTCCCCGGGGATCTCCTTTGTCCTTGACCGAGCGAGCG